>CANUEZ040000144.1:110000-1310000 GCA_948099385.1 Fasciola hepatica | reverse complement strand
ATCCGTTCCGGTCAACAGTAGACCAACAAGCAACTGATTGTATCTTCTTGGCCATGCTCATCGCCTGTGGAACATTGGTACTTTGTTGAAACTGATACAGTTATGTAAATAATTTATCGATACTAAGGCTGTGCCGGACTCTCTCAGATTGGGCATTTGATCACTTTGAATTCATAGGGAACTCCTGCTGTAATCAGGCCAATGACAATTTGGTTCATTGTGGTAGATGCCGTGTGCTGTGGTAAGTTGGGCGGGTAGACTGCATTAACCGTGTGGGAAAACTCGGGAGCCTTTCGGAGTGTCCTCGTAGCTCGGCTAATAGAGTTCACGTGGAACTAAAGCATGGGTGGCAGTCGTGCGTTTACAAATTTGATCACTACTGAAGAATTCAGATGATTTTATATGCATTACGCTTGAAGAATAGTGCCATTGATTCTTTTTTCTTATCCAATATTAGCATGTTCCCCGGGCACTCTAATTTCCCATTGCAGATAAAAATGCCTCAGTTTCTAATGAGGCTAGTGTAAATTGACTTGAACACTGCGTTTATTGTCCAACAAATGAAAACACGTTGATTTCATTGAGATATTCAAATCACGACACCCACTATACTGTCAATGTGTTTATTTTTGTGAGAACGCTTGGTATATGGTGAGCTTTGGAAGTTTCAGAAAAAGTTGTCAGATGTGTGAATTCCTGTTAAAAATGTATCTCGCCGAATATCGAGATAACACGCCAACAAACATAATTGATTCAGATGAGAATAAAACAAGTTATAGCTCGTAAATAGCCGGACCAAACGAAGTAAGGTGTGTATCAAAAATTTGGTGCTTCATGTGTTGTTTTTATTGTGAAAGCTATTACCATTATACCTTTTCCAAGAAAAAATCTTCGATGTCAAAAGTAGAAAATTCCTCGAATTCAACAAACATTTACCTTCCAAGTAGACGATATTTTTTCGGATTAACATTTCTGACCATTCTTCAGCGGAAATTTGTGACTATATTTGTATAAAACAATTTCCTTTTCAAAATGCACCTATAAACTTGTAGAGTTATGCGCACCTTCAAGGCTTAGGTCGTTTTATTATCCTCTCATTGTTTGAATCGAACACGGATTGAAAAAAGTTATCCGTTCGGAAGAGAGATATCTGTGTACTACATTCATGTTATCCAATGGATTCATGCATGGAAAATTTGATGAAGTATTAGACAAATGATTTTGTGACTAATTTTTTGAACTGTGTTGAAACGACTGTGAAAATCCTGAAGAATGAAAGCGCACTTGTTGATTACAAATATGTATAAACCTTGTGTCTGTCTTATTATTTCGGTTAGTCCAATTTATTTCAACATATTATCATTCCCCGTCATAGGTTCATATAAGTCCATTGTGGAGGCCTACTGGTAATGTCAAAAACGGGTTTCGTCTGAATGGAGAGCATATCTTTTCACCATACGAAACCAGACCACATAGACTAATATTGTAGAACCTCGCCACAACTTGCTACTAATTATAGATAAAGAATTGTCTGCACGATTATAGTGATGTAAGAAAATAGAAACTGATTATCAGACTCCAGTATACACGCATTTTGGACAATACCCGTATCATACCCAGAAACAAACAGACCTGCGAATAAACCCATAGATGGTCTATGCTGAGGAGCCTCAGATCAATAGATCATTCTTAGTAATAACTGCACATACCGTGAGCACTCTACCCGCAGATATGTAACTATTGAGTAACTGAAGTGCACAAAAGCAGGGGTGGAGCGAACTAACTGGAATGTGCATGATTCGATGGACTACCAATAGAGTCACAAATATGTGACAGTCATACGCTGTGTGACTTCGTGAACACAGATTTTTCCTTTCTCTGTTTTGACTAGTCACATCCGGTTGCGGGCGGGAACAGGGCGACTTAGGTTGATAAACTCCAAAAGAACGCCACATACAGCCGTTGGTAGAGTGGTATACAAAAGTGTTGGATGTACTCGGGACATTGCTCTCCGTGCGTGACAAGGTGGTGTACAACTTGACCAAACATGAGAGAAAACGAGTATAACTTTGTCAGGAGTTCCGTGCGCTTTTGACGGTCAAATTTAACGAAAGTCGACGGTCAGAGTGTTGTTACTCGGTCGAGTGAATCACGAAACAACAATATCAGAGACCGAATAGTTGTTTTATCATGTTTAAAGCACCTCTGGAAAACCGGAAGCGAATGGGGCAAAATGATACAGAGTGGTTCAAATTTGTCCGTCGGAAACAAAACCCCTAACGAGCAACAGAGGCTGAAAATGACAGTTGCTTGTGATAGAAATAATATATCGAACACTTACTGACTATTGTTCAGAGTCAGTGGGTGAGGATTGCGGTTTCATCTGTGAAGGGTGAAAGTAGGAGTGTAGACTCTGGCGGAAAAAATCAAACAAACGGGAATGCAAGTATGCGTTAGCAGAAGTGATTGAGTGAATTTTGAATGCGATATTCAAGATAATACCATTCCGCGTGAAACTATGCGAGATATTTCGCTTACCGTTATCCAGAATGGCATATTCATTCTTGTTTTGATTTCTTTCCGGTTAATTTGATGGGTTGCAAATAATTGTGCTTGTCCCTACGGAGGTATCGATAACTGAAATTGATGGTAACGGAGCCGGGGTATCTAGCACAGACATTTTAGAGAGAATTTAAAAGAAGTACATTATTTTAGGATGAGTGTACCAGATAGGCATACCTGAGGATTTGTGAGAAAGCACAAACTGAGTATGTCTCCTTGAGATCTTGAAGTGACTCGTGAAATATCATCGGGTAAAATCTCTGGTAAAATAGCAGACGGTGTCAATCTATTCAAACGCATGGACCTTGATGGATTCAAAACAAACCTTCTCAAGTTCAGAAGCAGATGCATACAGTGGTAATCTGATAAGAACTTGTCAAATCAAGTACTTTGTGAGATATTTTCGCCGGTATAAGATTGCCCTATCCCGTTCAGTAAACTGAGTCTCTTTGGACACCGGACGACCAGTAAGGTTCTCTGCAACTGTTAGGTGCTGACAATCGATGTTTTTGTCGGAGTATGTTTGAAAACCACCATACTGGAGGTTAAAACAGAAACTGGCGTCAAATGAAGAGAAGCAGATCTGTGAGGTACTTCTGCAAGGAAACTTTCAGAAAAGAGTTACCTCTGTGTATATTTACATCGTTGATAAGACAAAAACTTTTCGTACGTGTACTTCATGCTTTGAGGTTTAAACGAACAACCATGTCACGATTCAGGACGCATTTTCAATGCCGTTATCCAAAAAGATATCTTGGTACCTCTTTGATATTGTGGATTATCAAATGATGGTCATACTGTGGACGGCTACCGTTGACTATTGAAAAAAGGAGCAGACAGCCTCCTGCTCGCCTGAAAGCTTTCCGAAGAATGCAAAGTACCGGAAGCTTTGAGATGTGTGCAGCTTTGGGTAAAGTCAGGCAAAACAGATATTATTATTCAGGGGGATGTCATCGCGATAATAACAACCCTTTTGTGGAAGAAGTTCCGGTTTGATAGCGGTTCTGTTTAAAAACGTGATGACAGGTTTAAAATAGTGTATCAGGCCTAACGTGGAAGGACCATGTATTCGGAGCACATTGTAGGAGATCAAACATTCCAATTGCTACCATAGAAATCAAAAAATTCAGAACCTTTCCACATGAAAGTCAAAGTTTCAGCTAGATTGTTTCTTGATCTGGTGTTTCATGTCATCACATTTGTGCTGAACTGTGTCCAGAAAAACAGCACCTTACTGAGTGAACTCACGGTACCCGCAGCAAATCTTCGAAGTCGCTAAACAATACCAAACAACCCTGAAAATGCTCACGTTGATCGCTTACACAAGCAACATCTGCAATAGTGGATTACTACTGCCCATGCCATGGTCACTTTTTATCGTGGATGAAGATGAGCAGAGAAATTAGGCATAATTATTGTTTCACTATTAAAATGCATAAACGGTTCACCGAAGGGAGATGAAAAATTGATTGTTCCAATTTAACTGAGACATCAGCCGCGTGGTGAAACATCAAACTGATTTCACTTTTTCTATCCATTGAACGAGCCCGTTAGCGTTTAATTACGTAGATAAGACGCTACTTATAAAGTTAGCTGTCTAATTGTCGGTAGTTTCAACCCAACATTATTTTCAGTACAGCTCAAAATACGGCTTGTTTTCAACACTCCAATGTGTAAAAGTACAAAAATGTAACCAACTCGGCGGAACATATAATGACGGTAAGCTAGAGGCAACAAATTCCAGGGTAGTTCAGATGAGAGCTGATCAGTGCGAAAAATTATTACTGATGGTAAGTAGAATTAGCCTCAGTCTTGACTTCTAAGCTAACGGATCAACTAATGAACTACTTTTCGAATGCGTATGATAATTGCTAATCTTTATTGTGAAGTAATTTTGAATAAACTTCTCCCTCAGAACATCACAACCTGTGCGTTGTTGCACGGAAATTGACTTTTCGATGGGAAAAATCCACTTATTTGACCATCTTACAGAAATAACTACGTATATCACACATTTTGTTGCTCATGATGAAAAGTATAGTCAATGCTTCCAGAATAATCTGGATAGTGTTCGGTCACCACTTCTTTCTATATGCAGACAGTTGTGGGTATTAGCTGATAATGTGGGAGGAAATATTATTTTGACAAAATAAACACATGGAATCTCGAACAGAGAGGTGGAATATTCATTGATTTCCAACCCATAATATACATCTAGAAACTACTAGTTGAAAAATGACAGCACTAGCCGAATAATCTTGTAATTTTATAATGACCTTTGAGTAATCAGAACTAACGAGGGTTGTTCACCTCATTTGTGCGCATCACACAGAATTTACTTCGTCTTCCGGTATTGTCCAAGTAGTAGTGTGTAGCAAGAACCGTCAGACGCGAAACTGAAATAAAAGCAAAAACATTGTCGCAAAACACAAAAGTGCCATTAACCTCAATAACTGCTCAAAGCAAAACCCAGACCATTTTTTGGCTGCACTTTTAAATTCTCTTACAAAGACAACAACGCTAAACCTGGATACTATGAGTGTCGAGAGTTTTACGCACAGTTTGGACATTTACTTCAATTACGAACTTCCAAAGTGTTGCCCCCTATATTTTCGGAAATACTTTTGTAGCTTTGTGCACTTTGGAACACACCGCAACACGTGCGTCAACTGGGTGAAATGATTGCACGTTTGGCTCAACGTCACTAAAAAGGAAACCTTTTTTCTCTGTTTTGCGTTGTCGACATCTTTTCTGCTTCGCAGAAGGTAAATGACTTCTCAAAACATACTCTTTGTCTGCAAAATATCTGATACCTCACCTAAAACAGTGCACTTGTACACAATAAGGTGTCAGTATAGTATTACCCAATCAAACCAGGGGAAACCACATACAAATTCCACGCTTTGGTGAACATGGTCTCCCTCATAGAATCCCTTATTAGAACCAAATCATGTTTCACCGTTTAGCACAACATGACCTTTCCGCTGCTTTTCCAATCCTGGCATGTTTTTGTCAAATTTGTTCGCACTAATTCTTGCAAGCATCGTGTTTAATCATTAGTTTAGAAGAGGTTTGAATGCTAGTATTCATCCCAGAACCCGTTACTTTGAAGGAACAAAATATAGAATATTTTGAACCCATTGGTTGGACGAGAAGACTTTGTATCCTGATTGCGACATAATCATTAGAATTTGTATCTTGCATAAACCCTGAGGAAGCAAAATATACTATGGTGGGCATACGACGGCCTAACGAACATCTCCACGAACAACTGTTTTATCATGAAGGTAAGTGCTCGCCTAGTCTTGGCGCGGATTCAAGACCAACTCGTCGAAGCGATCGCTTATCTAGAAGAACAGGTTAATAATGGCATGCACCATATAAAAACTTCATCTCGAATCCAGTTCATCACGCGTGCGTTCACCATCTTGCTGTCTAACAGTGTCCAGTTAATATATTATTATTGTCCAAAATGATGGCCAATAAAGGATGCTGCGTAAACAGTGTATAATCATTTTATTGCAGTCTAATTGTATGCTAAAACATAGCCTTGTACTAGCCAATTACCCAGTGGTGCTACTAGCGCAAAACTAGCTGATTTATCGGTTTGTCCTCTGTCTGAGCAATTTCACAGTTGAATCATTGCTATTTCAAAATCATATTGCCATCCTATGAAGACGTTAACAAAGCAACGGTGCCTTCTTTTTACCACAGCCTCCTTCCTAATCCGGATTATGCAGCTAAACAGGTAACAAACCTGTCAGTATGGTGATCATCACACGTGAAACTATGAAATCTTTCCAAAAGATGAGTGATAAAATGCAACGAAGTTCCCTTATTCTCTCTCGATAACAACTGGGTTGGTCAAGTATTCTTTTCAGAGCACTGTGCTTGCATTTCGTGCAATACTTACCGTCGGAAAAGTCGAGCATAGGTTGGACAACAAACACGCGAAACGGAAAATTATCGTACTATACACAATATTAACCGGAAACGTTTGGGGATAGATCTACCACGAATTCAATCAATAACATTAGTGAGATGGTTGATGTGCACGGGATCACCATGGAAAACACCATCCATGGCAGCAATGTGACGGAAACAAAAATCTAATTATATAGAGGTTTCTGAAAAAAACTAATTTTCATGACAACATTGATGTTAATAATTCACGTGACTAGATCTCTTTCGAAATTCATCCCGAAATCCGGAGTTCAGTGAGAAAATTATCTGTAGTCATGAGTTCTATATTATTTTCTCGCCCACTTTTCTGTCATCCCATCGTATATTATGATAAGAACTATCCTCAGTGATTTAAAACTGTGGGTCAGTTGTATTGGCTGAACCTTAGTTTTTCCCATGGTTTTGTTTAACTCATATTTTATAATAGCTTGGCTGTAAAATATTTATCGGATAAATCAGAACAAGGCTAATCATTGAAACCCAGGGAAGAAGCATCGACCATTGATTGATTGTAAACAGATCTGGTTGTAATCTTATGCTTCACAACCTGTTTCTATTCTAACCTGGCAGCTGTTTTGAGATTGCACGCAAAAGTGTCACAATGCAAAATCCAAACGATGGATCATTTTTTCTGCTTGGTCAGTTTTCAATGAGAAAACAACAAATTTGAAGAATGTGCGACGATCTGCTTGGTTCTGAAGCATCAACAATTTGCTGGTTTGCGAAGTTTACCGGTCTAAAGAAGTTGAATTCTATCAAACAAATTGTTATTCGTCAGTGAGTGAATACAATGTTGTACGAATTTCGGTCGAAACCGATATTTGCTTTTTCTCGTTTTTACTCCGAAGCCTTTGTTTCTGTCGTCCACTGTCGGTATTTCCGATCACGGAGAACTTTGTTTTGATCAAATCATTTCCACTTTTGCCAATCACTTCGCTACTCTTGTCCGACAGAATCTCAGTGGGAGCAATTGAAACAGGCCTGAGGCGTGAGTTACATAGTCAATCTAGATTTGTGAGTGGTCGCTTTCTTGCCAGAAAAAGTAACCCAAGTGACAGCTCGTTTGATGAATAAACTGGAGGTAATGGATGGTTTTACAATAGGAAGTGCTTCAGCTTGGACCTCTAGTTTTATAAACATTTTAAAAGCTTGGTCTTTGTGTTCCATTCTCACGAGAAATAACAGCAATTTGAGTAATTCAGTAACCTGGAAATGGGAAGATGTGCACAGTTATAAAAAAGCAAGAATACATTGGAGGACTTAAATACCAGTATTATTAGAGAAATTACGGTTGGAGATAACGCGTGTTCTACTGTAAGTCGAACTGTAAGTTATTTTCAACAAAGGGTTTTAGCGAACGATCGTAGCATGAGTCCGCAAGCCTAAAGTGATCCATTTCAGTAGTATTGATTGGATTGTTGAAATATTCAAAACAGGTTCAACGAACAGCTTACGATTGAAAGCCACAAAAACACTACCACCCGGCTGTGTTGTGAAACTGTTTTGGACGTGTCACAGTGTTCATTCACAGGGTAACAAGTGAACTGAAGCAAGAAGCTTTGCTATCAGTAGAACTCGGTTACTCTCAGCTACCTGGGATGTAAGGATGCCGTGAGAGTGATCGGAATGACAAGTAAAACGACTATGATTTCTGTGGATGTTGATGTGATAGCGAGGCTTACCAATTATGTTGGTGCTAATGTTTCCTGGAGGCTTTACCGAAGTGTCAGTTGCATGAACGAATTATTTTTCCTAAACGAGCCTCACCCGCAAAGTCGAGTACTTTCAGGCTTAGTCATACACAAAAGTTAAAACGTGCAAATTCCACTTTTTCTGATGATCTGAAAAGCATTTCCTTGTGCATTAGTCACTTTATTGTCTGTAGTCGAAGCATAATTAACCAATTTTCCGAACAACCAGCAGAGCAGACTGAAGTACAAACACTAGTATATTCAGTAGTCATACACAATATGCTGTCTGTTTTTTACCACCCAGTGGAACTCAAACCAATCCGGCACAGTCAATAATCAGAAGCAACATGAAATACGGATCAGTTGGTTTGTTTCAAACGAGTTTATATAATCAATGACCAATCGTATTGTTGGACTAAGGTTTGTGAATCTCGCAAAATTTCATCCAAGATCATAGTGCAATGTAGGACTTGAAAACAAGTATTTGTATAAAGGTTTTTTGAGGGCAATATGCCATTTTTTCAGTCGGTCGTATAATTCGTATGTGTACTAAAAAAATCCTAATCTGTATACCATACACATGAACTGAATGGTAAAGGGACATTGTTTTTTTGTTTGGTATCTTAAAGTCCTGAATAACGAGCTTTAAAAAGCTTTTGATAATGATAATGAGTAATTACTTGACTGTAATACCGAGACTCGCATTGCAATCGTTGACCAGCAAGCCTAGCGGGTGACAGAAGTATCATGTGAATTGCTTCATTTGCCTTAGAAAATGAAAAACCTCTGTGAAAGTGTTCATCCGTAGGAAATGGACTCATCCTGGAGATCACGTTTCAGGGAGTACTCTCATGCAGGCCAGTCAGCAGGCGTGCCTGGCGCTCACAATAGATTCTCTGAAGATTGATGTCTGCTGTGTAAGTGAACGCTGCAGGTACTCTAAGCCGGACTGATCATTTCGCAGTAAGCTACCGGTGGAGCAGTTCTGTTCAGAACTGTAGATCCTACTGATCCACGCACAGAGAGTCGGGCATTGCACTAGTTTTAATGTGATTATCCCTCCAGCGCCATGGTAATTGTCGCAAACTGCAAACCCGGTTGGCCGTGCAGCTTTTGTGTTATCCACAGAGCCGCACCCGTAATGAGCAGAAGTTAGCACATGAGCTAGGATCTACGACGAACACTAACGTAGATAAGCATTGAGCCCATATCCGCCAGGTAATGCATGTGACAGCAGATTTTGCTTGTGGTCCCAGATCCGATGTCCATCAAAGACGCTGGATTTCTCAAGAGTCGATCAATCGAAAAGAGCAAAAACATCACCTCTCTAACTGTAAGGAGATGAATACCACGCGAATACATCTACAGAAGCAAGTTACAAAAAGCCTTAAGAATGATCGCGTAAATTGGTGGGTCAAGAAATCTGAAGAAATGGAAATAGCAGCTGCTTCCGGTAACAGTCGAAGACTGTCCAAACCTATTCGCGACACTGGTGGACGGCAAAACCCAGTCCGTAAAAAGATATGCGATATGGACAGCTCACTGATAACAAACAGCAAAAGCTGGATCTTTGGGTCGAATACTTCAAGGAGCAGTTTAGCTTGCAGCACGCTAAGGTAGTTACTCCGGCGTCAGCAATTGCGAGTCCTTGAAGAGTATCACTTGAACCCCCATCAGAAGTAGGAGTAGAGTCGTGCATTCGATTACCGAAGCGAGGAAAAGCAACCGGTCCTGACGGACTCTCTCTAGTTCTTTTCAGAATGAGTGGTAGTGCTTAGATAAAATTACTTATCATCCTGATACGTACCATTCGAAACGAGGAGCTTATCCCTCTTTATAGAGCGAGTCACTGAATATACCAATCTTCGAGAAGGGAATACGCAATGGCTGTAGTAAACATCGTGGGATTAGCCTAATTCCGATAGTCACCAACGTATTAGCCTCAATTTCGCTGCTTCGTCTGATACCTGCTCACGGGAGGAACACCCGTAAACAACAGGCCGGATTCCGCCTAGGTCGATGATGCATCGACCAGATTTGTACTCTTTACCAATTACTTGAAACTCGTTACACACACACACACACCGTCGACCGACTCAGTTGATCGGATGGCGCGATTCAATGCTCCTGACCGAAAAGGTATGTCCCAGAAGTTCGTGAATCTACTGAAGTCCTTATGCTCTCATACTTCTGGCCGCGTAAAGGCTCACTGCGAACTATCCAGTCGGTTCGAAACTACGAGCAGTTTTCGTCAGGGATGTTCATTTCCTCCATCCATGTTTAACTTCGTCATGGACGAAATAATGAAAAATGCTTTGGGGATCTCCGCGATGTGGACATCGAACTAGGAAATAGTGGGGAGCTGTGTGCCCTGGACGCAGACGACGTTGTCTGCTTGTTCGAATCCACGGAACACGCTCAACGTGCACTAGATAGACTCGCAAGAGTTGTAGTTCCATTGTGTATGCACTTTGCACCTCCGAAATGTAAATCGATGTTGCAAGACTGTAAGTTAACGATTCTGAGCTTGATGCTTGTTGGGGAGGAAGTAACGGTTGTTGACCACTTTAGTTACCTCGGTAGCAGCGTGACGACGGATGGGAGCACAGTAGTAGAGGTGAACACGCGTTTATCCAAGGCTGAAAGGGCGTACGCTGGACTGATGCACTTGTGGCGGTTATCCGATATTTCACTGAAGTTGAAAGGTCGTGTGTACTGTGCCACGGTGTGTTCAGTTTTGTTGTATGGTTGCGAGACTTGGGGTCTGCGTGCAGAAGATATTTGTCGTCTTGAGGTTTTCGACCACATATATTTGTGTAGTATCGCTAAGATCGGATGGAATGATCGAGCAAGCAAGTCTGAGATCAGAAATAGAGTATTAGTTATCACTTCAGGTAATTCTCTATCACAGCGCGTCCAGCTTAGTAGGCTTCGTTAATTAGGGCACGTGTTACGTATGCAGAGACACGCCTACCATACGGTGCCCTATTTTCCGTTCCTCCTCAGAAGTGGAAAAAATCACATGGAGTTCAACAGATGACGTGGCAGCGAGGAATGAGGGAATGTACAGCAAACTTAGGAAAGGTGGGTGCTTCACATCTTCATGGTTGGGGTCCAAAAGATCCCTCAACCAGTTGGCCAGAGACACTGATGGATATGGCTGCGAACACGCGAACAGTGGCGATCGTGTTGTCAATTTCTGTCAGATCAGAATTATTGATCGATGTGTTTCTGTACAGTTGGACTGTGTATTCCGTGTGTTTGATGTTAGAGCGTTATTTACTTTTCCCATCCGTGTAGGTCCACTCCCTGTCCATCTTGTAAATTTATACTTTCTACTACTGTGTGCACCATGGTGAGGAAAGCAGTGGTCAGTGGGGCTTGCCCTACTGTTTAACGCTGTACGATGATGGCGAAGTTTCAGGGTACACACTATCTGTAATTCAGATATATCTTCATTGAACTTAAATTCCTGCTAACATTTCTGATAGCGCATCTGCGGAATACGGAGACACGTTTGTGAAATGCTCACAGCACAGTGATAATAGTGAGCGCGAAACAAATTGTTTGATCACCAAAATATGCATTGGTGGATCGAACAGGGTTTAGAGAAAGCATTTTTCCGTACCATCCTAAATTACCTGTTCTTATTTATAGGTTGGCAGAAATTCATGAAAGCCTTGCAATTTATTCCGGATTTCTTCAAATTAATGTGTAATGCATGGTCGACCGAAATATGCCACAGGTGGTTCAGCCTACCTAAGGAGTGTTAGACCCTCGCTATCGGTTTCAGAGTTCGGTTTATTGTGCCTTGCTAGTGAGCCACCTCCAACCAAATCTTGGTTGTCAAAGACCAATTTCTCTAACCCCTTTTCAATTTACTTCGTCGTAATCACTGATTCGAAAGTCACGGAATGTATCGATGTCCATGAAACCTTCAGAGTGAAGCTCCATTTTTTTTTTAAATTTCACTGTACATTGTGAACGCACTAAGTACATCGCATCGCAGCATTATTTTGACTCAGTTTGAATGGTTGAATCAACTTTGTGTCCAATTCGTTGGCAAAAGAAAATTACTTTCATCAGAAGTGAGTAAAGAAGCTTAATTGCTAAACTCGGGCCTCCACATAATATCGACAGTATTTGTCAAACTATGTAGCAACTCTGATGAGGAATAGTACAGTTGTGTCTATCAACGTCGGCTTACACTTCTGTTAGATTTTTTACTCTCTGAAATCTGTGATCACCATAACACCTCAGAATAATCAGTTATTAGCCTTTGCCAGCTGACTCATTTATTGTATGGAAACCATTGCATATAAGGCTGATGTATTAGCCGATTTGTCGCACTATTCGCTAGTCCCAGTTCAGACGGCAAAGAACAGCAAATTACACGAAATTAGTATACACATTTTGCTTGTGGAAACAAAGATAAATATATACTATGCTTAACCACGATGAAGAACATGCATACGGTTACTCATACCTGAGAGGTGAGTCAATTATATATTTCATTATCAATGCAAATGCAAGTGAGATGTAAAATATTGATCTAGCTGTATCTAATATGTTCTTTAACGGAATTATCTTTATGACCAACACTGTAAGGGATAAGTTGATAGCTGTCGGCTGATCTAGGTCTTACGTGATGGCTTCCCTGATTATGCTTTGGCTCAGTTTGTTTTCAAGACGGAATCTGCAGAGGAACTTGTAAATGCTAGTGCTTAGTGATAATTCTACTCGGTACAGTTATCACTATTACCATTCGGTAGCTATTTACAATAAAGCAGGCGTTTGAAGAAAATGAAACTCGTCCGTTCCATCAAACTCGACTCAACAAAAGGCTGTTTTGAAAATATAAATCACTTTTATTCTTCAGATACAAGGACGGGGTGATACTATTCCGATTTATCCAAACGAAAGACATCTGGGTATTCCACTAGCAAACAGTTGGATTTTAAGGAAATTGAAGAATAAACGGGTAATTCAGAAAAGGGCCTAATATTGTATACGCATTAGGAAGGTCCCAACGAAGTATAGCCAGACTTCCATCTTTATATAATGTGCGGCCGAATCGGTTGGGACATTGCGAGTAGACGGCCTGGTTCGTAGACATCTCAAGGGTTTGGCAAGCAACCAGCATGTGTTCGACGGCCCGGAATCGAGGACAGATTGGAGCTAACGCGATGGACTGAAAGACAGATCAGATGCCAACTGTCGTTTGAACCGGATCGAAGATCTGGGTCAGTTATCAGATCAACCACTGAGAGGAGTTGGTAATGAACAGCAGGTGGGCTAATGAATTTGCCGACCATGATTCTCCTATGACTACCATACATTGGAAATCCGGTTCAAGATCCCTTATCCGAAATTAAAAGTAAAGAAGCACAAAATGTAGAAAAGTGAAATCCCTGTTTTCAATCAGATTAGAGAGACAGATTACCGATGAACCGATTAGTACTTGTTACTAGTATGATTGCAGAATGGTATTTCATCAATGGCCAAGCTTGAATCGTTACACTTCCGGTTAGTATGGACTATAGTTTTATTCCATCACTGGAGTTTTATCAGGGATATGGAGCTGTCATACCGACAGAAGCTGAGAAAGGCAACAACCTTCAGCAATCAGTTCTCCATCCGTCCATCATATAGATTTCCTATTTTGTTACTAGTGCACTGATTTTCGATGTTCAGTATTTGTACAGAACATCAAAGTCTTTCAGAAAAATAGTCTGCCGGCGGTCCATGGGTTAACTGAAAAGTATACTGGAGAGGGATGAGCAAACAGGGACACGGCTGACCTAATGAGATATTTTCGGATCCTCTTCACCTAGGCTCGAGGCCATCTTCCGTTACTCCCCACCAAATGGTCGTAGGCCCTTAACGTTTCCATGTATAGACATGGATATATTTACAATCAATTTTTTAGGATAATTGTTTCCGAAATTCCTGACGTAATGTCTCAGTAGTGTACGGAGTAATCCTTGTCAGTGGAACCCTGAGTGGACAGAAAAACAAACAAAAGTGTGATGACTATCAAGACACAATAGTTCTAATCGGTAAAGACACCAAGCAAATTTTGGTCTACGTGAATCAACAGTTGTCTGATTAGTTCCTACTGACATCCAACAGGGGAGCCAACCCGAAAAATCCCTTTGATATTGTGCCTAAGGCCAAATTCGGGTAGAACAGGTGATTTGTACAGGAGACTGCCAAAACTAACCGCCTGTATCGAGTCCCCGGTCGACTGGTTGTCACTAATCGACATGGAATGTTTGACAAAACACGGGACAAGATAGAGTATTACGTGGGGACACCTAGTCTTTGCTATTTCACAACTAACTAGGATCACTTTATTCCGCAAGATGTTTGAATAAAACAATAGAACAATTACAAAGCAAGGAAATGTGTGCATCAAACTCATCTGTTTCGAAAAAGTGGAAAATGAACAGAACTAGTGACACGAACAAACTGAAATAGAGCAAGATTACTACCAGCTATATTCGGATCCAAATAGCATTATATCGAACCTTTCAACATTTCTCGCTGACTTTTTCCGTTCATATTAATCATGGATCCCTACCTAGATGATGCTACTTTAAATACATTGGAAATAACTCGGACCACAAATAAGATGAAAAGCTCATATTCACGAGAGCCTCAAAAAGCCCCTACCTTGATGTTTTCATGCAGAGAAATTCAGACAGTTTTGGACACTAGCCGATATTTATTTAATTTATTCTTGAGATGTGTTATTCCTATTGTATTGTACTGCTTTCCCGCGATGTCGCCTGGCCATATGAAACAAGACCTCAAAGCACTGCGCTGTGCTTTGGAAATGATAAACCATGTTTCCTCTGCATTCACTGACACTTAGTTGCATTTATCGGTCAGCTGTTCAATGCTTGGTTTATTCTTCTTTACGGGCTACTTTAGGACCTAACTCACCTGGACACGGCCCCTCGCCATTCATCCATCCTTTCTTCATTCGGACACCTTACCTACAAGGAACATTTAGAAGAAACTCTTCTTTGAAAATCTGGTATGTTTTCTGAAGAATGGGGACAGAACGAAAGCCTAATTCCTTGCAAATTCATGATTAGCTTAGTCTTTTTCACACACAAACATCAATAAACACTTATCTCCCATTTGGCTTCAACCAAATTGTTTCCCTGCTTATTTGTCTCATTTGTTTTTCTGGGTTTACCTGTAATTTCTGTAATCTAATTCAATAGGTCCTGCACACGAAAACGATAAGGAGAGCAAAGAACCGGCCTTGAAGTTCGAAGGAAGTTCCTTGCAATTGAGTGGACTTGTTCAGAGCAGTATGTTGAGCAAAGAGAAACGAATAATAAATAAAATTGTCTTCATATTATAATCACAAATAATTTCCCACTAATAAACTCTAATATTACTCTCGAAGTTTGATGGACCGGATGCACTTCCATCTCAGTTCTCCAGCAACAAAGATAATGATAATGTGAAAGCCATGTGACAAAATATTATGATTTCCAGTGGGACACCAATTTATGAGCAAAGGCGTGTTGATGCATGGATTGGTGTGTGTATTTGAGCCAAGATGACGTCGGATGAGACGGAAGAATTATATTGATAACAAAAGGTATAGAACATTTTTCTTTCCAATTTAGGCCGTTCAAACGATTCTTCCTTTAGGCTCTCAAGTCAGTATTTCATTAGCGACACACTGTACTCAATGTAAGTGAAATTTCAGATTTGTACTTCACATAAAGCTGCTGTTCGCCTAAACAACTCTAAGCAGTTTGTGAAGTATGTGTAAATATATTTCTCCGAAATCAGAAGTAACTGATGATAGAAAACCCATCTTTTGTTCATGTATCTAAAACATTTGAAAAACTTCAAGAAATGTTATGTTCATTAGCCAGTCCCTTGGGAGGCATTCCTCTCTCTAGCATCTTTGATGAGAATGCGTCCATCATGAGAATCCATCAGTCTGTCGCACCAAACGCAACCCATTGCGATCTATTTCTTGTTTCTTTTGACTCAGGTATTAATGCGGTAAATAATTAAACTTACAGACATTGCTTGCTGTCATGAAGGATGGCATGTGAACAAGTATAACTGGGTGATTTGGATCAGTCCGGAATGAAGCGAGGTAGCGAAGTGGTAACACACACGCCTTCGAGGTGAGAAGGCCCGGGTTCAAACCCTCGAGGTGATGGTGGATATGCACCACTCATGAGCTCTGAGAAGATCGGAGCTCGTGTCTGGTGCTTCCGAGTACAGGGTTGGTCGAATGAGCTGGGGTTTGCGTGTGAAATACGGAGTCCAAAAGATGGCCAGCCAAGCAAAAAATAATCAAATAAGCCGCGAAGGTAAGCCAGCTGGCTTCCTGGTTTTCTACCGTAAAACCATGTACAAAAATTAGTTTGCGAATGAAACAAACCAAGAGGGTCACTGGTAGTGCCTGAAGATAAGTACTTTGCATCACTCACCTCCGAGTCCCAACAAGCTAAACTTGTTTACGTTACATATAAAATGGCTTTCTGCTGGATTTGCACCTGTTTGAATCTCCATTTGCAGTTCTTCAGTTGATTCAAAAAAGCAATTGGTTCGATTAAACTAATTATCCCATCCCTTACATCCAGCACTGATAGAAGTTTCAAAAGCATGAATAATAATTCGATTCCAGATCGCGTAAATCAGCACGGCGTATAGCCGCATTTGACACGCGAACAGGTCCTCCATTTTGTCAGTTGAAGTCTAACTAGAATGTTCTTTTCCCCAATATGTCGAGCTTTCTTGTAGACCGGCGTGTTTGTTTTACCAACGAAATCCAATAAAACTATTCGAGTGTAACATTTCGACCTTGATTATTTTCCACAATTGGAGAAGATTCGCACTCTGCGAATATATCGTCCCCACGTCTTACCTTTCCACTTGACGCCATACAAAATGACAAGATCCCGTCGAACGAGAAGGTAACCTACTACACAACCAGTGGTCTGTTTCATTGTTCTTGCGTTTATCTTACTAGTATTGAATCTGTACGCGAACTTACCGTAGATCACCTATCACGTGAAGAATGAGTACATGAGTAATCTTGCACACATGAACCCTCTCAAACATTATTGCTAGAGGAGGGACTAATTGTTGCATTTTGATAGAAGAAACCAAAATGAAGAGTATGTGAGAACATGAAATTATATAGAGTTATTTGGAGTACCACAGATACCACATCATCTTGTGCTATTAGCCTTTATTTGAGCAGCTTCAATCGCTTGTCCACTTGGTTGTGTAATGCAGGCTGAGTTTTCGTAACGGTTTTACCGTAGTATGCTCTACAGAGGAAAAATAAAGCTTGGCCTCAATTTCAGTTTTGATGCAAACACTGAGATGCTCCAGCTGTCGATTTCCTCCATTCCCTTGAATTCAGTAACATTGATGTGAGCCCTGTGAAATGTTCAATATTCCCTTCTTTCACTTTCTTAATTGCCATATGCAAGCTGGTAACGAGGGTCGTTCACGTGAATTTGAGAAGACTGGCTTCAATGTTAATCACTTCAAATGCTCAATGACCGGTGGTGGTCGAGTGGTTTCGAGCGTTTACTTACCACCTCGGGGTCAGATGTTCGGATTCACCCTATCACAGGTTACTTTTGTGGTAACCATTATTCCGCTGTCGTCCGATGCATCACCGGTTCGGACCTACTGGTACCTCATGAAGTCCTCCACTTCAATTTTCGGGGTCTGTTTGCCGGTTATGCTTGATATTGTAGTAGGCCTTTGTGGCTATGGGATACATCCCTTCCATTGTACTCATGCGCGACCATGCAATAAAAAGTAAATATCTGCGTGGAGGAAAGCAACATTATTCAGGTAAACAATAAAATACGCCTACAGGTGTAATATAAATTTCTGCAATGAGTCAGAACCATGTAATTGTATATTTGTAATGACTAGCAAGTGGAACCGAGGCTCTAAGACAATCACCCTTGTGGTCTGTTTAACGCGGTGAGTAACTGTGTTCAAAATTCAGACCAAACCGTACTTTTGCTATCATCAGTCGTTCGCCAAAATGGCACAAATCAGTGTTCATCAGAATGGTACGATGCAAATGCCTCAATTCACAACTTGGATGGGAGTACCAGACACTGAATGTGTGCAGCCGATCAAAGAGAAGAAGACCGTCTCTTCTGCTCTAAACATAAAATGAGTCAAGCGTCTTTCAGTGGTGCATGAAGCGTCTCTCTGTTATAACTTTTGGCTGGAATTAGGAACATCTAGCTACGGTAATTTCCCATCGTCTGTCGATAATCACGGATATACCCCGATACTACACCGTGCAAGATAAAATTATTGAATATTTATTCACAGCAAATCACCTTCATGAAAACATCTCAAGCAAGTGTTATTATTTTGAGGCACTTCAACAGGATGATCGATAAGTCCAGTTGCAAGCTACGAATATTTGGTTGATAAAAGTCGCGCGACTTTGGAGAACAGTTTAACGATGATATCCTGACAACCAATCGAGAAGAGCGAATGCACTAAAAAAAGGTAGTTGAGAAGAACTCTAAGTACGTCTCTGTCATTTGAAGCTGACACATTAGTAGAAGTCGTGCATAGAAGACTGCCAGGCGTCGTCAATAAGACATTCTAAGTGGCTAGACTGCGTATTTGTTCACATCTAGGCCTTGAGAGTAAAAGACAATTTTCCTCCATTTGTTGCTGTCAAACAGCTTATATCGGCTGAGCTACCAGACGCTGGCCTGAACGCGTCCAAGTTGAGAACGGCAGCAATCAAGTCAGTTATCAGCACAGTCTCTCCCCTCCTAGCTGAGAATGACGGCACGGTGAACTTTGATTAGGCTTTCCGCCTCCCCCACTCCCCTCTGTAAAGGGTCCGCTGACTGCTGTCCAAATCAGTGAGAAGTGGCATCTTGCCCACAATAGAAGGGGTCTTGATTCGACTACACAATCCTCCGCAAAGCGCTCAGACGATACTTTTGCGTGCACTCAGTCTACCCTGGCCCATTCACCGCCCAAAGTAAGCTCCTATGAAGTCTGAATGCTTACACGCCGAGAACGTGGTTATCTGTTCACACCTGGTCTCCAAATTAACCTCTTCCACATTTAGCGTGAATGCTGATCCCTATGGCTGTTTTGTTGATCTACCTCCATGAGAATTTTGTCATATATACTGTGTGGCACTGGCATAATTACGAATAACGGAAAACGAGCTTGTTCGCCAGCCTAGTCACTAGATGTCATAATTTTATCTTTCAATCCTCTTTCCTTCTCCGGACCGTTAAATTACGGAACACTCTTCCTCCCTCTGTCTTCCCGTCCACTTACAATCTTTCCTCAAAAACAGGATCAATAAATTGGTTTTGACATGAGCGTTCCCCCATGACCCACTTTTACGGTGTCTTCTGATCATGGGGTGCACTCCTTACGGTGTAATTCACTTTAAGTGTAATAAAAAGCCTGTCTGATCCAAGTGTGCTCTGTGGTACGTTTCAGATGAATACAGAAAGTTTAATTCAAAACTGAGGTAATTACTATCCTTTATACAAACACTGTTTTATCCCGGATACATTTTTGCGGATTTATGCCTGAGATGCAAGACGTTTAATCATATCAAGAGCTTTTGTTGTTAAACTAATTTGTGTTACCTGAAACTTGTATAACTAATCTGAGTGCTTTTGAGAACTAAAAATTAACCTTAATCATTCAGCTGGCGGGGCTGTGAGCTTTCAACAAAAACACGGTTCGCTCCAAGCCGACACGATACAGCACGGAAAAAATCCTCTAATGGGATTGGTATCTGCTAGGCATCGAGTAATTCCTACGCCTAAACTACTTGCTGGACTTGACTCGACTGTGACGAGTGACCGCAGACCACATTGGTGAGTACAGTCAGAATGCAAAACTGTTCACTTTCTACTACACTCAATTAACACCAAAATGTCCCAGTTTCAAATGTAATCTGATGAGCATACACAAACTATTATTCGTAACAGAAGAAATGGAGAATTGCGTAAGTTTCCATTTGTTTGTTGAGACTTATAATCGGACAGTAACACTTGTGCTTGAAATAGTTTAACGAGCTCATCATCCCCGCCAAATGATTTTGTTCATTGCTGTTCTAATCGTCTTGGAGGTAGCAAATCTCTGAATATTAAATCTGAAACGACACTAAGAAAAATATTTGTGAATTGCATATACATTGTTCACTTGCACTGCAGTTGCTAATTCACATTGACGATGTTACCGACCTTTTTATACACTTTGTACACTCCTATGATGGATGACTTCTCTGTAGGAGTCGATCGCTATGTGGGAAGCGGGTTGTTACCGTTCAAAAGCCAGTGACGGAAGGGTGCTATATCATGTAGTGTAGATGTTCAACAAACCGTTGAGAGCCAGCCCGGATAGCCTTGCGGTTAAGGTGTTCGATTCACAATCGTTCACCCCGGGTTCGAGTCCCCGTGGGGGCTTGGTGGTTGTGCACTTCTGATGATTCCCAACAATGATGAAACAGCTGTACAGTGTTTCCATGGTTTTCAATGGTGAGTTGAGCGTTCAAGCTGCATGATGAATCATATTATATACAAATATATCTTACTTTAGAATTATGATGAACTTCGTAGAAGTATTCCTCCCGTGGTCTTAAGGATTTTAACTTTGGAGAAGTGGCACGGCCATCACAGAGAAAGAGTTTCTGAGGGGCATCACATGTCGGAAACTAGACTGACCGTTCCTACGAAAACTTTGACATTCCTACTCAGCGACGATTCGAAAGAAAATCGGGATGATACATGAGAAAGGGATTTCTGTAGGAGAATAATGTTGTCATGTAAACATTTCCGAGACGGATTTTGAATTGACTGGTTTGCCCGAAGCAGATAATAGTCACTGGTTGACACAAGCGCACACAACTTTACAAAGAATTATTCAGAATGATTAATGATAATCCTGTCTAAAACAGAGCTGCTTTTGGCCGGAGAGACACGAAGATCAGTTAGGTCAAACACAATGAGGGGTTGGGGGGAAGCCCCGGTAAAAAGCTGAAACAGAAAGACGAAATAGCATTGTGTGCAAAACGAAGCTGCAATCCTCGTTTGTGATTATGATGCTCCTATAGGGAGAAAATTTAGGATGGCACTGCATAGCTAGACAATCAACACCGTACACTGAGTAAGAATAAAGGACTTCAAACTGGCTCCGCCAGGTGGAGTAGTGAAATGCGTGGCAGATACAAGGGAACGTATACGGTTATGTAGATAATGTTGCTATCCCATCTTTAAATACAAATCAGCCCATACTGCAATGATGGAGATCCGGGTAATACGAAACATTTTGAACAACAGTATTATTTCACTGAACGTTGCCGATAACGTGTAAGTCACTTTATGTTTATCCTATTGCACTGTACTTTTGTGTACCCACATTCCAGAACACTCATCCTTCTTCATTTTGCTTACTGAGTCACCAAAGTGCTACTTTACCAGGTGATACACAAAATTACATAAATTCTTCCGAATTTCAATTGATCAAACCAGCTAACAAAAGTTATAGACAGAGGTAATACCGTTGGTCTCCTTATATTACCATCAGACTCTAATCGACGAATTTCTTTGTGCACAGCAATGAAAAGGCTTTTCTTTAGTTCAAAGCAGAGCAACCCAACATTCAATGACGGCTTGCGATTTAGAAAACTTGTCGTGAATAACTGGTGTTCAAAAAATCAATTCTTCTAGTGTTGATTGGATCCAAATCTTAAAGGTCGCCCTCCTTCACCAGATTCCAAACCACACATAGTAACTTCAGAAAAGAGGACGACACTTTTTCTGCTTCCAAGAAGATTTTATGTATGGTGAACCGCAGTACATCAATTTCATCTAAATCCACTTATTGGAACACAATTTTTGCATCTTGTCTCTGAAAGTGGTCGAAATGTGCAGATTAGTCTTCGTATTTCAAAGAGTCCCCACTTCTCTCATTTGAGTATCATACCACATTCAAGTATAAAATTCTACTGGAATAGTGCTATATCTTGTGACACTGAGCACAGAAAATAGGACACAATCGTTGTTCACACGAAGCGAAGGAAATATTTGATAGGTGTTGTCGGGGATGATCTCATCCTTCAACAATATACGGCTGTCGACGGGAGACAGAAAATCCATCACCAGCGCGATTGTGGCACACCTTGCGGACACTGGATATCGCGTAAACGACGACGCGTTCAAAATAGTCTACAGAGTCCTTACGAACGCGCCGAAGGCCGCTCGAAAACAACATCTAACAACGGCAGAGACTGTGGCAATCAGATTATTCAATCCATCGCTTTGTTCTCAGAAACGCTTCGTTAAGGCACTCAAACTACCCTGGAGCTCAGTGTGACCCGTACGTCGACCCTTTGGCTCAAACCGGAAATGGATAATCCCCGAAACCCTTGTTCATTGTTTCACGGGCCCCTTTCCCAACCACGAAACAACAACATTTCCCCTCCTATCTTTCTTACTACGCAACACCAACTTTGATGACCATCCAATCACACTTTAGCACACAGACCTTGTTCATAATTTATGCATTTCTAACCTATAAATGTAACTGTATTAGCCACGGGGATGATGTTTTCGAAAACGAGCTTGTTTGCTATTCGTGTTTTCTATATATTATAAAATGGGATTATTCAGTGAATAAACGGTTCCACAAAAATACATAACTCTGTTTTGCCGTCGACAAACGATAGTAAGTATGTCGCTCTTGCCTTCAGTCAATCGTTATCGTGGTCTAAAGTAGCTATACCATTGGAGGCGAACTATGACAAACCAATTGGCGTGGGAGTAAGAAATCAAGAAATCAGTTCAAATGGTTCGTGTACTATGAAGTAATAGCTCTTCCCCAGTCAACGGGAGATACTCTTATTCCAGATCTTTGCAACAGATGAGATGATTGCAACCCGTCCAATAAGTCCTAAACCGTGTGTCCAAGAACTTCCAGTTTAGACACTGCAGTTTTCCACTAACAGTGACTGAATCAGTAGTCAGTGGAGCTCTCATTACCAGGCATGCTAAACAATCCCCGTATCACCAGTGCAAATTAATTTCAGCCAACCCGAACAATAAGGAACTGTATCACGATATGAAGAAGCACAATCAGAGATTTTCAAAATTAGGTGTTAGATCATTAGTGGTGGTGCTTCTGAATCCTCTGGAACTTCTTTTTTTCTTCAACTTGTAACTGGTCCAACAACACACGCGATCAAATTTTTGATTTCAAAGTAAATGCTACTCTAACAAAGTGGAGCTTCATGACTGATCATAGCTGTAAGGAGGCTGAGGTTGATTATTTTGAAATCCACTATTGAAAAAGCAGTTTCGTTCACATTTTTACAATAATATTTGTATAACATGCAGAACAGATTTCATAACATTCATTCGTGGTCACTATCAAACGTTAAATATCTAAAGCAAACAATACGTGTGATATTGAGTGACTTTCCTCGCGTGATAAGATCGAGTAATAGATTATTGAGAATAGTTTTTTAACGACGTTCGTGTATTTTGGAAGAATTCTATCCTGGTCGGGAATACTTTTTCTTATTGTTATTCACAAAAAATCGTTACTTCCTACTCTCGAAATACACCACGGTGTTCACAAATGATGGTAAATAAATCTGAAGAATACCATATTCAACGTGATTTGTTATGCTTTCCGCTATTAAGAGACACAGTCATACGTTTTTTTCATTCACCTAACATGCCGCGATTATGCTCAGTCCAATAAAATAACCCAGCTCAGAGAGCGCATAGCTATTTCAGCTGATTCATGGGGAACCGACATTCCCATTTCAAATGGTATTTGAACTGACTACGCTGTAAATATGACTAATCAATACCGACGGTTAAACAGTCCGGTCTGGTTTTTACTCACGGATCTCACTCCGATACTGTGTTTGTGGCTGGTTTACACCGTCAACAACCCATCTGTCCGTAATTTAATTGACTTTAAAGGCAGTCTCAGTATAATCTCACCCAAAATGAACTTCCATGAGCTGCTTCAGGCTTTTTATGCTCCTGTTATAATACAATCATTCTTAATTTTTGCAAAGCAATCTTTTTTTCCCAAAGATTTGCTAAGCTTGCAGAGGAAACCGATTTCCCATCAGATGACAAAAATTATTGGCAATAAGAACTCTGTTCCTATGGCGTACAAAATTCATCCTTTGTGCGTCCCCTGGGGAGACCAGCACAAAAATCAGATTGCTACAATCAAATCATCAACTTGCGTAGATTCGCCTAACACAACTTTTGCAGCCTTCGCTTAGATATTTTCTTGACCTCTCCAAAGTATTTTCCAGAAATCGTTAGCACGGCATGCAAAAACCAAATTCCACTTTCAGTCACTCAAAGTGTTACAGAACTTCCTGGTTCACCCAGTGGATTACTTGCTGCATACGACCCATGGAATTTAAATTAAACCGTGTGATCTCATCCTTCAACTCACTTAACACCATCGATTGCTAGAATGTCATATGTAATGCACAGCAAGAAAATATTGTGATGTGGAAGGGTGACAAACGAGGTCCTTCAAGGTGAACTGACTGACCTCTGAAGCGTATCACTGAATACTTACTTTTCGGAATGATCAAAAGCAGTTTCATCCTACATATATTTCCACTGACAGTTAGTCTCTCAATAACCAACAACACAGTCATTCAGAGAGAAAATGGAATACGACAATATCTGACACCAGCGATAATTTTGCATTGGTCCTTTAAGCGCATAGGTCCTGTCTGTCCGAAAAAAATGATAAGACTTCTTCCAAATAACATTAAACTTTCATGAAGCGTTTTTATTTATGACTACAATATGTTTATTTACTGAATGCTGGAATGGTATTTGGTCATATCAAGTGGAATGGTTTTGTAAAAACTGAGAAGTGAAACTGGGAAACGTCACTGATGCACAACTGTAAATGGGAAATGTAGACTTAAAAGCTAGTAATAAAATCGGTCTAGTCCATGCAAGACTGTTTTTTGTTCTGGCAATTAGCGGAAGATTACCTCTGGGAGAAATAAACAGGACACTTGCTCTGAATTTGAAAAATCCACACAATACTCATTCATACAGAAATTTCTCACAAGGGATGGTTACACACTAATAATTCAGGACTATTTCCCGTGTAATAGCCCCCGTATGTCACTGTAGTCACGGCATTTAGTGTCAATGTGAATAAAACTTCGGAGGAGACAGCCATGGGGCAGTGACAACCCTGCAAGCCGTGTTTGAGTTTCGGCCGTGGATATCCATTTACGAGGATTCAAAACGGGCCGTCCTGAACAATCGCAGAATAAATCAGGGTATAATCTGAATAACTTGAACACCTACGAGCAACAAGCTCACGCAAAAGCTTGCCCTTATATTTATCGACGAGAATCAAGCTCAGTATACTTGAACTCTGACTGCAGGCGACACTCTTGAGTAAGCAAAACACCAGATATCAAATGGGGTTCTTAAAAGCCTGAATCTCGCCAATCAACTAAATGAAAAGGTTCTGGCTACTCACCGCACGTGAGAATTCAAATGATTCAAAGAACGAAACAATAATCGATGAACTTAAATGTTCAAGACTCTGAATTCTGAACCCAAGTGATCCACGCAAACACATCTTGGGAGCTCGATCACCGAGGTTCCGTCAAGCCAAGCTCCTTAATATACGAGAAACGTTACGAGGTTCAAAAGACTAAGTTTGTAAATCACGAAATGGAGGCAAACTGCCAAATCGTTTATCTTTCACAGTTGTTAACCATCCGAGCTTAAGGTCATCGGGAATGCCAAGGTTAATTTGAAATTATATATAGAAAACACGAATAGCAAACAAGCTCGTTTTCGAAAACATCATCCCCGTGGCTAATACAGTTACATTTATAGGTTAGAAATGCATAAATTATGAACAAGGTCTGTGTGCTAAAGTGTGATTGGATGGTCATCAAAGTTGGTGTTGCGTAGTAAGAAAGATAGGAGGGGAAATGTTGTTGTTTCGTGGTTGGGAAAGGGGCCCGTGAAACAATGAACAAGGGTTTCGGGGATTATCCATTTCCGGTTTGAGCCAAAGGGTCTACGTATGGGTCACACTGAGCTCCAGGGTCGCTCTCAGATCGCGGCCAGGGTAGTTTGAGTGCCTTAACGAAGCGTTTCTGAGAACAAAGCGATGGATTGAATAATCTGATTGCCACAGTCTCTGCCGTTGTTAGATGTTGTTTTCGAGCGGCCTTCGGCGCGTTCGTAAGGACTCTGTAGACTATTTTGAACGCGTCGTCGTTTACGCGATATCCAGTGTCCGCAAGGTGTGCCACAATCGCGCTGGTGATGGATTTTCTGTCTCCTGTCGACAGCCAAGTTGGTTTGTGCTCTTTGATCCTTTGTGATAATTGCCGCGTCGTTCTACCTATATAGCTTGCCAAACATGAGCAAACAAATGAATAGGTTGGCATGGATGCGGTGACGACAGGTAACTTGTCTTTTAGGTTCATCGAGATCACTGGTCGGCTGATGAAGTAGGCGCGCAGTGTAGCAGCGGGAAAGGTGCGAGCGATTGCCCTTTCCAAGCGTCTTATTAATAACTCGCTTTTGTCATCCCCTTTGAAAGGGAGATGAATGTGTAAATCTTTCCTCTTCGCGGTCACTAACGCTTGTCTCGTTGCCATTTCTGCAACAGTATTGATCGGAATGAATTTCCAGAGGCCTACTGGAAGACTTTGAGATGTGCTCGAATAAGAGCAGATGCAATCATGCTGAAACGTCACGCGAGAAACCAACTAGACACCTTACGAATGAACATAACTCAGTTTGAACGAAACAGCGCGCAACACAGACATTCTCGACCAACTAGACGAGGAACAAAGAACCAGATTCGAATAGTTTGCTAAGGACGTAATCGCAAAACGGGGCAGTAAGAAAGTCGCCAAACTACAGGACACGCTAAACTAGACAAAACCAAGAACAAACCTGCCGATAGATCCAGAACGGTATGTGCATAACATTTCCCGTTTGATTTAGGTTAAACCAACATTGTAAGCTTTATCACTGGGACTGAATTTCTGTTGTCCTACCTCTAAGAACGATCAGTTAGACGTGGAGGTAAATTTTGAAAACTTACATGCTCAAACCTACTCCTTGACATCGACGTCACAGCAAGCGACTGGTGATTTCAAAACTACCCTAGTTGACTGCTCGCATCAATATGGTCGAACCCAAAGGATCAGTAGAAGTACTCTTAATAATCAACACAGAGAGGCACTGAGAAAGTTAAGGAATAACAATGAAATCGTCATCTCGAAACCAGACGAAGGATCCGGGGTTGTCTTTATGGACCGTAGAGATTATATCGCTAAGATGAATGATGTACTAAAGGATCCGAGAAATTTCAAGAAACCAGGAGAGAAGGACGAAACCAGAATAGTAGAAGAGCAACTAACCAAAGCTCTGAAGTCACTAATAGAGCTCAATATTATCTCCAATACAACCCTAGAGCAGCCAAGACCAACTGGTACCATTATTCCTCGAATTTACGGGTTACCAAAGGTTCACAAATCTGGAATACCACTGAGACCGGTACTCGACATGAGTGCATCCCAGCATCACTCAGTTGCCCGATGGCTTGTAGATGCGCTTGAACCGGTTCGCCGAAGGATTGCCCGCTACAGCCTAAAATACACCCTTTAATTCATAGAACTGATCAGCCAGCGACATGCTGAAGATCTAACGATGGCCTCTTTGGATGTGACATCTTTGTTTACCAACGTGCCGCTTCTGGAAACGATCAATTATTTGTGCGACTTCATCGTAGAAAACGATTTCAGTATCGGTATTCCAGTAATCAATCTGAAGGAACTTCTCTTACGATGTACTTTCAATGTCCAGTTTACCTTCAACGGTGAAATATACAGTCAGACCGATGGAGTAGCTATGGGGTCACCTCAAGGCCCCCTTACTTGCTGATATATTCATGGCTAAGCTGGAAAACGGGAAACTTAGCCATACGACAGAAAGTCTGCCCATCTACTGTCGATACGTAGATGATATTTTTGACCTAACTGACAGTCATACACGGCTGGAGTCATTGGCGGGGGAGTTCAACCAGGCACTTAATGCGGTTGACTTCACGTCGGAAGTAGACGAAAGGGACACTTTCCACTTTCTAGATGTGCTTCTTTTAAGAGGTAGAGATGGCAAACTGCTCCGTCGTGTGTATCGCAAACCAACGTGGACAGGCCAGTACACGAAATTCGCCAGCTTTGTACCTATCGGACGTAAACGTAACCTTATTCGCTCACTCGCAGCCCGTGTGCGAATGATTTGCTCGAATGAGACGGTGAGTGATTAATTAGACGTTTTGAAGCAAACGCTATTGGATAACGGATACCCCGAGCGCTTCATTCAAAAGAACATAGCAGAAAGGGCAACGAGACAAGCGTTAGTGACCGCGAAGAAGAAAGATTTACACATTCATCTCCCTTTCAAAGGGGGATGACAAAAGCGAGTTATTAATAAGACGCTTGGAAAGGGCAATCGCTCGCACCTTTCCCGCTGCTACACTGCGCGCCTACTTCATCAGCCGACCAGTGATCTCGATGAACCTAAAAGACAAGTTACCTGTCGTCACCGCATCCATGCCAACCTATTCATTTGTTTGCTCATGTTTGGCAAGCTATATAGGTAGAACGACGCGGCAATTATCACAAAGGATCAAAGAGCACAAACCAACTTGGCTGTCGACAGGAGACAGAAAATCCATCACCAGCGCGATTGTGGCACACCTTGCGGACACTGGATATCGCGTAAACGACGACGCGTTCAAAATAGTCTACAGAGTCCTTACGAACGCGCCGAAGGCCGCTCGAAAACAACATCTAACAACGGCAGAGACTGTGGCAATCAGATTATTCAATCCATCGCTTTGTTCTCAGAAACGCTTCGTTAAGGCACTCAAACTACCCTGGCCGCGATCTGAGAGCGACCCTGGAGCTCAGTGTGACCCATACGTAGACCCTTTGGCTCAAACCGGAAATGGATAATCCCCGAAACCCTTGTTCATTGTTTCACGGGCCCCTTTCCCAACCACGAAACAACAACATTTCCCCTCCTATCTTTCTTACTACGCAACACCAACTTTGATGACCATCCAATCACACTTTAGCACACAGACCTTGTTCATAATTTATGCATTTCTAACCTATAAATGTAACTGTATTAGCCACGGGGATGATGTTTTCGAAAACGAGCTTGTTCGCTATTCGTATTTTCTAAATATAATGAAAAGTTGTTATTCAGTGAGGTAATGTGAAGGGCAACAATCTGTTATAAACAGACAAGCACTGGGACTGGTGGCTGTTCTTACGAAACAAGAAACCTCGCTTGATAGGAAGTAACCCAGTTTTAAAAATTTGTAATTCGGGAGTATGACAATTTATGTTTACTGCTTGCAGAAGAGTGAAATATACTGCGAATTCGAGATCAGTGTAGTTGCCGTGTGTCATCAGAGAGTATTGTGCTGCACAATCGTTCACGTGCAGAAAAAGGGATTTTGTCCACAAAGTTCAATAACTTAAAGTAGGATACGGTACTGCAATCAGAAATGCATTTAATTGAGCACCTAATCAACATAAATTATCTGACAAGAATTCCGGGCTTAGTTTCACGGGGAACAGTGTAAACAGTGACACAACACAAGAAAGAATGAACCTAGTAATGATTGAGGTAGGTACATGTAGATAACTCAGACCAAGGAGTAAGATGTCAGCCTTCTGACACTGAAAAAGGTATTTTGAACTTCATTGGTGCAATTTTATTCTATCGAGATGAGTACACCAAAATATTTATAGCATTGGAATCTTCTCACTTTTTAACCGAGGTTTATGACAGGATTTCGTCGCGAGGGCCGGATAATTTGGTCGCAATGAAGATTTACAGTTAACTTTGAAGAGAACCTTTCCTCATTTGGTTGGATTAAGTGCTAGTTTTAACGGTGTTAGACCAACATGTCGTCGTATAAATAGGCTGTTGTGGTGGATTGATATTACCACTATTCCTGGATCCAGATTCGACCAAAACAAGGCAGGCTTCTTTGAAAGTAAACGATGACGAAGTAAGGGAGAGGTCATGCACGTAGCAAGCGAACACAATTGGTAATAGGATATCACCTTGAAATACTCCAGTGTTTATAGAGATCATGGGGGGTCCACAACAATAATATATGTGAATTGAGACCGGTTCGTGAAATAGTCTATTAACCAACTAGACAGCACTAGGGATCTATCTTGTCAATCTAAAAAGGACAATGAACGTCCTTTACTAAGTGAATGGAAAGCATTTGTACGGTCCTGGAAACGGAAATTAACGAGTTTTCTTTCCTGGTCAGCCAGTAATGCTAGAAAATGGGTAATACTGCTGACACTGCCCAAAGTAGAACACTTTTTTCGGTAGGCAACTGGCTACCATTCGATATGTTACTGGTGGACTTAAGATCGTCAAGTATTATCCACTCAAAGGTCTTGGGCAAGACTGACATGGATTCGATGGCACTGAATTCGCCTTGTTCTTCCTTTGGCATTAGTATGATACAAACATGATGCTAGAAGCCAGAAAGATTCCCTTCAGACGGACATCGATTGAGTATGGAGGAGAACGCAATAACCAAATCAGTGGCATAAATTTTCAGAATAACATAATTGATGTTTTTGAGTTCGGAGGCTTCATTGATATTGATTGGTTTGAATTCCTTGTAAACACATTAGGGATGGAGCTACTGAAGATTTTTCTCTCGGGTCAAGGTAATTTGTGTAATTGACCGGTTGAATTAATTTCTGGTAAAACGACCTGTTAGGTTTTCTGATATCACGCTCATTGTGATTTGCTTGGGGCTCGCGACCAAACAGCCTTTTTAGTCCATTCCATAACGTTCTGTATACATCATAATCCTTGTTCGTGGATGGCATATTTCACAAAAGAAATTCAAATAGCTCGTCATCAATGAGCAATCAAATTAGTGTCATTATGTTATCGATCCGAACGCACGGGATGCCTTACAACATTATCTTCATTCTCGAAAAGTAGCATTCACAAACAGTAACGAACAACTGATTTCTAAAGTCTGATTTGTTCTTGGTGTGTATTGTGGAACCCGAAAGACATTTTTGAGAGTAGACTGAGCTGCCTAAAGCGGCACAATGTCACCTCTCCCTTCCATAAGGGGGAAGTACACGGCTCAAAATCGGTGATGCAGTTAAATTTGGTAACCATTGGAATTGAAGCGACAACAGCAGTTATAGTAGGAGTAGAAGTGGTATAAGCAATGGTTTTGTTAGCACGAACGGAAGTAGTATTAGTAGCACTAGCAGTAGTGGAAAGAGTGCGACCCGAAGTAGCAGATATCGGTATTGGTAGCAGCTGGAACCGCAGTCACGTTACTGCAGTATCTATAGTGATAGCCACATCATTAGGCTTAGCAGTAAAAGCACTAGGCGTAGCACAAGCAGCAGTAGTAACAGCAACCGGGAAAGTGCACAAATACACAAAACACAGGTTATTATCCAGCGACAATATAATCGAGGATGCACACAATACACTCGTATATGAGAATGAGAAGAAAGTGGGTTGAAGACTCAGCGATGAACCTAAGAGGTCAATCATCAACGAAATGTGCAACAGACAAACATGCAGTGACCCACGGGAACGAAGCACCCATAATTCCAAATTTTCAACAAAACTCCGGGTAGATCTAGATAGCAGACTCCGTAAAAAGGCAATTGTTAACACAGCTTCCAAGTATTCGTATAAGGTTTCGAAAAAGGAGATTCGTTGTATCCTAGCAAAATGTAAATAATCCACAATGATTAGGACGACCGAATAGCTCGTCTGGTTTCGGAGGCTCTTCTGAAGACACTCGCGAGCATGCAGAACCACTCGTAGAATATGCTCGTTTTTTGGTCGATATTCATGCTACAGCAGGAACTGTGACAGCAGTATGTAATGTAACAATGCAACGGGACAATTTTGCAAATTTTTCGTGAGCCATTGGAATGTGAAAACGTTTCAGCAACGGTCCAACCTTCCGAGATGCAATAGATCTAACATTGTACATGTATGAGACCCCACCGCTAAATGTTGTGTTCAGAACTAAACAGATTAGAAAAAGAGCAGCATTGTAGACCATGGGACAATCAACTTCGTAAGAATCAACGAACGCAGAAATTTGAATCATTCAATAAACTGGCAGATTGGCACCACTGTGTTATCGATCTAAACGCAGATGAAGCCATACAACAGTCTCCCATATTAGCTGTTACAAACGAAAACCCAAAAATACTGTTGTCCCCCGATTTCAAGTTAAACCTATTTGCACAAAAAAGGGCGGATAGTATTTTTACTTCGATGATCGTCTTTTTGCGCGACTAGCTATCCATCCAGTGCCGGGAGTTCAGTGATTCGCTGCGATACACTCGCAGTGCAAATTCGAAGCCTTTGAAAAGGGGAACCAGTGGAGCGCAGTATCAATCAATTGTTCAGGCTTTGCAGTTTACGTGTATTGTTTCTTTCCTATTTTTTCATCAGGACTGAAAAAGTACTTCGTCAGTGCTTCCATAAGACAGTTTAATGAGATCTAGTCTAGCCAGATACCATCTAGTACCCCCATGTCAACCTCTCAAAATTTCGACTCGAATTGGGGTTCAGTGTTTAACAAAGTGGATTTACATTGTGAATGAAATTCGGTAAGATAGACGGACGAGCTGTGCATTATTGGCTTCCTACGGAATTCAAGTTTCCTTAAGCTAAAAATATTCATTTGTCATTTATTCTGTGAATCAACTAGTGACATTTTGTCCATGAAAAAAATTTGTTCCACATGATTCTTTTGATTTACCCTTGAATAATTTTTTCTTCTTTGACGGAGTTTGCACAGTCGTCGAATATATCATTGGGTAATAAGCTCATCCTTCTCAAGGCAGTCTTGGTGTGGGAGACTGGTTGGTGACATTCAATCCCTGTGGAGCATGAACGTTACGTGTTATGGAATATTCACATGAATGAAGCTTGATTGAGCAGACCCGGATAGAATACTTCTGATCGATTCATCTAACTGGATTTGAACCCCAGCTGGAACACGATGGATAAATGCTTCTAAATAAGAAGGACGATCCTAGATCCCTAAACGTCTTTGCTGGTTCCTCGAAGCTATAAACTAACAATATCACCTCGGTCGACCAAATGTGGAATACTGGAGTCGATAATGGGACGCGAGAGTCTACAAATCCTAAAGTGGTACTAGCCAAACAATAGCTAAACTGAAGCGAAGGCGTGTCTATCTCATGCTCTGAGCGGTGACCCTGAATCAGTTTTTGCTGAAGTTAACGGAAAGTTCGTGCTTTCGGTCGCAGGCAAAACACGTGCAACCAAAAAGCATTTCACACTGAAATTCTATCGTTGTGTAGAACCATCGAGTGAATTTATCCCAAATGCAGTTTAGAAAACCGTTCATTTAGTCCGTTACGACTACCCCGATGTCTAAGGCTGTGAATCTAACGAAAACGTAGTCTCACTAGCTACACACACAATTTGGGCAGAACACGGTTACGGGCAGTAGAACAAATTCCGATCGAATAGCCGTGTTTGTCGATAATTCGTGGTTCTAAATAATATAATAAGCTCAAATGTACAGCAAAAATAGACTTACAGCCAGGTGAGGAACCAATAACAATAGGCGGGACAGCGCAGAAAATAAAAGGGTCCACTTAACAGGCGGCAGAACGGAACTGTAGTGCAGTTCGATTACGGTTCAATGGATAAATCAACAAACGTTTACCGTCACAAATCAATAAATCAATTACAAACGTGTGAATTAGGCTGTAGTTGCATTAGTGAAGCGTGTTATTATTAAATAAGTAAAAACAAGCTAAATCTGTGGGGCAAACGAGAGCACGTGCCAACATGAATTTACAAACTTGCCCTAGATCTGTTAATGCCGTTGACGTGTGATGGCCAATGGTGGAGTGCAGTGACAGAAACACTAAGGCTGAGGGTTCAAGCCTCCGCTTGGCAGTACAAGTGAAACACTGAGAAAGATTATATAACAGTAGAAATGCAGACCTTTGAGGAAGCGATGTTTCGAATATGTACGTGAACTGTTCATGCAATAAGCACCATGGAACTTGAGTGTAAACCAATGTGATACCTTAGAAACAGAAAATACATTAGGACTGTCTGGGGTTCACGATGTATCTACTCGCTACTAATAAGTAACTGAATAGGAAGGAGAAGGACAAACTCTAATTACGAACAGTAATTAACACAGTCCGAATCACCATCGTTACAACTTTTCGGAGAATCATATACTGGAGCGTCGCCTGCCCATTTTAGAAGGCACTCCTACACTAGTATTTGTCAAAAATTTAACCTGCCATAGACAAAACGTAAGCCACCGTGTTCGGTAATTCAACTGATAACTAGCAATGGATTCTTTTGTTTGAACACGTGACTGAACTCGATCATCAATAATTGTAATCAGAAGTCTTTTGAAGCAAATGAACGAAATATGATTCTGTTGAGAATCAGTCCAAACGAGATCGTCAGGCGTGCCAGCATAGTAGAATGGAGGAAGTTCCATGGTTCGTCCGACAACAAAAACATGAATAAGCTCAATTATTGAATTCCTAGAAAGAAAGGAATTTTTCAACAGAAAATGAAACTTTCATGACCTTCCTTCTTAGTTTGGTCGGAAAATGCGATATCACTGTAAAGAAATCGATTTTGTGTTGCTCATCGCACAGAAAGTTTGTTGTTACGCAACTGTCAGGAAATGTCTCGGGTCTTATACTCAAAAACTCATGACAAGTCTTAAAATCTGTTCCATACAATTTCCCTACCAAGATTCAGATTCCCACTGACAATAGACTTGTCTCGCAAAATAGCATTGTGGAATATACGTCTACTCCATTGTTTGCCTAAAATGCAATTTCGCATGAAAAAATGGGTCAATGGTTCCACCAACAGACTCGCAGTGGACTGCCTCCTTCGAATGGGTGAATGAGCTTGGACATCGATTATTTTAATCATCAGCTTGCTAAACTATCGAGTAAAATAGGATTTCAAAGGGAATCAGTCCAAATGAACTCGTCACTTACATGTCAGAATTGCAGAACGGAGAAAGTTCCATGTTTCGTTTCACCGAAGAACATAAAACTGATTACGGAATTCCATAGTATGGGGACTTTTGTGCAATAAGTCTCATCCATTTAGTCAGAACATGCGATATCACCGTAGGTCAGTTTATGTCATGCGAAAATTATCGTTTCACGCTTGCAAGGACATTTCTCGGTTTTAAACCTGCAATCTCCTTAACCATCTCATAATGTTGCCCTACTAAAATTCTGGTTTGCCCTGAGATGGAAAGATGTTTACTCTTTACACAACTAAGAATGATGGGAAATCTGATTACCATTGGCTGTACATTGATATAGACTCCCAGCAGAGCAGAGAAATGCTGTGCCACTGTGTGTGCTTCTCTGTTTTTATGCCTGGGGTAATTCTTGGGTCTTCAAGTTGAATAATATTTCAAAATATAATTCCCACTAACGAAACTGATCATTCATTGATTGAGGAATAAATGCCAACAGCTTTCACTGAAAGCCAACTTTGCAAAATCATACGTGGTACGTATGGAGTACTCGAGTTAATTTGCGTCCCTTTTTGTGTAAAGCCCCTAGGGGCTTCGTGTTAAAACTAAGTAGCACGAAGAGGCTTTTCTACCGCATTTATATTCAAGGATTCGCACGAAGTATCTTCTGTGAGAAGACCCTTCATTATCAGTGAACAGCTCATTAGGCCGGTTGCCACTTGGGCTTTTTTTACTGACAAATCCGTCACTCCGTCGAAATTATCTACTAGCTTCCTCGTTCATCCCGTTGTTTTGTGCCTGCGAACTTTCCCAGGGCTCTGCCTGTAGATATGTTAAATTCATTGAAATGAACGCGAACTGATGTAAATTTGACAGAGTTCCTGTTAGCTCAACCTGCTGAAACGGACCGGCGACAGTCTGTCGTTTGCGAGAGACAATGGGTGTTTCGGAATAAATATGAAATAAACTAGGTAATAGAACTTGATACACAAACACAAAACTGATAGCATCCAGGTCACTGGCGCAGGAAGCTCCAGATAGAAGACAAGGGCCCCACAAAAATCTGCAGATAGAAAACGTGTCCAGATCCTACCCCCGGGATGTCTCACGGATAATCAGACAAGGGATTGGGAAAGGGACGAGGATTTACAAACATCATCAATCTTCGATGTGCCATTATATGTGTCAGTAATTACAGCCTGTAGAAATAGAAAGGGACCGATGAGATACGCATAACATAGTGTTCCGTGACATCACACGTTCACAGAACACGCATCCCCTGTTGCTGAGAAAAATGATTTTCGTGAGAAAACTGCGTTTGACCAACGCTGAGAAATCAGTTGAGTCATGCTTATGACAGTTCTAAAGACGAAAAAGTCTACTGTTTAACTGAGTACGGTAATTTGATAAAAATGTCCATCAATATTACATAAACAAAGGAGAACTCCCAATGATGATTATTCGACGGATTAGAACCCGCCCTAGCAGGACAATATTTGCGATTTGTAAATATCCGGATCAAACGCTGTATGGAGTGTATCGAAAATTCGATGTGCCATGTGTAGTTTTTATTGTGAAAGTTATAATTTTGATAACACAGCATTTTTGGCAAATGTAGTTCGTCAACTCTTCGTTAGTCGCAAATGCCCTTAAATCAAGCGGAAAAACTGACGCATATGTCTATGTCACAAAGGATCAAAGATAATAAGAGATAAACGCATCAGTGAAAACATCTACTGTGGTCAACATCCAATGTGTGGTTCAGCTACTGAAGAAGGTGGAAGTGAGCACGGATTTTGTTCACGAAGATTCCCATCGAGTCAACCTGTCGCTTACACTGCTCTTCGCGGAGATTCCAGGCACGGCCTTTTTAAATATCACCGATAAGTATGTCCACCGTTAGAGGTACTAGCCGAGTTACCTTGATCCGCTGAATTCAAAGCTTACAGAATGTCATCCAAATGTGGGTGGCATGTAACCGATACATGCATATATGCCAGAATAAAAGCATATTTTGTGCCATGTAATAAAAAGTCTTTCAGTGGTGTTTTCAATTTACCAGTTGCCGTAGTCTGTTCAGACATTACGATCACTTATACCGGTGTCCCTCTCAGGATCAGAGAGGATATCGATACCAAATACGAAACAAGAATGTCGTTAGGCGTCCATTCGTGGTGACCTTTTGAAACGTGAACTCAAGTGCATAGCTCCAAAGAATCATCTCTGGTTATGCGCGGCATAAAGTTTTGCTATTCATCATCATGAACTGCATGAAAATTCATGCCTAAACTTGTTACTTCTGTGGAGCTCCAAATGAATAATAAGTCAAGAAAACAGCTCAGTCGTGAATTACACAACCACTTCGTTAACATGACTGTTCATACTTGTTGATATGTGCAAAAGATCCCAGTTTCACATAACACACCAGTCGTTTATGTAAGGGCTCCCGCATAACTCGATGGAAATCCAACTTTTTCTACTCTTGTATGGCAGGTTGATTATTAAACCTTGCTAGGCTTATTATTCAGCCCACGTCGGTTTGTCATTCATGTGCATATCGATAAGCTGATACCAAGCAGAAGTTTCAAACGGATCTAACATTCAACCGATCGTATTTCATTTTTTCCTCTCGCCTAGGAGTAGGTAATACTAATATATCTGTTTATTATCATAATCATATTGATATCGACATTAGGTGATTGGAGTTGATTCTTTATCTGAGATGACTATTGATAATGGCTACTCGGCATTAAAAAATGGAGATCTGATCCATTTACAAGGTCCTCTTAAATGAGGGTGTGAGTTACTAAAGACAGTTTGCACAATGAATTGAAGTTTTTATTAATTCATTTTCCTTGCTTAGCATTACAAAGTCGTGAGAGCATTGAGCACACTTCCTTTGATTAGGTGTGACTTGAGTAAGAGAGTCGCACATTCAACAGGCAATTAACTCGTGCCAGAGCCATTATATTCAACCGATACATTCTCCTTTAATGTAAGTCTCCTATGTACCCGAATATGCGGATGTTATCGTGCACGGATCGTCCGTGATCAGTATTCTATCAGTTGAAATCACTCTACTTGCTTTTAGAACAAGAACAAAGGCTAAGATCTCCCCTACACTCTGAGTCAGGTCCATATCGGCGGATGAACGAAAACACAGTTTGCCTGACAATTCAAGTCCCATTATTTTCGTGGAATGCCGGTGGACTACTTTGAGGGGACTGGTGAATGCAATCGAATCTTCACAGGAAGCATTTCTTATAAATTTTCCCAACGGATCTGCATTGATATTCCATTTACCTACCGACAATTAGCGTTTTATTTATAGAATTCCATTGTCCTGATGGTGTAACTGCCTTGAGTAACACAATTATTCTATCGACGTTTTCGTTTTTCTGACTACTCCAAGCTGATACACGTACACGTAATCCTTGACTACGCATAAACCATTTGCTACGTTACAAAATGCAGTGCTCAACTTTGTAATATCATCCCAAGCAACAGCAGTTTCAACTTAATTGAACGCTTTCAGAGAGTGTGAATTTTCACCGACAATTTTATGTTTAAACAACATACTTTGCCGAGGTTTTTAACCAACAAAAATCCACATCTCTAGGAAGAATTTTTTTTTCAAAGAAAAATAGACGGTCGGACTTACAACGTAGATTGATGGATACGGAAAAAACAGTAATATTTACCATAATCTAGTGGATAAATATTGTCGCTGTATTCAAAATACCGATTTTCGATGTGAGGACAAAATTACCCCGGAAGCACACGATCAGTGTCGCAATTTTACAGCTCATCAGGTATGTGTACCCGTAAGTATGAGGATGATTGAGCAGGAGAATCCCGGGTACGCATACCAGATGAGCGGTAACAACCGCGAAACCGATTCTGTTGTTCAAGGGGAATATTGTCCTGCCATCCAGAAAGAATGTCACACTAGTTATAGCGAAATCGAAAACTGAGACAGTGTCCACATAGTGAAAAGTATATTCAACTATCCTTATCACCCGTATGAGCAACGGGATTAAGGGACAATTTTGTGCAGACGTTTTAGCTGAATTTGTCTAATGTACACAAATCACTCTTCGCAGTGATACTGACTGTATCCAAAGTTGTACTGATGCATAATAACGCGCTAGATTGATTCATTCGGGCAGCTAGTCAGAAATTCTCCTTGTTTTGTCTCTCGCTTCTGCCAGCTACTTCTTAGGCCACATTTTTATTCCGTAAGTAAACTGGCCCTCCTAATTTTATTAAGCCACATCTATATAACTATGCACAAACAGTATCACTGCTGGTTTTGTTTGTAATTATTTTATGTTTCCATCTGTAAGAGTTTGCTTCTTGAAATAAATTATTTGCTCCAGCACGTTGACAACAAATACTGAGAGAATACTACTACGGTAGTATGGAATTTTCCAACTATTTTTGAGGTAATTCATCTACCTATTTGTTTGCTGTCATTTCTTGCCTTTAGTTACCTGTACTTTTTAAGAGAATTACGTCAATAACTTAGCTCTTCACAAACCAGATAATAAAATCAAATCTTAGTAACCGAAAACAAATAGTGTTTAAATCCAGTTCATTCTGTCTAACTTCGTACCCGCTCAGTAATAACAGCCTAAATATAATTTGTTCTCTCGAAATAAATTTTCAATTCATGGACTTTTTTCATTGGTTAGGGTGACCTGGAAGCAAATTCACGCATGCAGACAAAATTTTGGAAAGGAACGAAAAAACTGACTTCGCAGCAATATTCAGCATGGAACAAACTGCCAGTCAATGGGCAGCTGGCCAACACCTTTTTCAAGTATCCACTGTCTGTAAATAAGGACTTGATTCTTAGATAACTTCTTCAGTGCAACTGTTGGCCTCTAGGATTACAGTATTGTGAAGTGATATTCCAGGTAGGTATTTGAGATTTGCGGTACCGATTACCCTTAGTGATCCGATTAGGCACAAGTTTCACAAATGTACAGTTTTCTGTGCAACAGAACAGGTAGAGTTCTCTTTCGAGACCACGTTGTGCTGTGGCTTAATTTTACGTCCTCATCCAACCAGCATAAATATAACATTACAAAAGCAATTTAGACGGCACCGATGAAAGTGGACCATGATCTTCTCTACTAGTCAACGAATGTATCAACCGTTCATGTGAGAATTCTAAAAGACTGAGCAATATCCAGTCCATTTGGCTGTGTCCCTTTTGTTCTTCACCGGATTGAAACCAGGCTCTATATATGCTAGAATATGGAATCTCGATTCAGGATACGCACAAAGTTAATGGTAAGCGGCATGTGGCGAAGCCATTTGGTACACCGATGATTATTTTTGCCATTTCATCGTCTCACACCTATTTGATTGAGTGGTACACAGTTTCAAGGCAAAACGGAGGCTACTAGCCTGGGAAACTGATCGGCCGAGGAAGCAGGATTCGAATCCGGAACAAAAGCGTTGAAAGCAAAACGTGATGACCCTTCAACCACCACCGGTCACCGCCAGGTTACCGTGAATGCACCGGTGAGCTGTATTATGCAAGGACCAGTGCTTTTCCGAAGAGGGATGCAATTGTCCAATCTGCAAAATTACAAGAAAGCAAAAACTCCACTAGCCGAGATTCAGTAGGTGCATCAACAGGATCTTACACACAAGATAAATGAACAACAATACGGCTACCAACACAGTTACCAATGACCCCGTAGCCTCCAGTCGCCCTTCATAACGGATTTCACATAGTCCAGCGATACGACGTATATCATCCAGTCGTGTTATCACCTGCTTTAATAATTTAGAAACCACCTGCAGAAAACTGTCGGACCGCGGTATTCCAGTCAAGGGCGTAAGTGAGAAGCGTACAGCAATCTGAAAGCTTCTATGGAAAAGCATTCAAATAAAGTTTTGGTGGCTAATGTCGGCGAAGACAGATCATTCGCAATGGTTTCTTCTGTGCAAAAAGGGGGTTTCTGCCTTGATTAACATAGTTTCATTAAGGCTGGTATTTCCGCATTCAGGTTGTGTAATCACACTTTGAATGACCGGGTCAGGACAGCTGTATAACCTGCTGAAAGTAGATTCCCAATAATAGCCAGCATTGGACATTTTGTCGAAATTCGCCTTTGTGCTATCCAACTGAGTTAATGAATGCAAAACCATTTCGAAATGCTCTCAGTCACTCTTTGAAACAAGTGCCTTTCTGTTTCGCCTATGTACTCGTCACCACAACTGCAAGTGAACTGGTGGACAACATATGGAGCATTAGGAGAAATACGACTGTCAGAGTGACCTTTTAATCCTAATCCTCCAGTGATCTCCAATACGAGTAGTTGGGGTGCCATATATGTTCAGCTCAGAGTGGATTACTCAACTGGAATGCAAAACTGCTAGCGTTTAGTGAAGTCGTTCTAAGACAGAAAACCTCCTTTTTTATGGATGGGAAAATCATCACAAATTATCTGACTGCCCTGGCACTTGCCATAAATCCCCACACGCATTGATATTTTTTTGTGATCAACACTTCCCCCATTTTTCACAAGGTATCTCATGTGTCGTATCATATGAGAACTGCTATGTTTAACATACGCGATCAACGACGGTGAATGAAGCGCTCGCATCTCGCAATATATATCTCCTTTCCGTTCTTCTCTCTAACCGCATAAAGGGGACACAAAGTTTCAACTGTCGGTTTGCATTCTAGTCTTCAGATTTATGGTAACAACAATTCCAAGATCTTTTCCCTTAGTTTTGAGATGAAGAACTTCTTTTCCAAGGTAACAGCATACAGCCACATTCTCTTTGTCCGGTTCCATATGCACGTAGTTATTAGGATTCATCAACAGATCCCTGCGGTTGTTCTATCATATCGAGGCAGGCATGAACCCACCAATGCCGATTCCTCGTGGGATGCCTCATCAAAATCTTAACTAATGTCCCCTTAGGCGATGTCTGTATCATGTCTTTCGTCCCCTACAGAGGACCAGAGTTTACTTGCTACAGGTGGTTTGTTCACACATCACCTGTCGCTACCAATATCGTGTTGTTTTTAGCAAAACAGCTGATGGTGTTCGCAATGTTCTCTCAGACAGTAGGTTGCACACTCCTCCATGACCTATTCAGCCATATAAGTGAGGCTGGCTGGTCGATAGCTATCGGGCTTCGACTTCGACCCACCCACCACAGTTCCGTGTTAATTCGCTGTTCTAGTTCACTTGGATCATCTGGCGTTGGGTCCTTCCGGAGTTCTTCTAAAATAGTTAACACTTTTTGCACGTATGACGATTTATCCATGATGACAGCTCCCGATCCCTTGTCTGGACGCAGGATTACTATGTTAGAGTTCTTCTTCAATCTGTCAAGAGCTTCAATGTGCCTGTTCGTTAACAACGATTGTTGTTGTGCTGTTGTCGTTCGATACTGACATTCCAAATCAACCAATTTCGCCTTAAACCAGCTCAAAGTATCTGCAATTGTTGGCTTCAAAACTAAAAATCTGTTCAAAGAACTCTTATCAAGTCACAACTAACGTTACTGATGAATCCTCTTCCAATTACCGGTTTCTGCTCTCATCCTAATTGGTGAATTTTTAATCGTCTTGATATATTGAATGTCGTTCTACATGTACAACGACAACTACATGTAATTTCATGGACTCTGCTTCACACATAACAGAATTCTTTAATAACAAAGTCCTGAAATTCATGAATGTCACCTAGAACGATGTACGGCAGAGGAAGGCCTCAGGGGAACCTGTTGTCTTAGTTTCAGCCACCTTTTTTCCTTCGCACAGTGAGTCAGCCCACTGACATCAAAAATAGACAATACAAGATATTGTCCAAACGAATGACAACTGAAATAAGCACTTTCTAGCGTGCATTCAACAACTGAGCTGTCGTACTTAGTCAAAGAGATTAAAATCATACCATCTGGACTCGATTTTTTTAAAATTCCTTATTGATTTCTTTGCTTTGTTCTGACGATTTGATGTGAAATGTTCAATAAGGTTCGATCGATTCCCACCGAGGGTCTACAAAAGTAGTTGATCATTTGGATAAAGGGGTGATCCCACAGTTTCTACTTCCCATAATAAGCATGCATATTATGTTACAGATACATCTGATCTGTTCGCTAATTGAAAAAGGCAAATTGATGATGCTGAAAAGAAAAACAGTTGACTTAGTATTACACGTCATGAATGTTCACGTACTATTCAGTGGACAGATATTCCACTGCAGCAGCATCAAAATAATCTTTGACATATTCCACCTTAGTGATCTGAGTGGAAAACAAGCTTGTTCACGGTGTATCAACAAGTAGTTGAGTCTACTATATATATATATATATATATATATATATATATAATGAGAAAAATAGCAGGTTAACTCGCGTTGGACTTGGTTTGGGCGCGACATAACATCATATCTATCAGCTGATGGTGCGATCGATGGTTTCGAACTTCCCCAAGCAAAACCACTCAGCTGCCCTTCTTCAGTGTGTAACTTGAACAGTTTCGGTATAGATTTTAAAGGTAATTCCAAGAACCTGGTTGGCTTTTCTAAAACACAATGAGATTTATCAGCCTACCGGATTTCAGATGTCTCGATGGAGGATAATGGGTGAAACTTGACTTCATCTGTCCGCACTCAGGTGGACGTGTCAAGCGACATAAGCAACTGGAGCATATCAATCCGATAACTGAAGTTAGTATTTGCAAATCATATAATACTTGAAATAAAACGATAACCTCTTTGATAATCTGTTGTGAATTGAGAATGTCTCTAGGAGAATCAAGAAACAACATTTCTCCGTCACAAAATTTGAAAACAGAAGTCAAAAACATAGATTGCACGATGCATCCTGGATCATTTCGCTGCATCTTTACAAAGTGCATACTGCAGTCGAAGTGATTATTTTTGTAGCAAAATAAATGAACGAAATGTATATAAACAAAGGCAAAATCACATGACGTACACATTCACACATGTCTATCGGATGATCACACAACAATTATCACACCTCATTACCACGGAAATGATAAATTGATTACAAGTTAGTGTTGTTTGCAAAGTTCAGGTTTGTGTACACGGATCGACAGGGCCTCCATGTATCTTAATAGTTTGATACTGGTGGTCGAGTAGATCACTTTGAACGCTTGACTTGCGTTGACGCAATGTTTAGTCTCGTAAATATGTCGGGCAATTGGTGATCTGATTGACCTTTGCTCGGTTGATGATGCAATTGTGGTAAAATCTTTGCTCATTGTCTTCTGATGCCACACTGCAATGTGTTCAGCCATTCGATGACGTAACTACCTTTCCCTTCTGCTTATGTAGGTGGCTGAGTACTCACATTTGAATTGGTATATGTAGTTTCATTTGGCGTGGATAGGCAAGGGTTCTTTCATCGATAGCCTAGTTAATCGATTAGTTGTGAATATAATCACCGGATCGGCTGCATAGTAGGTGCGGCTGACAGCCGATTTAAAGCGTTTTTTGATCAACTCACTTACATTGTCACCTTTGTAGGGGAGTTTTAGATATACTTTCATCTTATACACTGTGACTGAAATATCCTTTCCTAGTTCCAGGTGACGATACTTTGTCAAGAATGATGTTGAGTGTCCATTTTCCGTCAGAATTTCAGTGATGTGATTTATTTCCTCATCCAAAGTGTCCGCCTTGCAAATCTTTTGTGCTCTGTAGAACAGTGTTTGCACTATGTTTATCTTGTACTTTATCGGGACGAAGCTGCTGAAGTGGAGATATTGTCCCGACCAGGCGTCTTTTCGATAAACGGATCTCCTGATTGAACCATCTTTTCTGCGGAAAATTTCAATGTCTAAGAAGCTTATGGTGTCATTGTCCTCATTGTGGATTGTCAGCCTTATATTTGGGTGCAGATTATTAGGCAAGGCATGCAACTCTTCACCTTCTTGTTTGTTTTTTGTGATGACAAAAATATCATCCACGTAACGGCGATAGAGTATCATGTCGGATATTTTGTTCTCAATGTTGTTTTCTAAGTGAGCAACAAAAATATCCGCCAGAATAGGGCCCAATGGACTACCCATGGCAACTCCGTCAATTTGTCGATATTCTCCATTGAGAAAGCGGAACTTCACATTAGATGTACATAATAACAGTAAACGTGTAAATTCGGTATTCGGTAGTGCGATATGAATAGTATGCTTGTCGATTATTTGGCATATAAGATCGATAGTTTCTTCCAGTGGGATATTTGTGAATAGTGATGTAATATCCATAGTAAGCATATGTCGGTTCTGGATATTTTCTTTTTGTAATAGGTTACACATTTCGAACCTGTCCTTCACTGCATGGTTCGCAACCGTGTCTCTGACTGGCTTCAGTAACTTGGCTAACCATTTTGCCAGTTTGTGTTGTGGAAAATTGACCATTGACAAGATTGGCCGCGTCGGTATATCTGTTTTGTGTACTTTTGGTGGGCCATACAGTTGTGGTGTTTGACTCCCTCTGGGTCTCAGTGACTTGGCTGTTGACTCGCGAATAAAGCCCGCTTGAACTAGAGTTCGCAGTTCCGTGTTCATTCGCTGTTCTAGTTCACTTGGATCATCTGGCGTTGGGTCCTTCCGGAGTTCTTCTAAAATAGTTAACACTTTTTGCACGTATGACGATTTATCCATGATGACAGCTCCCGATCCCTTGTCTGGACGCAGGATTACTATGTTAGAGTTCTTCTTCAATCTGTCAAGAGCTTCAATGTGCCTGTTCGTTAACAACGATTGTTGTTGTGCTGTTGTCGTTCGATACTGACATTCCAAATCAACCAATTTCGCCCTAAACCAGCTCAAAGTATCTGCAATTGTTGGCTTCAAAACTAAAAATCTGTTCAAAGAACTCTTCAAAGTTTGCTTCTGAAGAAATGTGGTTAATTTTCTTTGGTGGGGTACAACAATGAAGGCCAAATGAAAGTGCCTGGAGTTGTGACTTGTCTAGCTGATAAAAGGATGAATTTCGAACATATTTCCACGGATTATCCGGAAATGATGGTACCAACATTTCATGATTTAAGGAGTTTTTCAAAAGTTTGATCTCACGTGAGCGGGTTTGACGCACTTTATCAGCACAGAAATTCCTAAACTTTATTCTGCATACCAAATTTAACCGATCGATGATGAATGACATTTTTTGCATCGTAGTCAACACGTAGAGTAACTTCCGGTTACACTCACCGATGTGGCTTTTAGTCAAACGACTTAAGCTCTTCACAGACGGTCTTAGTTTCTCTGCACGTAATCGTTTGCAATATGATATGGGATAATGATTTGCCACAACACAATTGCATCATCAACCGAGCAAAGGTCAGTCAGATCACCAATTGCCCGACATATTTACGAGACTAAACATTGCGTCAACGCAAGTCAAGCGTTCAAAGTGATCTACTCGACCACCAGTATCAAACTATTAAGATACATGGAGGCCCTGTCGATCCGTGTACACAAACCTGAACTTTGCAAACAACACTAACTTGTAATCAATTTATCATTTCCGTGGTAATGAGGTGTGATAATTGTTGTGTGATCATCCGATAGACATGTGTGAATGTGTACGTCATGTGATTTTGCCTTTGTTTGTATACATTTCGTTCATTTATTTTGCTACAAAAATAATCACTTCGACTGCAGTATGCACTTTGTAAAGATGCAGCGAAATGATCCAGGATGCATCGTGCAATCTTGGAAAATCGTCTGCTTCTACCGCGTTTTCAAGTCTGTAATGGTATTCTTTTTACTAATGATTGAAAATGGGTAGACACATCTTGGTTGCATGTGAGCATTGAGGCTGAGTAAAATCTTCGTGCACCTCTTGAGTGCTATTCCACTCTACGTTGATTGATTTCGTTTTACTGGTGCTGTATGTGGATCTATAATTGAAATCTTTCCCAATGCGTTGTAGAAAGTAGACCTCTTCATCAGCTGTTCTGAACGACAAAATACTTGTCAACAACACATGATTTAGCAAACATTGTTGGCTTAGGTTGAGAGAGCACAAGGCATCGCTAATAAATGAGAGTAATCGGTGATAGATACCATTTGCGAAGTGCTCATAAAGCAAGACAAACATTCCGATGCAACTGTTGTTGGCAATAAAAAAGTATATAATATGATTAATCACGCAGCTTGAACGCTGAACTCACCACTGAAAATCAGGGAAGCACTGTACAGCTGTTGTAGGTTGTTCATAAGGGAATGGCGTCGTTGTACTTAGGCCCCCACAGAAAAGTCATCCATTATACGAGTCGATCGCTGTGTGGGAAGCGGGTTGTTACCGTTCAAAGCCAGGTAGGGAAGGGTGCTATATCATGAAGGGTTCAACAAACCACTGAGAGCCAGCCCGGATAGCCTTGCGGATAAGGTGCTCGATTCACAATCGTCAACGGCAGAGGCTGTGGCGATCAGATTGTTCAATCCATCGCTTTGTTCTCAGAAACGCTTCGGTAAGGCACTCAAACTACCCTGGCCGCGATCCGAGACCGACCCTGAAGCTCAGTGTGACCCGTACGTCGACCCTTTGGTTGAAACCTGCCTTGAGAAATGGTACCCTCGATAATCGATACGTCGACTAATTATAATTTTTCCCACAAAAATCCGTGTTACTGACATTACATTTTTCTTATTTTTCACCTCACTTGTAAATCACCAGTCCAGTTTTATTCGCATCAACAGAAATAATACTAAAATTTTATCACGGGTAGTGAAGAGTTTGACTATTTCTTGGGAACTGTTCTCTACGTCACCAAACTGGGTATCGTTAAAGTGGATGCAGGTTCCTTCAATATCGTAACTAGCTAGATATCACACGGCGCTTGGTCTACTCTTCCCGTAAGCACAAATCACATCAGTGTCTGTCGGATAGCAACAGAAAATATGCACACTCTTCCCTGTAGACCGGCATATAACTTATGCAGAAAAATGTGCTTCGTGAATCAGTATTTCTGTGGCTTGGGTTAACTTTTCAATACAAACAAGAAATTGATCATACCTGGTAAACACCGGCCTTCGTTTTGTTCATTTCTAACTGACGTCCACTTCTTCTTCATTCCTGTTGTCTTATTCGCACTCTATTTTTTTGTATAGCAATAGTACAGTTTTCAGGCAGGGTGTCGCGTCCAATTTACGTCTGCCGTTTGAGAGTGACCGGCGGCATAGCGAGGATTCTAACACAGAAGAGAGAGGATCTGAAGTTCATGGTGCTCACCGTTTGAATTCTCCCTCTACTCTTGGCTCAATTAGCTGTCAGATTATTCACAACTGACACGTTTTCCTGCTGGTGGGGTTTGATATTTCTAAAAACAACCTCAAAAGTATTTAGAATGAACGAAAAAGGCCTCCATTTGTTCAGGGTATTGTTTTTAAGTTGTGCCCCTATGCCACTGGTTTTCTCATGATAGATCGCATTTATTTCTTACAGTCATCATTCCGTACAGCTGCATTTGTTGTAACTATGCTCCGGCAAAACAACTGTAGCACCGAAAGGTAGTGAAGTGTTAAGTATTGTTTTCTACCATGTTGAAATGGCATCGAACACGAAATAGTGTCTTTTGCACTTCCATTAGCGGTACGGTCACTTAATAATTTTGCGATCAACGTTTTCACTGTAGCTTAATTGGTGGTGACAAGCAGACGCGTCTGAATCACTATCCGGTCGCACAATGATGACTAATCAATTTTGAGATCAGTTATCCCCTCACAGAGCATATTCCGTGTTATACGGAGATAACCAACGTTTTCACTCATGTGTGAACTCCGATGATATCTGACTGTGCCGAGAAAATATGATCAGTTAGAAAAGCTTCCGTGTCTTCCGAATGACTAGTCAACCCTTGGTCATACAACAGAAGTAAATCTGAAGTTTAGCAGATTTGTGATCCAAATGGTAAAATGTGTTTATCCCGACTGGTGGAGCACACATGCAGTACTAAAGGAATAGGTGGGGCCCATTCGCAGTATGGAGTGCGCCCCCCCCCCTCTCCGGGGGCCAAAGACTTTCACCATTTGGATCATTTTGAAAAAGGAAATGTCCCGCTGATACGACTAATTTCGAATTCAGCCGACCAATAAAGCTTTTCTTTCCGGCCAACCGTTCGATTTGTGGAAACACGAATAAGTTTTACCAAAGCGTCTTTGCTTCATAACGAGTTCGTTTGAACACAGATTTCAGAACATTTAGAGGATTTCAAACGAAATACCACACAGCATCTTTCAGATTTTTCAAGGTTTGCAAGGTTGTAGAACCAGATGTAGCTCACCTATTATTTTCATCTCAAACCTCTTTAAAATTACTCTTTACTGACATGGGTGTATTGATCAGACTGTCAACACACACCCGTCAAAAGGTGATTCATTAGTGCGTATTCATATCCAAATTGTGAACCATTGGGGACTTGAGTCACCGAAATGTCTTGAGATTTCCTTCAGTTTTTTAGTTCATTTGCTAAGTACAGAGAGTTTTTCAGAAATCTGGCACCTTCAACAAGCCTGTTGAATAAATGGTAAACAGAGTATTCTCATTTGATTCACAAAACACCTCACTAAAGTTTAAAAATATCATGCGTATGTCTTTACCCATGTAACTACGAATTTTAATTCCTCGCATGAAAAGGATTCGCCAAACTTTCACATTGCTCAAACCTCCTTGTTGTGCATAAAAACTGCCCAGATTAAAGGTCTTCAAATTTTCAAACCTCGAAGCTTGGCTATTTAGAAATCAAACTCCAGACAAATTGCAGCACTAAAGTTGTCACTACGTCCGTTATGATTTTGACTGTAGTTAGATCATAGAATCTCATTACTGAATGGGATTTTACTTGGGGATTTTCCCTCTCGTTGCATTCAAAATGAAAAATGGTTTGCTAAATTCACAGTTATTTGAGAAATTATTTTATTAGATCGTCATCCAGAATTACTTCATATTAAGTGACATGTAGAGAGTTGTGTTCCTACGAAAAACGCAGACAGCACTTTTGGGTTATTCTGGGCTCACGTAACTGTAAGATTAAGTATGATATTCAACTAAGGAAGATGTATGCAGACAACACTTGAGGTACACACTGTTATCCAAACGAAGGACTCAGATGGGTTAAAATTATGGATTTGATAATACAGAACTCCTAAATACACCCGTTTACCCTAGAAAGCAAAATTCATAATTGATTCGTATACTCGGACCTGTAATACGTACACTGTGTTGATGGCTCTTTTTCGACACAGTTATCTATGAAATTTCTCTGCTCTGTCAAGACGCACTACTGCTGAGCTGAATTTTCGGATGATCAGTGCGAATGTGTGGATGTCTGTGTAAATTAGGCACGTCTTGTCGACTGATCATTGCGACTGTGAAGTATACAAAAAGTATGGCGGATGAATTACTGAGTCGATGATTCACTTTTATTATCAGGGACGCCTCCGCTGATTGGACTGCACCTTTCGAGATGGAAAACAACGATAGTTACGGAAACTCAGCCTGTCCTTAGAATGACCTAGGTGGCGCTCTGCAACCCATAATGGAAGAAATGAAAAAAATACTTGTTGGCAAATAATTTACTACAAGAACCACCTTCACTATAAAAAATTACTTAGAGGTTGCTATCACTACCCGCTTCATGAAATGATGACTGTCGGTAACAGTAAAACATCAAAATTTCGAATAAATTATGGGGGAACAATCGATGCTCAGTTTCCAGGGCCCCTCACGTCACCTATCAAAAATGAGATCAAACTAGCGCTTTGAAATGCCAATGTTGATTTTTCCCTTTTATTTGACATGAAAACCCTGCGGAACTGTATCCCCTTTTATGCGGTGTTGTCAGTCAGTTGCGCCGATTCGGTTCAGTTCAGTTCAGTTTGAACAACTAACAATGAAGCACTGGCGGCAGCGGCTTTGTTTGTCATCTCTGGAGGGGAAACTCGATCGAAAGTTTATGACAAACAAGAGCAGGAAAAGAGTTGAAAATAGAGTTGAAAATAATATCAGTTCGATAACGAGACCGTTCACGAATACAACAGCGTCACTGGCCTCAACATGAAACTCGATATTCTAATGCATTTACCCACCAAGTGAAGATATTCGTAGGGCCCCACCCAGGAAATCGAACATATCTTACATGGCCATGTTCATTGTTCATAGATTTTGTATGCACCAGTCGCAAAAATCAGTCGACAGCAGTCAGCACAGGTACCCCCACACACACATTTGCCCTAATCATCCGGAAATTCAGCTCGTCAGTAGTGCCTCTTGACAGGGCAGAGATTGACCGTTGTCAAGCCAGTCACATGTCCATGCTTTGATAGTGATACCGTTGGTGGTTTCACGTAAATTTATGTAAGATTCACTTGAAGTAACATCGAATTCACTTGAATTTAAAATGGCATAAAGCAATAAAAATGTGATCTTGACCAAACGTTTATTGTTGAAAAAAATTTAAAAATGATAAAATGAGTTAAATACAATATAAATAATAAATAAATACTGTTTTTGCTCCCCTTTTTACTGAATATCCAGCAGTGTAAAATAACACCAAAATGGGTCCGAGGCCAATGAAAAGTGGCCAAATTCCAGTTTAAATCATTTACTTTATCATCTTTTTGTTAGGTGATCGGTAATGTATTTCTCATCACTTTTGTCACCCTTCCTACGTACGAACACCATTAGATACGTGGGAGAATGCGGAGCAAAACCTAGCTTTCTTCTTTTTAGAATTAACCTAACCGTTCATAACTACCACGTTATCAAAGTTCGGATAGTTATTCGGTAAATAGTTCTGTCCGTTTGTATGATTGGTTGATTGACTCTTTTTGAGGTCTTAAATTCCTGTTCATTTTTCGTTTGTTCACTCACATTCGTAGAGCACAATCTATCCGAATCAGTTTTCTTCGTGTGACCGGAATCGCACCGGTCGTCGCATGTAACCTAACTAGAGTGATACGAAAGGGACGTAAGTTAGGCGATCGGATTACTTTTCTACCGACCTCGTGTATGGTATTCTTATACTTGTACTACTATTGCATCTGAAATCATCACGTCTTTTGCATACGAGATCTTCTCATCACTCGGTGTGTAATACCTAATTGTGATTGTTTTCTTAGTCAAACGAATAAACATATGTGTTGATAGCGTTTGTTTTGACAGCTTGAGAGGAAAATACATGCTTCGGATTGTCCGACTACCATAAAATGACAGCGCATCGACACACACACACTCACAGACATGCGCGAGTTTCTGCAATGAATCATAATGTTGAACGATGGTGAGTCGATGTCTCCTACGTGTTCCCCTTCTCGACTAGTGATTAACCAGCAACGATAAAAAATGTGCCTATCGCGTTTGAAACCCTTTTCACCAATGGCTGGACAACAGCGACAACTTGTGAATCCGGATTACTTTCGCATGGACATTGTTACGTCTGCACTGTCCGTTTAGCCAGTCGTGTAACATCTACACTCCAGATCCGCAGAAGAAATTAAAAAAATTCTCATCCTTGCTAACAGTGGTGCACAAGAGGTGATTCATTGCTTCCGTTGATGGTTTGACTCTTCTGGGATAGCTAACGTGTTCGATAGCAGTTCGCGCACAGGTTAGTCATACTGCCTAAAACGGTCGCGCTGCTGATGCTTCCTTTTCACCTTTGACTGTGCTTGCTATGTCTTTGATGGTTGCAGTCTGACATTTTGGTGATCTTCCTTAAAGGTCTCAAGAAAATTTTTTCCCGATAATATGGCTGACACACACTTAACGAGGATTACGGGAAGAATCCGGAAATCTACGATTATATTTGTAATTACGTATGTTGCATTGAACACGATTATTTATCGGACGTGGTACAACAGATAAACATCATCAAAAGGATAACAGATGAACAACCCGAGCGAAGGAGAATCCTGTATTACGGTGGGAATATATCTGAAGATGATAATACGGCCGATAAAGCCATGTGCATTTCAGTACTCTGATGAACTGCTCGCAGCTGTAGGAATTTAAAGACAAGTTCTACGGAAAAAACGGGACAGTATCACTTAATAAATCAATTTCATTACCTGCAAAAATGCATCAAGTCGAACTAATCAGGGTTAAGCTTTTCACAATCATATAAAGGCATAAATTGTTCACGAAATGGCACTATTTACTCTCAGAACTAGAGTTGGAAAGAAACAATCAGCGGAAAAGGTGGAGGCTTGATATTCATCAAAGGGTCGGTCGAACCGCAGCATCACCGTGGACCAAGTTCACTGGCCAATTTGGTGAGAAGAACCCAACTGTATGGGCCACAAAGAATGAAAAAAGGCGACATGATTATTTAAGAAAAAAGGGATGATCAACACAGCAACTATTAGTTATACCGCCTTCGATCGCACCCACCCAGTTATTTTTATGCGAGTAGGAATTTACCCCCAAGTGATCTCTGCTGATCTGTCCCTAAACGGGTTTTCACGAGTCTTGCGCCGAGGGCGAAGGACACTGATATCTTTTCCCGACCAACTTCTTATCTGAATACACTGATCACATAAGTCAACCTTGACTCAGAATTGCTTTGTGTCTGTCTCGTTCTTTACCTTAACTGACCTCGTTTTCCTTAACAATCTCAAATTCCAATATTACGGTCGATCTCAAAGTTAGCTGCCACCAAGCCAAGAAGAATCGTCAACGAAACACTGTTATTAATCACCTTGTTTCACTCTTCTAAGAAGACCGTGCACTCACAGCCCTGATGAGAAATCGCGACATTTGTCCTCAGTAAACCATTTCGCTTACGGAGCAGCTAATTGGAGATGGTTGGTCGGATGACCCGAGGTTTGTTCATGGGAAGTGGAGTCCAGAGGACAATCACCCAAACAAAGATTCATCAAACGCACAAGCGACTCGCAAATAATTGCATGATATATATATATATATATATATATATATATATATATATATGTTATATGTATAATTTCAGTTGTCTCTTGCGAAAACCACATTCAAAACCCGATTCACATCAAAGCATTTGGCAAAACTAACACATTCACTCAGCTGTTGAGTCCGTTGTATTAGCTCTCTGAAGGAATTGATCTTTACTCTTATTTTCCCTAGCAAAAAACATGAGTTTTCGTGCGCACTGGATTACTATTCAGAAATTCATTACCGATTTAAAAAAATTGCGGTGGTTTGAAGAGTTGGCTAAATTTGTCAGCTAACTATATATCACCAAGAGAGTATGGCTATCAACAGAACACTATATGCTCAGTCAGCGAAAGTACACTTATTTGATGTGTTCAGAACCAGCCCAGATAGACTGGTGGTTAGGTGTACTACTCACCGTCGCATCCAGGTTCGAGTTCGTGGATGTGCACTACTGATGATTCCTAGCAAGAACGAAACAGTTGCACAGTGCTCCCATGGTTTCCATTGGTGAGTTGAAGGCTCACTTTGCTTGATGAATCACATTACGCAAAATCTGATCTCCTACCAATCATACATATTCGACATGAATCGGACAGTAAACTGACATCTTTCACTGTTTGACCCTATCATGGAGACGTTCACACACCAGCTTTAAAATGTATTTTGTACGAAGCAAACCATAAATAATCTAGTGTACCAACGACAACAATATTTTAGTGGAAGGCTTTTACTGGATGCTCAATTTAATTGGTACAGTTTTAAGTACGTCTCTATCAAGAGACATTACGTGTGCTGTGATTCATCAGGTTAGTCGAACCGTTATTTAGAAGTAGACGGCATCGCATGGTGTTGTATTATATAGTATGATGATCTGGTGCCCTGCTCTTCCGAGTCGTTTCTTGTATTTTGCGTGACTGTTTGATGACAAACCTGAGCAAAATACAAGAATATCAACACTTTGGTCTGGGATTGAATATAAAAGGAAATAACAGGACGAATAGTAAATTAGCTTTCAGGAAAAAGTGGATATGAAAATGGGGTTTGTGCATCTTTTCTGTGAATTTGACATAGTTGGCCAAAATACGAAATGCATGTAGCTTTGGAAGGTTACAAGAAAATAGTTCAGAATTATGGATGGACATGATTGGCACTGATTTGTTACGGGTTCTGACATTGTAGATCATAGACTTTGTGCTACTTCTGGTCGTGACACAGAGTCCTAGGCGCGATGGAATTCTTCGCAAATGAAGGTTGGATTAGTTGAAGTCTGAAGGACTTGAACAATCGCTTATGACCACCACTTGGTCGTTTTTACATCGTCAACTTCTGACGACCAAGCGTTTTTCATTTGTTGGAAGTGATATGGGAAGTTAGTCAGAATACATCTTCTTCCTTATTGCTTCCCACCTAATCCATAAGATGTGCAAAGGCTGATCTAAAAGCACAGTCTTCTTCGTTTCGTTGACTTAACGAACTAACCATTGTTCTCGAGCTTTTGCACTGTACCTCGCGTCCCACTAGCATATTCAACTGAACAATTTTAAACAAGCGAAATAATGTGTAATTACTGATAAGAACGAAGTAGCAAGTCCAACAATATGCCAAAAAAAGGGTTTGCTTTAGGTGCAGCGGAAACTAGCAAACAAAACCAGAAACAAAAGCGAATGACTATAGCTCTGCACAATTCCAATCTCACTTTGACATTTGGTAGTGTTTATCGACAGTTCGTATAACTCAAAAATCTTATGTGTTGTTCTTGTGTAATTTTCATTGTACAAACTGATCTTCATTATTATGCATTTGCACGAAAAACACGGCGTCACAAAAACGGTCTGAAGGAATGCCCAAGACTCCCATCAATACAGTGATTCATGTGGAGGTAGATAACAAACGTTTGCCTTATAAAAGGTGGCCGGAACGTGTATTGAGTTGCCATTTCACGTGAATTATTCAATATTGGCTAGTTACTTGCGCGGTGGTTGTCCCATCCTAGTTCAAATATCGTTGCGTGCACTTTTCGAGTAGAAGTTTATTTTACATTTCTAAATGATGAATGATAATTTGTCTCACCCAACTAATTAAGCAGTGGACCAGTTGGTTCACAAAATATATTGAGAAGACTGGACAGAATCAAACAGAATAAAGTGTCCTTTCTAATTAGGCCGTTTTAACTGTGTTATCCTTGAAACTACCTGAAGTCCCTTGTAAAATACTTACCATATGAAACAACCGTGTTAAATAGTCTTTCTTTTAGTAAAGTATTATGGCATAACATAACTCTTCGTGCGGTATCAACGCTCAGCTCACCGCCGAAAACCGTAGAAGCTGTATAGTACAGTGATTGTTTTCAATGAAGAATTAAACGTTGATATCGCATGATGAAGCAGCATTATGGTCAATTCCTACACCGAGGATTTTACGACACTACGGAGTAAATACAGGTCTCAGGTAATTACATGACTACTCGAAACTAATGCAGAAGGCTGATCATATGCTCATTTTGCTCTCGTACCTGAAAGCACAAAGGCGGAACTATATACTTATGTATCTTTAATAACGAGCTAGTGGTTCAGAGGCTCTAGGAATATAATTACTGTGGACTACTTGGTTGTGGCTAGTATTATTGCCTAAATCCCCGAAAGAACCCTATTTTTCCGCCATCCGTCGGCATCAACCATGACGAAATACAAGCCTGTGAACGAAAAAGAAACAAGAATTACTTACACTGAAATAACCTGTATTTTAACGAACACCTAACTTCCATACATAATAATATTCGTTGTTTCTGCCTCCAGTCTTCAGAGCTAATCAGAATTCCTTCATCATAGATTCCACCAAGTTGGTTACGAAGTGTATTTCTATCTCATGTCTCATCTCATTTTCCATTATTCACACCAGTAGCCAGTGCACGGGTGGGCCACTAACTTCCCTCGTCAGAACGAGGAACCCGTTTTCTAGTAGATTTAAATCTGAGCTGTTGGGGAGAGGGGGTACCTGTATGGACTGGACATTGAAGTTGCACTTGGTTTCACAAGCAGTTGTGAATAACGAACAAATAAGTCATTTGGCATCACCGTGTTGACAAAGTCCTCGTGAAACATTGCACAAGGCCTTATCCGGAACAATTAGTTCCTACCCAGATGGTATATTTTCATTGGATTCGGTGAAATTTTCAGTCACAAAGATGAGCATTTTCCCACTACTAGAGGTGCTTGTAACTTGAACCCACCAACAAAGCTACACATACACTATTCCGATCCAAATCAATAATATTATTTGTTATGATAACTTGGTTTTTGGTAGGATAAATTTTCGGATGAATTTCCTACTAAAAATAGTTTTTTCCTACCCTTCCACAGCTCACCATTTACCAAGCACTCATAAGAGGAATATATCTATTGCCAACATTACAGACCTCGTCGTTTCGATCCTCTGATGAAATCCTTCCGTGTCATTCTTTGTTGGGCTTTCAATACAGCCTTCGTATTATGCTACTTTATGTCTAACAGTGGGTAAGAATGCCTGGGCTACATTGGCCGAGCTACCAGAGGCCCGATTGATTGCTTTCGGGAACTCTTCCCAAGCTGGCTTAGAAGTGGAATAACAAAGAGCAATATGATGGCAATTACCGTACATTTGACCGGCACTTATCACTCGGGTGACTTATAAGAATTATTCAGGATCCTCTACACAATCACCCGGTTAGGATCAAAAGAGGTCAAGTATTGCCTACTGCAACTGAGGCCACTGCTATTCGACTGAGTAACCGTCCCTCGTTCTATACAAAAACAGTCAGTCAGAACCCAAGACCTACCATGTACATCTGGGGTCAAATTAATTATGCAACATACTTGATGAGTCATCCCATTTTGACTAAATTGACCACATATCAATTCACAGAGGTGGTACATGGTATTTTCTATAGGTGAATAGCTCACACTATTTTCTTCCCCAATTTTGACTCGGTCAATGCTACCTATTTAATGCGATCGACAACAGTCACCTAACCGAAACACCGTGTTATTTGACGAGAACGTTTTTCCCGGGTTAAATTTGAATAAAAGAACCGAAAATATTGGTTTGCTCCATGTATTTCGGATAATTTCTCTGCATCTCTACAAGTGCTAATTTCAGCTATGGTAACTGTATTTGTTAACAGGATAAGACGGACACTGAAGGAGGCAAATTTGCGATCAAATTTACATCAAAATACTAGGAGAGTAAGGAAAGAGTGAGACATATTTTCACCCCCGTTGATTGCCCGTTAACGGTGCTTGCACAGATCACGGTTGCGATTACGAATGGCCGGCTCCGCATAAGCAGGGCAGAATAACCCGTTACATCATAGAATAACTGAACCCATTCCGGTGTGGTTACGTAAAATAATGGAAGATAATTTCGCCCCATTGACTTCATCAGCAAAACAATCAAAATGTACGTTATCAATGGCATGACATCTGTGGGAATCGAAGTATTGAGCCAAACCCAACAGCTCCCTTCAAATCATCCACTCCAGCTTCGAAACCAGAGTGCCAAAATATGCCGAAGGGCTAACCATTAATAATCACAATCGTGATCGGTGTTAGCAAAGGGAATAAACCATCAAACTAGCTCTGCTACGGTGAAATTCCGCACCACCCCTTCCTTACTTCCCCAATATCTTGATATATGTTTGGCTACTTGTTTACCTCCTTCGACATCCGCCTTATTCTAACTATGTATATACAGTTACCGTGGTTGTGCAGTAAGTACTTGTAGAGATGCAGCGAAATGATCCTGGATTTATTGTACAAACTATGCTATTTGTAACTAATTGAGCACCTGTTATGCAACGTGGTACAAAATCTACTCCCCAGTAATCGAGACTTCTTTCTGTATCTCAGTTTTTCCAGTCCTAAATTACTCAGTTACGTGAAAGTTTTCTTCTAAAGTCTACTTACTTAATCAATCACGGAAATTACCAGTTTATCTAAGTGCACATTACCCCACGTAACACAGAAATCCTGCATGACTAAATTTTGCAGACTATCTTTACCTTTGCTTTTTCTATCTTGTTTTGACACCGGTCTTTTGATCGTCAGTCTCGATTCATTTGGGCACACAACAGTTCACACCCAATGCAAAAAGCAAAACATTCCTAGGTTCATCTGAAAATACCATAGTTGTTGTTCTCATAGTTACCCACCGTTAGGCACATACCAGTAAATAACATGGCGCTTTACTTGAAGATATCGAAAATATACTTTTCACTTCCTGTGTTCCATTGAAATGTACTAGGCAAACTTTACGTTCATAACGACCAACAGGGAACTACTGCCAGTAGAAAACGTTCTGTGTCGCTCTAAACATAACTTGACAATTCTAAACTCAGTGTCACTAAAGCACAATACACCTACAGATTTACTTCTTGTTCTGGACTGAACAGTTTTGTTTTTTGAAAAGTAGTTGCTGCATCAGATTGTTTTTAAGGTTTACCATCCAGACAACTTCCGGTCAGGATTTCCTCTTGTCCCACAGAAATCCTTTCAAGTCAAACTGCCAGAAGACTCTGAGTTTGCACTGATCTGAGAAGAAAATCTTGGGGAAGTTATGGTATTTGAGGGTGACCGCGCGTTCCTTTGGTGAACGCCGATAATCTTGGCTAAATGAGGAACTAAAATCTATGGCATGTCGGCTTACATCCGAATATCATTCATGCCTGAAACTCACATGTCACGACCCTATCATGTCCAACGTCCAATCGGATCAAACCACAGACCCTGAGTTCAAATCTCACAGCTGGATTCAAACTTGCTCCTTTGATGTTCTGCAAATGGCCGCTTCTAACTTCTACTACTTTTGCAGTATTAAAACGGGACTGAAATGGTGAATCAATCAATAGTGCTGCGCAACCAACATTAACTTTAACAACACACGCCTGACTGATGGCGCTCCAAAAGGCTGACCCATCTGGGTTGGCCATGTGTTTCTTATTAATTTCTGAACAATTTTAGAATGATAACCAAGCTAATACTCCTAAAAATTCAAGAATCATGCAGTGGGATGTATTTTGTCAGACATGTACTAAAGTAGCAACCGACATTTGCAGTCAAACTTGAGAATCTTTCACCCGTTTGGAGAGCAGAAAGTTGTTATAACAACAAAACCTTTGGTACATTTTTCCACGTCAAATGTGAATTCCAAACAACTGGTGGATACATAGCGTAAAGTTTTCGTATTGGTGAAATTACTAGTATAAATTTTTATTTAGGAAAAGTACTTCGTAACATATATTGGCATGCATACAGATTGACAGATTGGCAGACAGACAGAGAGATAGACAGACAGACAGACAGACAGACAGTAAGATGGACGGACGGGCAGGCAGACCGATGTTGTCGAAATCCTTAAGACAGCGCGGCTTGCATGCATGCAACTTTGCTCTAGGGCACAAAATACTTTTTCACCTGGAGGAAATGATAGTTCTTCCTCCAACACCAAGAATGGATTTTCAGTCACATTCAAACTGGGATTATTAGTGAGAAAATGTAAAAATTGAGCTCATGTTGTGTCTATGGATTAGTTATTGTAAAAGCTTAACTTATCTGAAAAGATATGTCCAGTGCTAACTTCTTGCGACACATAAGATGGTGAATTACTCAACAGAACCTCTGTCATTCATTAGGTAACTTCCGATCTAACAGACTGAAAACATTCCTTTTGCCGAGCCTGATAAATTCTGCGTCGTTCAGGTTATCGGTATGAATACTGCTTGACAAGGTTTTCCCTAAATCTAAACAGCCCACATCAACCTGCAAATTGTGGTTTGCAACCTCCGAGTCAATGGGGTGCTTTCTAGTGACTTCCGACCGTAAGTCTCATTTATTTGGGATTTCGTGTCTCATTTTAAAAAGCAAACTAATAGATAAAAATACAGACATTTTTTTGCCGTTACAAATCGTGACTGCCGACTTTTGGTCGTTTAAAAGCTGAGGCAGTTTAGAGTGTTCTACACTTTTGTGCAACTACGTACAGGAATCTGTTTGAAAACACCATGATTACCGTCTACATGTAGCTGTTTGGATATTTTTTTCTTCACAAGTCGGACGTGTTGGTGTTTTCCCCATCAGTCACGTTTGTGGCACAAATTTTGTGAGTAGGACCTTTTTTATTCACTCGAATATTCACAGAAATGTATTCTTTTTCACAAAACTACGTGCTCGCAGCATGATATACCCCTTCCTCTTTTACAAAAGTAGTCTAGTTCTCCAGGAACTGCTTAACTAGTACTTCCGATCGAGTACAGAACAAGTTCCTGTTTAGTCTCAGAATTACTTTCCCGTAGCAATATCAAATCACGATTGAGAGTACCGTTGAAATTCGCATGAAATAGTAGTTATGTGGACGGCTCTACACCCTGCACAAAACGTCGCACCCTGACATGTGCTGTGTTACCAGCGTCCACCGGGTTGTTGCATAACCCCAACACAATACCCGGCACTTGAGCATACATCTCAATAAAACTTCTAACCTGACATGGCAGGACTCCTTTTTATTCAGTCTAATAAATTCCCTTTTGTTCATTGTTTCATGGATAACACTGCGGCAGCAAGATTGATCATGTTTCAAAGCGGCCCATATCAACCGGCATTATAAGTTTTACAACCTCAAAGTCAGTAGGATAGGTTTCTCTGGGAATGTCTTGCTATCATTCACGTCTTTTGACTCCCTGAATGTCTAACTGTTAAGCATCGAAAGTGAGTCGATCACTTGAACGATTCATGACGCAACGCTATTATTTTGCGATCGCAAAAGGTGACCACTATTGTTGGGCGTATTTCACTGACTTACAGTCGGGCAAAAGATGAAAGAACTCACCTTCGCAAATGGTTTATAGAAATTAACTCGGAACTATTCTGTTTGGATCCATGCCTTGCTCTTCGTACACGATTTACTTATTTGAAGGCAAAGTCTTAAACCAGTGTTGGGTTTTACTCATCGTGTCTTGTTGCGATACCACGTTGTACATCTTCGCCTATTTATTTACAACAAGATTAGATGCAGCTTCAGTCACTTCACTGATGTTTATTCAGAAATTTACTTTTCTATTATTTACCAAAGATGCGACATTTTCTTGTTGTCAGTGCACGTATACCACTTTTCGTGGAAACAAAATAGTAGTTCAAAAGACCACACTCATATGATCTTTACGTCAACGGCATGATTTCCCAGTAAACTGATCATATCTTTCTAGTGAGCCTATCATCAATAAGGAATTTGCTTTTCAGTTCCAAAATGCTGTAGTAGTAATCTCCGAAATTCTCTGCTCTGTTTTGCGTACGCGTGATTGATACCTCAGCAAAATGAATTGCTGCAGACGGGTTCAGCATTTACTCGTAATTGAATAACAGCGCCTCTATGAGTTTTACTTTCATAATTTGGAAAATTATTCATATTTGATCAGCCTACTAAGCCTAGTCGTTTGAGCCTCAGGTAGATCCATCATGGTACCCAAAGTCACACAGTTTTAACTGTCCGCAGTGTATAACAAAGCTAACTAAAACAATATGAGGTAGTACAGAATTTGTTTGACATGATATTGATAAATTAAATTTAGACAACACCTGTAGTCTACTTCCACGAACAGGAACAGAAAGGATCATTACATTTGATGAACGACTCTTTGGAAATTGATGGACTGCACATTTTGTTGCAAATTCCGGGAAGTGGTCGTCTTTGTGATAAAAACGGGATTATTACATCAATAAATCACATTGAATGATATGCGCCACAAATTCGGGGGTTGGACGACCACATTCACTGACCTACGTCTTCATTTCGAGCTATCTCGAAAAATATAGTTGGCCAGATGCTTTGATGAGATCGTATGAAAGCTAGACGTTATCCGTGGGCCAACAGAATATGTGAATGATTTTGAAATCTAATACAGGTGTCTTAAGTTGGCAAAAGCTATATTGCTTCACCTTATCATGACTGAATTCTATTTTTCCAACTTGTGAGTCGTCTTCAAAATCTTTGCCGTTTGTTAAGTATTTTCTTTGGTAATAAATTTTCATATACTGTGCGGTGCAATGAACCATTTGTCCACCATAATGCAAGCTGAGTAATTATTTGTGCCAACTGTTAGGGTGAGACTAAGGAAACAGGGGAACAAATCTCCTCTTTTGGTCAACTGAAATGGGTAGGGTCAAAGTAAGTGTAGAACCTACTCCCTTGCTTTGTGCTCCACTAACTGCATTGCTGTTATTGGGTTCAGCAACACAAAAGCTTCCTTCGTCACCGTCAGTGATTTTGATTCAAGTTATTCAGACATATGTCCATTTTTGCAAGTGACTCATCGTGCACTTGAACTGTTAAGGGTCTGATAGTGAGAGTGGGAGAGGGAGAGATAATACGCACAGTTTCTACATCAATAGTTTCTTGTTTACCTCATACAGATAAACAGGAGCCAAACCGCAGTGTCGGCTGCGACACCGTGCATTCTGTACGGAACAGTCTGTGTCGCAGCACAGATTCAGGCATGGTCATTCCGTGGATCAGATCTTTCGGAGTCCGACTGTTGATATTATGTTGTATACGGTAAATCTTCTAGTCGTGTGCAAAAGAGAAAAGTTTGGTTTGTAAGATACTCCATGTAAACACGAGAAGGCCAACCCCTTCGGCAGGAGGTACTGTTATCCCAAAGTTGTTAAGTGACGAGTTGTACAACCATGTTTGTGGTCGTCTTTCTGAGGCAAAAAGGATAGTCTGCCGGTCAAATATGTACAGAGCTAGACAGCACAATCAATGAGCCAGTGTCGAACTTTGAGTATTAGAAGAGATGACGGTGAGACAAAGTCGGACGGCATCAGACGAACTTAAACAAGCAATCTTCAAACAACCAGTCGATTGCTAAGATCGAAGCTGACTTCATTTACTGACCTAATCACCATTAGACCATTCAGTGATATGCACGAAGTGGCTGCACCTCACTGGTCGATCGACTGTGTTAAAGAAAATAAAAGATAGTTGCAGCTGTTAATGGCATTGCCCATTTCTTCCATGAACCCGAATGGGTGTGTAACAGGTTGATATCGTGACAAAAAAGACGAACGGCAAACTACAGATAAAGGAAGCAAGTGGCTGGTGGCAGTTGGGAATACTTCGTAGAACTACTTCTCGCCAAATCAGTGTATGGTTTGCACCATATAATAATAATGCCCCAGCCAGTGTGAACCGTGAATTTTTCTCAAGTTTAATGAGAAGGTTGGAGAAGGTCAGTGAAATAATACATGGAGAACGGATGAAGCCCATCAGAACAGTTTGATTTGTACTAACCTTCTATAACAACCGGATTTGAAAGGATTATCCCCAGACTTTTGACACAGGCTTTTATGAAAAGCGCTTTCGTAGATTTGGTAAACGTTGAGTTAATTCAACGGTTCACAGTCATGTGCTATGAATGAGCAATGGGCACTCACCGCATACGCTCCACCAACTGAACCTAATAATCTCACCGAGTACTTCAAATATTTTCCAGCTAAATAGTATGGCTTACCCCCACATTGATTCTATTAACTGGTTGGTATCACTCCAGCGGTACATTTGTTAATAATAACGTCTTTTATAATAAAACCGTAATTCGCCTCAAATCAATATTATTGTAGATTGGTTAGAGATAGTCTAACAACGTACGAATTAGTCAACGTATATATATATATATATATAAATATATATATATATATATATATATATATATATATATATATAACTGGGCAATTCTCAAGAGTATCCATGACAGTTTTTATGATTACACAACACTCCAGTGATATTTTTTTATTCAGTGGCATGCTCCTTAGGACTTGTGTATTGTAATAGGCTTACATTCCAGTCAAAAGATTAGTGCCACTTTAAAATCAACCCAAAAAACACACATCTTGCGACAAAAATGTGGTTTATTTACGAATTTTTATTAGAAGATTCACCGTGACATCCATCTTGCTAACTAGAACACGAGCAAAACAATGCACTGTAGACTTGCGATAGATATCTACACTGGAGATCAGTCTAAGTTTGGAACATATCACGCGATGCGAGCGAAATGTAGATGGATCATCTTGCGGGGAGTGGGATGGGTTCAAAAAACTCCTCGTGGGGAATGGTTTTAAATACAATGATGTTTATACTTACTTTAGTGATAAGGTAGTATGTGGGACCAAAGGTGTGAGTGATAATAGCGAATACATTGCGGGGTTTGTGAGAATATTTCTTGAATAGGAGCAGGAGTAAGGTAGGACTTGGAGATCACTTTGGAGCAGTTAATGTGGAACTAAACCGCATTGGAGTGTGGATTATGGAAGGCAATGGACGTAGTTCATGCTTCGAGCAGAACAAGAGACGCCAGCTATGTATCGATACGCATTCTAAAGCTAGAGCATTTCACTGAGTCAGTTCTGGAAACGAGAATAGAGTCAGTAACCGATTGCTTACTGGTATGAAGGGAGCAAAAACGGAGCAACGCCTTTAGATGTAGGTCAGATTGGGATGAAAAATACTGAATATCACACCAGCTCTCAGAAAAAGGAGCTGAATTCGGGTTAATTTTAGGTTGAATAATTAAGAGAGTGTTGTGTCATCAGCGTAACCAAATATTCATACAAGTAAGGTAGGAGATGAGTCGCTAGTAGAAGCAGTGGATATATAGAAAGACAACAGAGTCCTTTAGGACATCAGATATGTGCAATAAAGAACCTGAAAAATTGTGACCAACTTTGAAAAGTTGAGCTCTGTTTGTAAATTATTCTTTCAGTTATGAAAGCAGAGAAGTGACAGCGAAAAGATTTCACGGAAGCGTTTAGCAATGAATAGACAACCTGAAACAACTGTGTACATAATGCATGTGTTGCGTTTCTATGCCAACTGATGGAAGATAAAGACATTAAGCACACAACGCCTTCATTAAAAAGCACTGACAGCAACAAGAAAGAAACGAAGTGAGCTAATTATAGCTCTTTCGGCCAGTGAGAGCAATGGCGAAATGACAACGAAGATTCCAGATGTTTTGGACAAAGTATTGGAAGTAGAGAGTATGGGAATAAGCGCAACCATCAAGGGTTAAAACGTAGGGGTAGTGTCATTTGTAATGGATTTCTGATTGAGATAAGAGATCTCGCTCTTTTCTTAACTCGATTCTTCATTTCCTCTCTTTTTCACTTCCTCTATGTCGTATACTAATAATAATACACTATTTTGGGAAAGGTGTCGAGGCTAATTTAATACTACCACTTGGGGTGTCACTGGCTGTGGAGCGATGATTTAACCCCTGGACAGAGGGGTCTGAAGTCCACCATGATGACCGTTTGACCACAGCCAGTCAATTAAATTTTATAGGGATTTTCTCTGAGGTAGTTCGACTTATATGAGGCAAGTTCATCAAGATTTATTGGCTAAGATGATGGAAGTCAATATGGCTGTCGGTCACCTCATAACAGGAAGATTCTCGAAATTTGTGTCATGTACATTTTACAGGACTCTGGTCTGGTGGTTGAGCGACTTGAAGAGGACAAACTCTCTATCTTTATTCACAGAACTCCAAGTCGGTAAACTACATGCACTACAGAAGAAACGCAATCAAGCACTAATGAATGCATACCACCCTTTGTGGACAATCCGACCACGGTGTATAGACCAGTCGAGGAAGATCAATTCCTTCATCAAAAAGGGTAGAAAGCGCATAAAGAAAGGGTCGAGAGAAAAGTCCAACCATAAACAGAGTGGCCGGCAGTTATGTGAGACAGGTGGAAGAGGACGACCAATAACGACCAGCGGGGAGGGAGTGTGAAACGATAGTTCAAGTCACCAGAGTAACAGTTGGTGATTGCATTACGGCTCAGTGGTAAACAACACAACATGATAGATAACCACATGGAACAGAAAGGAGTGGAATCTTGTCAATAAGGGAGTGGCACGGTATGAGCAAATAGTAGCAGACCCGTGAGTGCGGAGGGGATGAATTATACACGGGAACCAAGGGTTCATAGATGAAGGATCAAATAAGGCCAACTGATGTGACGAGCACAGATACGAGTTAGGGATCTGGACAACATCGTTCCACATTGTCGTAGGAACTAGGTTAAGAATGTGTCACACAATGAGGGTGAGCAAACAAATAGGCACAATAGAATGAAGGTGGGTCGAATATCTGTACAATCAACTTGATTCAGATTACTGAGTCAAAGGCAAACGATAGATCAGAGGTGGCAACACACCAGAAAAGGTCTTCAGAAATTGGTAGAACGTACGTGGAAAGAGCCCAGGCAATGGAATCAAGCTTGGTTTGGAAAGGGAGCTTCAGTCAGTAAGTCGAACTTCAATACATACATTGTGGAGGAAAATACTGCAAACACCCTGGGGAGGTCGAACTTTTTAATTCGCGTCACAAATGCGTGTTCGGAAACAATATTTCAAATGTTACAGTAAATAATAAATTCAGACAGAAACGTTTTCGTGATCGATTTTAGAGCCTTTCAAACATCTTCTAGGTAGTTGAAGTGCATTTGCGTTCTTAACTCCAGTCTCGCATAATCTGGACCATTTTCACCGGGAAAAAACCTAACTGAATAAAGATGTTACCGATACGGATGAAACGGGAGTGGAAAAATTGGTGGGGAGTGAGTGGGAACAAATTTGAACCGTCTCATCTTCAATAGCTCTTCATATAATTCGAAGGAATAAACTACTTATACAGTCTTCCTTTAACGTGAATGTGCGTGATATTGCTCTCAATTGGAATTAAATTTCGGTCAAGCCCTCTTATTCTCTCCACTATCACTCAACTCTTGCGAAAGCTTTCCTGCCTTACTTTACTATTTACTTTGCAACACTTTGCAATATTTTGTACGGCAACACTCACTGGAGTAGTAAATCGCAAAATTCGACATCTTCAGGGTTTCCACTGTATATTTGTCCACAGTGTACAGTGGACATCCACAGTGATACATTCTAAAATGTTTTTAGCATACCGTTTCAGCTTCGTAGCTTGATGTATACCAGAAAATAAGAGCAAACAAGTGTTATCGCTCCTAGACTTCCGCACTACTCGTTAGTTGTTGCAGATATAAATATATAAACTTCCGGGAAAAAATTGTCCATCCAATGCCCGTATTCAACGTAATAGCATTGGCGGCTTCCGGTCACATGCATCGGATGCTAGTTTAGTCCTACTATGTAGATGAAAGATTCAGCAAATCATTTTCAACAGCTCATCTTTTGTTTATTTAATTGTTCTCATTCGCCATTTGGCGCTGATTGATCGATGGCTTACTGGATTGACTGATTGAGTAAATGAGTAACTGGTTGATTCTCAAATCAATTACTCAAATGATCGACTTCATTATATAGTTCACTTATTAAATAACTGGTTAGTTGGTTGACTGAATAAGCCGCCGGTTGTTTGACTGATTCATTGATAAGATGATTGACTCATTCATTCATTCCCTCATTCAATCAACCACACATTGGTCAATCGAAAGACACCAGGGACTGTGTGTATTTTCGTAAGCTCAATTTTTCCGCCGAAATACAAGACCAGTTAGTTACTTTGGACCTCAGCATGTTTTGAAAATTGGTGTGAAGAATGAATTCAGCATTTCGATTAGGAATCAGTAGCAACAAATCTATCAAGTTTCAAGATGGGCTAAAACTCGGTCTCACAAATCTAGTGCTAGTTGGAAATTAGCAGGTAAACACGGCCACATAAAGCCAACTTAACGAGTTTTGTGCTAGAGCACTGATACTGTACGATGAGCAATTTCATGGACCGGTAAAATCTCAATGTACTAAAACCCTATAGTACCAAACCTGCTCAGTTAAACACGGTGTAAAAAGCGATTAGGAAGTGGAATATTACCAATCACTTTCCAACGGGGCCGGTGTACTTAGCTACAGTGATGGTACACGATACCGATTGAGGGTTGAAACTGCAAAGAGAATCAGTACAGAAAGATCTGTGACCACCCACGCACAACAGTAGTGGATAACACGATGTGATTTTACGTTTCATGACAGGAACTTCTCCTTCATTACTTTGTTCTTAGTTCCGGGACTGGAGTATTTGTAAGCATGTCTCAGGGAATGCAATCTACCGCGGATTTCCAAATAATTTATAGTCTTCAGTTCATCATTGAATGGACCAATAAAAATTAGCCGTGAAAGCAAATCATCCTGACCCCCATTTTGGGTGGCATGAGAAGGGAAACCAGTCAAGCAGAGAGAGAAGAATTCCACTTTCAAATAGGCTCGAGAAGTTTGAATTGCTAACAAAGTGACTCTCAATTTGAAAACGTGTATAGATTGCTGATTTTCCATTGGACACAATTAAATGCAGATGGATAAAGATTCATATATCACGCAATTACTTGCGAGTAGTGTGGGATTGTTTAATTTTTCGTTTGATAGACTGTCCTTTTGGACAGAGGTCGACATCTGTACAAGGTTAACTTGGTGATTCGGATCAGCTCGGACGGGAGTGGGGTGGCGCAGTGGTAACACACACGCCTTCGAGATGGGAGGGCCCGGGTTCAAACCCTGTGTGTGGCGGAGAATATGCACCACTAATGACCTCGAACGAGAGCGCAACTCGAGTCTGGTGCTTCCGAGTGCAGGTTGGTCGGATGAGCTGAGGTTTGCGTATGAAACGTGGAGTCCAAAAGGATAGTCAATCAAGCGAAAAAAGGATAATGATTCATTAAATCTTAACCAAACTCCTCCGCTCATCCCTGTCTGTCTGAGGTGATACTATATTTTCCAAGGTGACTGGTCATTCGGTCCCTGATCAAACCTTCCAGTATTTTTAGAGGCACGGGTAGTAAGCTGACCACCTCGTAATTCTGCACCGTTTCCTTCGTGCCATCTCTGAGAATGTAAACGACTTCGGCTGTCAGCCAGGATCCTGGTAGCGGTGCATCGGACGGCTACCTAGTGTACAGGTGGGCCAAGGGTGCCCAGTCTATGTCAGGGGAATTGAAGTCCCCAAGAATCATGATTTCATTCACTCCGGGTACGGACCCGCTAGGGTAGGTCCACAGTACTTGGTTCGTCGGGGGGTGGGGGTGGAATAAATGCTTCGATAGACGCATACTACTTACATTTTTGATTTTTCCAGCTTTAAATCGCAACAGAGAGTCTGGGTATTTGTGTTGCTATCCTCATCTCAGCCATCTGTTTGTTTTTGTCCGATACTATGAGCATCGAGCCACCCCGGTCCGTGCCACCCACTCTGTCGATATATGCAGTAACCAGCAGGAAAAATACACCTATTTCGTGGCCTCCTTTTGGCCATAATTTGGTGATCGAGATGCTGTCTGATCTGGCAGTCACTGCTGCCAGTTCATGCCATTTGTGCCCAATACAGTTTGAATTAGTGTAGGCCACGACTAGACTACGTGCCCTTTGTTGTGCTTCAAATTTCAGCTAATGGGTATGGCACTCGGAAACCAGTTCCGTATGCTTGCCAAGATTTCTGGCTTATTAGAAGATTGATTAGTGTCCCCTACTCGGCTACTCCTTACTGGTGTTTTGCAAGGATTTAAATGGATCGTAGTGCCATACCGTTTATGTGAGGTGTGACTCTTTTCAATGCTTGTATGCTGTTGGCGGTGTTGGATACATTCGACAGTCCTCCTGATGTCTAGCGTGCGCCAACTGGCCGGATTATCCAGCTCCACTTCGAACCTTCCCTGGGTTTTGGTCTTCACCAGATCTGCAGAGGCTAAAATGGTGTCCCTCTCTCCAGGGTTAACAAAATCCAGGAGCACGGACCTGGGAGGCCGTTTTTCAGCTTGTATAAGTTTCCACTTCACTAACTTGGAAACCCTCATGAGTACGGTTTGTCCCTGGAAACCCGTCCGTAAGAGGGATACTGTGTAATGCCTGATATCTTAGAACTTTGGTATTCGCGGTATTCGCGGATACATGAAGGGCCTACGACCATTTGGTGGGGAGTAACGGAAGATGGCCTCGAGCCTAGGTGAGGAGGATCCAATAATGTCTCATTAGGTCAGCCGTGTCCGTGTTTGCTCAGCCCTCTCCAGTATGCTTTTCAGTCAATCCATGGACCACCGGCAGACTATTTTTCTGAAAGACTTTGATGTTCTGTACAAATACTGAACATCGAAAATCAGTGCACCGTTTATTCTTCAATTTCCTTAAAATCCTACTGTTTGCTAATGGAATACCCAGATGTCTTTCGTTTGGATAAATCGGAATAGTATCACCCCGTCCTTGTATCTGAAGAATAAATGTGGTTTATATTTTCAAAACAGCCTTTTGTTGAGTCAAGTTTGATGGAACGGACGAGTTTCATTTTCTTCAAACGCCTGCTTTATTGTAAATAGCTACCGAATGGTAATAGTGATAACTGTACCGAGTAGAATTATCACTGAACACTAGCATTTACAAATTCCTCTGCAGATTCCGTCTTGAAAACAAACTGAGCCAAAGCATAATCAGGGAAGCCATCACGTAAGACCTAGATCAGCCGACAGCTATCAACTTATCCCCCACGGTGTTGGTCATAAATATAATTCCGTTAAAGAACATGTTTGATACAGCTAGATCAATAATTTACATCTCGTTTGCATTTGCATTGATAATGAAATATATAATTGACTCACCTCTCAGGTATGAGTAACCGTATGAATGTTCTTCATCGTGGTTAAGCATAGTATATATTTATCTTTGTTTCCATAAGCAAAATTTTTGTACTAATTCCGTGTAATTTGCTGTTCTTTGCCGTCTGAACTGGGACTAGCGAATAGTGCGACAAATCGGCTAATACATCAGCCTTATATGCAATGGTTTCCATATAATAAATGAGTCAGCTGGCAAAGGCTAATAACTGATTATTCTGAGGTGTTATGGTGATCACAGATTTCAGAGAGTAAAAAATCTAACAGAAGTGTAAGCCGACGTTGATAGACACAACTGTACTATTCCTCATCAGAGTTGCTACATAGTTTGACAATTACTGTCGATATTATATGGAAGCCCGAGTTTAGCAATTAAGCTTCTTTATTCACTTTTGATGAAAGTAATTTTCTTTTGCCAACGAATTGGACACAAAGTTGATTCAACCATTCAAACGGAGTCAAAATAATGCTGCGATGCGATGTACTAAGTGCGTTCACAATGTACAGTGAAATTTAAAGTAAAACGGAGCTTCACTGTGAAGGTTTCATGAACATCGATACGTTCCGTGACTTTCGAATTGTTGATTACGACGAAGTAAATTGAAAAGGGGATAGAGAAATTGGTCTTTGACAACCAGGGTTTGGTTGAAGGTGGCTCACTAGCAAGGCACAATAAACCGAACACTGAAACCGATGGCTAGGGTCTAACACTCCTTAGGTAGGCTGAACCACCTGTGGTATATTTCGGTCGACCACGCATTACACATTCATTTGAAGAAATCCGGAATAAATTGCAAGGCTTTCATGAATTTCTGCCAACCTATGAATAAGAACAGGTAATTTAGCATGGTACGGAAAAAAGCTTTCTCCAAACCCTGTTCGATCCACCAATGCATATTTCGGTGATCAAACAGTTTGTTTCGCGCTCACTATTATCACTGTGCTGTGAGCATTTCACAAACGTGTCTCCGTATTCCGCAGATGCGCTATCAGAAATGTTAGCAGGAATTTAAGTTCAATGAAGATATATCTGAATTACAGATAGTGTGTACCCTGAAACTTCGCCATCATCGTACAGCGTTAAACAGTAGGGCAAGCCCCACTGACCACTGCCTTTCTCACCGTGTTGCACACAGTAGTAGAAAGTATAAATTTACAAGATGGACAGGGAGTGGACCTACACGGATGGGAAAAGTAAATAACGCTCTAACATCCAACACACGGAATACACAGTCCAACTGTACAGAAGCACATCGATCAATCATTCTGATCTGACAGAAATTGACAACACGATCGCCACTGTTCGCGGTTCGTAGCCATATCCATCAGTGTCTCTGGCCAACTGGTTGAGGGATCTATTGGACCCCAACCATGAAGATGTGAAGCACCCATCTTTCCTAAGTTTGCTGTACATTCCCTCATTCCTCGCTGCTACGTCATCTGTTGAACTCCATGTGAATTTCTCCGTTTCTGGGGAGGAACGGAAAATAGGGCACCATATGGTAGGCGTGTCTCTGCATACGTAACACGTGCCCTAATTAACGAAGCTTACTAAGCTGAAAAGCATACTGGAGAGGGCTGAGCAAACACGGACACGGCTGACCTAATGAGACATTATTGGATCCTCCTCACCTAGGCTCGAGGTCATCTTCCGTTACTCCCCACCAAATGGTCGTAGGCCCTTAACGTTTCCATGTATAGACATGGATATATTTACAATCAATTTTTTAGGATAATTGTTTCCGAAATTCCTGACGTAATGTCTCAGTAGTGTACGGAGTAATCCTTGTCAGTGGAACCCTGAGTGGACAGAAAAACAAACAAAAGTGTGATGACTATCAAGACACAATAGTTCTAATCGGTAAAGACACCAAGCAAATTTTGGTCTACGTGAATCAACAGTTGTCTGATTAGTTCCTACTGACATCCAACAGGGGAGCCAACCCGAAAAATCCCTTTGATATTGTGCCTAAGGCCAAATTCGGGTAGAACAGGTGATTTGTACAGGAGACTGCCAAAACTAACCGCCTGTATCGAGTCCCCGGTCGACTGGTTGTCACTAATCGACATGGAATGTTTGACAAAACACGGGACAAGATAGAGTATTACGTGGGGACACCTAGTCTTTGCTATTTCACAACTAACTAGGATCACTTTATTCCGCAAGATGTTTGAATAAAACAATAGAACAATTACAAAGCAAGGAAATGTGTGCATCAAACTCATCTGTTTCGAAAAAGTGGAAAATGAACAGAACTAGTGACACGAACAAACTGAAATAGAGCAAGATTACTACCAGCTATATTCGGATCCAAATAGCATTATATCGAACCTTTCAACATTTCTCGCTGACTTTTTCCGTTCATATTAATCATGGATCCCTACCTAGATGAAGCTACTTTAAATACATTGGAAATAACTCGGACCACAAATAAGATGGAAAACTCATATTCACGAGAGCCTCAAAAAGCCCCTACCTTGATGTTTTCATGCAGAGAAATTCAGACAGTTTTGGACACTAGCCGATATTTATTTAATTTATTCTTGAGATGTGTTATTCCTATTGTATTGTACTGCTTTCCCGCGATGTCGCCTGGCCATATGAAACAAGACCTCAAAGCACTGCGCTGTGCTTTGGAAATGATAAACCGTGTTTCCGCTGCATTCACTGACATTTAGTTGTATTCATCTGTCAGCTGTTCAATGCTTGGCTTATTCTTCCTTACGGGCTACTTTAGGACCTAACTCACTTGGACACGGCCCCTCGCCATTCATCCATCCTTTCTTCATTCGGACACCTTACCTACAAGGAACATTTGGAAAAAACTCCTCTTTGAAAATCTGGTCTGGTTCCTGAAGAATGGGGACAGAACGAAAGCCTAATTCGTTGCAAATTCATGATTAGCTTAGTCTTTTCCACACACAAACATCAATAAACACTTATCTCCCATTTGGCTTCAACCAAATTGTTTCCCTGCTTATTTGTCTCATTTGTTTTTCTGGGTTTACCTGAAATTTCTGTAATCTAATTCAATAGGTCCTGCACACGAAAACGATAAGGAGAGCAAAGAACCGGCCTTGAAGTTCGAAGGAAGTTCCTTGCAATTGAGTGGACTTGTTCAGAACAGTATGTTGAGCAAAGAGAAACGAATAATAAATAAAATTGTCTTCATATTATAATCACAAATAATTTTCCACTATTAAACTCAAATATTACTTTTGAAGGTTAGTGGACCGACTAAAATTCCATCTTAGTTCTTCAGCAACAAAGATAATGATAGTGTGGAAGCCATGTGACAAAATATTATGATTTCCAGTGGGACACCAATTTATGAGCAAAAGCTTGTGGGTGCATGGACTGGTGTTTTTATTTTAGCCAAGATGACGTCGAATGAGACGGAAGAATTATATTGATAACAAAAGGTATAGAACATTTTTCTTTCCAATTTAGGCCGTTCAAACGATTCTTCCTTTAGGCTCTCAAGTCAGTATTTCATTAGCGACACACTGTACTCAATGTAAGTGAAATTTCAGATTTGTACCTCACATAAAGCTGCTGTTCGCCTAAACAACTCTAAGCAGTTTGTGAAGTATGTGTGAATATATTTCTCCGAAATCAGACGTAACTGATGATAGAAAACCCATCTTTTGTTCATGTATCTAAAACATTTGAAAAACTTCAAGAAATGTTATGTTCATTAGCCAGTCCCTTGGGAGGCATTCCTCTCTCTAGCATCTTTGATGAGAATGCGTCCATCATGAGAATCCATCAGTCTGTCACACCAAACGCAACCCATTGCGATCTATTTCTTGTTTCTTTTGACTCAGGTATTACTGCGGTAAATAATTAAACTTACAGACATTGCTTGCTGCCATGAAGAATGGCATGTGAACAAGTATAACTGGGTGATTTGGATCAGTCCGGAATGAAGAGAGGTAGCAAAGTGGTAACACACACGCCCTCAAGGAGAGAAGACCCGGGTTCAAACCCTCGAGGTGATGGTGGATATGCACCATTCATTAGCTCTAACAAGAGCGAAGCTCGTGTCTGGTGCTTCCGAGTACAGGGTTGGTCGAATGAGCTGGGGTTTGCTTGTGAAATACGGAGTCCAAAAGATGGCCAGCCAAGCAAAAAATAATCAAATAAGCCGCGAAGGTAAGCCAGCTGGCTTCCTGGTTTTCTACCGTAAAACCATGTACAAAAATTAGTTTGCGAATGAAACAAACCAAGAGGGTCACTGGTAGTGCCTGAAGATAAGTACTTTGCATCACTCACCTCCGAGTCCCAACAAGCTAAACTTGTTTACGTTACATATAAAATGGCTTTCTGCTGGATTTGCACCTGTTTGAATCTCCATTTGCAGTTCTTCAGTTGATTCAAAAAAGCAATTGGTTCGATTAAACTAATTATCCCATCCCTTACATCCAGCACTGATAGAAGTTTCAAAAGCATGAATAATAATTCGATTCCAGATCGCGTAAATCAGCACGGCGTATAGCCGCATTTGACACGCGAACAGGTCCTCCATTTTGTCAGTTGAAGTCTAACTAGAATGTTCTTTTCCCCAATATGTCGAGCTTTCTTGTAGACCGGCGTGTTTGTTTTACCAACGAAATCCAATAAAACTATTCGAGTGTAACATTTCGACCTTGATTATTTTCCACAATTGGAGAAGATTCGCACTCTGCGAATATATCGTCCCCACGTCTTACCTTTCCACTTGACGCCATACAAAATGACAAGATCCCGTCGAACGAGAAGGTAACCTACTACACAACCAGTGGTCTGTTTCATTGTTCTTGCGTTTATCTTACTAGTATTGAATCTGTACGCGAACTTACCGTAGATCACCTATCACGTGAAGAATGAGTACATGAGTAATCTTGCACACATGAACCCTCTCAAACATTATTGCTAGAGGAGGGACTAATTGTTGCATTTTGATAGAAGAAACCAAAATGAAGAGTATGTGAGAACATGAAATTATATAGAGTTATTTGGAGTACCACAGATACCACATCATCTTGTGCTATTAGCCTTTATTTGAGCAGCTTCAATCGCTTGTCCACTTGGTTGTGTAATGCAGGCTGAGTTTTCGTAACGGTTTTACCGTAGTATGCTCTACAGAGGAAAAATAAAGCTTGGCCTCAATTTCAGTTTTGATGCAAACACTGAGATGCTCCAGCTGTCGATTTCCTCCATTCCCTTGAATTCAGTAACATTGATGTGAGCCCTGTGAAATGTTCAATATTCCCTTCTTTCACTTTCTTAATTGCCATATGCAAGCTGGTAACGAGGGTCGTTCACGTGAATTTGAGAAGACTGGCTTCAATGTTAATCACTTCAAATGCTCAATGACCGGTGGTGGTCGAGTGGTTTCGAGCGTTTACTTACCACCTCGGGGTCAGATGTTCGGATTCACCCTATCACAGGTTACTTTTGTGGTAACCATTATTCCACTGTCGTCCGACGCATCACCAGTTCGGACTTACTGGGACCTCATGAGTTCCTCCGCTTCAATTTTCAGGGTCTGTTTGCCGGTTATGCTTGATATTGTAGTAGGTCTTTGTGGCTATGGGATACATCCCTTCCATTGTACTCATGCGCGACCATGCAATAAAAAGTAAATATCTGCGTGGAGGAAAGCAACATTATTCAGGTAAACAATAAAATACGCCTACAGGTGTAATATAAATTTCTGCAATGAGTCAGAACCATGTAATTGTATATTTGTAATGACTAGCAAGTGGAACCGAGGCTCTAGGACAATCACCCTTGTGGTCTGTTTAACGCGGTGAGTAACTGTGTTCAAAATTCAGACCAAACCGTACTTTTGCTATCATCAGTCGTTCGCCAAAATGGCACAAATCAGTGTTCATCAGAATGGTACGATGCAAATGCCTCAATTCACAACTTGGATGGGAGTACCAGACACTGAATGTGTGCAGCCGATCAAAGAGAAGAAGACCGTCTCTTCTGCTCTAAACATAAAATGAGTCAAGCGTCTTTCAGTGGTGCATGAAGCGTCTCTCTGTTATAACTTTTGGCTGGAATTAGGGTAGGGCTGTGCACTTATGCGGAACATCTAGCTACGGTAATTTCCCATCGTCTGTCGATAATCACGGATATACCCCGATAATACACTATGCAAGATAAAATTATTGAATATTTATTCACAGCAAATCACCTTCATGAAAACATCTCAAGCATGTGTAATTATTTTGAGGCACTTCAACAGGATGATCGATAAGTCCAGATGCAAGCTACGAATATTTCTCAGAACACGAGTTGTAGGCGAACATATGCTTTCGCTGATTTCAATCTCAAGCCATTACAATCACATTTATATGAAAACAAATTATTAGGAATAGTTGGAAAAAGTCTCATTACGGATATTTGGTTGATAACAGTCGTGCGAATTTGGAGAACAGTGTAATGATGAGATCCTGACAACCAATCGAGAAGAACAAATACACTAAAGAAAAATGTAGTTGAGAAGAACTCTAAGTACGTCTCTGTCATTTGAAGCTCACACATTAGCAGAAGTTGTGCACAGAAGACTGCCAGGCGTCGTCAATAAGACATTCTAAGTGGCTAGACTGCGTATTTTGTTCACATCTAGGCCAGCGGAGACCTTGAGAGTAAAAGACAATCTTCCTCCATTTGTTGCTGTCAAACAGCTTATATCGGCTGAGCTACCAGACGCTGGCCTGAACGCGTCCAAGTTGAGAACAGCAGCAATCAAGTCAGTTATCAGCACAGTCTCTCCCCTCCTAGCTGAGAATGACGGCACGGTGAACTTTGATTAGGCTTTCCGCCTCCCCCACTCCCCTCTGTAAAGGGTCCGCTGACTGCTGTCCAAATCAGTGAGAAGTGGCATCTTGCCCACAATAGAAGGGGTCGTGATTCGACTACACAACCCTCCGCAAAGCGCTCAGACGATACTTTTGCGTGCACTCAGTCTACCCTGGCCCATTCACCGCCCAAAGTAAGCTCCTATGAAGTCTGAATGCTTACACGCCGAGAACGTGGTTATCTGTTCACACCTGGTCTCCAAATTAACCTCTTCCACATTTAGCGTGAATGCTGATCCCTATGGCTGTTTTGTTGATCTACCTCCATGAGAATTTTGTCATATATACTGTGTGGCACTGGCATAATTACGAATAACGGAAAACGAGCTTGTTCGCCAGCCTAGTCACTAGATGTCATAATTTTATCTTTCAATCCTCTTTCCTTCTCCGGACCGTTAAATTACGGAACACTCTTCCTCCCTCTGTCTTCCCGTCCACTTACAATCTTTCTTCAAAAACAGGATCAATAAATTGGTTTTGACATGAGCGTTCCCCCATGACCCACTTTTACGGTGTCTTCTGATCATGGGGTGCATCCCTCATGGTGCAATTCACTTTAAGTGTAATAAAAAGCCTGTCTGATCCAAGTGTGCTCTGTGGTACGTTTCAGATGAATACAGAAAGTTTAATTCAAAACTGAGGTAATTACTATCCTTTATACAAACACTGTTTTATCCCGGATACATTTTTGCGGATTTATGCCTGAGATGCAAGACGTTTAATCATATCAAGAGCTTTTGTTGTTAAACTAATTTGTGTTACCTGAAACTTGTATAACTAATCTGAGTGCTTTTGAGAACTAAAAATTAACCTTAATCATTCAGCTGGCGGGGCTGTGAGCTTTCAACAAAAACACGGTTCGCTCCAAGCCGACACGATACAGCACGGAAAAAATCCTCTAATGGGATTGGTATCTGCTAGGCATCGAGTAATTCCTACGCCTAAACTACTTGCTGGACTTGACTCGACTGTGACGAGTGACCGCAGACCACATTGGTGAGTACAGTCAGAATGCAAAACTGTTCACTTTCTACTACACTCAATTAACACCAAAATGTCCCAGTTTCAAATGTAATCTGATGAGCATACACAAACTATTATTCGTAACAGGAGAAATGGAGAATTGCGTAATTTTCCATTTGTTTGTTGAGACTTATAATCGGACAGTAACACATGTGCTTGAAATAGTTTAACGATCTCATCATCCCCGCCAAATGATTTTGTTCATTGCTGTTCTATCCGTCTTGGAGGTAGCAAATCTCTGAATAATAAATCTGGAAAGACACTAAGAAAAATATTTGTGAATCGCATATACATTGTTCACTTGTACTGCAGTTGCTGATTCCCGTTGACGATGTTACCGACCTTTTTATACACTTTATAGACTGCAAACAAAACCCTTTTCATTGTACTGTGGCTATTGTACCGCTTACTTGTTCCACCGTATCTTCTTCTTCCCACTATAAATATTGTTTTATTTATTTATTTATCGAATTATTACCCACACTAATCAACGAACAAGCAACCGGTTACGGTGACCACTCCCTGTAATTTTAAAACCAGATGAAGTTAGGCAGGGAGACGAAAGCTCTTAGTTACAACAACAGAATAACAAGTTTTGGGCATAAGAACAATAAGGACTGGTCTTCAACGATGAGGGATAGAAAATGAGCACAGAGACTTGTTTAAGAGAGAAGTAAATATATTGGTCAGAACAACAGTACCATGTCTCAAAAGAGACGATGATAGACCATCAGGACCAACACCTGAGGTTACTTTGGAAGTGAGAAGAAACTTGATTATTTCTTCTGTAGAGAACGGGGTTATGTACGCACCGTCCTCTGGATTGAATGCAACCAAAGATTCATTTGATGGGCGGATGAATGCACTGCAGATACTGTCACCGTCCACCGCAAATCTCACTAGTTTCGTTTTCTTTCCACACAGCATCCGAATGCCTTGCCATCGTCGGTTACTGTTGCGATTACGTAGGAGTTTACTAGCATACAGCGAGTCGATGCGTTTGATTTCCTTCCTTATCAAAAATAGAAATCTATCGTACTTTAGAATTATGATGAGCTTCGATTTACAAAACTTGTCGTGAATAATGGGATGTTCAAAAAATCAGTTCTACTAGTGCTAATTGGATCTAAATCTTAAAGGTCGACCTCCTTCGCCAGATTTCAAACCACACATGAGATGATTGCAACCCGTCCAATAAGTCCTAAACCGTGTGTCCAAGAACTTCCAGCTTAGATACTGCAGTTTTCCACTAACAGTGACTGAATCAGTAGTCAGTGGAGCTCTCATTACCAGGCATGCTAAACAATCCCCGTATCACCAGTGCAAATTAATTTCAGCCAACCCGAACAATAAGGAACTGTATCACGATATGAAAAAGCACAATCAGAAATTTTCAAAATTAGGTGTTAGATCATCAGTGGTGGTGCTTCTGAATCCTCTAGAACTTCCTTTTTTCTTCAACCTGTAACTGGTCCAACAACACACGCGATCAAATAGTTGATTTCAAAGTAAAGAAGAATTCCATCCTGGTCGGGAATACTTTTTCTTGTTGTTATTCACAAAAGTTGTACTTCTTACCCTCGAAATGCAGCACGGCGTTCACAAATGATGGTAAATAAATCTGAAGAATACCATATTCAACGTGATTTGTTATGCTTTCCGCTACTAAGAGACACAGTCATACCTTTTTTTTATTCGCCTAACATGCCGCGATTATGCTCAGTTCAATAAAACAACCCAGCTCAGAGAGCGCGTAGCTATTTCAGCTGATTCATGGGGAACCGACATTCCCATTTCAAATGGTATTTGAACTGACTACGCTGTAAATATGACTAATGAATGCCGACGGTTAAACAGTCCGGGCTGGTTTTTACTCACGGATCTCACTCCAATACTGTTTGTGGCTGGTTTACACCGTCAACAACCCGTCTGTCCGTAATATAATTGACTTTAAAGGCAGTCTCAGTATAATCTCACCCAAAATGAACTTCCATGAGCTGCTTCAGGCTTTTTATGCTTCTGTTATAATACAACCATTCTCAATTTTTGCAAAGCAATCTTTTTTTCCCAAAGATTTGCTAAGCTTGCAGAGGAAACCGATTTCCCATCAGATGACAATAATTATTGGCAATAAGAACTCTGTTCCTATGGCGTACAAAATTCATCCTTTGTGCGTCCCCTGGGGAGACCAGCACAAAAATCAGATTGCTACAATCAAATCATCAACTTGCGTAGATTCGCCTAACACAACTTTTGCAGCCTTCGCTTAGATATTTTCTTGACCTCTCCAAAGTATTTTCCAGAAATCGTTAGCACGGCATGCAAAAACCAAATTCCACTTTCAGTCACTCAAAGTGTTACAGAACTTCCTGGTTCACCCAGTGGATTACTTGCTGCATACGACCCATGGAATTTAAATTAAACCGTGTGATCTCATCCTTCAACTCACTTAACACCATCGATTGCTAGAATGTCATATGTAATGCACAGCAAGAAAATATTGTGATGTGGAAGGGTGACAAACGAGGTCCTTCAAGGTGAACTGACTGACCTCTGAAGCGTATCACTGAATACTTACTTTTCGGAATGATCAAAAGCAGTTTCATCCTACATATATTTCCACTGACAGTTAGTCTCTCAATAACCAACAACACAGTCATTCAGAGAGAAAATGGAATACGACAATATCTGACACCAGCGATAATTTTGCATTGGTCCTTTAAGCGCATAGGTCCTGTCTGTCCGAAAAAAATGATAAGACTTCTTCCAAATAACACTAAACTTTCATGAAGCGTTTTTATTTATGACTACAATATGTTTATTTACTGAATGCTGGAATGGTATTTGGTCTTGTGGCAGTGACAACCCTGCAAATCGTGTTTGAGTTCCGACCGTGGATATCCATTTACGAGGATTCAAAACGGGCCGTCCTGAACAATCGCAGAATAATTCAGTGTACAATCTGAATAACTTGAACACCTACGGGCAACAAGCTCACGCAAAAGCTTGCCCTTATATTTGTCGACGAGAATCAAGTTCAGTATACTTGAACTCTGACGGCAGGCGACATTCTTGAGTAAGCAAAACACCAGGTATCAAATGGGGTTCTTGAAAGCCTGAATCGCACCAATCAGCTGGATAAAAAGGTTTTTGGCTACTCATTGCACATGAGGAGAATTCAGTTGATTCAAAGAACGAAACGAAAATCGATGGACTTAAATGTTGAAGACTCTTAATTCTCAACCCAAGTGATCCAGGCAAACACATTTTGGGAGCTCGATCACTTAGGTTCCGTCAAGCCAAGCTTCTAAATATACGAGCAACGTTGAGGTTCAAAAGACCAAGTTTGTAAATCACGAAGTGGAGGCAAACTGCCAAATCGTTTATCTTTCACAATTGGTAACCATCCGAGCTTAAGGTCATCGGGAATGTCAAGGTTAATTTGAAGGGCAACAATCTGCTATAAACAGACAAGCACTGGATCGGCGTTTCAGCCTTAGTCCTACTACCGAAGGCATGACTGGCGTCTGTCCCTGACGCATCTCACGGCTAGACTGCGTATTTTGTTCACATCTAGGCCAGCGGAGACCTTGAGAGTAAAAGACAATCTTCCTCCATTTGTTGCTGTCAAACAGCTTATATCGGCTGAGCTACCAGACGCTGGCCTGAACGCGTCCAAGTTGAGAACAGCAGCAATCAAGTCAGTTATCAGCACAGTCTCTCCCCTCCTAGCTGAGAATGACGGCACGGTGAACTTTGATTAGGCTTTCCGCCTCCCCCACTCCCCTCTGTAAAGGGTCCGCTGACTGCTGTCCAAATCAGTGAGAAGTGGCATCTTGCCCACAATAGAAGGGGTCGTGATTCGACTACACAATCCTCCGTAAAGCGCTCAGACAAAACTTTTGCGTGCACTCAGTCTACCCTGGCCCATTCACCACCCAAAGTAAGCTCCTATAAAGTCTGAATGCTTACACGCCGAGAACGTGGTTATCTGTTCACACCTGGTCTCCAAATTAACCTCTTCTACATTTAGCGTGAATGCTGATCCCTATGGCTGTTTTGTTGATCTACCTCCATGAGAATTTTGTCATATATACTGTGTTGCACTGGCATAATTACGAATAACTGAAAACGAGCTTGTTCGCCAACCTAGTCACTAGATGTCATAATTTTATCTTTCAATCCTCTTTCCTTCTCCGGACCGTTAAATTACGGAACACTCTTCCTCCCTCTGTCTTCCCGTCCACTTACAATCTTTCTTCAAAAACAGGATCAATAAATTGGTTTTGACATGAGTGTTCCCCCATGACCCACTTTTACGGTGTCTTCTGATCATGGGGTGCATCCCTCATGGTGCAATTCACTTTAAGTGTAATAAAAAGCCTGTCTGATCCAAGTGTGCTCTGTGGTACGTTTCAGATGAATACAGAAAGTTTAATTCAAAACTGAGGTAATCACTATCCTTTATACAAACACTGTTTTATCCCGGATACATTTTTGGCGGATTTATGCCTGAGATGCAAGACGTTTAATCATATCAAGATCTCGTGTTGTTAAACTAATTTGTATGACCTGAAACTTGTTAATTAATCTGAGTGCTTTTGAGAACTAAAAATTAACCTCAATCATTCAGCTGGCGCGGCTGTGAGCTTTCAACAAGAACACGGTTCGCTCCAAGCCGACACGATACAGCACGGAACATATCCTCTAATGGGATTGGTATCTGCTAGGCATCGAGTAATTCCTACGCTTAAACTACTTGCCCTTATATTTGTCGACGAGAATCAAGCTCAGTATACTTGAACTCTGACGGCAGACGACATTCTTGAGTAAGCAAAACACCAGATATCAAATAGGGTTCTTAAAAGCCTGAATCTCGCCAACCAACTGAATGAAAAGGTTTTGGCTACTCATTGCATATGAGGAGAATTCAGTTGGTTCAAAGAACGAAACGAAAATCGATGAACTTAAATGTTGAAGACTCTTAATTCTCAACCCAAGTGATCCAGGCAAACACATTTTGGGAGCTCGATCACTGAGGTTCCGTCAAGCCAAGCTTCTAAATATACGAGCAACGTTGAGGTTCAAAAGACCAAGTTTGTAAATCACGAAGTGGAGGCAAACTGCCAAATCGTTTATCTTTCACAATTGGTAACCATCCGAGCTTAAGGTCATCGGGAATGTCAAAGTTAATTTGAAGGGCAACAATCTGCTATAAACAGACAAGCACTGGATCATGGCGTGCCTCCTTCGCCATGGAATAACTTGATGGAAAACAAGCGTTAGTGACTAAGGAAATGGTCCTCACAAGTTATTCACAGGCTATTCTTACGAAACAAGAAACCTCGCTTGATAGGAAGTAACCCAGTTTTAAAAAGTTGTAATTCGGGAGTATGACAATTTATGTTTACTACTTGCAGAAGAGTGAAATATACTGCGAATTCGAGATCAGTGTAGTTGCCGTGTGTCATCAGAGAGTATTGTGCTGCACAATCGTTCACGTGCAGAAAAAGGGATTTTGTCCACAAAGTTCAATAACTTAAAGTAGGATACGGTACTGCAATCAGAAATGCATTTAATTGAGCACCTAATCAACATAAATTATCTGACAAGAATTCCGGGCTTAGTTTCACGGGGAACAGTGTAAACAGTGACACAACACAAGAAAGAATGAACCTAGTAATGATTGAGGTAGGTACATGTAGATAACTCAGACCAAGGAGTAAGATGTCAGCCTTCTGACACTGAAAAAGGTATTTTGAACTTCATTGGTGCAATTTTATTCTATCGAGATGAGTACACCAAAATATTTATAGCATTGGAATCTTCTCACTTTTTAACCGAGGTTTATGACAGGATTTCGTCGCGAGGGCCGGATAATTTGGTCGCAATGAAGATTTACAGTTAACTTTGAAGAGAACCTTTCCTCATTTGGTTGGATTAAGTGCTAGTTTTAACGGTGTTAGACCAACATGTCGTCGTATAAATAGGCTGTTGTGGTGGATTGATATTACCACTATTCCTGGATCCAGATTCGACCAAAACAAGGCAGGCTTCTTTGAAAGTAAACGATGACGAAGTAAGGGAGAGGTCATGCACGTAGCAAGCGAACACAATTGGTAATAGGATATCACCTTGAAATACTCCAGTGTTTATAGAGATCATGGGGGGTCCACAACAATAATATATGTGAATTGAGACCGGTTCGTGAAATAGTCTATTAACCAACTAGACAGCACTAGGGATCTATCTTGTCAATCTAAAAAGGACAATGAACGTCCTTTACTAAGTGAATGGAAAGCATTTGTACGGTCCTGGAAACGGAAATTAACGAGTTTTCTTTCCTGGTCAGCCAGTAATGCTAGAAAATGGGTAATACTGCTGACACTGCCCAAAGTAGAACACTTTTTTCGGTAGGCAACTGGCTACCATTCGATATGTTACTGGTGGACTTAAGATCGTCAAGTATTATCCACTCAAAGGTCTTGGGCAAGACTGACATGGATTCGATGGCACTGAATTCGCCTTGTTCTTCCTTTGGCATTAGTATGATACAAACATGATGCTAGAAGCCAGAAAGATTCCCTTCAGACGGACATCGATTGAGTATGGAGGAGAACGCAATAACCAAATCAGTGGCATAAATTTTCAGAATAACATAATTGATGTTTTTGAGTTCGGAGGCTTCATTGATATTGATTGGTTTGAATTCCTTGTAAACACATTAGGGATGGAGCTACTGAAGATTTTTCTCTCGGGTCAAGGTAATTTGTGTAATTGACCGGTTGAATTAATTTCTGGTAAAACGACCTGTTAGGTTTTCTGATATCACGCTCATTGTGATTTGCTTGGGGCTCGCGACCAAACAGCCTTTTTAGTCCATTCCATAACGTTCTGTATACATCATAATCCTTGTTCGTGGATGGCATATTTCACAAAAGAAATTCAAATAGCTCGTCATCAATGAGCAATCAAATTAGTGTCATTATGTTATCGATCCGAACGCACGGGATGCCTTACAACATTATCTTCATTCTCGAAAAGTAGCATTCACAAACAGTAACGAACAACTGATTTCTAAAGTCTGATTTGTTCTTGGTGTGTATTGTGGAACCCGAAAGACATTTTTGAGAGTAGACTGAGCTGCCTAAAGCGGCACAATGTCACCTCTCCCTTCCATAAGGAGGAAGTACACGGCTCAAAATCGGTGATGCAGTTAAATTTGGTAACCATTGGAATTGAAGCGACAACAGCAGTTATAGTAGGAGTAGAAGTGGTATAAGCAATGGTTTTGTTAGCACGAACGGAAGTAGTATTAGTAGCACTAGCAGTAGTGGAAAGAGTGCGACCCGAAGTAGCAGATATCGGTATTGGTAGCAGCTGGAACCGCAGTCACGTTACTGCAGTATCTATAGTGATAGCCACATCAGTAGGCTTAGCAGTAAAAGCACTAGGCGTAGCACAAGCAGCAGTAGTAACAGCAACCGGGAAAGTGCACAAATACACAAAACACAGGTTATTATCCAGCGACAATATAATCGGGGATGCACACAATACACTCGTATATGAGAATGAGAAGAAAGTGGGTTGAAGACTCAGCGATGAACTTAAGAGGTCAATCATCAACGAAATGTGCAACAGACAAACATGCAGTGACCCACGGGAACGAAGCACCCATAATTCCAAATTTTCAACAAAACTCCGGGTAGATCTAGATAGCAGACTCCGTAAAAAGGCAATTGTTAACACAGCTTCCAAGTATTCGTATAAGGTTTCGAAAAAGGAGATTCGTTGTATCCTAGCAAAATGTAAATAATCCACAATGATTAGGACGACCGAATAGCTCGTCTGGTTTCGGAGGCTCTTCTGAAGACACTCGCGAGCATGCAGAACCACTCGTAGAATATGCTCGTTTTTTGGTCGATATTCATGCTACAGCAGGAACTGTGACAGCAGTATGTAATGTAACAATGCAACGGGATAATTTTGCAAGTTTTTCGTGAGCCATTGGAATGTGAAAACGTTTCAGCAACGGTCCAACCTTCTGAGATGCAATAGATCTAACATTGTACATGTATGAGACCCCACCGCTAAATGTTGTGTTCAGAACTAAACAGATTAGAAAAAGAGCAGCATTGTAGACCATGGGACAATCAACTTCGTAAGAATCAACGAACGCAGAAATTTGAATCATTCAATAAACTGGCAGATTGGCACCACTGTGTTATCGATCCAAACGCAGATGAAGCCATACAACAGTCTCCCATATTAGCTGTTACAAACGAAAACCCAAAAATACTGTTGTCCCCCGATTTCAAGTTAAACCTATTTGCACAAAAAAGGGCGGATAGTATTTTTACTTCGATGATCGTCTTTTTGCGCGACTAGCTATCCATCCAGTGCCGGGAGTTCAGTGATTCGCTGCGATACACTCGCAGTGCAAATTCGAAGCCTTTGAAAAGGGGAACCAGTGGAGCGCAGTATCAATCAATTGTTCAGGCTTTGCAGTTTACGTGTATTGTTTCTTTCCTATTTTTCCATCAGGACTGAAAAAGTACTTCGTCAGTGCTTCCATAAGACAGTTTAATGAGATCTAGTCTAGCCAGATACCATCTAGTACCCCCATGTCAACCTCTCAAAATTTCGACTCGAATTAGGGTTCAGTGTTTAACAAAGTGGATTTACATTGTGAATGAAATTCGGTAAGATAGACGGACGAGCTGTGCATTATTGGCTTCCTACGGAATTCAAGTTTCCTTAAGCTAAAAATATTCATTTGTCATTTATTCTGTGAACCAACTAGTGACATTTTGTCCATGAGAAAAATTTGTTCCACATGATTCTTTTGACTTACCCTTGAATAATTTTTTCTTCTTTGACGGAGTTTGCACAGTCGTCGAATATATCATTGGGTAATAAGCTCATCCTTCTCAAGGCAGTCTTGGTGTGGGAGACTGGTTGGTGACATTCAATCCCTGTGGAGCATGAACGTTACGTGTTATGGAATATTCACATGAATGAAGCTTGATTGAGCAGACCCGGATAGAATAATCCTGATCGATTCATCTAACTGGATTTGAACCCCAGCTGGAACACGATGGATAAATGCTTCTAAATAAGAAGGACGGTCCTAGATCCCTAACCATCTTTGCTGGTTCCTCGAAGCTATAACCTAACAATATCACCTCGGTCGACCAAATGTGGAATACTGGAGTCGATAATGGGACGCGAGAGTCTACAAATCCTAAAGTGATACTAGCCAAACAATAGCTAAACTGAAGCGAAAGCGTGTCTATCTCATGCTCTGAGCGATGACCCTGAATCAGATTTTGCTGAAGTTAACGGAAAGTTCGTGCTTTCGGTCGTAGGCAAAACACGTGCAACCAAAAAGCATTTCACACTGAAATTCTATCGTTGTGTAGAAGCATCGAGTGAATTTATCCCAAATGCAGTTTAGAAAACCGTTCATTTAGTCCGTTACGACTACCCCGATGTCTAAGGCTGTGAATCTAACGAAAACGTAGTCTCACTAGCTACACACACAATTTGGGCAGAACACGGTTACGGGCAGTAGAGCGAATTCCGATCGAATAGCCGTGTTTGTCGATAATTCGTGGTTCTAAATAATATAATAAGCTCAAATGTACAGCAAAAATAGACTTACAGCCAGGTGAGGAACCAATAACAATAGGCGGTTAGTTTTCGAAAATCGGGACAGCACAGAAAATAAAACGGTTCACTTAACAGGCAGCAGAACGGAACTGTAGTGCAGTTCGATTACGGTTCAATGGATAAATCAACAAACTTTTACCGTCACAAATCAATAAATCAATTACAAACGTGTGAATTAGGCCGTAGTTGCATTAGTGAAGAGTGTTATTAATAAATAAGTAAAAACAAGCTAAATCTGTGGGGCAAACGGGCGCACGTGCCATCGTGGGCTTACAAACCGGCCCTAGATCTGTTAATGCCGTTGACGTGTGATGGCCAACGGTGGAGTGCAGTGACAGAAACACTAAGGCTGAGGGTTCAAGCCTCCGCTTGGCAGTACAAGTGAAACACTGAGAAAGATTATATGACAGTAGAAATGCAGACCTTTGAGGAAGCGATGTTTTGAATATGTACGTGAACTGTTCATGCAATAAGAACCATGGAACTTGAGTGTAAACCAATGTGATACCTTAGAAATAGAGAAAATACATTAGGACTGTCTGGGGTTCACGATGTATCTACTCACTACTAATAAGTAACTGAATAGGAAGGAGAAGGACAAACTCTAATTACGAACAGTAATTAACACAGTCCGAATCACCAACGTTACAACTTTTCGGAGAATCATAAACTAAAGCGTCGCCTGCCCATTTCAGAAGGCACTCCTACACTAGTATTTGTCAAAAATTTAACCTGCCATAGACAAAGCGCAATCCGCTGTAGAAATTTGAAACACTGGGTCCCCTTTATCCCATTCATGAGAACAGAGAAAAGACATAAGTCGCGAGATGCAAGCATTTCGTTTACTCTTGTCAACCGCGGACGTAAAACGTGTCAGTGTATATACATGGTACAGTAGGGGGGGGGGGGGTAATTGCAACAGTAAAGTAGGCACGATCGAAAGCTCTTACTGTACGTACGTTGGGGTAAATGAAGTCTGTCGTGTTAACGCCAGGGTAAACAAACATTTTGGGTCAATCGTTTTTGTGCACAGAGTGCTGGCTGATGCATCATGATTATAATAGCCTCACTGAACGCTAATAGTTTCGGTGTTGGATTGCGTAACAATGCTCTGAAACACTGGATCAGGTCAACATTGTGACCTGATGCAATCAAATGTCTTGCAATCGAAGAGGCTGGCGGTTTCGCGTCATTGTGTATTGCCCCATCAGAGAGGTATCGTTAAGAAATATCAACCAGCTTAGCCTTGAACCAGCCGGCTTTGTCGGATGACGTGGGCACTAGATCTTCAACTTGATCATAAAGGTTCTGGAACTGAACGCGTGTTTGTAGCTGGCTCACTTGCTTGGGCGGCACTTTGAAATTTAATCCCAAGGACAACACCTCAGGTTGCGCTGTAGTCAACTGACAACCGGAAAGATTGTGAATGAATGCGGTTGTGTATGTAGGGAATAAGGACCACTGTGTTCAGTAATTCAACTGATAACTAGCAGTGGATTCTTTTGTTTGAACATGTGACTGAACTCGATCATCAATAATTATAATCAGAAGTCTTTTGAAGCAAATGAATGAAATATGATTCTGTTGAGAATCAGTCCAAACGAGATCGTCAAGCGTGCCAGGATAGTAGAATGGAGGAAGTTCCATGATTCGTCCGACAACAAAAACATGAATAAGCTCAACTATTGAATTCCCAGAAAGAAAGGAATTTTTCAACAGAAAATGAAACTTTCATGACCTTCCTTCTTAGTTTGGTCGGAAAATGCGATATCACTGTAAAGAAATCGATTTTGTGTTGCTCATCGCACAGGAAGTTTGTTGTTACGCAACTGTCAGGAAATGTCTCGGGTCTTATACTCAAAAACTGAATGAGCTTGGGAATCGATTATTTTAATCATCAGCTTACTAAACTATCGAGTAAAATAGGATTTTAAAGGGAATCAGTCCAAATGAACTCGTCACTTACATGTCAGAATTGCAGAACGGAGAAAGTTCCATGTTTCGTTTCACCGAAGAACATAAAACTGATGACGGAATTCCATAGTATGAGGACTTTTGTGCAATAAGTCTCATCCATTTGATCAGAACATGCGATATCACCGTAGGTTAGTTTATGTCATACGAAAATTATCGTTTCACGCTTGCAAGGACATTTCTCGGTTTTAAACCTGCAATCTCCTTAACCATCTCATAATGTTGCCCTACTAAAATTCTGGTTTGCCCTGAGATGGAAAGATGTTTACTCTTTACACAACTAAGAATGATGGGAAATCTGATTACCACTGGCTGTACATTGATATAGACTCCCAGCAGAGCAGAGAAATGCTGTGCCACTGTGTGTGCTTCTCTGTTTTTATGCCTAGGGTAATTCTTGGGTCTTCAAGTTGAATAATATTTCAAAATATAATTCCCACTAACGAAACTGATCATTCATTGATTGAGGAATAAATGCTAACAGCTTTCACTGAAAGCCAACTTTACAAAATCATACGTGGTACGTATGGAGCACTCGAGTTAATTTGCATCCCTTTTTGTGTAAAGCCCCTAGGGGCTTCGTGTTAAAACTAAGTAGCACGAAGAGGCTTTTCTACCGCATTTATATTCAAGGATTCGCACGAAGTATCTTCTGTGAGAAGACCCTTCATTATCAGTGAACAGCTCATTAGGCCGGTTGCCACTTGGGCTTTTTTTACTGACAAATCCGTCACTCCGTCGAAATTATCTACTAGCTTCCTCGTTCATCCCGTTGTTTTGTGCCTGCGAACTTTCCCAGGGCTCTGCCTGTAGATATGTTAAATTCATTGAAATGAACGCGAACTGATGTAAATTTGACAGAGTTCCTGTTAGCTCAACCTGCTGAAACGGACAGGCGACAGTCTGTCGTTTGCGAGAGACAATGGGTGTTTCGGAATAAATATGAAATGAACTAGGTGATAGAACTTGATACACAAACACAAAACTGATAGCATCCAGGTCACTGGCGCAGGAAGCTCCAGATAGAAGACAAGGGCCCCACAAAAATCTGCAGATAGAAAACGTGTCCAGATCCTACCCCCGGGATGTCTCACGGATAATCAGACAAGGGATTGGGAAAGGGACGAGGATTTACAAACATCATCAATCTTCGATGTGCCATTATATGTGTCAGTAATTACAGCCTGTAGAAATAGAAAGGGACCGATGAGATACGCATAACATAGTGTTCCGTGACATCACACGTTCACAGAACACGCATCCCCTGTTGCTGAGAAAAATGATTTTCGTGAGAAAACTGCGTTTGACCAACGCTGAGCAATCAGTTGAGTCATGCTTATGACAGTTCTAAAGACGAAAAAGTCTACTGTTTAACTGAGTACGGTAATTTGATAAAAATGTCCATCAATATTACATAAACAAAGGAGAACTCCCAATGATGATTATTCGACGGATTAGAACCCGCCCTAGCAGGACAATATTTGCGATTTGTAAATATCCGGATCAAACGCTGTATGGAGTGTATCGAAAATTCGATGTGCCATGTGTAGTTTTTATTGTGAAAGTTATAATTTTGATAACACAGCATTTTTGGCAAATGTAGTTCGTCAACTCTTCGTTAGTCGCAAATGCCCTTAAATCAAGCGGAAAAACTGACGCATATGTCTATGTCACAAAGGATCAAAGATAATAAGAGATAAACGCATCAGTGAAAACATCTACTGTGGTCAACATCCAATGTGTGGTTCAGCTACTGAAGAAGGTGGAAGTGAGCACGGATTTTGTTCACGAAGATTCCCATCGAGTCAACCTGTCGCTTACACTGCTCTTCGCGGAGATTCCAGGCACGGCCTTTTTAAATATCACCGATAAGTATGTCCACCGTTAGAGGTACTAGCCGAGTTACCTTGATCCGCTGAATTCAAAGCTTACAGAATGTCATCCAAATGTGGGTGGCATGTAACCGATACATGCATATATGCCAGAATAAAAGCATATTTTGTGCCATGTAATAAAAAGTCTTTCAGTGGTGTTTTCAATTTACCAGTTGCCGTAGTCTGTTCAGACATTACGATCACTTATACCGGTGTCCCTCTCAGGATCAGAGAGGATATCGATACCAAATACGAAACAAGAATGTCGTTAGGCGTCCATTCGTGGTGACCTTTTGAAACGTGAACTCAAGTGCATAGCTCCAAAGAATCATCTCTGGTTATGTGCGGTATAAAGTTTTGCTATTCATCATTATGAACTGCATGAAAATTCATGCCTAAACTTGTTACTTCTGTGGAGCTCCAAATGAATAATAAGTCAAGAAAACAGCTCAGTCGTGAACTACACAACCACTTCGTTAACAGGACTGTTCATACTTGTTGATATGTGCAAAAGATCCCAGTTTCACATAACACACCAGTCGTTTATGTAAGGGCTCCCGCATAACTCGATGGAAATCCAACTTTTTCTACTCTTGTATGGCAGGTTGATTATTAAACCTTGCTAGGCTTATTATTCAGCCCACGTCGGTTTGTCATTCATGTGCATATCGATAAGCTGATACCAAGCAGAAGTTTCAAACGGATCTAACATTCAACCGATCGTATTTCATTTTTTCCTCTCGCCTAGGAGTAGGTAATACTAATATATCTGTTTATTATCATAATCATATTGATATCGACATTAGGTGATTGGAGTTGATTCTTTATCTGAGATGACTATTGATAATGGCTACTCGGCATTAAAAAATGGAGATCTGATCCATTTACAAGGTCCTCTTAAATGAGGGTGTGAGTTACTAAAGACAGTTTGCACAATGAATTGAAGTTTTTATTAATTCATTTTCCTTGCTTAGCATTACAAAGTCGTGGGAGCATTGAGCACACTTCCTTTGATTAGGTGTGACTTGAGTAAGAGAGTCGCACATTCAACAGGCAATTAACTCGTGCCAGAGCCATTATATTCAACCGATACATTCTCCTTTAATGTAAGTCTCCTATGTACCCGAATATGCGGATGTTATCGTGCACGGATCGTCCGTGATCAGTATTCTATCAGTTGAAATCACTCTACTCTGAGTCTGATCCATATCGGTGAATGAAGGAAAACACAGTTTGCCTGACAATTCAAGTCCCATTATTTTCGTGGAATGCCGGTAGACTACTTTGAGGGGACTGGTGAATGCAATCGAATCTTCACAGGAAGCATTTCTTATAAATTTTCCCAACGGTTCTGCATTGATAATGCATTTGCCTACCGACAATTAGCGTTTTAATTATAGGATTCCATTGTCCTGATGGTGTAACTGCCTTTAGTAACACAATTATTCTATTGACGTTTTCGTTTTTCTGACTATTCTAAGCTGACACACGTACACATAATTCTTGACTACGCATAAACCATTTGCTACGTTACAAAATGCAGTGCTCAACTTTACAATATCATTCCAAGCAACAGCAGTTTCAACTTAATTGAACGCTTTCAGAGAGTGTGAATTTTCACCGACAATTTTATGTTTAAACAACATACATTGCCGAGGTTTTAACCAACAAAAATCCACATCTCTAGGAAGAATTTTTTTTCAAAGAAAAATAGAAGGTCCGACTTGCAACGTAGATTGATGGATACGGAAAAAACAATAATATTTACCATAATCTAGTGGATAAATATTGTCGCTGTATTCAAAATACCGATTTTTGACGTGAGGACAAAATTACCTCGGAAGCACACGATCAGTGTCGCAATTTTACAGCTCATCAGGTATGTGTACCCGTAAGTATGAGGATGATTGAGCAGGAGAGTACCGGGTACACATACCAGATGAGCGGTAACAACCTAGAAACCGATTCTGTTGTTCAAGGGGAATATTGTCCTGCCATCCAGAAAGAATGTCACAATAGTTATAGCGAAATCGAAAACTGAGACAGTGTCCACATAGTGAAAAGTATATTCAACTATCCTTATCACCCGTATGAGCAACGGGATTAAGGGACAATTTTGTGCAGACGTTTTAGCTGAATTTGTCTAATGTAAACAAATCACTCTTCGCAGTGATACCGACTGTATCCAAAGTTGTACTGATGCATAATAACGCGCTAGATTGATTCATTCGGGCAGCTAGTCAGAAATTCTCCTTGTTTTGTCTCTCGCTTCTGCCAGCTACTTCTTAGGCCACATTTTTATTCCGTAAGTAAACTGGCCCTCCTAATTTTATTAAGCCACATCTATATAACTATGCACAAACAGTATCACTGCTGGTTTTGTTTGTAATTATTTTATGTTCCCATCTGTAAGAGTTTGCTTCTTGAAATAAATTATTTGCTCCAGCACGTTGACAACAAATACTGAGAGAATACTACTACGGTAGTATGGAATTTTCCAACTATTTTTGAGGTAATTCATCTACCTATTTGTTTGCTGTCATTTCTTGCCTTTAGTTACCTGTACTTTTTAAGAGAATTACGTCAATAACTTAGCTCTTCACAAACCAGATAATAAAATCAAATCTTAGTAACCGAAAACAAATAGTGTTTAAATCCAGTTCATTCTGTCTAACTTCGTACCCGCTCAGTAATAACAGCCTAAATATAATTTGTTCTCTCGAAATAAATTTTCAATTCATGGACTTTTTTCATTGGTTAGGGTGACCTGGAAGCAAATTCACGCATGCAGACAAAATTTTGGAAAGGAACGAAAAAACTGACTTCGCAGCAATATTCAGCATGGAACAAACTGCCAGTCAATGGACAGCTGGCCAACTCATTTTCCAAGTATCCACTGTCTGCAAATAAGGACTTGATTCTTAGATAACTTCTTCAGTGCAACTGTTGGCCTCTAGGATTACAGTATTGTGAAGTGATATTCCAGGTAGGTATTTGGGATTTGCGGTACTGATTACCCCTAGTGATCCGATTAGGCACAAGTTTCACAAATGTACAGTTTTCTGTGCAACAGAACAGGTAGAGTTCTCTTTCGAGACCACGTTGTGCTGTGGCTTAATTTTACGTCCTCATCCAACCAGCATAAATATAACATTACAAAAGCAATTTAGACGGCACCGATGAAAGTGGACCATGATCTTCTCTACTAGTCAACGAATGTATCAACCGTTCATGTGAGAATTCTAAAAGACTGAGCAATATCTAGTCCATTTGGAATATGGAATCTCGATTCAGGATACGCACAAAGTTAATGGTAAGCGGCATGTGGCGAAGCCATTTGGTACACCGATGATTATTCTTGCCATTTCATCGTCTCACACCTATTTGATTGCAAAATCGTACCCCTTTAGCGGAGCACACCGAGGTTGGAAGGAAAGTCCTGGGGATTGGGAACGTGTTTACGGGATAGTGATTGATCACAACCCTAAGCTATCATGTCGGTGAATATTTCCCAAGTTACCATGAAAATTTCTTCTTTTGTATCGGTCTAAGTACAGCGTCACTTATTTCCTTTTCAATCTCCAACCTCTCAGTTCACGACTTTAACTGAACAAAAAGCGCAAAATCAACATTTACCATCGCTTTATGGTGGCTTCTTTAGGTGACATATTTCACACACCAGTGGATGAAATACAAAATGTCAACGTCTATTGAGTAGGTATTGGGTATTTAGAATGAGGCAATAGTTGTCAATGAAATATTCACTTCAATCTACAGGTTCTGTACCTAATTTTACAAAAAAAAAAACAAATAGTCGAGTGAACGCGGATGATCGGAGGGGACATCTTGTGGATCACAGAGTATTCCTTAGTGACAATTTTTAACTTCCCCATATGTGATGCAATCTTTAGCCTTAGTTTCTAACTGAACTTACTGTCAACCGTGACACTCGACGGTTTGTTACCCATCTGGCATCCCTGCTTTTGCTAAATGGGAAATAAATATTCTACTATGCATGAAACAACCGAGAATGCGAATGATCAGCTTTCGAAAAAGGGGCAGAGAAACTGTGAATTGCCCCGATAAACTAAAACCGAGTAGTGTCTAATATTATGAAGGATAATACAGAAGATTTGAATTTTTATGGATCAACAATATGTCTTATTCAAACTTACTGACCTTGACCATAACAATGCCAGCCGGTTCAGAGAAAAATTTCTAGTGTCATCCAATTTTAGATGACGAATACTTTAGGCAGCACAAATCCCCACTGTCTAAGTTAACGAACATTTTTAGAAGTATAACTAAGCTGTGGCAGTAATCAATAAATGTGTTTGATTTGGAGCTCCTCATTTCTGACGCATCACACGCCTTACTGAGGCCATCTGCCTCTAGTGAAACTGAAATTTCTACGCACCTTTTGTTCTTAATATGGAAAAATTGTTCCATGGAGCTCGTAAGTGCTGTCCTTCAGTGTTTATGGAACTGAGACAAGTGAATATCGGGACGAATCGGTAAGCACACTGCCTGACTCGGGAGTGTTGGTGGAGTCGTGCAGGATGCATCGGTTATGAAAGGATGGCTTATTGCTTGACTTCTTCCCGGCTCTTTTCTGCAGTGACTGGAGCAATTACAAAAACGTGCATCTGGCAAACAATGAAGGTTACCAAGATATTATTTATTAGAGTCGCCAAAATTACTGGGATATGGATTATTGAACATATATTCTAGGTATCGAAAGGCAGTTCATGGAATGAATGTGCTTGCATGCTTTTCCGTTTGTGAACAAATTTGTGCAACACCTTTCTTCAGAGTCAGTTCAATACTGCAGTCACCACAGCAGGCTGAATAAGGTAAAATAGATGCGGAAATTTAACCTGTACTGAGTACGAACAAGTTAACCTCACAAAATCAAGAAATGGATTTTTCCGCTCCTAACTTGGACTTTGATAATTCTAACCAGTTGTTGTAAGTGAATGCAATGGAACTGAAACATCGCAAACAACATGCGCCCATTAAATTATCGTCCACAACCGAGATTTACGGTGGAGAACTGCATGCTGTCCCAGTACACCACATATGGCTGCAAACCTTTCATCCGATGGTGGAATTCAATTTTCGTACCTGAGACTCGACTAGAAACTTATCAATCATTCAGAAATGCACAAAGACGATAGTATTAGGTTAGGGTTTGGCGGTCATGCCATTCTTTTCGTGATTACCATATTCATTGTGAAGTGGGCTCTTGGCAGTTACCTCCGTTGTGCTGGGGTCCACTACCGAAAGGTCTGAAGAGTTTCCAACCCAAGAAGACCCTACCTGAAGTTACATATGATTGGTGTTCTTCATTGTGATTCCACTTGTTGAAACACTAGCACAGAGGATCCTCATTTAGTATACTGAATAAATTGTTTCAGCCGAAGTTTCCAAAGCCGACTGTTTTCTCATTCTAGCAACTTTTGGAAAATAAAAGATAGCCCAGGTATAACAGGATCACGCAGCTATCCATGATCTTAGTTGAAAACTACCCAGGATTATCCACAGAAACGGAAGGTTTCATATTTTGGTTGTTCTGCTTTGCGACTTAGGCCAGGTTTGAAACTCACCGATGTGTTGTGATCCGTCATCTTCCCTTTTTCTGCCAAAGGCTGTGCGCTGGGTCAAAAATGAGACACACAGGACCTATGAAATTTTGCATGGGCTTCGTAATCCCTACTTGTGGGGCATCCGTTACTTAGGGTGCTACAAACTCATCTCTAGGTAACAATGGATAGCACATAAAACTTTCACAAATCAACCTCCCGTCGTACAGAATGAAAGTACAACAACAAATTTATTGATTCTGTGAATAGTGCAAAAGGAAAGTTAGATGTTTTTCAATCTTAGTATGACTGTTGTACAAACTGCGCTGTATCCGTGTAATGTTCGGTAACCTTTTCATGTCATTTCATACATATTTCACACAAACGTGGGCCTTCCTTAAACGGCCTTCCCTGGTTAATGGTTGGAGGGAATGTCTCAACTTGTTCCTGCTGACTGCCGTATTCATCGTCACTGGTGTCCTCTAGTATTTCATTATTGCTGGCTCCTCACAGCCTCATTAGATGGAAAAACGAGCCTCATCTTGTCCATGATGTTGTGTTAATCAGCAATGTGGCTGGATGGAACTAGCGTTCTCCCGTGTTCTTTAGTCACACTATTATTTAGTTTTGGACGTCAGATGCTGGGTATTTCTTTTGCTATCCACAATGTTCCTCGAGAATCATGGTCAAAGCCTAATTGGAGGTGTTGAATGCCCTTAAAAGCCTGCGGTTTCTGAGCTTTCCAAACCACTAATGGTGCTTTTTTCTACCATTTGTACTAATGCAAAGCAATCCAGTGGAACATTTCCTTCAAGAGCTATTCTCGATTAAAAGTGTGGCCCTTCAGAATCAGACTCCCATTTTGTGGCGATCGAAAAAAAAGATCTGTTTCTTCCATATCGTACAAATCACGGATTGAATAATCGTGGCAAGTCGATGGTAAGGATTCTTTTCCTCGCATCACACTTCCCATGGACATTATATTCGCTCCTGTTCACAGAAGTCGATCATGAGTGCTATAGGGGAATATACTCTTACCAGTTAGCCAGTGATGGCAGCAAAATCTAAAGGACTGTCCCAGAATGTGAGCAGTGAGAGTTCGCGGGGTGCGTGTGACCAACGTAGGTTGACCAACCAGTTTACCCTCTCAAATATGAGTGAGCACTCAAGGTGAATGGTGTTTGTAACTATGCTAAGCAATACCGCCACAAATTGGCATAGAATCGCTTATAAAGGAGCCCTTTGTTCCCAAGGGAAAACATGATCTGTCGTTCCTTCGGATAAGTGAGGTGTATTTAACTCTTATTGGAATTCTGTTGGGAATGGGAAAATGTGCCCAATGCTGAATGTTCCTTATTCATGCCTCCTTCATTAGGGAATTTTCATTTAGTTAAAAGAAATTCGGGCATAAAACAAGGACATTTGGGATTTCCTACTAGAAATGAGTGTTCAAGTCATACACTGAACTCTAAGCTTTCACGAACCCCAAAGGTTCTCAGAATCTCATGAACTGAAAATCAGCTTGGTCATCAAATGCAGAACTGAGTAAAACAAAACAAATCCATTCTGCTCCAAGTATCCGTTGTTGTGTGTAATACATTATAGAGAAAATTAAGATCGAAACGTTTGCTGACACGATAGTTTGCTCGTCATATTTGCCAGTTTATCAATCAACTCATATGAGGTTGTGTGCCCTCGATAGCATTACCCAGTCTTAAACGCATAATGCCCAAAATTAATCGTGGTTGCGAGCACACTAGCCCATCCCCTTCCCCACCCCCCAAATGTCGCTAGTTTCGATAGTGTAAGAGTAAGCAGGATAAGGTCTGAACGATGATACACAGTAGTTCACACATGGTGTTCCAATTGTGTAGTCAAAATATGGCTCTGTTTCACTATTTCCTGTGTTCGCGAATACTCCATTCAGAATAATAGACCTGTTAGCTTTGTGCGAAGGTCCTGGTTCAGAATATTTCGAAAGCACATTCATCTCACAATGATATGTGTCAGTCAAACATCATTTAAAAGGCAGATGGCCCTCGGGTACAGGCCGCGCCAAGTTAGATTTCATTAAGTTGGATAGATGTGAGTGGTTTGCCAAAGCTTCTTAAGGATTACTTAGAACTTCTACTAAAAAATGGTCACTGGGTTCTTTTACTGCGTTAGCAGGGAGTACATTCGAGAGGTTCGTTACTCTTCTAGATGAACGGTACACAGTTTCAAGGAAAAACGGAGGCTACTAGCCTGAGAAACTGATCGGCCGAGGAAGCAGGATTCGAACCTGGAACAAAAGCGTTGAAAGCAAAACGTGATGACCCTTCAACCACCACCGGTCACCGCCAGGTTACCATGAATGAACCGGTGAGCTGTATTATGCAAGGACCAGTGCTTTTCCGAAGAGGGATGCAATTGTCCAATCTGCAAAATTACAAGAAAGCAAAAACTCCACTAGCCGAGATTCAGTAAGTGCATCAACAGGATCTTACACTCAAGATAAATGAACAACAATACAGCTACCAACACAGTCACCCATGACCCCGTAGCCTCCAGTCGCCCTTCATAACGGATTTCACATAGTCCAGCGATACGACGTATATCATCCAGTCGTGTTATCACCTGCTTTAATAATTTAGAAACCACCTGCAGAAAACTGTCGGACCGCGGTATTCCAGTCAAGGGCGTAAGTGAGAAGCGTACAGCAATCTGAAAGCTTCTATGGAAAAGCATTCAAATAAAGTTTTGGTGGCTAATGTCGGCGAAGACAGATCATTCGCAATGGTTTCTTCTGTGCAAAAAGGGGGTTTCTGCCTTGATTAACATAGTTTCATTAAGGCTGGTATTTCCGCATTCAGGTTGTGTAATCACACTTTGAATGACCGGGTCAGGACAGCTGTATAACCTGCTGAAAGTAGATTCCCAATAATAGCCAGCATTGGACATTTTGTCGAAATTCGCCTTTGTGCTATCCAACTGAGTTAATGAATGCAAAACCATTTCGAAATGCTCTCAGTCACTCTTTGAAACAAGTGCCTTTCTGTTTCGCCTATGTACTCGTCACCACAACTGCAAGTGAACTGGTGGACAACATATGGAGCATTAGGAGAAATACGACTGTCAGAGTGACCTTTTAATCCTAATCCTCCAGTGATCTCCAATACGAGTAGTTGGGGTGCCATATATGTTCAGCTCAGAGTGGATTACTCAACTGGAATGCAAAACTGCTGGCGTTTAATGAAGCCGTGCTATTCAAGACAGAAAACCTCCCTTTTCATGCATACGAAAATCATCACAGATGATCTGAATGCACTGGCATTTGCCATAAATCCCCACACGAATTGATGTTTTCTTGTGATCAACACTTCCCCCATTTTTCACGAGGTATCTCATGTGTCGTACCATATGGGCACTGCTATGCTTAACATACGCGATCAACGACGGTGAATGAAGCGCTCGCATCTCGCAATATATATCTCCTTTCCGTTCTTCTCTCTAACCGCATAAAGGGGACACAAAGTTTCAACTGTCGGTTTGCATTCTAGTCTTCAGATTTATGGTAACAACAATTCCAAGATCTTTTCCCTTAGTTTTGAGATGAAGAACTTCTTTTCCAAGGTAACAGCATACAGCCACATTCTCTTTGTCCGGTTCCATATGCACGTAGTTATTAGGATTCATCAACAGATCCCTGCGGTTGTTCTATCATATCGAGGCAGGCATGAACCCACCAATGCCGATTCCTCGTGGGATGCCTCATCAAAATCTTAACTAATGTCCCCTTAGGCGATGTCTGTATCGTGTCTTTCGTCCCCTACAGAGGACCAGAGTTTACTTGCTACAGGTGGTTTGTTCACACATCACCTGTCGCTACCAAGATCATGTTGTTTTTAGCAAAGAAGCTGATGGTGTTCGCAATGTTCTCTCAGACAATGGGTCACACTCTCCTCCATGACCTATTCAGCCATATAAGTGAGGCTGGCTGGTCGATAGCTACCGGGCTTCGACTTCGACCCACCAACCACGATTTTCCAGGCTAGAGGCATTCCGCCAGCATTCGTGAACAAGCTGAACAATTTGGTTAGCAGTAGAGTCAATTCCTTGAGCATTAGCGGATGAACTCCTACTGGCCAAAGAGACTAATGAGTTTTGACGGATCGTAGAGCAAATTCAACCTCTTTCTCCGAAAATTCCTCAAAGACGATTGACGGAGAAGTATTTCCACCCGGTGTTAATCAGCTTAATTCCGGTATTCATCCAAAAAGACTTTTTGGTGCTTGCGCCGTGTGAACCTGCACAGATTATCTAAAAATCTTTGTTGTTCACTTCAATTCCGTGCATTTGTAGCGGTTGCCATCTTCGTTCATACTTTTACCACGTTTATTGTTTAACTGAACGCTGACTGCCAAGCGCGGTGGCCATTTGACCGTAGCTCTTGTGCACGCTCTCACGCACGCTCCCAAATACACTTTAACCACTATCTCTCCCAATCGCCTTCTCGTTCTCACGGGTCGTGGAGAATACTGTTCTGGTTAACATATTTGTGCAGTGCCGCACATTAGAGTAACGTGCAGGTGGTCCACGCAGTACAAAGGACCGAAGCACGCGTTTACTAAGGAAACCGCGAAGTAAGGTCTAATCAATCTTACAATTGGTGAGCCCGACGTGATCCTCAGGTCACGTGAGTTTCCTTGTTTTCTACCGTTGAAGGTCCCGTCTGCGTACGTTTTTGTGTTTTATTGTTTCCCTATCTGTTGATTTTTTTTGGTCGGTTTACCAAATAATTTTTTTGTCCATACATATTTTTGGTGTCTAGTTCGTCGTGATTTTTGTTCTTTTCTCGCGAAGATTATAGTGCCCCATTGATCGTTGGTTTCTTTTCCCGTCTGTGTTCGATAAAGCAATCGCTATGTCTACTGAACGGAAACCCTGCTCAGACCCCACCGTTAGGGCGATCACGCTGCACATACCGGCATTCACACCTGCTGATCCAGAACTCTGGTTCACGCTGGTCGAGTTAGAATTCGGAAACTGCCGTATAACCAGCGACGCCAGCCGTTTCAGGTGGGTAGCAGGCCGCCTCCCGCCAGAGGTCACAATGCAAGTAAGGGAAGTAATAATCTCTTCCTGAAGCTATGAGGCTTTAAAGGAGGCTGTGACTGCCCGCACGACCCCAACGCAAGACCAACGTATGCAACAACTTCAAAACGTTAAGCTTGGAAGTAGAAAGCCCTCCGAACTGCTGCGTGTGATGCAGCGCCTGAGAGGACCGACAATAGGCGAGGACCCGCTCTTAAGGGAACTTTGGCTGCAGCTTTTGCCGCATAACATTCCAGTTTTACTAAGTGCCACGCGCAAATGCTCGCTAGAGGAAGCTGCAGCGATAGCTGATGACATTAGGTCACGATACAACCCCGCTGTAGCTGGAGTAACCAGGCCCTCCGTCGCAACGGTGCCTGCCTTGCCAACATCTAACGAACTCGCGTCAGTTTTGTCTAGAATTGACGCGAGCCTGCAACGCCTAGCAGTTAGAAGTGGGTCACAGGAGCGGCACCGCGCACGCTCACCTAGGCTCCATAGTCCGTCATTGCGACGACGTTTCGTCGGTTCTTCAAAAGAAGGGTATTGTAAATACCACAGTCGCTTCGGTGAGGGAGCCAAACGATGCAAACCAGGGTGTACGTTTCCCGGTGCTCATCAGGGAAACTAAACCCCCGGCACGTGGTGGCGACCCACGAAGCCGGGTATCACACCAATAGTCGTCTTTTGAACGTAAGGGACATCATTTCAAATAACCTATTCCTTGTAGATACCGGTGCCGAAGTGAGCGTCCTCCCCCGAGCGAAAGACGACAATAGCACGCCGCAGGCCCAAACACTACGCGCTGCCAATGGCACGGCCATCCCAACGTTTGGCCAGCGGTCGCTCACCTTAAACTTGGGTTTAAAGCGTAATTGTCGTTGGGTATTCATCATCGCCAACGTCCCGTACCCAATTCTGGGCATTGACTTCTTGCAGCACTTTGACTTGTTAGTTGATACACGGCGCCGCAGAGTGGTGGATCGTCAGACCACTCTCGCTGTTGCGGGTCATAAGTCGCGAGTGAATCACGTCACGCCCTTTTACGTTCAACCACCGGCACACCAACCTTATGGCGAACTCATCGCCGCCTACCCGGCCATTTTTTGGCAGGCCGGGCCTCTCCCAGCAGTGACGACCAGTGTCACTCACCATATCGATACCAAGGGAACCCCAGTGTTCAGTAGGCCGCGTCGGTTAGCGCCAGACAAGCTTCGTGTTGCACAGGCCGAATTCGAACATATGCCAGAACTGGGTATAATACGCCCTTCTAGTAGCCCTTGGGCTTCCCCCCTTCAAATGGTTCCTAAGTCTAGTGGCGACTGGCGACCCTGTGGTGATTACAGAACGCTTAACAAAGTCACCGTCCCGGACCGATACCCGATTCCCCATATACAGGATCGTACTTCGTCTTTATCAGGTTGCTCCGTCTTCAGCCGTATCGATTTGGTTCGGGCGTACAACCAGATCCCGGTAGCAGAGGCCGATATCCCTAAAACTGCCGTCACTACACCTTTCGGGCTGTTCGAGTTTCTGCGAATGCCATTTGGACTCAGCAATGCAGCCCAGACCTTCCAACGGTTCATGCACGAGGCAACTCGTGGTTTGGAAAATGTCCACGTATACCTGGATGATATTTTGGTGGCGAGTTCTTCAGAGCAACATCACGCTACACACTTACGAGCACTTTTCGAACGCCTTAGCCAGCACGACGTTACGATCAATATCGCGAATTGCGAATTAGGCCGGTCTGATATCACTTTCATAGGACATTCTATTTCATCCTCGGGTATTCGCCCTCTGTCAAGTAAAGTTTACGCTATTCGCGACTACCCTGAACCCCCATATTTTCGCCAGTTGCGTCAGTTTGCCGGCCTGGTGAATTTCTACCGCCGATTTATTCCTCACTGTGCGGAAATGATGCAACCCCTCACCGACCTGTTGCGCGGAGGTAAGCGGAAGTTCGTGTTTCCCGACACGGCACAAGCCGCATTCGCCTTGGTCAAAGATGCTGTCGCCAACACAGCACTCCTTACACACCCCGACCCTTTGGCTCCTATTTCGGTAGTGACGGATGCCTCGGACACAGCGGTTGGAGCAGTACTGCAACAGTTCGTAGATGACTCTTGGCAACCTTTAGCATTCTTCTCCAAGCTCCTACAACCCGCGGAATCAAGGTACAGCACGTTCGGTAGAGAGTTATTAGCCATCTACTTGGGAATCCGTCATTTTCGACATGCACTCGAAGGCCGTTCGTTCACGGTGTTTACAGACCACAAGCCTTTGGTTTACGCACTGAAGTCAACTTCTGATCGATACTCACCACGCGAGATTCGCCACTTAGACTTTGTCTCACAGTTTACTGTGGACATACGACACGTCTCTGGGGTACTTGATCCGAGTGCAGACGCCTTATCGCGCGTATATCAACTAAGTCTGTCACAAACGCCTAACATCAACTTGGACGCAATGCCACAGGCTCGAACTATGGACCCTGACATCGAACAACTTCGACAAAACGGTTCTTTGAGTTTAACCACAGTGCCTATCCCAGCTTCCCAGATTACCATCGTGTGCGATGTGTCGCAAGGTCGCCCTAGGCCAGTAGTTCCTGTTGTCCACCGTTATCCCACTTTCCTGACTCTCCATAATCTGGCTCATCCGGGTGTGACTGCCTTGGTGAAACTGATAACTGAGCGTTTTGTTTGGCCCAATGTCAAACGAGATGTCCGTCAATGGGCTCGTGCTTGTCTGCAGTGTCAACGTGTTAAGACCCATAGGTACACTAAGGCGGCGTTAGCCAGGTTCCCAGAACCTGAAACACGTTTTCATCATGTGCACGTCGACCTCGTAGGACCACTCCCACCTTCGCTTGGGTACGTTTACATACTCACATGCGTGGATCGTTTTACTCGCTGGCCGCAGGCCATCCCTATCCCTCGTCCCACCTCGGAAGAGGCCGCGAAAGCTTTTCTGACCGGTTGGGTTAGTCATTTCGGTTGCCCGGCAATAATGACCACCGATCGCGGTCCACACTTTGACGGCGCTTTCGGCAGCCTACTCGCTACGCTCGGTTGCCAACACGTTAAGACGACAGCTTACCACCCTCAGGCCAATGGTATGGTTGAGCGTTTCCACCGGCAATTAAAAGCCGCCCTTCGAGCAAACGGTTACCCCCTTTGGAGTGAAACACTACCATTAGCACTCTTAAGCCTGCGTAGTACCGTTGAGGAGGAGTTACAAACAACACCGGCCGTACTAGTATATGGGTGTACACTTCGTCTGCCTGGGGAGTTGGTAGCCCCCTCACCAACCGTGACTTTCGACTACGGTGACTATGCTCAGCGCCTTACGCAGCACATGCGAGTGCTCAAGGCCAGTCCGCCGCGTGAACAACAGTCTACAAGTTATGTCCCAACTGTGTTAGGAACCGCTACTCATGTATTCCTTCGCGTCGATGGCGTTCGATCACCACTACAAGCGCCATACACTGGCCCGTTTCGGGTGATAAAACGTAGGGCAAAAACATTTGTCATAGATATCAACGGACGACACGACACCGTATCTATCGACCGTCTCAAGCCTGCCGTCATTGAGTGCAAGCCGCTCGGCCAATTTACACCCACTCAAGTCGCTCAGTCACCTGCATCGAGCGAGTTACCACTCGAACCACCCCAATTACGCCTAGTGAGGACTCGGCAGCCAGTCCATCAGATTCTCCAACCGTACCCGCAACGCGAAGTAGCCGTCGCGGTCGCCAACTACGAAATCCCGTCCGCTTCGCCGATTTCGTGACGATTTTTACAACTGACTGTTAGCAATAAGTTGGGAAGTTCACCATGGATTTACCAAACAACAGACCCGTGAAATTACAATCGGTATTTATGATTTCATTTTCTTCTGGTCTCCTAGCGACTCCAACAACATCGAACATCGTTTGTGTGTTGTTATTACGGTCCAACATCCGCCGGCGCCCTCAGGCGCTATTTTGTTCCAGTTTACCTTGCCCTCTCTCAGACGGATCTACACAGTCACATTGGCTTCATCGGTAGCCTGGCTGACTCCCATGCACGTTCAAGTAGCCAACCGCTCACCGGACAACGGGACGATTGGTCAGCCTGGCACTGGAGACGGCAACTGGACGCCTTTTTGGATGGACCTGACGAGGCATTTTCCGGCTTGCATTCGTATGAGACCCGTGGGCGCCAAAACACAGTTGGACCTACGCACATCGGACCTCGAGAGCGCAGGCACCGGTAAACTCATCAGCAGTCGTTCGACGTCACCAACAATATAACGGACAAGCTATGAGGAGTTCCTGGACAACCAATAATTCCGGCTTACCATCACGATCGAAGCCCAACTCAATCGGACTTCTAGGAGGAGGCCCCTGTAGCGGTTGCCATCTTCGTTCATACTTTTACCACGTTTATTGTTTAACTGAACGCTGACTGCCAAGCGCGGTGGCCATTTGACCGTAGCTCTTGTGCACGCTCTCACGCACGCTTCCAAATACACGCTAACCACTATCTCTCCCAATCGCCTTCTCGTTCTCACGGGTCGTGGAGAATACTGTTCTGGTTAACATATTTGTGCAGTGCCGCACATTAGAGTAACGTGCAGGTGGTCCACGCAGTACAAAGGACCGAAGCACGCGTTTACTAAGGAAACCGCGAAGTAAGGTCTAATCAACCTTACACATTGGTTACGCATCTTGTGACAAAGTCAACAACTCATACCAGCTGACCTTAGCACCTCTCGAGAATGGTTTCTGCATCGAAACTGTTGCCTCAGATATAAGTCAAACCACAGTGGGTTCATCACACGGAGTCGTTGTTTGTTGGATGGGAAGCAATCGGTCAGATGGTCATTACGAGGGCTTTCAAACTCCTCGGTCTCGGGTTCAAATCGTGCTTCCGTTGCCAACCCCTTCCTCTAACTGGTAGCCTCGAATTTGCCGCGATTCCCTTCCTGAAATAATATAACAATATTACAATTAAAAAGTATTTAAAGGAATAAAGTGAGGTAAAATTCGTAAGAGATAGGATACTTTTATGAAAAACCTACCAAAGCCTTCTCTGGAAGAGGGTAGCGGTCAATTTAACGCTGCCAATATATATTGAAAGTGGCAGCTTACCAGAAGCTGAGGAATCATGAGTATTCTGTGGTCAATGGATCTAATTCATGTGTTTCATCGTGATTAATTAAAAAGACATTCGGGACCGTACCCGAATTTTCCTCATTTGACATGAAAACGGATAAAAAATCAACGTAGGTAAACTTCGTGTGACAACGGATTTGTACCGAATCTACGACCTCTTTCGGTGAAGTGTCTCACCACTCACTGAGTTAATAAGTAGCTGATTCCTTACTAGCTCACTGAGTATCAGTCATGTCGATAATAGCCAAGAATAATTCACACAAACTGGATGCAGTAGACTGAAGAAAAACGTACAAACCGTGACTACCCTCCAAAGAATCGATATTGTTAATGCAAATGATCAGTTTTGTTGGGCTTGTTCGGTGTAATTGATGTCGAAGTAAATTGCCGGCTGAGCTTTGGTGAATTCATTTATAGAAAATCGCAGTGTGAACGTCACAGTGACGTTGATGAGTACAATCAGCCAAACTTACTGTAGGTGACCTTTCTCAAAGCAATTTTACAATCAACACTTCCTTAGCACATCTTGTGAGTTCTTGCATTCTTGCACAATCGTAATTTCTTGCTGGATAACTGGCCACATTGTCAGTCAATTGGTTTTCATTTTCTGGTAGACAGGCATAACGTACTTACTTGGGCAACCACAGTGAACTATTCAGTGATTTTCCTCATGTTTCCATCTACCGGGCTGAGATTTTCAAGAGATTGGCAAATCTCAAACTGACCCCTGTGTGAAATAGTTTTCAGTGACACAAGCTATCCATGGTGGCACTTGCCATTACCTCGAATAATAAAAAAAAGTAATTAGCAAATCATTTGGAATGTTGTGACAAATTTCTCTCTAATTCAGTTACATTTGTTCTGACTGGCTCCTTCACCGGACTGGAAATCTAGTACCATCGACGAAATGTTGGTTCTGCAAATCCACTCAAATATAGGGTGATGAAACACTGGACACAGTGACTCCATTCACATGGCAAACTCGCAAGAAAGATAAAGCAATAAATCATTCGGTTCCTGTTCGTTGAGCTTTTTGTCAACATAGCAAGCCATTTGCTGCATAGAAGCAAAACGGTTTCTGAGGGCATATTTGCAACTCAAACGTTCTTCGAGTATTTCTCGAATCATAGAATTTGGAATAAGTGGAAACCACCTTAAGCTTCTTTATAAACGCAGTTTGAAAACTACTCTAGCGCCGATGAAATTCACCGATTGCAATTTCGCACTGCTAAATTGCGCAAACAGAAAGTACCCTATTTTTTATCAAATGGCTAGTGAAAGGTGAGGTTAAATAGGAGGACCATTTGAAAGAAGAAATGGGCCCACATGGTACGCCCTTAAACTCAAGGTAGAACTCTGGAATTCTCCAAGTTTCCTGATCATGGCAACAATGACTTCGGGGTGCTTTTGCACAAACTAGGTTCATTCTTTACACCTGAACATCTTAGGAGAAATTTTCACATCATTTTTCTCGCAGATGCAATGTAGAAATGGAATAAAATTCTCAGAATATGACGTCGACTCATGAAAGAGCTCGCATCATGATGAAATGTTTTTGTTATATATCCCTGAGCATTCACATATCTCCAATACTGAGTAAATGAGTACATATGCAGCTATAGATAGCACTGAGTGAAAAATTTGACATCATGCTGAAACTTAATAATCCTAGTCCGTGGGGTGAATACCAGTGTGTGAAATGTGTTGAAACACGACATGAGAAGACACGTGAGAAATGAAGATGTGAGAGGATGAACGGATTGGGGAGAGATTATCCATGGGAGCCATAGAAGAATACCTCATTAAGCCCACGGAAGCAACTGTTGCACGATGTTTCATTGCTTGCACATTTCCGGCTTCAACAATATAATTGACATAGTTTCTGTCGTCAGAAGCAATCACTTGCGTCATTCATTTGCGGTAAGTTATCACACTTACTCATCCACCGGAGTCTATAGCAGCATGTGTATTTACCCACACAGTAATAGATCTGTGGGGCAATATATAGAGAACAAATTTCTTTGGAAAACAAACTTTACAACTGCTAAAAAATATTGAGCATTCGAATTTTCCCCTAGTAACTCAAAGGAATTTTTTCTTCATCGTATCTGCAATACCATCAACCGTCAGCATCAGTATTCACTCTGATAACAGCCCTGGGTTATGGCGGAATGTCAGGCATGTGCCGACCGGTGACATATGCTCGTCACAACCACGGAATAATCTGATTATCCGCTTCAGTGCTTCTTGGCTTGATTTGATAAATCCGTCTACCATACTAAATTCATTCACGTGAACTCAGCAAGGCATTTTATCAAATCGTCGTTTTGTCTATTTCCACAAAAATATGGTTGCAATGGCTTGTGAGTAAAATGACGGAAAAATATATGTGCCCACTACCCAAGTTCAATTAATTTTAACAATATTCACGTAAAACACCAACCCAATGCTATCACTAATAACATTTGGGGAATATGTTTACCCTATAAAAGTGAACTCAGCAAGAACAGTACACAACGAATAACTTTACTCAACACCTATTCCAATGGACCGGAGATCATAATGAGATATGTACTTTTTGCATCAAAACCAAATATCTTGCCTAAATTAATTTCGTCTCCATACCTCGAACTGCTTGGTATCCACCTCAGTAGAATGTTGCACTGTCTAAAACCCTAAGCTACCACACGCGGCTGGGTGATGAAGAGATTGAAGTGGCCGTAAAAATGTAATCAGTAAGGGAATTAGCAAACGCTGCTGTAACCTAAATGAGTTAAAGTGATTGGATGTTTGTTTGCCTTTCTAATGTGTAATTTTCCAAAAGAAAGAAAAAATGTGTCTGTCACTCAAAACAATTGGTTTGAGTGATTGTTCTCCCTGTTACATTTTCCGATGTGAAAGCGTATTTGCCAGCTGTCAAGCAAGGCTTGCAACAAACTCACATGCAAAATGTAATGTTCACCACTTTGCTCTCAGAACGATTGGGACACAGCTGTTGTAATGTTTTTGATTGTTTTCTATTTTCCTACAACAACCAATTTACGTCACCTTTTAGACTGGTTTGAAATTCACACACTACCTTCTTCAGTCACACTGACCAACAGTGCGATCCTTGGCCGTAGTAGAATGGTAGAAAATAAGGTTATCTCAGAGAATGCTCTCGTGTGTCTCTCGTTTTGCATACCGAATCACAATCGGCATTCCTTCTCAGTGATAATATATTATCTGTTACGCACAGTGCCTAAAATGAGACGGTCGGGTGCACGGTACATAGATATTTATTTATTTTTTCCTGTTTTTCTCCCAGCCATTTAGCACTCAGCTATTGTCCAAAAGGAATTCACTTGAGCATTTATGGTGTTGTCGCGGATTTTCGTCCTATCGGATCAAATAAAGGAAGGTCTGTAAGAAGGCTCTTACGTTTCGTGAAGGTCATTTAAGGCAAAACAGATGAAATCACAAAACGGTCCCAGAATGACTCCGATGGTAATAGTGGAAAACAAGAGAGCTTTATTACGGTCGCGGCAGTGCAAATTTATCCAATTTCCATACAGTTTCTACGGTCCGGTCGTAGGAATGTTAGGCTGAAGTCCAAAACGGTTGGTACAATCCTTACAAAGGAGGTTTATTGTGGCCAATTCAGAGTGAAGTGTAACTGCGGGAACTGACTTAAATGAGCTACTGAACTCTAGGAGAGGGTAGGCCATGAAAAGATCTAAGTATCAATTGTGAAATGAATGAAATACTTTTACAAAGCCAACCAATTGGCATAAAATATTTTTTATCTAGCTTCTAAAGCGTTATTTGTTCGCAACAGAGGAAACACCACCTTCTCTGTCCTACTCAGTTGCAACGATCAGGTATTATTAAAGAACGATACGTTACCGCTCACTAGCATACTTCAGGCTCCACGTCACATTTGATACTTCGGTATAGTCCAAAGTTGAAGGTCAGATTAAATAACTTCGATGTGCAAAGGATAAATGCGCTTAATTCAGATGACGGCATTTCCTCATGTGGATATTGCCAGTAAACAAGAGCCCAATTCCAGGGGCAGTAGTTCACATAAGTCCTCTCGTTAGCCACTTCCCTCTCAGAAAGCTTCACTTTCTGCAATGGTGTACTTTCGTCAACCTTAGCGCATACATAATAATTTCCATCTGAATGAACATTGTAATCAAATAAAAAGTCAAATAATCAAGAAATAATTTACCATTCATAGCCAAAAATACCCAGCAAGAGTTCCAACAAACGCTCTAAAACAGGTACTTCTCATGCGCAAAGCAAAAATGGGCTCAACAGCCTGATCTTACGTAAGTCTCCTACTTACTTTAAGCTCTCCAAACAGAGACGACATGTCTAAAGTTGCGTGCCAACAAACCGTGCGTGCTACCGAGTAGACTCTTCCATGTTTCACTGAACCAACAATGGTCAGCGAATGATCTGTTTCTCTAGTTCTCGGCCAGTTTAATCTCTATCCAATTCGCATTGGTTGCAGTTTATTTGCACACGCTGATTTTATCTAGCAAACTGTTGGGCGGCTCGCGGCATCCGACTTTTCGATGTGAACAATGCAAGTGGGTTTTCCAAAAACATACGATTCAGGCTCCTCGTGCCAACAATACATTCTCTGAATATATTTCAATGTCCGATGGATCACGTTCATCTGTGTGCTGTTCGTCCCATTGGGAAGTGACCGACGAGGCTAGCCCAATGATTAAAACCGGGATAGATACTGTGTATCATTGGAATAGTGGTTCGCGCACTATCGATTATTCACTAGCGTTATTCACACCGGACCGTTCGGACCGCGATAGCTCAGCTGGTAGAGCATCTGCCCGGTAAGCAAAGGGTCGCCGGTTCCTTTCCGGCTCGCGGAGTCCGACTTTTCGATGTGAACAATGCAAGTGGATTTTCGAAAAACATGTATATATATATATATATATATATATATATATATATATATATGTAGAATGAGAAAAATAGCAGGTTAACTCGCGTTGGACTTGGTTTGGGCGCGACATAACATCATATCTATCAGCTGATGGTGCGATCGATGGTGTCGAACTTCCCCAAGCAAAACCATTCAGCTGCCCTTCTTCGGTGTGTAACTTGAACAGTTTCGGTATAGATTTTAAAGGTAATTCCAAGGACCTGGTTGGCTTTTTTAAAACACAATGAGATTTGTCAGCCTACCGGATTTCACATTTCTCGATGGAGGATAATGGGTGAAACTTGACTTCTTCTGTCCGCACTCAGGTGGACGTGTCAAGGGACATAAGCAACTGGAGCATATCAATCCGATGACCGAAGTTAGTATTTGCAAATGATATAATACTTGAAATAAAACGATAACCTCTTTGATAATCTATTGTGAATTGAGAATGTCTCTAGGAGAATCAAGACACAACATTTCTCCGTCACAAAATTTGAAAACAGAAGTCAAAAACATAGATTGCACGATGCATCCTGGATCATTTCGCTGCATCTTTACAAAGTGCATACTGCAGTCGAAGTGATTATTTTTATAGCAAAATAAATGAACGAAATGTTTATAAACAAAGGCAAAATCACATGACGTACACATTCACATATGTCTATCGGATGATCACACAACAATTATCACACCTCATTACCACGGCAATGATAAATTGATTACAAGTTAGCGTTGTTTGCAAAGTTCAGGTTTGTGTACACCGATCGACAGGGCCTCCATGTATCTTAATAGTTTGATACTGGTGGTCGAGTAGATCACTTTGAACGCTTGACTTGCGTTGACGCAATGTTTAGTCTCGTAAATATGTCGGGCAATTGGTGATCTGATTGACCTTTGCTCGGTTGATGATGCAATTGTGGTAAAATCTTTGCTCATTGTCTTCTGATGCCACACTGCAATGTGTTCAGCCATTCGATGATGTAACTACCTTTCCCTTCTGCTTGTGTAGGTGGCTGAGCACTCACATTTGAATTGGTATATGCATTTTCATTTGGCGTGGATAGGCAAGGGTTCTTTCATCGATATCCTAGTTAACCGATTAGTTGTGAATATAATCACCGGATCGGCTGCATAGTAGGTGCGGCTGACAGCCGATTTAAAGCGTTTTTTGATCAACTCACTTACATTGTCACCTTTGTAGGGGAGTTTTAGATATACTTTCATCTTATACACTGTGACTGAAATATCCTTTCCTAGTTCCAGGTGACGATACTTTGTCAAGAATGATGTTGAGTGTCCATTTTCCGTCAGAATTTCAGTGATGTGATTTATTTCCTCATCCAAAGTGTCCGCCTTGCAAATCTTTTGTGCTCTGTAGAACAGTGTTTGCACTATGTTTATCTTGTACTTTATCGGGACGAAGCTGCTGAAGTGGAGATATTGTCCCGACCAGGCGTCTTTTCGATAAACGGATCTCCTGATTGAACCATCTTTTCTGCGGAAAATTTCAATGTCTAAGAAGCTTATGGTGTCATTGTCCTCATTGTGGATTGTCAGCCTTATATTTGGGTGCAGATTATTAGGCAAGGCATGCAACTCTTCACCTTCTTGTTTGTTTTTTGTGATGACAAAAATATCATCCACGTAACGGCGATAGAGTATCATGTCGGATATTTTGTTCTCAATGTTGTTTTCTAAGTGAGCAACAAAAATATCCGCCAGAATAGGGCCCAATGGACTACCCATGGCAACTCCGTCAATTTGTCGATATTCTCCATTGAGAAAGCGGAACTTCACATTAGATGTACATAATAACAGTAAACGTGTAAATTCGGTATTCGGTAGTGCGATATGAATAGTATGCTTGTCGATTATTTGGCATATAAGATCGATAGTTTCTTCCAGTGGGATATTTGTGAATAGTGATGTAATATCCATAGTAAGCATATGTCGGTTCTGGATATTTTCTTTTTGTAATAGGTTACACATTTCGAACCTGTCCTTCACTGCATGGTTCGCAACCGTGTCTCTGACTGGCTTCAGTAACTTGGCTAACCATTTTGCCAGTTTGTGTTGTGGAAAATTGACCATTGACAAGATTGGCCGCGTCGGTATATCTGTTTTGTGTACTTTTGGTGGGCCATACAGTTGTGGTGTTTGACTCCCTCTGGGTCTCAGTGACTTGGCTGTTGACTCGCGAATAAAGCCCGCTTGAACTAGAGTTCGCAGTTCCGTGTTCATTCGCTGTTCTAGTTCACTTGGATCATCTGGCGTTGGGCCCTTCCGGAGTTCTTCTAAAATAGTTAACACTTTTTGCACGTATGACGATTTATCCATGATGACAGCTCCCGATCCCTTGTCTGGACGCAGGATTTCTACGTTAGAGTTCTTCTTCAATCTGTCAAGAGCTTCAATGTGCCTGTTCGTTAACAACGATTGTTGTTGTGCTGTTGTCGTTCGATACTGACATTCCAAATCAACCAATTTCGCCCTAAACCAGCTCAAAGTATCTGCAATTGTTGGCTTCAAAACTAAAAATCTGTTCAAAGAACTCTTCAAAGTTTGCTTCTGAAGAAATGTGGTTAATTTTCTTTGGTGGGGTACAACAATGAAGGCCAAATGAAAGTGCCTGGAGTTGTGACTTGTCTAGCTGATAAAAGGATGAATTTCGAACATATTTCCACGGATTATCCGGAAATGATGGTACCAACATTTCATGATTTAAGGAGTTTTTCAAAAGTTTGATCTCACGTGAGCGGGTTTGACGCACTTTATCAGCACAGAAATTCCTAAACTTTATTCTGCATACCAAATTTAACCGATCGATGATGAATGACATTTTTTGCATCGTAGTCAACACGTAGAGTAACTTCCGGTTACACTCACCGATGTGGCTTTTAGTCAAACGACTTAAGCTCTTCACAGACGGTCTTAGTTTCTCTGCACGTAATCGTTTGCAATATGATATGGGATAATGATTTGCCACAACACAATTGCATCATCAACCGAGCAAAGGTCAATCAGATCACCAATTGCCCGACATATTTACGAGACTAAACATTGCGTCAACGCAAGTCAAGCGCTCAAATTGATCTACTCGACCACCAGTACCAAACTATTAAGATACATGGAGGCCCTGTCGATCGGTGTACACAAACCTGAACTTTGCAAACAACGCTAACTTGTAATCAATTTATCATTGCCGTGGTAATGAGGTGTGATAATTGTTGTGTGATCATCCGATAGACATATGTGAATTTGTACGTCATGTGATTTTGCCTTTGTTTATAAACATTTCGTTCATTTATTTTGCTATAAAAATAATCACTTCGACTGCAGTATGCACTTTGTAAAGATGCAGCGAAATGATCCAGGATGCATGGTGCAATCTAGGAGAATCGTCTGCTTCTACCGCGTTTTCAAGTCTGTAATGGTATTCTTCTATTCCACTCTACGTTGATTGATTTCGTTTTACTGGTGCTGTATGTGGATCTATAATTGAAATCTTTCCCAATGCGTTGTAGAAAGTAGACCTCTTCATCAGCTGTTCTGAACGACAAAACACTTGTCAACAACACACGATTTAGCAAACATTGTTGGCTTAGGTTGAGAGAGCACAAGGCATCGCTAATAAATGACAGAAATCGGTGATAGATACGATTTGCGAAGTGCTCATAAAGCAGGACAAACATTCCGATGCAACTGTTGTTGGCAATAAAAAAGTATATAATATGATTAATCACGCAGCTTGAACGCTGAACTCACCACTGAAAATCAGGGAAGCACTGTACAGCTGTTGTAGGTTGTTCATAAGGGAATGGCGTCGTTGTACTTACGCCCCTACAGAGAAGTCATCCATCATACGAGTCGATCGCTATGTGGGAAGGGGGTTGTTACCGTTCAAAGCCAGGTAGGGAAGGGTGCTATATCATGTAGTGTTCAACAAACCACTGAGAGCCAGCCCGGATAGCCTTGCGGATAAGGTGCTCGATTCACAATCGTCAACGGCAGAGGCTGTGGCGATCAGATTATTCAATCCATCGCTTTGTTCTCAGAAACGCTTCGTTAAGGCACTCAAACTACCCTGGCCGCGATCCGAGACCGACCCTGGAGCTCAGTGTGACCCGTACGTCGACCCTTTGGCTCAAACCGGAAATGGATAATCCCCGAAACCCTTGTTCATTGTTTCACGGGCCCCTTTCCCAACCACGAAACAACAACAGTTCCCCTCCTATCTTTCCTAATCACGCAACACCAATTTTGATGACCATCCAACCACACTTTAGCACACAGACCTTGTTCATAATTTATACATTTCTAACCTATAAATGTAACTGTATTAGCCACGAGGATGATGTTACCGAAAACGAGCTTGTTCACTATTCGAGTTTTCTATACATAAAGATGTGAAAGCCTCAAGCATTCATACCATTCCCTAAGGGCACAATGTGTCCGAAAATTCGGTATCATATCACTCGGGTCGAAATCAAGACAAACGGTTGAATTTCGTCGTACACAACTGATATATCTCTCAGCAGCCAGAAATAAACATCATACAATATTAAAACACGCCTTTCACTAAATAATCTTGAAAAGAAATGCCACCATTCAACATAGCACGATTTATGTCCGGCACCGTTTAGCTGCATCTCAATATGGTGCCTCCAGCATTACGATACTGTTTATATGAGTTCATGTAAAACCATAATGTTCGATAAACATAAGGGAAATTACAATATTCATGTTACGTCGCCATGGTAAAGACACGTTAACAAAGAGCTGTTTCTTCTTCTATGACTCTCTTATACCATTTCGAGGTCCCCTCCTAGACATACATTTACATATGAACGTTGATGATTTTAATCCCTCTTATACTTATCCGATTTCATCGTTCGGATTTATGATATCAGTGCGCATCCCACCAGAGGGAACTCTGCATTAGACGAAGTCTTTACCAATAATCTTTGCTTAGTTCCTCCTAAACTGAAAGCCCCTGTATCCACGTGCGACGATTGCTTGATTATTCTGAGACCAAAAACCTATTCAAACCGTGCCTACAAATTATTCAAGTCTTCAAAAGGGGCATGACTTCTCCGTCGTGACCTTTCTCCCCACAACCTGTCGCTTCCTAATCTAGCCGTTGATATTGCCTTCTCATGGATTCCCTCTACTCCTTCAGCCTCCTGAACTGCAGAACTGTCTGCTGGAACCCTGCCTGTGCGTGCCGTCTTGAACGTGTGCCACCCCTTTTTGAAACACTATCCAGACTCAGTGGTCGGATCGCTTCATTAACACTGAAAGTACTTAGAAGAAAATAGGAACTCGCATACAAGTCTCGCCGAAGTTTAGAAGTCTCAAGATTTTCAAGACTAACCGAGATAGAGATCAAACATTTAAACACATCCTTTGCGAACGAGTTTCTGCAGACCAAGAATTTCTCGTTTAATTCTACTCCGGTTTTGTCAGAGCTTTTATTGAAACGTAAGCATGTTGCTTGCAGAAGTTTGCCATAGAAATACGAACCAGTGTGATGGATTATGTATAACTATTGTGAAAAGTTAACCCTAAATAGTGCTATTCAGTAAACCAAGTCGTTCAGCTCGAACTGAAACTGTAGACCTTCAGCATGTTAGGTGGATGTGATTGCGACAATTAAACTGAACACAGCTGTTTGCCACCCTAGTTGTTGCCTCTTTTTCACTAGCTTGCTAATCAGGAAGCGACCATCATGGAAACTCGAACAGGAAGTAAGGAGCAAGGCTAAGCACTACGGGAACATCATGCACACGAAGAAAATCTGAAGATAGTAGAACGTTATTGACCGATCCATGCAATACATGAAATGCAAGAAACAGAAGGAGATAGAATGTATCAAGTTGGAGCCAAAAGTACCTTTCAGTAAAGTTGCTTACAGCAGTCAACAGAAAGAAGGGCTTAATATACTACGTGAACTTTCCTTTACCTGAGGGACAAAATAAATGAAAGGTGAGAGATCACAAGGTAGGATGGATGGTAAGAACCGCAGCCTCAACTGCGGTTCTCAAAATATCCCGTTCGGAAATCTGATCCAGGAACTCACGCAGAGGATTTTCGTGGTTTGCAAAATGACGCCTGGAAGTGTTTCCTTTTATCGATTTACGGTTGTTGCAGCTCTTGAGAGTATGCGTAGATCGAAGTGGGTGAAAAATAGATGGCTAAACTCACGTATAAGTTCGTTATTAACTGGATTTCTCGGATATCATTCAGCTAATAAAATGTGATATCTCACTCCATCTAGTCATACTATGAGGACTTTAATAATGACCAGTAAAATGTTTCTCACCTGATTTAGACGCTATATTGTTACATTAGGAAATGTGATATGGTCGTGAATTTTGTTGGCACGCAGCTGTTAATTCTAATGGATTGCCTCTCTTGTAGCATCAAACTCTTGGCCCTTCTGGTATGTCTCGTTTTCCAGTCAAATAAACTACATTTTTATTTCAAGAACAAACTCGTCTGTAAAGAAGGTAACTACTTTCGGACGATTCATGCATAACGTTTCCTGGACGGCAACAATAATCCGGAGTAGTCCAGTTTTCGATTGAAACTCCACTAATTATGAATGCACATTGATTGATTATTGACAATGTTCCGAACAATTACATCAATACAGGCTAGTTGTCAGCTAAACTTTCTGTACACTTCTCTCTTCACTCTAGGTTCATCTTTGGCAAGGACACAGGAAGTACAATTCGGAAACAATTTTCACGAAACAGTGCAATTTTTTAACATAAAACCTAAGGGAAGCAAGCTTTAGTGGTATTGTTTAACACAGAAACCTGTCCAACATCTGTTAACGAAACGTCAGGATGAGTTTTTGGGGCAGACTGATTGCTTTAGGTTCCTTTCAGATACTAAGTACAATTATGTCCATCAATCTTTAGGTAACACAATACGGAACCTGGAGGTTTCATCAGTAAGTTCCTTCGTTTATCTACTTTCCTGATAAACTGCGACTCATTATTCAATAATTACCGATGTTGGGAAAAGTTTTGAACAAGTTTTCCTTTCAGTTCCTGAAAGTTTTGCATAACATATTAGATGTATTTATTACAAGTTAGTTCATAAGTTCATTTGATGTGTAATCACTGTTTACGAATGTTCCCGTTCGGAAGGTCATACGTATCACGTGAGACCATGTCGAGCTAAACCAACCCAAAATCGGAATACCAGTATCAGTTCTGGAACGACAACTACCACTGTGCACAACAAACGTATCGTTTTCCTTTCTTGGACAGGCTAACAGACAAATTGACGGTGTCGCAATGGGAAGTCCATTGGGTCCCATTCTGACAGATATATTTATGGCTCATCTTGAGGAAAAGGCGAGCAAAATCCAGGAACATTCAGAACTTTACAAACGATACTTTGATGATGCTCTAATCATCACAAAATGTCTAGAAGAGACAACATGGATTATGGATGAACTCAATGGTCAGCATCCGAATGCGCCTAGAAGGAATAATGGGACAATCGCCAGATCTGTTTACCGAAAAGAAACTTGGACAGGTCAGTACTTGCACTTTGACAGCTTTGTGCCTGTGGAATATAAACTTGGCCTGGTCCGAACACTATTTTAAAGAGCGCGACGTATCTGCACAGAAGACATGATTGACAACGAGCTGAGAGAAGTCTTGACTGACCGATGCGTTTATCGAAAGGTCCAGCAAGCCTAAAGTCATCAGACAAACGAATTGTTCAGTAGGAAAATTACTAGTCACCCTTTGTCTTCCATTCAAAGGTGATAAAGCCAATTGCTTGATCAAACGACAACTTGGATCAACGCTTGCCCGAACATATTATGCAGCTGACCTCAGAATTGTTCATCGAACGATTGAGATCCCCACACCCTCGGTGAAACAACGTCCACCTCTGCACACCAAATCGAATCTGATTTACCAATTTCAGTGTAGTTGCGGAGCAAACTACGTGGGTCGAACAGAGCGGCAGTTACATAACCGAGTGATTAAACACATTCCAAATTGGGTACAATGTTTTGTGATGCAATTAGGATCAGATCAAAGGCATGATGACAACGTTCGAAACCATAAGATCCCATCGTCAGCCGTCGCTCGTCATCTTCTGACGACGCAACATCCAGCTGACCGAAACACTGCGTTTCGGGTCATTTACGTGGCAAAGAGTACCAGGCATTTGAAGTTTGCTGAAGCTATTGCCATGCATCGATGGAAATCTATTTTGTGCCAGCAGAAACAGCTCTTTGGTAATGTGTCTTGACCCAAACGTTTGTTCTCAAATTCCGGATTTTGGTTTGTTAGGTTTCAATCAAAACAATTTAGCTGTGTGTTACTAAGTACAGGTGGTAAGACATCACAACGAATACAACCGAAGCAATGCTGAGCAGTGGCTTCCTGTCCACCACTCCGCGCTGAATGACTGTTATCAAAATTAAAACGGAACTCCCGAAACTCAGTAAAATATTGCCTTTTTGTAGGTTCGAAAGTTAGAGTATTTACTAGGATTCTTCTGCTTTGATTTGGTTCAAACCAAAGCCACTTTTATTATTAGGGACACCTCCGCTGATTGGACTGCACCTTTCGAGATGGAAAACAACGATAGTTACGGAAACTCGGTCTGTCCTTAGAATGACCTAGGTGGCGCTCTGCAACCCATAATGGAAGAAATGGAAAAAATACTTGTTCGTAAATAATTTACTACAAGAACCACCTTCACTATAAAAAATTACTCAGAGGTTGCTATCACTACCCGCTTCATGAAATAATGGCTGTCGGTAACAGTGAAGCATCAAAATTTCGACTAAATTATGGGGGAACAATCGATGCTCAGTTTCCAGGGCCTCTCACGCCACCTTTCAAAAATGAGATCAAACTAGCGCTTTGAAATGGTAATGTTGATTTTTCCCTTTTAGTTGACATGAAAACCCTGCGGAACTGTATCCCCTTTTATGCGGTGTTGTCAGTCAGTTGCGCCGATTCGGTTCAGTTCAGTTCAGTTTGAACAACTAACAATGAAGCACTAGCGGCAGCGGCTTTATTTGTCATCTCTGGAGGGGAAACTCGATCGAAAGTTTATGACAAACAAGAGCAGGAAAAGAGTTGAAAATAGAGTTGAAAATAATATCAGTTCGATAACGAGACCGTTCACGAATACAACAGCGTCACTGGCCTCAACATGAAACTCGATATTCTAATGCATTTACCCACCAAGTGAAGATATTCGTAGGGCCCCACCCAGGAAATCGAACATATCTTACATGGCCATGTTCATTGTTCATAGATTTTGTATGCACCAGTCGCAAAAATCAGTCGACAGCAGTCAGCACAGGTACCCTCACACACACATTTGCCCTAATCATCCGGAAATTCAGCTCGTCAGTAGTGCCTCTTGACAGGGCAGAGATTGACCGTTGTCAAGCCAGTCACATGTCCATGCTTTGATAGTGATACCGTTGGTGGTTTCACGTAAATTTATGTAAGATTCACTTGAAGTAACATCGAATTCACTTGAATTTAAAATGGCATAAAGCAATAAAAATGTGATCTTGACCAAACGTTTATTGTTGAAAAAAATTTAAAAATGATAAAATGAGTTAAATACAATATAAATAATAAATAAATACTGTTTTTGCTCCCCTTTTTACTGAATATCCAGCAGTGTAAAATAACACCAAAATGGGTCCGAGGCCAATGAAAAGTGGCCAAATTCCAGTTTAAATCATTTACTTTATCATCTTTTTGTTAGGTGATCGGTAATGTATTTCTCATCACTTTTGTCACCCTTCCTACGTACGAACACCATTAGATACGTGGGAGAATGCGGAGCAAAACCTAGCTTTCTTCTTTTTAGAATTAACCTAACCGTTCATAACTACCACGTTATCAAAGTTCGGATAGTTATTCGGTAAATAGTTCTGTCCGTTTGTATGATTGGTTGATTGACTCTTTTTGAGGTCTTAAATTCCTGTTCATTTTTCGTTTGTTCACTCACATTCGTAGAGCACAATCTATCCGAATCAGTTTTCTTCGTGTGACCGGAATCGCACCGGTCGTCGCATGTAACCTAACTAGAGTGATACGAAAGGGACGTAAGTTAGGCGATCGGATTACTTTTCTACCGACCTCGTGTATGGTATTCTTATACTTGTACTACTATTGCATCTGAAATCATCACGTCTTTTGCATACGAGATCTTCTCATCACTCGGTGTGTAATACCTAATTGTGATTGTTTTCTTAGTCAAACGAATAAACATATGTGTTGATAGCGTTTGTTTTGACAGCTTGAGAGGAAAATACATGCTTCGGATTGTCCGACTACCATAAAATGACAGCGCATCGACACACACACACTCACAGACATGCGCGAGTTTCTGCAATGAATCATAATGTTGAACGATGGTGAGTCGATGTCTCCTACGTGTTCCCCTTCTCGACTAGTGATTAACCAGCAACGATAAAAAATGTGCCTATCGCGTTTGAAACCCTTTTCACCAATGGCTGGACAACAGCGATAACTTGTGAATCCGGATTACTTTCGCATGGACATTGTTACGTCTGAACTGTCCGTTTAGCCAGTCGTGTAACATCTACACTCCAGATCCGCAGAAGAAATTAAAAAAATTCTCATCCTTGCTAACAGTGGTGCACAAGAGGTGATTCATTGCTTCCGTTGATGGTTTGACTCTTCTGGGATAGCTAACGTGTTCGATAGCAGTTCGCGCACAGGTTAGTCATACTGCCTAAAACGGTCGCGCTGCTGATGCTTCCTTTTCACCTTTGACTGTGCTTGCTATGTCTTTGATGGTTGCAGTCTGACATTTTGGTGATCTTCCTTAAAAGTCTCAAGAAAATTTTTTCCCGATAATATGGCTGACACACACTTAACGAGGATTACGGGAAGAATCCGGAAATCTACGATTATATTTGTAATTACGTATGTTGCATTGAACACGATTATTTATCGGACGTGGTACAACAGATAAACATCATCAAAAGGATAACAGATGAACAACCCGAGCGAAGGAGAATCCTGTATTACGGTGGGAATATATCTCAAGATGATAAAACGGCCGATAAAGCCATGTGCATTTCAGTACTCTGATGAACTGCTCGCAGCTGTAGGAATTTAAAGACAAGTTCTACGGAAAAAACGGGACAGTATCACTTAATAAATCAATTTCATTACCTGCAAAAATGCATCAAGTCGAACTAATCAGGGTTAGGCTTTTCACAAACAATAAAAGGCATAAAGTGTTCAAGAAATGGCACTATTTACTCTCAGAACTAGAGTTGGAAAGAAACAATCAGCGGAAAAGGTGGAGGCTTGATATTCATCAAAGGGTCGGTCGAACCGCAGCATCACTGTGGACCAAGTTCACTGGCCAATTTGGTGAGAAGGACCTAACTGTATGGGCCACAAAGAATGAAAAAGGCGACATGATTACTTAAGAAAAAGGAGATGTCCGCTGAATAATCCCATTTCATCATATATAGAAAACACGAATAGCGAACAAGCTCGTTTTCGGTAACATCATCCTCGTGGCTAATACAGTTACATTTATTGGTTAGAAATGCATAAATTATGAACAAGTTCTGTGTGCTAAAGTGTGATTAGGTGGTCATCAAAGTTGGTGTTGCGTAGTTAGGAAAGATAGGAGGGGAAATGTTGTTGTTTCGTGGTTGGGAAAGGGGCCCGTGAAACAATGAACAAGGGTTTTGGGGATTATCCATTTCCGGTTTGAGCCAAAGGGTCGACGTACGGGTCACACTGAGCTCCAGGGTCGGTCTCGGAGATGATCAACACAGCAACTATTAGTTATACCGCCTTCGATCGCACCCACCCAAATATTTTTATGCGAGTAGGAATTTACCACCAAATGATCTCTGCTGATCTGTCCCTAAACGGGTTTTCACGAGTCTTGCGCCGAGGGCGAAGGGCACTGATATCTTTTCCCGACCAACTTCTTATCTGAATACGCTGATCACGTAAGTCAACCTTGACTCAGAATTGCTTTGTGTCTGTCTCGTTCTTTACCTTAACTGACCTCGTTTTCCTTAACAATCTCAAATTCCAATATTACGGTCGATCTCAAAGTTAGCTGCCACCAAGCCAAGAAGAATCGTCAACGAAACACTGTTATTATTCACCTTGTTTCACTCTTCTAAGAAGACCGTGCACTCACAGCCCTGATGAGAAATCGCGACATTTGTCCTCAGTAAACCATTTCGCTTACGGAGCAGCTAATTGGAGATGGTTGGTCGGATGACCCGAGGTTTGTTCATGGGAAGTGGAGTCCAGAGGACAATCACCCAAACAAAGATTCATCAAACGCACAAGCGACTCGCAAATAATTGCATGATATATATATATATATATATATATATATATATATATATATATATGTTATATGTATAATTTCAGTTGTCTCTTGCGAAAACCACATTCAAAACCCGATTCACATCAAAGCATTTGGCAAAACTAACACATTTACTCAGCTGTTGTTTCCGTTGTGTTAGCTCTCTGAGGAAATTGTTCTTTATCCTTATTTTCCTTAGCAAAAACATGAGTTTTCGTGCGCACTGGATTACTGTTCAGAAATTCATTACCGATTTAAAAAATTGCGGTGGTTTGAAGAGTTGGCTAAATTTGTCAGCTAACTATATATCACCAAGAGAGTATGGCTATCAACAGAACACTATATGCCCAATCAGCGAAAGTACACTTATTTGATGTGTTCAGAACCAACCCGGATAGACTGGTGGTTAGGTTCGAGTCCGTGGGTGTGCACTACTGATGATTCCTAGCAAGAACGAAACAGTTGCACAGTGCTCCCATGGTTTCCATTGGTGAGTTGAAGGCTCACTTTGCTTGATGAATCACATTACGCAAAATCTGATCTCCTACCAATCATACATATTCGACATGAATCGGACAGTAAACTGACATCTTTCACTGTTTGACCCTATCATGGAGACGTTCACACACCAGCTTCAAAGTGTATTTTGTACGAAGCAAACCATAAATGATTTAGTGTACCAACGACAACAATATTTTAGTGGAAGGCTTTTACTGGATGCTCAATTTAATTGGTACAGTTTTAAGTACGTCTCTATCAAGAGACATTACGTGTGCTGTGATTCATAAGGTTAGTCGAACCGTTATTTAGAAGTAGACGGCATCGCATGGTGTTGTATTATATTAGTACGATGATTTGTTGTCCTGCTTTTCCGAGTCGTTTCCTATATTTTGTGTGACTGTTTGATGACAAACCTGAGCAAAATACAAGAATATCAACACTTTGGTCTGGGATTGAATATAAAAGGAAATAACAGGACGAATAGTAAATTAGCTTTCAGGAAATAGTGGGTACGAAAATGGGGTTTGTGCATCTTTTCTGTGAATTTGACATAGTTGGCCAAAATACGAAATGCGTGTAGCTTTGGAAGGTTACAAGAAAATAGTTCAGAATTATGGATGGACATGATTGGCACTGATTTGTTACGGGTTCTGACATTGTAGATCATAGACTTTGTGCTACTTCTGGTCGTGACACAGAGTCCTAGGCGCGATGGAATTCTTCGCAAATGAAGGTTGGATTAGTTGAAGTCTGAAGGACTTGAACAATCGCTTATGACCACCACTTGGTCGTTTTTACATCGTCAACTTCTGACGACCAAGCGTTTTTCATTTGTTGGAAGTGATATGGGAAGTTAGTCAGAATACATCTTCTTCCTTATTGCTTCCCACCTAATCCATAAGATGTGCAAAGGCTGATCTAAAAGCACAGTCTTCTTCGTTTCGTTGACTTAACGAACTAACCATTGTTCTCGAGCTTTTGCACTGTACCTCGCGTCCCACTAGCATATTCAACTGAACAATTTTAAACAAGCGAAATAATGTGTAATTACTGATAAGAACGAAGTAGCAAGTCCAACAATATGCCAAAAAAAGGGTTTGCTTTAGGTGCAGCGGAAACTAGCAAACAAAACCAGAAACAAAAGCGAATGACTATAGCTCTGCACAATTCCAATCTCACTTTGACATTTGGTAGTGTTTATCGACAGTTCGTATAACTCAAAAATCTTATGTGTTGTTCTTGTGTAATTTTCATTGTACAAACTGATCTTCATTATTATGCATTTGCACGAAAAACACGGCGTCACAAAAACGGTCTGAAGGAATGCCCAAGACTCCCATCAATACAGTGATTCATGTGGAGGTAGATAACAAACGTTTGCCTTATAAAAGGTGGCCGGAACGTGTATTGAGTTGCCATTTCACGTGAATTATTCAATATTGGCTAGTTACTTGCGCGGTGGTTGTCCCATCCTAGTTCAAATATTGGTGCGTGCACTTTTCGAGTAGAAGTATATTTTACATTTCTAAATGATGAATGATAATTTGTCTCACCCAACTAATTAAGCAGTGGACCAGTTGGTTCACAAAATATATTGAGAAGACTGGACAGAATCAAACAGAATAAAGTGTCCTTTCTAATTAGGCCGTTTTAACTGTGTTATCCTTGAAACTACCTGAAGTCCCTTGTAAAATACTTACCATATGAAACAACCGTGTTAAATAGTCTTTCTTTTAGTAAAGTATTATGGCATAACATAACTCTTCGTGCGGTATCAACGCTCAGCTCACCGCCGAAAACCGTAGAAGCTGTATAGTACAGTGATTGTTTTCAATGAAGAATTAAACGTTGATATCGCATGATGAAGCAGCATTATGGTCAATTCCTACACCGAGGATTTTACGACACTACGGAGTAAATACAGGTCCCAGGTAATTACATGACTACTCGAAACTAATGCAGAAGGTTGATCATATGCTCATTTTACTCTCGTACATGAAAGCACAAAGGCGGAACTATATACTTATGTATCTTTAATAACGAGCTAGTGGTTCAGAGGCTCTAGGAATATAATTACTGTGGACTACTTGGTTGTGGCTAGTATTATTGCCTAAATTCCCGAAAGAACCCTATTTTTCCGCCATCCGTCGGCATCAACCATGACGAAATACAAGCCTGTGAACGAAAAAGAAACAAGAATTACTTACACTGAAATAACCTGTATTTTAACGAACACCTAACTTCCATACATAATAACATTCGTTGTTTCTGCCTCCAGACTTCAGAGCTAATCAGAATTCCTTCATCATAGATTCCACCAAGTTGGTTACGAAGTGTATTTCTATCTCATGTCTCATCTCATTTTCCATTATTCACACCAGTAGCCAGTGCACGGGTGGGCCACTAACTTCCCTCGTCAGAACGGGGAACCCGTTTTCTAGTAGATTTAAATCTGAGCTGTTGGGGAGAGGGGGTACCTGTATGGACTGGACATTGAAGTTGCACTTGGTTTCACAAGCAGTTGTGAATAACGAACAAATAAGTCATTTGGCATCACCGTGTTTACAAAGTCCTCGTGAAACATTACACAAGGCCTTATCCGGAACAATTAGTTCCTACCAAGATGGTATATTTTCATTGGATTCGGTGAATTTTTCAGTCACAAAAATGAGCATTTTCCCACTACTCGAGGTGCTTGTAACTTGGACCCACCAACAAAGCTACACATACACTATTCCGATCCAAATCAATAATATTATTTGTTATGATAACTTGGTTTTTGGTAGGATAAATTTTCGGATGAATTTCCTACTAAAAATAGTTTTTTCCTACCCTTCCACAGCTCACCATTTACCAAGCACTCATAAGAGGAATATATCTATTGCCAACATTACAGACCTCGTCGTTTCGATCCTCTGATGAAATCCTTCCGTGTCATTCTTTGTTGGGCTTTCAATACAGCCTTCGTATTATGCTACTTTATGTCTAACAGTGGGTAAGAATGCCTGGGCTACATTGGCCGAGCTACCAGAGGCCCGATTGATTGCTTTCGGGAACTCTTCCCAAGCTCGCTTAGAAGTGGAATAACAAAGAGCAATATGATGGCAATTACCGTACATTTGACCGGCACTTATCACTCGGGTGACTTATAGGAATTATTCAGGATCCTCTACACAATCACCCGGTTAGGATCAAAAGAGGTCAAGTATTGCCTACTGCAACTGAGGCCACTGCTATTCGACTGAGTAACCGTCCCTCGTTCTATACAAAAACAGTCAGTCAGAACCCAAGACCTACCATGTACATCTGGGGTCAAATTAATTATGCAACATACTTGATGAGTCATCCCATTTTGACTAAATTGACCACATATCAATTCACAGAGGTGGTACATGGTATTTTCTATAGGTGAATAGCTCACACTATTTTCTTCCCCAATTTTGACTCGGTCAATGCTACCTATTTAATGCGATCGACAACAGTCACCTAACCGAAACACCGTGTTATTTGACGAGAACGTTTTTCCCGGGTTAAATTTGAATAAAAGAACCGAAAATATTGGTTTGCTCCATGTATTTCGGATAATTTCTCTGCATCTCTACAAGTGCTAATTTCAGCTATGGTAACTGTATTTGTTAACAGGACAAGACGGACACTGAAGGAGGCAAATTTGCGATCAAATTTACATCAAAATACTAGGAGAGTAAGGAAAGAGTGAGACATATTTTCACCCTCGTTGATTGCCCGTTAACGGTGCTTGCACAGATCACGGTTGTGATTACAAATGGCCGGCTCCGCATAAGCAGGGCAGAATAACCCGTTACATCATAGAATAACTGAACCCATTCCGGTGTGGTTACGTAAAATAATGGAAGATAATTTCGCCCCATTGGCTTCATCAGCAAAACAATCAAAATGTACGTTATCAATGGCATGACATCTGTGGGAATCGAAGTATTGAGCCAAACCCAACAGCTCCCTTCAAATCATCCACTCCAGCTTCGAAACCAGAGTGCTAAAATATGCCGAAGGGCTAACCATTCATAATCACAATCATGATCGGTGTTAGCAAAGGGAATAAACCATCAACCTAGCTCTGCTACGGTGAAATTCCGCACCACCCCTTCCTTACTTCCCCAATATCTTGATATATGTTTGGCTACTTGTTTACCTCCTTCGACATCCGCCTTATTCTAACTATGTATATACAGTTACCGTGGTTGTGCAGTAAGTACTTGTAGAGATGCAGCGAAATGATCCTGGATTTATTGTACAAACTATGCTATTTGCATCTAATTGAGCACCTGTTATGCAACGTGGTACAAAAAATCTACTCCCCAGTGTTCGAGTCTTCTTTCTGTATCTCAGTTTTTCCAGTCCTAAATTACTCAGTTACGTGAAAGTTTTCTTCTAAAGTCTACTTACTTAATCAATCACGGAAATTACTAGTTTTTCCGACCAATTTATCTAAGTGCACATTACCCCATGTAGCACAGAAATCCTGCATGACTAAATTTTACATACAGTCTTTACCTTTGCTTTTTCTATCTTGTTTTGACACCGGTCTTTTGATCATCAGTCTCGATTCATTTGGGCACACAACAGTTCACACCCAATGCAAAAAGCAAAACATTCCTAGGTTCATCTGAAAATACCATAGTTGTTGTTCTCATAGTTACCCACCGTTAGGCACATACCAGTAAATAACATGGTGCTTTACTTGAAGATATCGAAAATATACTTTTCACTTCCTGTGTTCCATTGAAATGTACTAGGCAAACTTTACGTTTATAACGACCAACAGGGAACTACTGCCAGTAGAAAACGTTCTGTGTCGCTCTAAACATAACTTGACAATTCTAAACTCAGTGTCACTAAAGCACAATACACCTACAGATTTACTTCTTGTTCTGGACTGAACAGTTTTGTTTTTTGAAAAGTAGTTGCTGCATCAGATTGTTTTTAAGGTTTACCATCCAGACAACTTCCGGTCAGGATTTCCTCTTGTCCCACAGAAATCCTTTCAAGTCAAACTGCCAGAAGACTCTGAGTTTGCACTGATCTGAGAAGAAAATCTTGGGGAAGTTATGGTATTTGAGGGTGACCGCGCGTTCCTTTGGTGAACGCCAATAATCTTGGCTAAATGAGGAACTAAAATCTATGGCATGTCGGCTTACATCCGAATATTATTCATGCCTGAAACTCACATGTCACGACCCTATCATGTCCAACGTCCAGTCGGATCAAACCGCAGACCCTGAGTTCAAATCTCACAGCTGGATTCAAACTTGCTCCTTTGATGTTCTGCAAATGGCCGCTTCTAACTTCTACTACTTTTGCAGTATTAAAACGGGACTGAAATGGTGAATCAATCAATAGTGCTGCGCAACCAACATTAACTTTAACAACACACGCCTGACTGATGGCGCTCCAAAAGGCTGACCCATCTGGGTTGGCCATGTGTTTCTTATTAATTTCTGAACAATTTTAGAATGATAACCAAGCTAATACTCCTAAAAATTCAAGAATCATGCAGTGGGATGTATTTTGTCAGACATGTACTAAAGTAGCAACCGACATTTGCAGGCAAACTTGAGAATCTTTCACCCGTTTGGAGAGCAGAAAGTTGTTATAACAACAAAACCTTTGGTACATTTTTCCACGTCAAATGTGAATTCCAAACAACTGGTGGATACATAGCGTAAAGTTTTCGTATTGGTGAAATTACTAGTATAAATTTTTATTTAGGAAAAGTACTTCGTAACATATATTGGCATGCATACAGATTGACAGATTGGCAGACAGACAGAGAGATAGACAGACAGACAGACAGACAGACAGTAAGATGGACGGACGGGCAGGCAGACCGATGTTGTCGAAATCCTTAAGACAGCGCGGCTTGCATGCATGCAACTTTGCTCTAGGGCACAAAATACTTTTTCACCTGGAGGAAATGATAGTTCTTCCTCCAACACCAAGAATGGATTTTCAGTCACATTCAAACTGGGATTATTAGTGAGAAAATGTAAAAATTGAGCTCATGTTGTGTCTATGGATTAGTTATTGTAAAAGCTTAACTTATCTGAAAAGATATGTCCAGTGCTAACTTCTTGCGACACATAAGATGGTGAGTTACTCAGCAAAACCTCTGTCATTCATTAAGTAACTTCTGATCTAACAGACTGAAAGCATTCCTTTTGCCGAGCCTGATAAATTCTGCGTCGTTCAGGTTATCGGTATGAATACTGCTTGACAAGGTTTTCCCTAAATCTAAACAGCCCACATCAACCTGCAAATTGTGGTTTGCAACCTCCGAGTCAATGGGGTGCTTTCTAGTGACTTCCGACCGTAAGTCTCATTTATTTGGGATTTCGTGTCTCATTTTAAAAAGCAAACTGATAGATAAAAATACAGACATTTTTTTGCCGTTACAAATCGCGACTGCCGACTTTAGGTCGTTTAAAAGCTGAGGCAGTTTAGAGTTTTCTACCCTTTTGTGCAACTACGTACAGGAATCTGTTTGAAAACACCATGATTACCGTCTACATGTAGCTGTTTGGATATTTTTTCTTCACAAGTCGGACGTGTTAGTGTTTTCCCCATCAGTCACGTTTGTGGCACAAATTTTGTGAGTAGGACCTTTTTTATTCACTCGAATATTCACAGAAATGTATTCTTTTTCACAGAACTACGTGCTCGCAGCATGATATACCCCTTCCTCTTTTACAAAAGTAGTCTAGTTCTCCAGGAACTGCTTAACTAGTACTTCCGATCGAGTACAAAACACCGGCAAGTTCATGTTTAATCTTAGAATTACTTTCCCGTAGCAATATCAAATCACGATTGAGAGTACCGTTGAAATTCGCATGAAATAGTAGTTATGTGGACGGCTCTACACCCTGCATAAAACGTCGCACCCTGACATGTGCTGTGTTACCAGCGTCCACCGGGTTGTTGCATAACCCCAACACAATACCCGGCACTTGAGCATACATCTCAATAAAACTTCTGACCTGACATGGCAGGACTCCTTTTTATTCAGTCTAATAAATTCCCTTTTGTTCATTGTTTCATGGATAACACTGCGGCAGCAAGATTGATCATGTTTCAAAGCGGCCCATATCAACCGGCATTATAAGTTTTACAACCTCAAAGTCAGTAGGATAGGTTTCTCTGGGAATGTCTTGCTATCATTCACGTCTTTTGACTCCCTGAATGTCTAACTGTTAAGCATCGAAAGTGAGTCGATCACTTGAACGATTCATGACGCAACGCTATTATTTTGCGATCGCAAAAGGTGACCACTATTGTTGGGCGTATTTCACTGACTTACAGTCGGGCAAAAGATGAAAGAACTCACCTTCGCAAATGGTTTATAGAAATTAACTCGGAACTATTCTGTTTGGATCCATGCCTTGCTCTTCGTACACGATTTACTTATTTGAAGGCAAAGTCTTAAACCAGTGTTGGGTTTTACTCATCGTGTCTTGTTGCGATACCACGTTGTACATCTTCGCCTATTTATTTACAGCAAGATTAGATGCAGCTTCAGTCACTTCACTGATGTTTATTCAGAAATTTACTTTTCTATTATTTACCAAAGATGCGACATTTTCTTGTTGTCAGTGCACGTATACCACTTTTCGTGGAAACAAAATAGTAGTTCAAAAGACCACACTCATATGATCGTTACGTCAACGGCATGATTTCCCAGTAAACTGATCATATCTTTCTAGTGAGCCTATCATCAATAAGGAATTTGCTTTTCAGTTCCAAAATGCTGTAGTAGTAATCTCCGAAATTCTCTGCTCTGTTTTGCGTACGCGTGATTGATACCTCAGCAAAATGAATTGCTGCAGACGGGTTCAGCATTTACTCGTAATTGAATAACAGCGCCTCTATGAGTTTTACTTTCATAATTTGGAAAATTATTCATATTTGATCAGCCTACTAAGCCTAGTCGTTTGAGCCTCAGGTAGATCCATCATGGTACCCAAAGTCACACAGTTTTAACTGTCCGCAGTGTATAACAAAGCTAACTAAAACAATATGAGGTAGTACAGAATTTGTTTGACGTGATATTGATAAATTAGATTTCGACAACACCTGTAGTCTACTGCCACGAACAGGAACAGAAAGGATCATTACATTTTATGAACGACTCTTTGGAAATTGATGGACTGCACATTTTGCTGCAAATTCCGGAAAGTGGTCGTCTTTGTGATAAAAACGGGATTATTACATCATTAAATCACATTGAATGATATACGCCACAAATTCGGGGGTTGGACGACCACATTCACTGACCTACGTCTTCATTTCGAGCTATCTCGAAAAATATAGCTGGCCAGATGCTTTGATGAGATCGTATGAAAGCTAGACGTTATCCGTGGGCCAACAGAATATGTGAATGATTTTGAAATCTAATACAGGTGTCTTAAGTTGGCAAAAGCTATATTGCTTCACCTTATCATGACTGAATTCTATTTTTCCAATTTGTGAGTCATCTTCAAAATCTTTGCCGTTTGTTAAGTATTTTCTTTGGTAATAGATTTTCATATACTGTGCGGTGCAATGAACCATTTGTCCACCATAATGCAAGCTGAGTAATTATGTGTGCCAACTGTTAGGGTGAGACTAAGGAAACAGAGGAACAAATCTCCTCTTTTGGTCAACTGAAATGGGTAGGGTCAAAGTAAGTGTAGAACCTACTCCCTTGCTTTGTGCTCCACTAACTGCATTGCTGTTATTGGGTTCAGCAACACAAAAGCTTCCTTCGTCACCGTCAGTGATTTTGATTCAAGTTATTCAGACATATGTCCATTTTTGCAAGTGACTCATCGTGCACTTGAACTGTTAAGGGTCTGATAGTGAGAGTGGGAGAGGGAGAGATAATACGCACAGTTTCTACATCAATAGTTTCTTGTTTACCTCATACAGATAAACAGGAGCCAAACCGCAGTGTCGGCTGCGACACCGTGCATTCTGTACGGAACAGTCTGTGTCGCAGCACAGATTCAGGCATGGTCATTCCGTGGATCAGATCTTTCGGAGTCCGACTGTTGATATTATGTTGTATACGGTAAATCTTCTAGTCGTGTGCAAAAGAGAAAAGTTTGGTTTGTAAGATACTCCATGTAAACACGAGAAGGCCAACCCCTTCGGCAGGAGGTACTGTTATCCCAAAGTTGTTAAGTGACGAGTTGTACAACCATGTTTGTGGTCGTCTTTCTGAGGCAAAAAGGATAGTCTGCCGGTCAAATATGTACAGAGCTAGACAGCACAATCAATGAGCCAGTGTCGAACTTTGAGTATTAGAAGAGATGACGGTGAGACAAAGTCGGACGGCATCAGACGAACTTAAACAAGCAATCTTCAAACAACCAGTCGATTGCTAAGATCGAAGCTGACTTCATTTACTGACCTAATCACCATTAGACCATTCAGTGATATGCACGAAGTGGCTGCACCTCACTGGTCGATCGACTGTGTTAAAGAAAATAAAAGATAGTTGCAGCTGTTAATGGCATTGCCCATTTCTTCCATGAACCCGAATGGGTGTGTAACAGGTTGATATCGTGACAAAAAAGACGAACGGCAAACTACAGATAAAGGAAGCAAGTGGCTGGTGGCAGTTGGGAATACTTCGTAGAACTACTTCTCGCCAAATCAGTGTATGGTTTGCACCATATAATAATAATGCCCCAGCCAGTGTGAACCGTGAATTTTTCTCAAGTTTAATGAGAAGGTTGGAGAAGGTCAGTGAAATAATACATGGAGAACGGATGAAGCCCATCAGAACAGTTTGATTTGTACTAACCTTCTATAACAACCGGATTTGAAAGGATTATCCCCAGACTTTTGACACAGGCTTTTATGAAAAGTGCTTTCGTAGATTTGGTAAACGTTGAATTAATTCAACGGTTCACAGTCATGTGCTATGAATGAGCAATGGGCACTCACCGCATACGCTCCACCAACTGAACCTAATAATCTCACCGAGTACATCAAATATTTTCCAGCTAAATAGTAAGGCTTACCCCCACAATGATTCTATTAACTGGTTAGTATCACTCCAGCGGTACATTTGTTAATAATAACGTCTTCTATAATAAAACCGTAATTCGCCTCAAATCAATATTATTGTAGATTGGTTAGAGATAGTCTAACAACGTACGAATTAGTCAACGTATATATGTGTATATATATAAATATATATATATATAACTGGGCTAATCTCAAGAGTATCCAGGATAGTTTTATGGTTACACAACACTCCAGTGATATTTTTTATTTAGTGGCATGCTCCTTTGGACTTGTGTATTGTAATAGGCTTACATTCCAGTCAAAAGATTAGTGCCACTTTAAAATCAACCCAAAAGCACACATCTTGCGGCAAAAATGTGGTTTATTTACGAATTTTTATTAGAAGATTCACCGTGACATCCATCTTGCTAACTAGAACACGAGCAAAATAATGCACTGTAGACTTGCGATAGATATCTACACTGGAGATCAGTCTAAGTTCGGAACATATCACGCGATGCGAGCGAAATGTAGATGGATCATCTTGCGGGGAGTGGGATGGGTTCAAAAAACTCCTCGTGGGGAATGGTTTTAAATACAATGATGTTTATACTTACTTTAGTGATAAGGTAGTATGTGGGACCGAAGGTGTGAGTGATAACAGCGAATACGTTGCGGGGTTTGTGAGAATATTTCTTGAATAGGAGCAGGAGTAAGGTAGGACTTGGAGATCACTTTGGAGCAGTTAATGTGGAACTAAACCGCATTGGAGTGTGGATTATGGAAGGCAATGGACGTAGTTCATGCTTCGAGCAGAACAAGAGACGCCAGCTATGTATCGATACGCATTCTAAAGCTAGAGCATTTCATTGAGTCAGTTCTGGAAACGAGAATAGAGTCAGTAACCGATTGCTTACTGGTATGAAGGGAGCAAAATCGGAGCAATGCCTTTCGGTGTAGGTCAGGTTGGGATGAAAAATTCTGAATATCACACCAGCTCTCAGAAAAAGGAGCTGAATTCGGACTAGTTTTAGGTTGAATAATTAACAGAGTGTTGTGTCATCAGCGTAACCAAATATTCATACAAGTAAGGTAGGAGATGAGTCGCTAGTAGAAGCAGTGGATAAATAGAACGACAACAGAGTCCTTTAGGACATCAGATATGTGCAATAAAGAACCTGAAAAACTGTGACCAACTTTGAAAAGTTGAGCTCTGTTTGTAAATTATTCTTTCAGTTATGAAAGCAGAGAAGTGACAACGAAAAGATTTCACGGAAGCGTTTAGCAATGAATAGACAACCTGAAACAACTGTGTACATAATGCGTGTTGCGTTTCTATGCCAACTGATGGAAGATAAAGACATTAGGCACACAACGCCTTCATTAAAAAGCACCGACAGCAACAAGAAAGAAACGAAGTGAGCTAATTATAGCTCTTTCGGCCAGTGAGAGCAATGGCGAAATGACAACGAAGATTCCAGATGTTTTGGACAAAGTATTGGAAGTAGAGAGTATGGGAATAAGCGCAACCATCAAGGGTTAAAACGTAGGGGTAGTGTCATTTTTAATGGATTTCTGATTGAGATAAGAGATCTCGCTCTTTTCTTAACTCGATTCTTCATTTCCTCTCTTTTTTCACTTCCTCTATATCGTATACTAATAATAATACACTATTTTGGGAAAGGTGTCGAGGCTAATTTAATACTACCATTTGGGGTGTCACTGGCTGTGGAGCAATGATTTAACCCCTGGACAGAGGGGTCTGAAGTCCACCATGATGACCGTTTGACCACAGCCAGTCAATCAAATTTTATAGGGATTTTCTCTGAGGTAGTTCGACTTATATGAGGCAAGTTCATCAAGATTTATTGGCTAAGATGATGGAAGTCAATATGGCTGTTGGTCACCTCATAATAGGAAGATTCTCGAAATTTGTGTCATGTACATTTTACAGGACTCTGGTCTGGTGGTTGAGCGACTTGAAGAGGACAAACTCTCTATCTTTATTCACAGAACTCCAAGTCGGTAAACTACATGCACTACAGAAGAAACGCAATCAAGCACTAATGAATGCATACCACCCTTTGTGGACAATCCGACCACGGTGTATAGACCAGTCGAGGAAGATCAATTCCTTCATCAAAAAGGGTAGAAAGCGCATAAAGAAAGGGTCGAGAGAAAAGTCCAACCATAAACAGAGTGGCCGGCAGTTATGTGAGACAGGTGGAAGAGGACGACTAATAACGACCAGCGGGGAGGGAGTGTGAAACGATAGTTCAAGTCACCAGAGTAACAGTTGGTGATTGCATTACGGCTCAGTGGTAAACAACACAACATGATAGATAACCACATGGAACAGAAAGGAGTGGAATCTTGTCAATAAGGGAGTGGCACGGTATGAGCAAATAGGAGCAGACCCGTGAGTGCGGAGGGGATGAATTATACACGGGAACCAAGGGTTCATAGATGAAGGATCAAATAAGGCCAACTGATGTAACGAGCACAGATACGAGTTAGGGATATGGACAACATCGTTCCACATTGTCGTAGGAACTAGGTTAAGAATGTGTCACACAATGAGGGTGAGCAAATAAATAGGCACACTAGAATGAAGGTAGGTCGAATACCTGTACAATCAACTTGATTCAGATTACTGAGTCAAAGGCAAACGATGGATCAGAGGTGGCAACACACCAGAAAAGGTCTCCAGAAATTGGTAGAACGTACATGGAAAGAGCCCAGGCAATGGAATCAAGCTTGGTTTGGAAAGGGAGCTTCAGTCAGTAAGTCGAACTTCAATACATACATTGTGGAGGAAAATACTGCAAACACCCTGGGGAGGTCGAACTTTTTAATTCGCGTCTCAAATGCGTGTTCGGAAACAATATTTCAAATGTTACAGTAAATAATAAATTCAGACAGAAACGTTTTCGTGATCGATTTTGGAGCCTTTCAAACATCTTCTAGGTAGTTGAAGTGCATTTGCGTTCTTAACTCCAGTCTCGCATAATCTGGACCATTTTCACCGGGAAAAAACTTAACTGAATAAAGATGTTACCGATACGGATGAAACGGGAGTGGAAAAATTGGTGGGGAGTGAGTGGGAACACATTTGAACCGTCTCATCTTCAATAGCTCTTCATATAATTCGAAGGAATAAACTACTTATACAGTCTTCCTTTCACGTGAATGTGCGTCATATTGCTCTCAATTGGAATTAAATTTCGGTCAAGCCCTCTTATTCTCTTCACCATCACCCAACTCTTGCAAAAGCTTTCCTGCCTTACTTTACTATTTACTTTGCAACACTTTGCAATATTTTGTACGGCAACACTCACTGGAGTAGTAAATTGCAAAATTCGACATCTCCAGGGTTTCCACTGTATATTTGTCCACAGTGTACAGTGGACATCCACAGTGACACATTCTAAAATGTCTTTAGCATACAGTTTCAGCTTCGTAGCTTGATGTTTACCAGAAATTAAGAGGAGGACAAGGGTTATCGCTTCTAGATTTCCGCACTACTCGTTAGTTATTGCAGATATAAATACATAAACTTCCGGGAAAAAATTGTCCATCCAATGCCCGTATGCAACAGTTTTGATTAGAACGTAATAGCATGGGCAGCTTGCAGTCACATGCATCGGACGCTAGTTTAGTCCTATGATGTAGATGAAAGATTCAGCAAATCATTTTCAACAGCTCATCTTTTGTTTATTTAATTGTTCTCATTCGCCACTTGGAGCTGATTGATCGATGGCTTACTGGATTGACTGATTGAGTAAATGAGTAACTGGTTGATTCTCAAATCAATTACTCAAATGATCGACTTCATTATATAGTTCACTTATTAAATAACTGGTTAGTTGGTTGACTGAATAAGCCGCCGGTTGTTTGACTGATTCGTTGATAAGATGATTGACTCATTCATTCATTCCCTCATTCAATCAACCACTCATTGGTCAATCGAAAGACACCAGGGACTGTGTGTATTTTCGTAAGCTCAATTTTTCCGCCGAAATACAAGACCAGTTAGTTACTTTGGACCCCAGCATGTTTTGAAAAGTGGTGTGAAGAATGAATTCAGCATTTCGATTAGGAATCAGTAGCAGCAAATCTATCAAGTTCAAAGATGGGCTAAAACTTGGTCTCGCAAATCTAGTGCTAGTTGGAACTTAGCAGGTAAACACGGCCACATAAAGCCAACTTAACGAGTTTTGTGGTAGAGCACTGATACTGTACGATGAGCAATTTCATGGACCGGTAAAATCTCAATGTACTAAAACCCTATAGTACCAAACCTGCTCAGTTAAACACGGTGTAAAAAGCGATTAGGAAGTGGAATATTACCAATCACTTTCCAACGGGGCCGGTGTACTTAGCTACAGTGATGGTACACGATACCGATTGAGGGTTGAACCTGCACAGAGAATCAGTACAGAAAGATCTGTGACCACCCACGCACAACAGTAGTGGACAACACGATGTGATTTTACATTTCATGACAGGAACTTCTCCTTCATTACTTTGTTCTTAGTTCCGGGACTGGAGTATTTGTAAGCATGTCTCAGGGAATGCAATCTACCGCGAATTTTCAAATAATTTATAGTCTTCAGTTCATCATTGAATGAACTAAGAAAAATTAGCCGTGAAAGCAAATCATTCTGACCCCCATTTTGGGTGGCATGAGAAGGGAAACCAGTCAAGCAGAGAGAGAAGAATTCCACTTTCAAATAGGCTCGAGAAGTTTGAATTGCTAACAAAGTGACTCTCATTTTGAAAACGTGTATAGGTATGTGTGTGTGAACAAGATTGCTGAATTTCCATTGGACACAATTAAATGCAGATGGATAGAGATTCATATATCACGCAATTACTTGCGAGCAGTGTGAGATTGTTTAACTTTTCGTTTGATAGACTGTCCTTTTGGACAGAGGTCGACATCTGTACAAGGTTAACTTGGTGATTCGGATCGGCTCGAATGCGAGCGGGGTGGCACAGTGGTAACACACACGCCTTCGAGATGGGAGGGCCCGGGTTCAAACCCTGTGTGTGGCGGAGGATATGCACCACTAATGAGCTCTAGCAAGAGCGAAACTAGAGTCTGGTGCTTCCGAGTGCAGGTTGGTCGGATGAGCTGAGGTTTGCGTGTGAAACGTGGAGTCCAAAAGGATAGTCAATCAAGCGAAAAAGGATAATGATTCATTAAATCTTAACCAAACTCCTCCGCTCATCCCTAACGAAATCATTAGTTGAAGTGTTTCCTTGCAAAATATGGTAGGTAGTCACCTGACCGAATTAAGCACTAATTAAATATATGATGTTTATAACTGTTATAATCAAACCGTGCGAGAGATGATCGAGTGGTATGAGTCCCAACTAACTCTAAATTGCGAGGTCCGAATGCCGCAATGACTTGCCATATCGGTGCTAGACCACAATCCACTATCACTCAACTCATCACCACTCCTTACCCATTAGAACCTCATATCGATGTCCAGTTCCATTCCAGAGCTTGGACACTGGTGATTCCTAATTGTGATATGCCCAGTCCATAGCACTCGCGCATAAGCATATAACAAAAGAATATGCAGATATGGAAGAAAGTTACCTTCTACAAAATTTCTTCTTCTCGTAAACTAGAGAGATTTACGAGGAAGCCAATCTGCCCTGGTGATATAATTCTCCTCTATGAAGTTTTCACTACTTTCTGTTTACTAAATAATGATACTACTAGATTTGCAGGAGCTGAAATATTTTTGATCAACGGGACTCGGCTACTGCGGTAGGTTGATCGATATCAGAAAATTCGAACTCTGCACCTCACATTCTGAAGTGTACGATGATATCCGTTCCATTGCAATGCATAATATGATAACGATGACAGTGATTAATTAGTATTGTATCCAAAAGCTTATGACCTTCACCCTTAACTCACCGTGACTCTAGTCAGTCATACGCAAACACATGCAGTCATACACGCACTAGCACACACAAGGCTCGAAACAAGTAAAACCACTTGAACTGATCATCCCGTTTCTGTCTGTACTTATTCGCTTGCCTGATGCCGTACGTACATGACAAATGACAGTGTACGAAAAGAATTATCAACAAATAAATAAAAGCAAATGAGGTGATGGAAGATTTTACTTTTACGCAATAGCTTATCTTCCACTAATAACACTTTATTCAGTCTGCAAGTTGATTCATTTATTTTGTACGCTACGCGTCAACCGTCACTGCATCTCATCCGTGTGTTTCGGCCAGGACAGGATAATAATAATAAATATCTAGAAGCACCAACCATTTCACCATTGACAAAGGGGATCTGCTTCTCAACAGCTTTCAATGTTATATATATATATATATATATATATATATATATATGGTCTAGCTGGCGACGGTGGGACAAAGTTATCATATTCAACTATGAGTTGTTCAGAATTGTATGTCACCTATAACAACACTGCAATTCGTGGCTCATAGAACGAGAAATGCGACGACTACTTACGCCTGACAAACTATTCTATTTTATGGTAGATGCCAGTTGCGATGGAAATTCATGAATAATTATTTCAAAAATGCATATATCTGAGTTTTCGTTTTTCAAAGCTGTTGTTTTTTCACAACCAGCGGATGAATTCTAAAGACACTCAGATAATTGGTTCACTTTCCCAGTGGTGGATAAATGGCGAATTTGAGGCCTGTTTCTGGTCCAAATATTAAATTATAAAATTATTTTTGAAAGTGTTATGCAATCTGGCATTACTTAGTAAAACCAAACATGGAGACCGTTCAAGTAAACGTTTTCTAAAAAGTCAGCTGTTTTGTTAATTACGAACTTTCGTGAATAACGTTTGGTCCACTAGCGTTATAAATATTGATCGTGGTAATGTGTTCACAATGATTTGTAAATGATTGTTGACGATAATTTCACCGTAGATCACTCCGCTTTGGAAGCTCTGGATTAACCGCAAAATTTCTGCGTAGACATTTTACACTTGATTGTTGAATGCACTACTGAGATCCAATTTGACTGTCCTGGTGCTTAGGAGTCCGACTCACAGCCGTCCACCCCGGGTTCGATTCCCATTTGGGATTCGGTGGCTGTGTATTGCTGACAAGTCCTAACAACGATGAAACAGCTGTACAGTTCTCCCATGGGTCTTAGGGGTGATTTGAATGCTCAAACTACATGACGATTTATATAAGACAAATATAACATCTACTCAATACGAGTTTGAAGTGAACCGAACGCTTTCCTCCGTTGAGCTTTCCATTCACCGTGAATCTGCCTTTGAGTAGAGAGATAAAATAATAATAAAGATAATAATAATATAGCATTATCAAATCGTGTTTTGCTTTGTTTTTCTTTTTCTGTTTGACAGGCTTGTGTTAGACACTCCAGAAAAAATGTTGCTTGTAGGATCATTATCTATTCATATTACCTTCAAAGATTTACAATTAGGCCATTTTTAACATTTTCTACTTATTTGACTTCTAAGCTTCAAGCTGATTCATCGTCAAAGCCAAGATCACACTATGCCAACAGTCCACTAAAAACCGCACAGCCAACGCTATAAGCGACAAGTTTGCTAGTTTGAGTGGGCGAACAACGTGGATACATCCTGGGAAGGTTGAATTTACCAACTCACCACCCACTCAAAATGTTGTTTGTAAGCAGACTGATGCAAATACCAAAAAGTAAATAATGACTTCAGCTAGAAAAGTGTATGCAAAAACTGCTTGATAGAGAAGCCATGTAGGGGACTTGCCCGATATTTCATGTCGAATAATGGCTCCAGGCCTCACAATTACCTTAAACGAAGAGTTCATAGGTGACATATTCCTTTCAAGTAAATGGGGTGCTAATGAAGATGCAGTGTGACAAGACCAGTGATCCAGATGGGTTGCCAACAAGGGTTCAAGCTGAATAAGCTCTCATTTCTTCTTCAGAGTTAACATGTTTATGTGATCGAGTTTCGTTCCGTGAAAATAACCCGGATTATGCTAGAATACCATCCATAAAGTAAATGCATGTTCACTACCTGGAAGCTATATCGGGAAGTCTGATACTCTGAACTGATTAGTTTAAAGACTTCTGTTGCAGAACATACTCTGAGATAAGAACAACTGGCTCGGTCAGTTTGACTATCGTCACTTGAATGTTCCATTGAGTGTCGTTATAATTCATACTCTATTTTGTTATTCATTCCATAGGATATGTAAATTCATTAATATTTGTAGTCTGGACTGTACTGAGGCACTTAATTTCACGCTAAGAAAACAGTTTTTAAATGTATTAGATGTGGATGCTAGCCAGCTGTCTACCGGAGTTCATTTATCTGACCCGTTTATTAATCGCGAATAAATGACACATGATCGTAATCCCAACGTCTTACACACTTTTAGCGGCAGAAGCTCTCCAGAGTATCATCAATCACTCTGTTCCCATCCGACGTGTACTACTCTGTTTAATTCTGTTTGTAGGTTTCAATGAATAACCCAATTATTGATCCATTTTCCTTCATCATTTAGCTGTAATTCACCATCTCAATCTTACATGGTCGAATAATTTGCTCATTGCGTTAACCTCTCAAGTGGTTCGCCGCAGGGCGTCATGCCTAAAAGAGAAGTGATGAATAGACCTTCGAGAATGCGGATTTATCGTTCTCCGGTTCTAAAGAGAACCAGTATGTCGTTTTCCGATCCAGATGTGCACCGTGTTTTCTGTTGCAGTAGGGGGCCGCTGTGGAACCCTCATTCTGCACCGTGCCTAAATAGACACGCGAAATCTCCATAGTGATGCATCGACCCTACTTTTGAAATACATGACGATAATTTTTTCTTACCATGTGACGACGTAAATTAAGATAGATCGATGTTATCGCCACCGTTTACGCTCAGTTATGATGGCGGGCATAGACAAGCCTGAATGAACGTCCTCCATTAAGCGCCCCAACGAACTCGTCCACGTAAGCAAAGCAGTTGCACCAATCAACTTTAAGCCACTGCATACATTCACGTTTAAGCTCAACTGGTTTTCTGGCCATATATACACACACTTTCCGATACATGGAACTCTTCACAGGACTGGATTCAACCGGCTATCTCCAAGACTATCTCTCCGCTGTCTGTGAGTTGCAGTCAGCGCACACATACACACGCGCATGCGTGCACTTACAAATGCACACGCCGCAACTATCCCGAGTGAAAACTCACAAACCCAAACGGTAATAAACTTGAATAACAATAAGATGTAGTTAATAATGAAATGGGCAATCAAGTTATTTTGGTTCCGAGAGAAACCCATATATCCTTTTTAGAGGAGACTTGTGTTGTAAAACACAGCCATTACAATGGATGTTCAAAAATACCACCGCTTTCTGCCCTGCAAATCCGTAGACGCCGAACCATGCTCCCATGGGTACTCTTTAAAAATCAACCATTGTAATGATAAATTTCTCACAAGCTCGCGTTGTTTGCATAATTCGAGGTTTTTCTGTACGGATTAACAAAGCATCCATATCAGGTCAGGTCAGGTCAGGTCAGGTCACAAGAGTTGAGGCTTAGGTCAATAGATCAGTCCAGGTTCTTGCACCAGTGAGCGTCAGTTGAACTCACCAGGCTACGAATTCTGAGTTTCTTTTCTTCTTTGGATCAGTGGAGTAACCAATTTGGGACTGAGCTCGCTGTCAGGGGAGCAGAAACCTCACGGTACGAACTGGCTCCTCACCCAGGTCCATCCCCGAACCAAGGGGGTCATTCATATAGCAGCTTTTGGCATAAGGGCTAACAAAGGCAAGTCAAGTTTAAGGAAGAATACGGAGGGCTTTGGAGGGGAATAAAGTGTAGTGATGAGAGTCCAGAGTGACAGGTATGAGAGCAGATGCTGAAGAAAAGATGGGAACGGTGCTGCATCCAATGTTGCCTCATGTACGTTAGACTAGTTGCCCTAAGGGAGTACTTCCTACCAGCAACATTGCAGATGGGCCTTAAACTGTGCCACCGAGTCCACAGCGGCCATATCGGTCGGCAGGTCGTTCCATTCAATAATGAACAGCCACGCAGAACATCGTACTCTAATTGTTCCTCTTGCTTTCAATTTGATCAGTTTGTATTTATAGCCCCAAAGTCGGGACTCCATTGCTATCACTACAATCGGCTTTGATGAGATCGATAGCTCCCTGATCTCTTTGAAGACTTCCATGAGTTCACTCCTTAATCTTCTGCGCTTTACGGAGAACAGGTTTAGCGCCCTGAGTCTCTGTGTATGGTTTGCCCCTCAATCAGTCTACCATCCTAGTGAAATGACTTTGGACACAGGGTCTCGCACAAGAGCCCAAGCTTAGATACAATATCCGAGGTGTGGATCGACTATTGTTTTGTATCGTAGTGGTAGTACATAGCATCTCATAATACAGATGTACACTGTAATTGGTAGAGTCCCCGTCTGACTTTGAATATGGCTGTTAAGCGCAGCTCAGATGGTTGGAAGCAGTTAGTCATCCGAACTCCAAGGTCCGTGATATATGTGGCCCTTGCTGTCACTTATGGGCCACTCAGGTCTAGAAATTCTAACTCTACATCAGTGTTTTGGGTCAGGTATTGACACTCTCCCACATTAGAGGTGACACTATATTTTCCAAGGTGACTGGTCATTCGGTCCCTGATCAAACCTTCCAGTATTTTTAGAGGCACGGGTAGTAAGCTGACCACCTCGTAATTCTGCACCTTTTCCTTCTTGCCACATCCGGGAATGGAAACGACCTCGGCCGTCAGCCAAGATCCTGGTAGCGGTGCATCGGACGGCTACCTAGTGTACAGGTGGGCCAAGGGTGCCGATATGATGTGAGTTAGAGAGGGTGGAACCGCTGGGTGGATGTCGTCTGGCCCGGCTGCCTTGCGCAGGTTCAGTCCTCTAAGAGCTCTACCATCATCACGAAAGACTAAAACTGGCTGCATCGTCAGCGGTCGGATGTGAAGTTCGGAAGCAGGGTTTAGTCCATAGTCAGTTTGATGCACCATTTCGAAGTGCTCCCTCGGCGTTTCAGCCTTAGTCCTACTACCGAAGGCATGACTGGCGTCTGTCCCTGACGCATCTCACGGCTAGACTGCGTATTTTGTTCACATCTAGGCCAGCGGAGACCTTGAGAGTAAAAGACAATCTTCCTCCATTTGTTGCTGTCAAACAGCTTATATCGGCTGAGCTACCAGACGCTGGCCTGAACGCGTCCAAGTTGAGAACAGCAGCAATCAAGTCAGTTATCAGCACAGTCTCTCCCCTCCTAGCTGAGAATGACGGCACGGTGAACTTTGATTAGGCTTTCCGCCTCCCCCACTCCCCTCTGTAAAGGGTCCGCTGACTGCTGTCCAAATCAGTGAGAAGTGGCATCTTGCCCACAATAGAAGGGGTCGTGATTCGACTACACAATCCTCCGTAAAGCGCTCAGACAAAACTTTTGCGTGCACTCAGTCTACCCTGGCCCATTCACCACCCAAAGTAAGCTCCTATAAAGTCTGAATGCTTACACGCCGAGAACGTGGTTATCTGTTCACACCTGGTCTCCAAATTAACCTCTTCTACATTTAGCGTGAATGCTGATCCCTATGGCTGTTTTGTTGATCTACCTCCATGAGAATTTTGTCATATATACTGTGTGGCACTGGCATAATTACGAATAACGGAAAACGAGCTTGTTCGCCAACCTAGTCACTAGATGTCATAATTTTACCTTTCAATCCTCTTTCCTTCTCCGGACCGTTAAATTACGGAACACTCTTCCTCCCTCTGTCTTCCCGTCCACTTACAATCTTTCTTCAAAAACAGGATCAATAAATTGGTTTTGACATGAGTGTTCCCCCATGACCCACTTTTACGGTGTCTTCTGATCATGGGGTGCATCCCTCATGGTGCAATTCACTTTAAGTGTAATAAAAAGCCTGTCTGATCCAAGTGTGCTCTGTGGTACGTTTCAGATGAATACATAAAGTTTAATTCAAAACTGAGGTAATCACTATCCTTTATACAAACACTGTTTTATCCCGGATACATTTTTGGCGGATTTATGCCTGAGATGCAAGACGTTTAATCATATCAAGATCTCGTGTTGTTAAACTAATTTGTATGACCTGAAACTTGTTAATTAATCTGAGTGCTTTTGAGAACTAAAAATTAACCTCAATCATTCAGCTGGCGCGGCTGTGAGCTTTCAACAAGAACACGGTTCGCTCCAAGCCGACACGATACAGCACGGAACATATCCTCTAATGGGATTGGTATCTGCTAGGCATCGAGTAATTCCTACGCTTAAACTACTTGCCCTTATATTTGTCGACGAGAATCAAGCTCAGTATACTTGAACTCTGACGGCAGACGACATTCTTGAGTAAGCAAAACACCAGATATCAAATAGGGTTCTTAAAAGCCTGAATCTCGCCAACCAACTGAATGAAAAGGTTTTGGCTACTCATTGCATATGAGGAGAATTCAGTTGATTCAAAGAACGAAACGAAAATCGATGAACTTAAATGTTGAAGACTCTTAATTCTCAACCCAAGTGATCCAGGCAAACACATTTTGGGAGCTCGATCACTGAGGTTCCGTCAAGCCAAGCTTCTAAATATACGAGCAACGTTGAGGTTCAAAAGACCAAGTTTGTAAATCACGAAGTGGAGGCAAACTGCCAAATCGTTTATCTTTCACAATTGGTAACCATCCGAGCTTAAGGTCATCGGGAATGTCAAAGTTAATTTGAAGGGCAACAATCTGCTATAAACAGACAAGCACTGGATCATGGCGTGCCTCCTTCGCCATGGAATAACTTGATGGAAAACAAGCGTTAGTGACTAAGGAAATGGTCCTCACAAGTTATTCACAGGCTGTTCTTACGAAACAAGAAACCTCGCTTGATAGGAAGTAACCCAGTTTTAAAAAGTTGTAATTCGGGAGTATGACAATTTATGTTTACTACTTGCAGAAGAGTGAAATATACTGCGAATTCGAGATCAGTGTAGTTGCCGTGTGTCATCAGAGAGTATGGTGCTGCACAATCGTTCACGTGCAGAAAAAGGGATTTTGTCCACAAAGTTCAATAACTTAAAGTAGGATACGGTACTGCAATCAGAAATGCATTTAATTGAGCATCTAATCAACATAAATTATCTGACAAGAATTCCGGGCTTAGTTTCACGGGGAACAGTGTAAACAGTGACACAACACAAGAAAGAATGAACCTAGTAATGATTGAGGTAGGTACATGTAGATAACTCAGACCAAGGAGTAAGATGTCAGCCTTCTTACACTGAAAAGGTATTTTGAACGTCATTGGTGCAATTTTATTCTATCGAGATGAGTACACCAAAATATTTATAGCATTGGAATCTTCTCACTTTTTAGCCGAGGTTTATGACAGGATTTCGTCGCGAGGGCCGGATAATTTGGTCGCAATGAAGATTTACAGTTAACTTTGAAGAGAACCTTTCCTCATTTGGTTGGATTAAGTGCTAGTTTTAACGGTGTTAGACCAACATGTCGTCGTATAAATAGGCTGTTGTGGTGGATTGATATTACCACTATTCCTGGATCCAGATTCGACCAAAACAAGGCAGGCTTCTTTGAAAGTAAACGATGACGAAGTAAGGGAGAGGTCATGCACGTAGCAAGCGAACACAATTGGTAATAGGATATCACCTTGAAATACTCCAGTGTTTATAGAGATCATGGGGGGTCCACAACAATAATATATGTGAATTGAGACCGGTTCGTGAAATAGTCTATTAACCAACTAGACAGCACTAAGGATCTATCTTGTCAATCTAAAAAGGACAATGAACGTCCTTTACTAAGTGAATGGAAAGCATTTGTACGGTCCTGGAAACGGAAATTAACGATTTTTCTTTCCTGGTCATCCAGTAATGCTAGAAAATGGGTAATACTGCTGACACTGCCCAAAGTAGAACACTTTTTTCGGTAGGCAACTGGCTACCATTCGATATGTTACTGGTGGACTTAAGATCGTCAAGTATTATCCACTCAAAGGTCTTGGGCAAGACTGACATGGATTCGATGGCACTGAATTCGCCTTGTTCTTCCCTTGGTATTAGTGTGATACAAACATGATGCTAGAAGCCAGAAAGATTCCCTTCAGACGGACATCGATTGAGTATGGAGGAGAACGCAATAACCAAATCAGTGGCATAAATTTTCAGAATAACATAATTGATGTTTTTGAGTTCGGAGGCTTCATTGATACTGATTGGTTTGAATTCCTTGTAAACACATTAGGGATGGAGCTACTGAAGATTTTTCTCTCGGGTCAAGGTAATTTGTGTAATTGACCGGTTGAATTAATTTCTGGTAAAACGACCTGTTAGGTTTTTTGATATCACGCTCATTGTGATTTGCTTGGGGCTCGCGACCAAACAGCCTTTTCAGTCCCTTCCATAACGTTCTGTATACATCATAATCCTTGTTCGTGGATGGCATATTTCACAAAAGAAATTTAAATAGCTCGTCATCAATGAGCAATCAAATTAGTGTCATTATGTTATCGATCCGAACGCACGGGATGCCTTACAACATTATCTTCATTCTCGAAAAGTAGCATTCACAAACAGTAACGAACAACTGATTTCTAAAGTCTGATTTGTTCTTGGTGTGTATTGTGGAACCCGAAAGACATTTTTGAGAGTAGACTGAGCTGCCTAAAGCGGCACAATGTCACCTCTCCCTTCCATAAGGGGGAAGTACACGGCTCAAAATCGGTGATGCAGTTAAATTTGGTAACCATTGGAATTGAAGCGACAACAGCAGTTATAGTAGGAGTAGAAGTGGTATAAGCAATGGTTTTGTTAGCACGAACGGAAGTAGTATTAGTAGCACTAGCAGTAGTGGAAAGAGTGCGACCCGAAGTAGCAGATATCGGTATTGGTAGCAGCTGGAACCGCAGTCACGTTACTGCAGTATCTATAGTGATAGCCACATCAGTAGGCTTAGCAGTAAAAGCACTAGGCGTAGCACAAGCAGCAGTAGTAACAGCAACCGGGAAAGTGCACAAATACACAAAACACAGGTTATTATCCAGCGACAATATAATCGAGGATGCACACAATACACTCGTATATGAGAATGAGAAGAAAGTGGGTTGAAGACTCAGCGATGAACTTAAGAGGTCAATCATCAACGAAATGTGCAACAGACAAACATGCAGTGACCCACGGGAACGAAGCACCCATAATTCCAAATTTTCAACAAAACTCCGGGTAGATCTAGATAGCAGACTCCGTAAAAAGGCAATTGTTAACACCGCTTTCAAGTATTCGTACAAGGTTTCGAAAAAGGAGATTCGTTGTATCCTAGCAAAATGTAAATAATCCACAATGATTAGGACGACCGAATAGCTCGTCTGGTTTCGGAGGCTCTTCTGAGTAAACTCGCGAGCATGCAGAACCGCTCGTAGAATATGCTCGTTTTTTGGTCGATATTCATGCTACAGCAGGAACTGTGACAGCAGTATGTAATGTAACAATGCAACGGGACAATTTTGCAAATTTTTCGTGAGCCATTGGAATGTGAAAACGTTTCAGCAACGGTCCAACCTTCTGAGATGCAATAGATCTAACATTGTACATGTATGAGACCCCACCGCTAAATGTTGTGTTCAGAACTAAACAGATTAGAAAAAGAGCAGCATTGTAGACCATGGGACAATCAACTTCGTAGGAACCAACGAAAGCAGAAATTCGAATCATTCAATAAACTGGCAGATTGGCACCACTGTGTTATCGATCCAAACGCAGATGAAGCCACACAACAGTCTCCCATATTAGCTGTTACAAACGAAAACCCAAAAATACTGTTGTCCCCCGATTTCAAGTTAAACCTATTTGCACAAAAAAGGGCGGATAGTATTTTTACTTCGATGATCGTCTTTTTGCGCGACTAGCTATCCATCCAGTGCCGGGAGTTCAGTGATTCGCTGCGATACACTCGCAGTGCAAATTCGAAGCCTTTGAAAAGGGGAACCAGTGGAGCGCAGTATCAATCAATTGTTCAGGCTTTGCAGTTTACGTGTATTGTTTCTTTCCTGTTTTTTCATCAGGACTGAAAAAGTACTTCATCAGTAAGGTTGAGGAATTATCAACATTAGAGTTCAGTGCCTAAAGGACACTTTGTGATGTAGTGCTTCCATGAGACAATTTAATGAGATCTAGTCTAGCCAGATACCATCTAGTACCCCCATGTCAACCTCTCAAAATTTCGACTCGAATTAGGGTTCAGTGTTTAACAAAGTGGATTTACATTGTGAATGAAATTCGGTAGGATAGACGGACGAGCTGTGCATTATTGGCTTCCGACGGAATTCAAGTTTCCTTAAGCTAAAAATATTCATTTGTCATTTATTCTGTGAACCAACTAGTGACATTTTGTCCATGAAAAAAAATTGTTCCACTTGATTCTTTTGATTTACCCTTGATTAATTTTTCTTCTTTGACGGAGTTTGCATTGTCGTCGAATATATCATTGGGTAATAAGCTCATCCTTCTCAAGGCAGTCTTGGTGTGGGAGACTGGTTGGTGACATTCAATCCCTGTGGAGCATGAACGTTACGTGTTATGGAATATTCACATGAATGAAGCTTGATTGAGCAGACCCGGATAGAATACTTCTGATCGATTCATCTAACTGGATTTGAACCCCAGCTGGAACACGATGGATAAGTGCTTCTAAATAAGAAGGACGATCCTAGATCCCTAACCATCTTTGCTGGTTCCTCGAAGCTATAACCTAACAATATCACCTCGGTCGACCAAACGTGGAATACTGGAGTCGATAATGGGACGCGAGAGTCTACAAATCCTAAAGTGATACTAGCCAAACAATAGCTAAACTGAAGCGAAAGCGTGTCTATCTCATGCTCTGAGCGATGACCCTGAATCAGATTTTGCTGAAGTTAACGGAAAGTTCGTGCTTTCGGTCGTAGGCAAAACACGTGCAACCAAAAAGCATTTCACACTGAAATTCTATCGTTGTGTAGAAGCATCGAGTGAATTTATCCCAAATGCAGTTTAGAAAACCGTTCATTTAGTCCGTTACGACTACCCCGATGTCTAAGGCCGTGAATCCAACAAAAACTTAATCTCACTAGCTACACACACAATTTGGGCAGAACATGGTTACGGGCAGTAGAGCGAATTCCGATCGAATAACCGTGTTTGTGGACAATTCGTGGTTCTAAATAATATAATAAGCTCAAATGTACAGCAAAAATAGACTTACAGCCAGGTGAGGAACCAATAACAATAGGCGGTTAGTTTTCGAAAATCGGGACAGCACAGAAAATAAAACGGTTCACTTAACAGGCAGCAGAACGGAACTGTAGTGCAGTTCGATTACGGTTCAATGGATAAATCAACAAACTTTTATCGTCACAAATCAATAAATCAATTACAAACGTGTGAATTAGGCTGTAGTTGCATTAGTGAAGCGTGTTATTATTAAATAAGTAAAAACAAGCTAAATCTGTGGGGCAAACGAGAGCACGTGCCAACATGAATTTACAAACCGGCCCTAGATCTGTCAATGCCGTTGACGTGTGATGGCCAACGGTGGAGTGCAGTGACAGAAACACTAAGGCTGAGGGTTCAAGCCTCCGCTTGGCAGCACAAATGAAACACTGAGAAAGATTATATAACAGTAGAAATGCAGACCTTTGAGGAAGCGATGTTTTGAAAATGTACGTGAACTGTTCATGCAATAAGAACCATGGAACTTGAGTGTAAACCAATGTGATACCTTAGAAACAGAGAAAATACATTAGGACTGTCTGGGGTTCACGATGTATCTACTCACTACTAATAAGTAACTAAATAGAAAGGAGAAGGACAAACTCTAATTACGAACAGTAATTAACACGGTCCGAATCACCATCGTTACAACTTTTCGGAGAATCATATACTGAAGCGTCGCCTGCCCATTTCAGAAGGCACTCCTACACTAGTATTTGTCAAAAATTTAACCTGCCATAGACAAAGCGCAATCCGCTGTAGAAATTTGAAACACTGGGTCCCCTTTATCCCATTCATGAGAACAGAGAAAAGACATAAGTCGCGAGATGCAAGCATTTCGTTTACTCTTGTCAACCGCGGACGTAAAACGTGTCAGTGTATATACATGGTACAGTAGGGGGGGGGGTAATTGCAACAGTAAAGTAGGCACGATCGAAAGCTCTTACTGTACGTACGTTGGGGTAAATGAAGTCTGTCGTGTTAACGCCAGGGTAAACAAACATTTTGGGTCAATCGTTTTTGTGCACAGAGTGCTGGCTGATGCATCATGATTATAATAGCCTCACTGAACGCTAATAGTTTCGGTGTTGGATTGCGCAACAATGCTTTGAAACACTGGATCAGGTCAACTTTGTGACCTGATGCAATCAAATGTCTTGCAATCGAAGAGGCTGGCGGTTTCGCGTCATTGTGTATTGCCCCATCAGGTTGCGTCATCAAGTTTGACAGCAATTTGGGTATGTGTTCTGACACTCGTTGAGTCAAGCAACGATCCGTCCTGCCAATGTATACTTCACCGCAACTGCAAGTGAACTGATAGGCAATATGTGAGACATTGAGATCAGCAAGACTGTTTGAGTGACTTTGAAAACATAACCTTTTGGTCGTTTGCAGCAAGCGCAACTGCGCCGCTGTGTATGTGTACTTTAGAGCAGGCTTGAGATTACAATTTTTTTGATTGAATAAATGATCTCCTTTAAAAGGCAAAGTGATAAAAACGTGCTTCTTCTCCACGTTCATTGTTTTCGCGCGCACAAGTCTCGGCCTCTGATGTTGTCTGATAAAGTTCTCCGGATAACCGTTAGCCAGCAGCGTTCCTTTTTATGAACTCCTCTTCGTTTTGTATTTGATCTTCTGTACAGATTTTCTGGGCTCTGTTGAAGAGAGTTCTGACAAATCCACGTTTGTAAGCCACTGGGGCGAAGCTGGAGAATTGTAAATAACGACCGCCCCATGTTGCTTTTCGGTGGATTCTGCGCTGTAGAGTCCCATCCTGACGCCTGGTTAATAGAATATCTAGAAAGGACAAACTGTTATCGCGTTCTTCTTCGTGAGATACGCTGAGGTTCGGGTGAATAGAGTTAAGAACGGTAACAAAAGGGATAAAACGTTCTTTAGTCGTAAAAAATTAAAATATCATCTTCGTATCGTCTGTAAAATAGAAATTGGGAAATATTATCACACAGCTGTTTTTCGATCATACCCAAAAGTACATATGCCAAGGTTAGGCCCAGAGGGCTTCCCATGGCCACACCATCCGTTTGTTTGTAAGCTTTACCTTCAAAATTGAACCGAATGTTTTCTGTGCATAAAAGGATGAGTTCTTCAAGGTATTCAACAGGAATAGGCAAGTGAAAGTTGTGCGAAGAAATAAAATCACATAGATAGTCTACCGTCTCACGAAGAGGTACCTTTGTAAAAGGTGGCTCAACATCGAAGGAATACATTTTTTGCGAACTCACGGCAATACTATTTAGCAAATTCGCGAGTTCAAATGCGTCTTGTAGACAAAATGGTATTATATGTTTCCGAACGGGGGTGAGAATCTCGACGAGCCACCGGGCAAGTTTGTGATAAGCCGAGTTTTGCATGCATGCTATCGGCCTCAAAGAGACTCCAGGCTTGTGTACTTTGGGTGATCCTCTCAAGTAGAGCGTCTGTGCTCCAAGTGGTTTTAGCTTCTTGTATGTAGTTTCAGAAATGAAACCATGTAGGAGTAAAATTTGGAGTTGTCTTGATATTTGTTTCTCTGTCAGCATATTGTTCTCTGGAGTAGTGTCCAGTTTGAAGAGCTGCGCATCGGAAAGTATCTGTTTCATCTTTTCCATGTATTCTTTCCTTTCCATAGTTACGCCCCCTGATCCTTTGTCCGGTCGTAGAAACAACAAATCATTCCTTGTGATAAACAACACCACTGACGTATGGGAGCAGAGAGGTATTGTTCAGAAATATCAACCAGCTTAGCCTTGAACCAGCCGGCTTTGTCGGATGACGTGGGCACTAGATCTTCAACTTGATCATAAAGGTTCTGGAACTGAACGCGTGTTTGTTGCTGGCTCACTTGCTTGGACGGCACTTTGAAATTTAATCCCAAGGACAACACCTCAGGTTGCGCTGTAGTCAACTGACAACCGGAAAGATTGTGAATGAATGCGGTTGTGTATGTAGGGAATAAGGACCACTGTGTTCAGTAATTCAACTGATAACTAGCAGTGGATTCTTTTGTTTGAACATGTGACTGAACTCGATCATCAATAATTATAATCAGAAGTCTTTTGAAGCAAATGAATGAAATATGATTCTGTTGAGAATCAGTCCAAACGAGATCGTCAAGCGTGCCAGGATAGTAGAATGGAGGAAGTTCCATGATTCGTCCGACAACAAAAACATGAATAAGCTCAACTATTGAATTCCTAGAAAGAAAGGAATTTTTCAACAGAAAGTGAAACTTTCATGACCTTCCTTCTTAGTTTGGTCGGAAAATGCGATATCACTGTAAAGAAATCGATTTTGTGTTGCTCATCGCACAGGAAGTTTGTTGTTACGCAACTGTCAGGAAATGTCTCGGGTCTTATACTCAAAAACTGAATGAGCTTGGGAATCGATTATTTTAATCATCAGCTTACTAAACTATCGAGTAAAATAGGATTTTAAAGGGAATCAGTCCAAATGAACTCGTCACTTACATGTCAGAATTGCAGAACGGAGAAAGTTCCATGTTTCGTTTCACCGAAGAACATAAAACTGATGACGGAATTCCATAGTATGGGGACTTTTGTGCAATAAGTCTCATCCATTTGATCATAACATGCGATATCACCGTAGGTTAGTTTATGTCATACGAAAATTATCGTTTCACGCTTGCAAGGACATTTCTCGGTTTTAAACCTGCAATCTCCTTAACCATCTCATAATGTTGCCCTACTAAAATTCTGGTTTGCCCTGAGATGGAAAGATGTTTACTCTTTACACAACTAAGAATGATGGGAAATCTGATTACCATTGGCTGTACATTGATATAGACTCCCAGCAGAGCAGAGAAATGCTGTGCCACTGTGTGTGCTTCTCTGTTTTTATGCCTAGGGTAATTCTTGGGTCTTCAAGTTGAATAATATTTCAAAATATAATTCCCACTAACGAAACTGATCATTCATTGATTGAGGAATAAATGCTAACAGCTTTCACTGAAAGCCAACTTTACAAAATCATACGTGGTACGTATGGAGTACTCGAGTTAATTTGCGTCCCTTTTTGTATAAAGTCGGAGCTAACTATTTTCGAACTCATGAATCCCTAGGGGCTCCGTGTCAAAACTAAGTAGCACAAAGAGGCTTTTCTACCGCATTCATATTCAAGGATTCGTACGAAGTATCTTCTGTGAGAAGACCCTTCATTATCAGTGAACAGCTCATTAGGCCGGTTGCCACTTGGGCTTTTTTTACTGACAAATCCGTCACTCCGTCGAAATTATCTACTAGCTTCCTCGTTCACCCCGTTGTCTTATGCTTGCGAACTTTCCCAAGGCTCTGCCTGTAGATATGTTAAATTCATTGAAATGAACGCGAACTGATGTAAATTTGACAGAGTTCCTGTTAGCTCAACCTGCTGAAACGGACCGGCGACAGTCTGTCGTTTGCGAGAGACAATGGGTGTTTCGGAATAAATATGAAATAAACTAGGTAATAGAACTTGATACACAAACACAAAACTGATAGCATCCAGGTCACTGGCGCAGGAAGCTCCAGATAGAAGACAAGGGCCCCACAAAAATCTGCAGATAGAAAACGTGTCCAGATCCTACCCCCGGGATGTCTCACGGATAATCAGACAACGGATTGGGAAAGGGACGAGGATTTGCAAACATCATCAATCTTCGATGTGCCATTATATGTGTCAGTAATTACAGCCTGTAGAAATAGAAAGGGACCGATGAGATACGCATAACATAGTGTTCCGTGACATCACACGTTCACAGAACACGCATCCCCTGTTGCTGAGAAAAATGATTTTCGTGAGAAAACTGCGTTTGACCAACGCTGAGCAATCAGTTGAGTCATGCTTATGACAGTTCTAAAGACGAAAAAGTCTACTGTTTAACTGAGTACGGTAATTTGATAAAAATGTCCATCAATATTACATAAACAAAGGAGAACTCCCAATGATGATTATTCGACGGATTAGAACCCGCCCTAGCAGGACAATATTTGCGATTTGTAAATATCCGGATCAAACGCTGTATGGAGTGTATCGAAAATTCGATGTGCCATGTGTAGTTTTTATTGTGAAAGTTATAATTTTGATAACACAGCATTTTTGGCAAATGTAGTTCGTCAACTCTTCGTTAGTCGCAAATGCCCTTAAATCAAGCGGAAAAACTGACGCATATGTCTATGTCACAAAGGATCAAAGATAATAAGAGATAAACGCATCAGTGAAAACATCTACTGTGGTCAACATCCAATGTGTGGTTCAGCTACTGAAGAAGGTGGAAGTGAGCACGGATTTTGTTCACGAAGATTCCCATCGAGTCAACCTGTCGCTTACACTGCTCTTCGCGGAGATTCCAGGCACGGCCTTTTTAAATATCACCGATAAGTATGTCCACCGTTAGAGGTACTAGCCGAGTTACCTTGATCCGCTGAATTCAAAGCTTACAGAATGTCATCCAAATGTGGGTGGCATGTAACCGATACATGCATATATGCCAGAATAAAAGCATACTTTGTGCCATGTAATAAAAAGTCTTTCAGTGATGTTTTCAATTTACCAGTTGCCGTAGTCTGTTCAGACATTACGATCACTTATACCGGTGTCCCTCTCAGGATCAGAGAGGATATCGATACCAAATACGAAACAAGAATGTCGTTAGGCGTCCATTCGTGGTGACCTTTTGAAACGTGAACTCAAGTGCATAGCTCCAAAGAATCATCTCTGGTTATGTGCGGTATAAAGTTTTGCTATTCATCATTATGAACTGCATGAAAATTCATGCCTAAACTTGTTACTTCTGTGGAGCTCCAAATGAATAATAAGTCAAGAAAACAGCTCAGTCGTGAACTACACAACCACTTCGTTAACATGACTGTTCATACCTGTTGATATGTGCAAAAGATCCCAGTTTCACATAACACACCAGTCGTTTATGTAAGGGCTCCCGCATAACTCGATGGAAATCCAACTTTTTCTACTCTTGTATGGCAGGTTGATTATTAAACCTTGCTAGGCTTATTATTCAGCCCACGTCGGTTTGTCATTCAAGTGCATATCGATAAGCTGATACCAAGCAGAAGTTTCAAACGGATCTAAAATTCAACCGATCGTATTTCATTTTTTCCTCTCGCCTAGGAGTAGGTAATACTAATATATCTGTTTATTATCATAATCATATTGATATCGACATTAGGTGATTGGAGTTGATTCTTTATCTGAGATGACTATTGATAATGGCTACTCGGCATTAAAAAATGGAGATCTGATCCATTTACAAGGTCCTCTTAAATGAGGGTGTGAGTTACTAAAGACAGTTTGCACAATGAATTGAAGTTTTTATTAGTTCATTTTCCTTGCTTAGCATTACAAAGTCGTGGGAGCATTGAGCACACTTCCTTTGATTAGGTGTGACTTGAGTAAGAGAGTCGCACATTCAACAGGCAATTAACTCGTGCCAGAGCCATTATATTCAACCGATACATTCTCCTTTAATGTAAGTCTCCTATGTACCCGAATATGCGGATGTTATCGTGCACGGATCGTCCGTGATCAGTATTCTATCAGTTGAAATCACTCTACTCTGAGTCTGATCCATATCGGTGAATGAAGGAAAACACAGTTTGCCTGACAATTCAAGTCCCATTATTTTCGTGGAATGCCGGTAGACTACTTTGAGGGGACTGGTGAATGCAATCGAATCTTCACAGGAAGCATTTCTTATAAATTTTCCCAACGGTTCTGCATTGATATTGCATTTGCCTACCGACAATTAGCGTTTTAATTATAGGATTCCATTGTCCTGATGGTGTAACTGCCTTTAGTAACACAATTATTCTATTGACGTTTTCGTTTTTCTGACTATTCTAAGCTGACACACGTACACATAATTCTTGACTACGCATAAACCATTTGCTACGTTACAAAATGCAGTGCTCAACTTTACAATATCATTCCAAGCAACAGCAGTTTCAACTTAATTGAACGCTTTCAGAGAGTGTGAATTTCCACCGACAATTTTATATTTAAACAACACACATTGCCGAGGTTTTTAACCAACAAAAATCCACATCTCTAGGAAGAATTGTTTTTCAAAGAAAAATAGACGGTCGGACTTACAACGTAGATTGATGGATACGGAAAAAACAGTAATATTTACCATAATCTAGTGGATAAATATTGTCGCTGTATGCAAAATACCGATTTTCGATGTGAGGACAAACTTACCCCGGAAGCACACGATCAGTGTCGCAATTTTACAGCTTATCAGGTATGTGTACCCGTAAGTATGAGGATGATTGAGCAGGAGAGTACCGGGTACACATACCAGATGAGCGGTAACAACCTAGAAACCGATTCTGTTGTTCAAGGGGAATATTGTCCTGCCATCCAGAAAGAATGTCACAATAGTTATAGCGAAATCGAAAACTGAGACAGTGTCCACATAGTGAAAAGTATATACAACTATCCTTATCACCCGTATGAGCAACGGGATTAAGGGACGATTTTGTGCAGACGTTTTAGCTGAATTTGTCTAATGTAAACAAATCACTCTTCGCAGTGATACCGACTGTATCCAAAGTTGTACTGATGCATAATAACGCGCTAGATTGATTCATTCGGGCAGCTAGTCAGAAATTCTCCTTGTTTTGTCTCTCGCTTCTGCCAGCTACTTCTTAGGCCACATTTTTATTCCGTAAGTAAACTGGCCCTCCTAATTTTATTAAGCCACATCTATATAACTATGCACAAACAGTATCACTGCTGGTTTTGTTTGTAATTATTTTATGTTCCCATCTGTAAGAGTTTGCTTCTTGAAATAAATTATTTGCTCCAGCACGTTGACAACAAATACTGAGAGAATACTACTACGGTAGTATGGAATTTTCCAACTATTTTTGAGGTAATTCATCTACCTATTTGTTTGCTGTCATTTCTTGCCTTTAGTTACCTGTACTTTTTAAGAGAATTACGTCAATAACTTAGCTCTTCACAAACCAGATAATAAAATCAAATCTTAGTAACCGAAAACAAATAGTGTTTAAATCCAGTTCATTCTGTCTAACTTCGTACCCGCTCAGTAATAACAGCCTAAATATAATTTGTTCTCTCGAAATAAATTTTTAATTCATGGACTTTTTTCATTGGTTAAGGTGACCTGGAAGCAAATTCACGCATACAGACAAAATTTTGGAAAGGAACGAACAAACTGACTTCGCAGCAATATTCAGCATGGAACAAACTGCCAGTCAATGGGCAGCTGGCCAACACCATTTCCAAGTATACACTGTCTGCAAATAAGGACTTGATTCTTAGATAACTTCTTCAGTGCAACTGTTGGCCTCTAGGATTACAGTATTGTGAAGTGATATTCCAGGTAGGTATTTGGGATCTGCGGTACCGATTACCCTTAGTGATCCGATTAGGCACAAGTTTCACAAATGTACAGTTTTCTGTGCAACAGAACAGGTAGAGTTCTCTTTCGAGACCACGTTGTGCTGTGGCTTAATTTTACGTCCTCATCCAACCAGCATAAATATAACATTACAAAAGAAATTTAGACGGCACCGATGAAAGTGGACCATGATCTTCTCTACTAGTCAACGAATGTATCAACCGTTCATGTGAGAATTCTAAAAGACTGAGCAATATCTAGTCCATTTGGCTGTGTCCCTTTTGTTCTTCACCGGATTGAAACCAGTCTCTATATATGCTAGAATATGGAATCTCGATTCAGGATACGCACAAAGTTAATGGTAAGCGGCATGTGGTGAAGCCATTTGGTACACCGATGATTATTTTTGCCATTTCATCGTCTCACACCTATTTGATTGCAAAATCGTACCTCTTCAGCGGAGCACACCGAGGTTGGATGGCAAGTCCTGAGGATTGGAAACGTGTTTACGGGATAGTGATTGATCACAACCCTAAGCTATCATGTCGGTGAATATTTCCCAAGTTACCATGAAAATTTCTTCTTTTGTATCGGTCTAAGTACAGCGTCACTTATTTCCTTTTCAATCTCCAACCTCTCAGTTCACGACTTTAACTGAACAAAAAGCGCAAAATCAACATTTACCATCGCTTTATGGTGGCTTCTTTAGGTGACATATTTCACACACCAGTGGATGAAATACAAAATGTCAACGTCTATTGAGTAGGTATTGGGTATTTAGAATGAGGCAATAGTTGTCAATGAAATATTCACTTCAATCTACAGGTTCTGTACCTAATTTTACAAAAAAAAAAACAAATAGTCGAGTGAACGCGGATGATCGGAGGGGACATCTTGTGGATCACAGAGTATTCCTTAGTGACAATTTTTAACTTCCCCATATGTGATGCAATCTTTAGCCTTAGTTTCTAACTGAACTTACTGTCAACCGTGACACTCGACGGTTTGTTACCCATCTGGCATCCCTGCTTTTGCTAAATGGGAAATAAATATTCTACTATGCATGAAACAACCGAGAATGCGAATGATCAGCTTTCGAAAAAGGGGCAGAGAAACTGTGAATTGCCCCGATAAACTAAAACCGAGTAGTGTCTAATATTATGAAGGATAATACAGAAGATTTGAATTTTTATGGATCAACATTATGTCTTATTCAAACTTACTGACCTTGACCATAACAATACCACCCGGTTCAGAGAAAAATTTCTAGTGTCATCCAATTTTAGATGACGAATACTTTAGGCAGCACAAATCCCCACTGTCTAAGTTAACGAACATTTTTAGAAGTATAACTAAGCTGTGGCAGTAATCAATAAATGTGTTTGATTTGGAGCTCCTCATTTCTGACGCATCACACGCCTTACTGAGGCCATCTGCCTCTAGTGAAACTGAAATTTCTACGCACCTTTTGTTCTTAATATGGAAAAATTGTTCCATGGAGCTCGTAAGTGCTGTCCTTCAGTGTTTATGGAACTGAGACAAGTGAATATCGGGACGAATCGGTAAGCACACTGCCTGACTCGGGAGTGTTGGTGGAGTCGTGCAGGGTGCATCGGTTATGAAAGGATGGCTTATTGCTTGACTCCTTCCCGGCTCTTTTTTGCAGTACAAAAATAGTGGCTGGAGCAATTACAAAAACGTGCATCTGGCAAACAATGGAGGTTACCAAGATATTATTTATTAGAGTCGCCAAAATTACTGGGATATGGATGATTGAACATATATTCTAGGTATCGAAAGGCAGTTCATGGAAAAAATGTGCTTGCATGCTTTTCCGTTTGTGAATAAATTTGTGCAACACCTTTCTTCAGAGTCAGTTCAATACTGCAGTCACCACAGCAGGCTGAATAAGGTAAAATAGAAGCTGAAATTTAATCTGTACTGAGTGCGAACAATTAAACCTCAAAAATTCAATAAATGGATTTTTCCGCTCCTAACTTGGACTGTGATAACTTTAACCAATTGTTGTAAGTGAATGCAATGGAACTGAAACATCGCAGACAACATGCGCCCAATAAATTATCGTCCACAACCGAGATTTACGGTGAAGAACTGCAAGCTGTCCCAGCACACCACATCCGATGGTGGAATTCAATTTTTGTACCTGAGACTCGACTAGAAACTTATCAATCATTCAGAAATGCACAAAGACGATAGTGTTAGGTTATGGTTTGGCGGTCATGCCATTCTTTTCGTGATTACCATATTCATTGTGAAGTGGGCTCTTGGCAGTTACCTCCGTTGTGCTGGGGTCCACTACCGAAAGGTCTGAAGAGTTTCCAACCCAAGAAGACCCTACCTGAAGTTACACATGATTGGTGCTCTTCATTGTGATTCCACTTGTTGAAACACTAGCACAAAGGATCCTCATTTAGTATACTGAATAAATTGTTTCAGCCGAAGTTTCCAAAACCGACGGTTTTCTCATTCTAGCAACTTTTGGAAAGTAGAAGATAGCTCCAGTTTCATTCGGTTGTAAAACCAGTCTTGAAAACGTTTACCCGTGGTGACCAAAACGTCGACAACCTACCAACGATTTCGACTACTCTGTTTTATTGAGCAATAAAATTATACCATAGCTCGGGGATAACAGGATCACGCAACTATCCATGATCTTAGTTGAAATCTACCCAGGATTATCTACAGAAACGGAAGGCTTCATATTTTGATTGTTCTGCTTTGCGACTTAGGCCAGGTTTAAAACTTATCGGTGTGTTGTGATCCGTCGTCATCCACATTATTGAAAACCACATTTAAATTGCCTATTTTTTCTTCGGTCTTTACTTAGATAGAAAATGCAAAATAAGATCCAATCATAAAAATATGTATTCAAACTGATTTTCAGTTTAACATACAGTCGGACAACACTGAATACTATAGCACCATTTTTTTGCCAAAGGCTGTGCGCTAGGTCAAAAATAGGGCACACAGGACCTATGAAATTTTGCATAGGCTTCGTAATCCCTACTTGTGGGGCATCCGTTACTTAGGGTGCTACCAACGCATCTCTAGGTAACAATGAATAGCACACAAAACTTTCACAAATCAACTTCCCGTCGTACAGCATGAAAGTACAACAACAAATTTATTGATTCTGTGAATAGTGCGAAGGAAAGTTCGATTTTTTTTTCAATCTTAGTATGACTGTTGTACAAACTGCGCTGTATCCGTGTGATGTTCGGTAACCTTTTCATGTCATTTCATACATATTTCACACAAACGTGGGCCTTCCTTAAACGGCCTTCCCTGGTTAATGGTTGGAGGGAATGTCTCAACTTGTTCCTGCTGACTGCCGTATTCATCGTCACTGGTGTCCTCTAGTATTTCATTATTGCTGGCTCCTCACAGCCTCATTAGATGGAAAAACGAGCCTCATCTTGTCCATGATGTTGTGTTAATCAGCAATGTGGCTGGATGGAACTAGCGTTCTCCCGTGTTCTTTAGTCACACTATTATTTAGTTTTGGACGTCAGATGCTGGGTATTTCTTTTGCTATCCACAATGTTCCTCGAGAATCATGGTCAAAGCCTAATTGGAGGTGTTGAATGCCCTTAAAAGCCTGCGGTTTCTGAGCTTTCCAAACCACTAATGGTGCTTTTTTCTACCATTTGTACTAATGCAAAGCAATCCAGTGGAACATTTCCTTCAAGAGCTATTCTCGATTAAAAGTGTGGCCCTTCAGAATCAGACTCCCATTTTGTGGCGATCGAAAAAAAAGATCTGTTTCTTCCATATCGTACACATCACGGATTGAATAATCGTGGCAAGTCGATGGTAAGGATTCTTTTCCTCGCATCACACTTCCCATGGACATTTTATTCGCTCCTGTTCACAGAAGTCGATCATGAGTGCTATAGGGGAATATAATCTTACCAGTTAGCCAGTGATGGCAGCAAAATCTAAAGGACAGTCCGTTGTTGTGTGTAATACATTATAGAGAAAATTAAGATCGAAACGTTTGCTGACACGATAGTTTGCTCGTCATATTTGCCAGTTTATCAATCAACTCATATGAGGTTGTGTGCCCTCGATAGCATTACCCAGTCTTAAACGCATAATGCCCAAAATTAATCGTGGTTGCGAGCACACTAGCCCATCCCCTTCCCCACCCCCCAAATGTCGCTAGTTTCGATAGTGTAAGAGTAAGCAGGATAAGGTCTGAACGATGATACACAGTAGTTCACACATGGTGTTCCAATTGTGTAGTCAAAATATGAACCTGTTTCACTATTTCCTGTGTTCGCGAATACTCCATTCAGAATAATAGACCTGTTAGCTTTGTGCGAAGGTCCTGGTTCAGAATATTTCGAAAGCACATTCATCTCACAATGATATGTGTCAGTCAAACATCATTTAAAAGGCAGATGGCCCTCGGGTACAGGCCGCGCCAAGTTAGATTTCATTAAGTTGGATAGATGTGAGTGGTTTGCCAAAGCTTCTTAAGGATTACTTAGAACTTCTACTAAAAAATGGTCACTGGGTTCTTTTACTGCGTTAGCAGGGAGTACATTCGAGAGGTTCGTTACTCTTCTAGATGAACGGTACACAGTTTCAAGGCAAAACGGAGGCTACTAGCCTGAGAAACTGATCGGCCGAGGAAGCAGGATTCGAATCCGGAACAAAAGCGTTGAAAGCAAAACGTGATGACCCTTCAGCCACCACCGGTCACCGCCAGGTTACCGTGAATGCACCGGTGAGCTGTATTATGCAAGGACCAGTGCTTTTCCGAAGAGGGATGCAATTGTCCAATCTGCAAAATTACAAGAAAGCAAAAGCTCCACTAGCCGAGATTCAGTAGGTGCATCAACAGGATCTTACACTCAAGATAAATGAACAACAATACGGCTACCAACACAGTCACCAATGACCCCGTAGCCTCCAGTCGTCCTTCATAACGGATTTCACATAGTCCAGCGATACGACGTATATCATCCAGTCGTGTTATCGCCTGCTTTATTAATTTAGAAACCACCTGCAGAAGACTGTCGGAACGCCGTATTCCAGTCAAGGGCGTACGTGAGAAGCGTACAGCAATCTGAAAGCTTCTATGGAAAAGCATTCAAATAAAGTTTTGGTGGCTAATGTCGGCGAAGACAGATCATTCGCAATGGTTTCTTCTGTGCAAAAAGGGGTTTTCCGCCTTGATTAACATAGTTTCATTAAGGTTGGTATTTCCGCATTCAGGTTGTGAAATCACACTTTGAATGACCGGGTCAGGACAGCTGTATAACCTGCTGAAAGTCGATTCCCAATGATAGACAGCATTGGACATTTTGTCGAAATTCGCCTTTGTGCTATCCAACTGAGTTAATGAATGCAAAACCATTTCGAAATGCTCTCAGTCACTCTTTGATACAAGTGCCTTTCTGTTTCGCCTATGTACTCGTCACCACAACTGCAAGTGAACTGGTGGACAACATATGGAGCATTAGGAGAAATACGACTGTCAGAGTGACCTTTTAATCCTAATCCTCCAGTGATCTCCAATACGAGTAGTTGGGGTGCCATATATGTTCAGCTCAGAGTGGATTACTCAACTGGAATGCAAAACCACTGGCGTTTAGTGAAGCCGCGCTATTCAAGACAGAAAACCTCCCTTTTCATGCATAGGAAAATCATCACAAATGATGTGACTGCCCTGGCACTTGCCATAAATCCCCACACGCATTGATATTTTTTTGTGATCAACACTTCCCCCATTTTTCACAAGGTATCTCATGTGTCGTATCATATGAGAACTGCTATGTTTAACATACGCGATCAACGACGGTGAATGAAGCGCTCGCATCTCGCAATATATATCTCCTTTCCGTTCTTCTCTCTAACCGCATAAAGGGGACACAAAGTTTCAACTGTTGGTTTGCATTCTAGTCTTCAGATTTATGGTAACAACAATTCCAAGATCTTTTCCCTTAGTTTTGAGATGAAGAACTTCTTTTCCAAGGTAACAGCATACAGCCACATTCTCTTTGTCCGGTTCCATATGCACGTAGTTATTAGGATTCATCAACAGATCCCTGCGGTTGTTCTATCATATCGAGGCAGGCATGAACCCACCAATGCCGATTCCTCGTGGGATGCCTCATCAAAATCTTAACTAATGTCCCCTTAGGCGATGTCTGTATCGTGTCTTTCGTCCCCTACAGAGGACCAGAGTTTACTTGCTACAGGTGGTTTGTTCACACATCACCTGTCGCTACCAAGATCATGTTGTTTTTAGCAAAGAAGCTGATGGTGTTCGCAATGTTCTCTCAGACAATGGGTCACACTCTCCTCCATGACCTATTCAGCCATATAAGTGAGGCTGGCTGGTCGATAGCTACCGGGCTTCGACTTCGACCCACCAACCACGATTTTCCAGGCTAGAGGCATTCCGCCAGCATTCGTGAACAAGCTGAACAATTTGGTTAGCAGTAGAGTCAATTCCTTGAGCATTAGCGGATGAACTCCTACTGGCCAAGGAGACTAATGAGTTTTGACGGATCGTAGAGCAAATTCAACCTCTTTCTCCGAAAATTCCTCAAAGACGATTGACGGAGAAGTATTTCCACCCGGTGTTAATCAGCCCAATTCCGGTATTCATCCAAAAAGACTTTTTGGTGCTTGCGCCGTGTGAACCTGCACAGAATATCCAAAAATCTTTGTTGTTCACTTCAATTCCGTGCATTGGTTATTCATCCTGTGACAAAATCAACAACTCACACCAACGGACCTTACCACCTCTGGAGAATGGTTTCTGCATCGAAACTGTTGCCTCGGATAAAAGTCACACCATAGTGGGTTCATCACACGGAGTCGTCGTTTGTTGGGTGGGAAGCAATCGGTCAGATGGTCATTACGAGGGCTTTCAAACTCCTCGGTCCCGGGTTCAAATCGTGCTTCCGTTGCCAACCCCTTCCTCCAACTGGTAGCCTCGAATTTGCCGCGATTCCCTTCCTGAAATAATATAAAAATATTACAATTAAAAATTATTTAAAGAGATAAAGTGAGGTAAAATTCGTAAGAGATAGAATACCTTCGTGAATAATCCATCAAATCCTTAGTTCTTTATGTAACAGTGTTACGATATTTCGGGAAGAGGGTAGCGGTCAATTTAAGGCTGCCAATATATATTGAAAGTGGCAGCTTACCAGAAGCTGAGGAATCATGAGTATTCCGTGGTCAATGGATCTAATTCATGTGTTTCATCGTGGTTAATTAAAAAAACATTCGGGACCGTACCCGAATTTTCCTCATTTGACATGAAAACGGATAAAAAATCAACGTAGGTAAACTTCGTGTGACAACGGATTTGTACCGAATCTACGACCTCTTTCGGTGAAGTGTCTCACCACTCACTGAGTTAATAAGTAGCTGATTCCTTACTAGCTCATTGAGTATCAGTCATGTCGATAATAGCCAAGAATAATTCACACAAACTGGATGCAGTAGACTGAAGAAAAACGTACAAACCGTGACTACCCTCCAAAGAATCGATATTGTTAATGCAAATGATCAGTTTTGTTGGGCTTGTTCGGTGTAATTGATGTCGAAGTAAATTGCCGGCTGAGCTTTGGTGAATTCATTTATAGAAAATCGCAGTGTGAACGTCACAGTGACGTTGATGAGTACAATCAGCCAAACTTACTGTAGGTGACCTTTCTCAAAGCAATTTTACAATCAACACTTCCTTAGCACGTCTTGTGAGTTCTTGCATTCTTGCACAATCGTAATTTCTTGCTGGATAACTGGCCACATTGTCAGTCACTTGGTTTTGATTCTCTGGTAGACAAGCATAACGTACTCACTTGGGCAACCACAGTGAACCATTCAGTGACTTTTCCTCACATTTTCATCTACCGGGCTGAGATTTTCAAGCGATTGGCAAATCTCAAACTGACCCCTGTGTGAAATAGTTTTCAGTGACACAAGCTATCCATGGTGGCACTTGCCATTACCTCGAATAATAAAAAAGTAATTAGCAAATCATTTGGAATGTTGTGACAAATTTCTCTCTAATTCAGTTACATTTGTTCTGACTGGCTCCTTCACCGGACTGGAAATCTAGTACCATCGACGAAATGTTGGTTCTGCAAATCCACTCAAATATAGGGTGATGAAACACTGGACACAGTGACTCCATTCACATGGCAAACTCGCAAGAAAGATAAAGCAATAAATCATTCGGTTCCTGTTCGTTGAGCTTTTTGTCAACATAGCAAGCCTTTTGCTGCATAGAAGCAAAACGGTTTCTGAGGGCATATTTGCAACTCAAACGTTCCTCGAGTATTTCTCGAATCATAGAATTTGGAATAAGTGGAAACCACCTTAAGCTTCTTTATAAACGCAGTTTGAAAACTACTCTAGCGCCGATGAAATTCACCGATTGCAATTTCGCACTGCTAAATTGCGCAAACAGAAAGTACCCTATTTTTTATCAAATGGCTAGTGAAAGGTGAGGTTAAATAGGAGGACCATTTGAAAGAAGAAATGGGCCCACATGGTACGCCCTTAAACTCAAGGTAGAACTCTGGAATTCTCCAAGTTTCCTGATCATGGCAACAATGACTTCGGGGTGCTTTTGCACAAACTAGGTTCATTCTTTACACCTGAACATCTTAGGAGAAATTTTCACATCATTTTTCTCGCAGATGCAATGTAGAAATGGAATAAAATTCTCAGAATATGACGTCGACTCATGAAAGAGCTCGCATCATGATGAAATGTTTTTGTTATATATCCCTGAGCATTCACATATCTCCAATACTGAGTAAATGAGTACATATGCAGCTATAGATAGCACTGAGTGAAAAATTTGACATCATGCTGAAACTTAATAATCCTAGTCCGTGGGGTGAATACCAGTGTGTGAAATGTGTTGAAACACGACATGAGAAGACACGTGAGAAATGAAGATGTGAGAGGATGAACGGATTGGGGAGAGATTATCCATGGGAGCCATAGAAGAATACCTCATTAAGCCCACGGAAGCAACTGTTGCACGATGTTTCATTGCTTGCACATTTCCGGCTTCAACAATATAATTGACATAGTTTCTGTCGTCAGAAGCAATCACTTGCGTCATTCATTTGCGGTAAGTTATCACACTTACTCATCCACCGGAGTCTATAGCAGCATGTGTATTTACCCACACAGTAATAGATCTGTGGGGCAATATATAGAGAACAAATTTCTTTGGAAAACAAACTTTACAACTGCTAAAAAATATTGAGCATTCGAATTTTCCCCTAGTAACTCAAAGGAATTTTTTCTTCATCGTATCTGCAATACCATCAACCGTCAGCATCAGTATTCACTCTGATAACAGCCCTGGGTTATGGCGGAATGTCAGGCATGTGCCGACCGGTGACATATGCTCGTCACAACCACGGAATAATCTGATTATCCGCTTCAGTGCTTCTTGGCTTGATTTGATAAATCCGTCTACCATACTAAATTCATTCACGTGAACTCAGCAAGGCATTTTATCAAATCGTCGTTTTGTCTATTTCCACAAAAATATGGTTGCAATGGCTTGTGAGTAAAATGACGGAAAAATATATGTGCCCACTACCCAAGTTCAATTAATTTTAACAATATTCACGTAAAACACCAACCCAATGCTATCACTAATAACATTTGGGGAATATGTTTACCCTATAAAAGTGAACTCAGCAAGAACAGTACACAACGAATAACTTTACTCAACACCTATTCCAATGGACCGGAGATCATAATGAGATATGTACTTTTTGCATCAAAACCAAATATCTTGCCTAAATTAATTTCGTCTCCATACCTCGAACTGCTTGGTATCCACCTCAGTAGAATGTTGCACTGTCTAAAACCCTAAGCTACCACACGCGGCTGGGTGATGAAGAGATTGAAGTGGCCGTAAAAATGTAATCAGTAAGGGAATTAGCAAACGCTGCTGTAACCTAAATGAGTTAAAGTGATTGGATGTTTGTTTGCCTTTCTAATGTGTAATTTTCCAAAAGAAAGAAAAAATGTGTCTGTCACTCAAAACAATTGGTTTGAGTGATTGTTCTCCCTGTTACATTTTCCGATGTGAAAGCGTATTTGCCAGCTGTCAAGCAAGGCTTGCAACAAACTCACATGCAAAATGTAATGTTCACCACTTTGCTCTCAGAACGATTGGGACACAGCTGTTGTAATGTTTTTGATTGTTTTCTATTTTCCTACAACAACCAATTTACGTCACCTTTTAGACTGGTTTGAAATTCACACACTACCTTCTTCAGTCACACTGACCAACAGTGCGATCCTTGGCCGTAGTAGAATGGTAGAAAATAAGGTTATCTCAGAGAATGCTCTCGTGTGTCTCTCGTTTTGCATACCGAATCACAATCGGCATACGAATGCCAACTTAAATATTCACTTTCTAGCGTGCATTCAACAACTGAGCAAAGTTACTCGTACTAGTCAAAGAGATTCAAAATCATACCATCTGGAATCGATTTTTTTTAAATTTCCTTATTGATTTCTTTGCTTTGTTCTGACAATTTGATGCGAACAGTTCAAGAAGGTTCGATCAATTCCAACTCTGAGTTTACAAAAGTAGTTGAAAGTTTGGATAAGGAGTGGATCCCACAATTTCTACTTCCCATAATAAGCATGCATATTATGTTACAAATACATCTGATCTGTTCGCTAATTGAAGAAGGCAAATTGATGATGCTGAAAATAAAAACAGTTGACTTGGTGTTACACATCATGAATGTTCACGTACTATTCAGTGAACAGATATTCCACTCCAGCAGCATCAGAACAATTTTTGACGTATTATTCCACCTTAGTGATCTGAGTGGAGAACAAGCTTGTTCGCGGTGTATCAACAAATATTTGAGACTACCCCATATATATATATATATATATATATATATATATATATATATATATATATAGAATGAGAAAAATAGCAGGTTAACTCGGGTTGGACTTGGTTTGGGTGCGACATAACATCATATCTATCAGCTGATGGTGCGATCGATGGTATCGAACTTCCCACAAGCAAAACCATTCAGCTGCCCCTTCTTTAGTGTGTAACTTGAACAGTTTCGGTATAGATTTTCAAGGTAATTCCAAAACCCTGGTTGGCTTTTTAAAACACAATGAGATTTGTCAGCCTACCGGATTTCACATGTCTCGATGGAGGACAATGGGTGAAACTTGACTTCTTCTGTCCGCACTCAGGTGGACGTATCAAGGGACATAAGCGACTGGAGCATATCAATCCGATGACTGAAGTTAGTATTTGCAAATGATATAATACTTCAAATAAAAAGATAACCTCTTTGGTAATCTATTGTGAATTGAGAATGTCTCTAGGAGAATGGTCTGCTTCTGCCGCGTTTTCAAGTCTGTAACGGTATTCTTTTTACTAATGATTGAAAATGCGTAGGTACATCTTGGTTGCATGTGAGCATTGAGGCCGAGTAAAATCTTCGTGCACCTCTTGAGTGCTTTTCCACTCGTTTTACTGGTGCTGTATGAGGATCTACAATTGAAATCTTTCCCAATGAGTTGTAGAAAGTAGACATTTTCATCAGCGGCTCTGATCGACAAAATACTTGTCAACAACACATGATTTAGCAAGCTTTGTTGGCTTAGGTTGAGAGAGCACAAGGTATCGCTAATAAATGACAGAAATCGGTGATAGATACTACTTGCGAAGAGCTCATGAAGCAAGACAAACATTCCGATGTAATTATTGTTGGCAATACAAAAGTTTATAATATGATTAATCATGCAGCTTGAACGCTGAACTCACCACTGAAAATCAGGGAAGTACTGTACAGCTGTTGTAGGTTGTTCATAAGGGAATGGCTTCGTTGTACTTAGACCCCTACAGAAAAGTCATCCATCATACGAGCCGATCGCTATGTGGGAAGGGGGTTGTTACCGTTCAAAGCCAGTTAAGGTAGGGTGCCACATCATGTAGTGTAGATGTTGAACAAACCGTTGAGAGCCAGCCCGAAAAGCCTTGTGGTTAAGGTGTTCGATTCACAATCGTTTACCCCGGGTTCGAGTCCCCGTGGGGGCTCGGTGGATGTGCACTGATGATGATTCCTAACAAGGATGAAGCAGCTGTACAGTGCTTCAATGGATTTCAATGTTGAGTCAAGCGTTCAAGCTGCATGATGAATCATATCATATACAAATCCAATCTAATATCACACTATTTGATTGCAGCTGGATAGGCTGAGTGCACCTTATTCTTAAAATACCTTTTACCACATATCGATTTCAGGAAAGCAATAGAAATGAAATAAAATACGAAAAACGAACAAGCTCGTTTTCGGTAACATCATCTCCGTGGCTAATACAGTTACATTTATAGGTTAGAAATGCATAAATTAGGAACAAGGTCTGTGTGCTAAAGTGTGGTTGGATGATCATCAAAGTTGGTGTTGCGTAGTTAGGAAAGATAGGAGGGGAACTGTTGTTGTTTCGTGGTTGGGAAAGGGGCCCGTGAAACAATGAACAAGGGTTTCGGGGATTATCCATTTCCGGTTTGAGCCAAAGGGTCGACGTACGGGTCACACTGAGCTCCAGGGTCGGTCTCGGATCGCGTCCAGGGTAGTTTGAGTGCCTTAACGAAATGTTTCTGAGAACAAAGCGATGGATTGAATAATCTGATTGCCACAGCCTCTGCCTTTGTTAGATGTTGTTTTTGAGCGGCCTTCGGCGCGTTCGTAAGGACTCTGTAGACTATTTTGAACGCGTCGTCGTTTATGCGATGTCCAGTGTCCGCATGGTGTGCCACAATCGCGCTGGTGATGGATTTTCTGTCTCCTGTCGACAGCCAAGTTGGTTTGTGCTCTTTGATCCTTTGTGATAGTTGCCGCGTCGTTCTACCTATATAGCTTGCCGAACATGAGCAAACAAACGAATAGGTTAGCATGGATGAGGTGAGGACAGGTAACTTGTCTTTTAGGTTCATCGAGATCACTGGTCGACTGGTGAAATGGGCACGCAGTGTAGCAGCGGGAAAGGTGCGAGCGATTGCCCTTTCCAAGCGTCTTATTAATAACTCGCTTTTGTCATCCCTTTTGAAAGGGAGATGAATGTGTAAATCTTTCTTTTTCGCGGTCACTAACGCTTGTCTCGTTGCCCTTTCTGCTATGTTCTTTTAAATGAAGCGCTCGGGGTATCCGTTATCCAATAGAGTTTGTTTAAAAATGTGCCGCTTTTGGAAACGATCAATTATTTATGCAACTACATTGTAGAAAATGATTTCATTATCGTTATTCCAGTAATCAATCTGAAGGAACTTCTCTTACGATGTACTTTCAATGTCCAGTTTACCTTCAGCGGAGAAATATACCGTCAGACCGATGGAGTAGCTATGGGGTCACCTCAAGGCCCCCTTACTTGCTGATATATTCATGGCTAAGCTGGAAAACGGGAAGCTTAGCCATACGACAGAAAGTCTTCCTATCTACTGTCGATACGTAGATGATATTTTTGTCCTAACTGACAGTCATACACGGCTGGAGTCATTGGTGGAGGAGTTCAACCAGGCACTTAATGCGGTTGACTTCACGTCGGAAGTAGACGAAAGGGACACTTTCCACTTTCTAGATGTGCTTCTTTTAAGAGGTAGAGATGGCAAACTGCTCCGTCGTGTATATCGCAAACCAACGTGGACAGGCCAGTACACGAAATTCGCCAGCTTTGTACCTATCGGACGTAAACGTAACCTTATTCGCTCACTCGCAGCCCGTGTGCGAATGATTTGGTCGAATGAGACGGTGAGTGATGAATTAGACATTTTGACAGCAGACAGTTCTGCAGTTCAGGAGGCTGAAGGAGTAGAGGGAATCCATGAGAAGGCAATATCAACGGCTAGATTAGGAAGCGACAGGTTGTGGGGAGAAAGGTCACGACGGAGAAGTCATGCCCCTTTTGAAGACTTGAATAATTTGTAGGCACGGTTTGAATAGGTTTTTGGTCTCAGAATAATCAAGCAATCGTCGCACGTGGATACAGGGGCTTTCAGTTTAGGAGGAACTAAGCAAAGATTATTGGTAAAGACTTCGTCTAATGCAGAGTTCCCTCTGGTGGGATGCGCACTGATATCATAAATCCGAACGATGAAATCGGATAAGTATAAGAGGGATTAAAATCATCAATGATCATATGTAAATATATGTCTAGGAAGGGACCGCGAAATGGTATAAGAGAGTCATAGAAGAAGAATATATTGGATATGATAATAAAAAGAGCTGCATTTACTTTGGGGATAACAGCGTCATCACTTTAAGCCTCTTGAAACTTAGAATGCTGGACCCCTTTTATCCGCTTCGCGAGCACAGAAAGAAGACATAGGTTGCGAGAAGCAAACACTTCATTTACTCTTGTCAACCGTGGACGTTAAACAGTAAGTTAGGCAAGATCAGAAGTTCCTACAGTGCAAAGATTGGACAGAGTGAGGACTGTCGAGTTAATACCAGTGTAAGGAAACACTATGGGTCAGTCGTTTTTGTTCTCAGAGCGCAGGTTGATGTATCGTGTACGCTAATAACATCGGCGCCCCATTGTTCAGCAATGCTTTGAAATATTAGGTCAGGTCATCTTTGTGATCTGATGCAATTATGTGTCTTTCAGTCGAAGAAGCTGGAGATTTCACTTCGTTGTGTATTACCTCAGCGGGTTATGTCATCAACTTTGACAGCTATTTGTGTGTGGACTGATACTCGATGAGTCAACCGGCGACCGTTCTTGCCAAAGTATTCATCGCCACAGCAGCAGATGAACTGATAAACTACAGGTGAGGCACTAGGATCGGCGAGACTGTCTGGGGGATTTTGAAAATATAACCTTCTGGTCTTCTGCATTAAACGCGACTGGGTCGCTGTATAAGTATCTTAGAGGTGATTTAAGATCATGATTTACTTGACTGAACAAATAGCCACCTTTAAAAGGCAAAGAGATAAAACTGGCTTTCTCTGGATCTTCATTGTTTTCTCGTGTACCAGTTTCGTCTTCTCATTTTGCTTGGGCAAGTTTTCCGCATGACCTTATACCAGCCGCCCTCTTTTTATGAACTCTTCATTCCGCAGGGTATCATTTGTGCATATTTTACATACTCTGTTGGATACAGTTCTGACTAATCCCCGTTTGCAAGCTACTGATGCCAAGTGGAGGCATTGCAAATAAAATCCACCCAGCGTTGCTTTTCGTTGGATTCTGCTCTATACAGTTCCATCCAGATACTCAGTAAATAAAATGCCTAAGAAAGGCAAAAATTTATCACGTTCTTCTTCGTGAAAAACAGAGGTTGGGATAAGAAGAGCTAGGGAAGTCGCAAAAGTGGATAAAGATTCCTTAGCTGTAAAAATTAAACTGTCATTCATGCGTCTTTTGCTAGTTATTTGTAATTGGTAGCACCAGTATCTGTGAAACTATTTTCCCTTCGATATTTGTAAGGATGGGCCCGTATGACCAACCTCAATGGCTATATTGATACATCTCAATCCGACTTAATTTATGTCGAGAATAAAAGATGAATTTATTCTATAAGAAAATATTTTCTACGGATATAATGTCTTTGATAAAATTTCCCAGAATGGACCTGAAATCAACTTTCGGATAAGTGTTTTACAGAAATGAGTTGTTTAGACTACAGAATGAAAGAAAAATGCTAAGCACTAAAGGCGTTTCTGATCAAGTAAACAAAATACTTCAATCAGCAAGAGATACCGCAAAGGGGAGTTGAGGAGGATGAAAATGTTCCTGTAAACTTTTAGGTAGATAATTTTGTATGATTTTGAACTCATGGAGGTCAATACGTTTGAATATGTAGATCACTTCGATATCTGGAACAATCCTTTAGGAAGAATCGTTTTTCATTGCAGCCGACACAGTGAACCTTTCGGAAGTATTGCTGATGGCTTGGTACATTTGCTTGACATCGCTGTTCGTACTAACACAAAAATCAATCTGAAATTAAAGCAGCTGCTGAAAGACCTCGTTTGGATTACTTAATTGGGGGTTTTCTGATTTGCGGGCTGGTTTATTTCCAACGACAAGGATTGTAAACGTGGCTGAGGCCTTCCGTGCGCTGTATAAGGTTCGGGGTCGGCAATCAAGACCGGCAAAGTGTCGCATGCTAGCCACAGCTGAGGCCGTCAGCATCCGTCTCCACAACCCCCCTCTATGCGCTCAAAAACAATTTGTATGTGCCCTTAAGCTTCCCTGGCCCTCCGTCCACCCTACAACAGTCCATAGAACAGATGAAAACTGAAAATACACGAGAAAAACAATACACATCCGGTCTTGATTTGAGCCCGGATTACATTTGTTTTCTTCCCCTCCCCCACCCCCCCCCCCCTTTCATTATTAATTTTGTCACTTCCCATTTATCTAATTGGTTCAACCCTTTGACTTGTCGTAATATATTGTGATGTAATGGCATGATTATGAATCACTGAAAACGAGCTTGTTCGCCAAACTGTGTTCTCCAAAGGATTGTATCCTCTGTTCTTCTTGAGTTCTGACATAGCACTCCCAGTCCAGCGTGATTTTGGTTAATTTACGTACAGAGGCACATGCAACGAACTGAAATTCCATGTTCGTCTAATCCGTGCACTGGCTTGCATCAAATGAATACAGAGTCTATTATGAATAATCTGCCACGTTCATCTTACGACATCAACAAACAATGGCTCGTTTGTGGCTTGTTGGTGCTTCCGTGAGCTGTCTTCCACGTTGCTGATGTGCTAACTTCCCATAAAAAAGCAACAGACACAAAGACCATTTTATGATTTCTCAAGATATTATTTACTCTCCCTGTGACTACAAGGTATCCTGAGTCCCACAGAGTTGCAAATGGCATCCATTTGTGAATGATGCGCAAGTAACAAACACCCAAAAATGACTCGACCATTTGTTAACTCTAGTTCACAAATGGCTAACCTATGTACATCAAACCTGATAACATGAATACAATCAGAACACTGGGTAACTGCGAGTAATATGTGAAACAATCTCGTGCCCGAAGTGTACGGTTGGATGGTGACATTTTCAAGTACGAAGCTAAAAACGAACAAAAACGTTTACTTTTGCTTTTCCGATGCTACGATCTTATCAACACGAATGGTTCGAGTACCCGGTTCTCAGTGTCAGATCTAATAAATATATCAACTAACCAATTAGGATCAGCTCCAGTGACTTATCATCCGCAGCACACGAGGAAATTTGTGGGTATGATTCGCAAAATTCGCCGCGTGTAGATTTGTTGACTACGTGCGATATCTTGTTATCGTTTTAAAACACTGCGGCTCATAGTTTGTGTTTGAAAAGGACATGTGTGATAGACCAATGGTGAAATTGCAAGTATGCTCGCTGTGTTGGATGCCAAATGCCTCAATCTCATTGGAGTTGCTTCTTGCCCCAGCCGGAAGAGCACTCGTGGTATAGAAAGATGGTTAGTGCCCAGGAATGGAGTGTTTGTCATTCCAGGGTCAACGGTTCTTCACGTTTGGGTCAATCCAATACATGGAAAATCTGCCAAAATGTACTTTTCAAGTCAATTACAAAAAATGTAGCATTATCAAAAATGCATTTGAGATTGAAAGACACACGGAGTGGCCTTTGGCTCACCATATTTCTGTATATTGTTTTTGGTTGTCCCTAAGCACAGGTCAAAGGTAAACATATCTTTGCATTTCCTTGGGATAATTTCAAATTTATGGCCGCTTATCCTATCTCGGTTGACTGACTGTATTAATCTGCAAGAAAGTTTTGCAGTTTTACCTTATTTCGACCAACCATTGACATATTCTGTAGTGTCCAGTCAAGAAAAAAGCATGCTTTTGCTCGTGCTTCTCTCCATTTTTGCAATGGATAATTTACTATGGACCTCTCTGCCCTACAAACCAGAATTTAAAACTGACGCCTGAATGACCAGCGACAGAGTGAACTAGAAAAGGCTGAATGATAGTGGTTAATATATGGTACGTGCGCTCTGCACCGGTTGGAGATTTTCTTTTGAAAAAGCCCTTGTGCTGCATCCGAGTGCACAGAGCTTCTACAAGAATACCAACGATTAGCTTTTTGAGATGAGCTCGGTGCATAAGATATCTACTCGTGCTTCAGTATCATTTCCAACTGTTTGACTATGCCAACGCATGTTCTTCGTCTAACTCACCGTTTATTATTTGCGTACATAGAGGATTTCTAGAAAAACACTTGATACGAACACGAGAATGGGCTGTCGTAGAAGCCACTCATCACCATCATCATCATTATCGCACGGTGTTAAACGGCAGATCGAGCCCCACTGACCACTGCTTTTCTTACCATGTTGCGAGTGGAAATAGGAAGAATGAATATACAAGATGGGCAGGGAGTTGACCTACAGGCTTGGAAAAAGGACAGAGCACATAATACACGATCGCCACTGTTCTCGGTTCACTACCGTATCCTTCAGTATTTCTAGCCAGCTGGTGGAGGGATGTTTTGGGCCCCAACCACGAAGATGTGAGGCACCTCCTTTCCTAAGTTCGCAGTAAATTTTCTTTTTCCTCGTTGCCACGTCATCTGTTGAACTCCACGTGACGGACATCTTCTACAGGCTGACCCAAAGTCTCGCAACTACACAACAAAAATGAATGCACCGCGGCACAGTACACACAACCATTCAACCTTAGCAAAATATCAGGTCAGCTCCACAAGTGCTTCAGTCCAACGTACGCCTCTTCAGCCTTGCGTATACGCGTGCTTGCCTCTACTACCGTGCTCCCATCAGTCGCCTCGCTGATACTGAGGTCTACAACTGCCAGCGTCTCCTCATCGAGCACCAGGCTCGAAACCGTTGAAGTCCAGTCTTGCAACATTACTTTAGACTTTCCAGGGGCGAAATCCATGGCGAATGAATCTACCGCTTTTGCAAATTTATTTACTGCCCGTTTTACATGTTCCGCGCATTGGAACAAGCAAACAAGGTCGTCCACGTAATACAGGTCACACAGCTGTTCACGATTCCCTAGTTCAACGCCTTAATCCTGAATATTTTGCAAGGCATTCTGTATTGCGCCATCCATAACAAAGTCGAACAAGAATAGAGACATGGGACATCCTTGTCGAACACCACTTATCCTTTCGAATGGACCGGATAGTTCGCTGTAAACCCTTACCTAGCCAGATGTGTGAGCGTATACTGACGTCAGTAGACTCAAGAACTGCTGGGGCATACATTTCCGACGAAGAGCATTGAATATTGCTGTTCGGACAACCAAGTCGAAGGCACCTTCCAAGTAGAAGAAAAGTATTATTGTCGGTCAACGATGTGTGTTTCATGGGTCTCAATTATTTGACCAAGTGTAACAATCTGGTCGATGCACTTTCCACCTGGGTGAAATCCGGCCTGTTGTTCGCGGTCATTCCTGTCACGAGCCGGTATCAAACGACGCAGCAAAATCGAGGCTAATACTTCGGTGACTATCGGAATTACACTGATCACACAATAACTACTACAGTCATTACGTATTCCCTTCTTGAACACGGGTATAGTCAATGACTCGTCCCTTAACAGCGGAATAAGCTGCTCGTTCCAAATGTCACGGTGCAAGGTGGTAGTTGACTTTATCAAGGCATCACCACCCATCTTGAAAAGAACTGGAGGTAGTTTATCAGGACCGGCCGCTTTCCCTCACTTTAGTAATCGAATGTATGACTATACTTCTACTTCTGATGGGGGCTCAAGTGATAATCCCCAAGGAATCACAATAGTTAGCATCCGAGTAACTACAATACCGCAGGGCCAGCTAAACTGCTCCTTGAAGTAATCGGTCCAATGGTTGAGCCTTTGCTCTTTGTCATGAATGGGCTCTCCATTTCTTTCATATATCGTTTCACTAACCGGGGTTCGCCATCCACCGGAGTCACGAATAAGTTTGAACAGTCTTTGACTGTTACCGGAAGCAGCTACTACTTTCATTTCTTCGATTACCTCGACCCACCAATTTTCGTTATCATTCTTAGGGCTTTTTGTAACTTGCTTCTGTAGATGTCTTCGTATCTTATTCATCTCCTTACAGTTAGAGAGGTGATGTTTTTGCCCTTTTAGATTGATCGACTCTTGAGAAATCCTGTGTCTTTGATGGACATCGGATCTGAGACCACAGGCGAAATCTGCTGTTACATGCATTACCTGGCGGATATGGGACCAATGCTTATCTACGTTAGTGTTCGTCGTAAATCCTAGCCCATGTGCTATCTTCTATTCATAACTGGTGTCGACTTCTGGATCAGACAAACATTGTACGGCTAACCGGGTTTGCGGTTTGCGTGGATGACCATGGAACTAGGGAGATAACCACATTAGAACCGATGCAATGATCGACTCTACTAACGTGGACCAGTAGGATCCACAGTTTTGAACAGAACTGTTCCACCGGTAGCTTACTGCAATTTGATCGACCTGGCTCAAAATACCTGCTGCGACAGAGCTCTACGCAGCCGCTCGACGTGAGCTGTGTCGAAATTTGTACTAGATACGAATAACCGATTGTCTGCACAAAACTAAAGAAGTATTTTGGTGAGGACCCAAAAATGAGATAAGAATTCTCTCAGATTGCAGTTATTTGAGGTTATTAATCAGCATTGAAGTTGTTTATTCTAATGTTGTGTGGTGTAGTTCACGAACTATCGTGATCTCTGACTTGGATGAAATCAGTTTTGGTTGTATTTTGTTAGGACCGAAGGAGTTTCGGAATGTATCAAAAAAGCAACTCGCCATATGGTGTGAAATGAGAAAAACGTAGTGTAAATTACCCAGCTTTGTAGATGGAAATTTAAGACTAGCTGGCTTTTCAGTTACCAGAGGTAAACGTTTTCAAGGCAGTTTTTACCAACGAAACCTGCCTTGGGAAATGGTACCCTCGATAATCGATACGTCGACTAATTATAATTTTTCCTACAAAAATCCGTGTTACTGACATTACATTTTTCTTATTTTTCACCTCACTTGTAAATCACCAGTCCAGTTTTATTTGCATCAACCGAAATAATACCAAAATTTTATCACGAGTAGTGAATAGTTTGACTATTTCTGGGGAACTGTTCCCTACGTCACCAAACTGGGTATCGTTAAAGTGGATGCAGGTTCCTTCAATATCGTAACTAGCTAGATATCACACGGCGCTTGGTCTACTCTTCCCGTAAGCACAAATCACATCAGTGTCTGTCGGATAGCAACAGAAAATATGCACACTCTTCCCTGTAGACCGGCATATAAATTACGCAGAAAATTGTGCTTCGTGAATCAGTATTTCTGTGGCTTGGGTTAACTTTTCAATACAAACAAGAAATCGATCATACCTGGTAAACACCGGCCTTCGTTTTGTTCATTTCTAACTGACCGCAACGATAGTTACGGAAACTCAGCCTGTCCTTAGAATGACCTAGGTGGCGCTCTGCAACCCATAATGGAAGAAATGGAAAAAATACTTGTTCGTAAATAATTTACTACAAGAACCACCTTCACTATAAAAAATTACTTAGAGGTTGCTATCACTACCCGCTTCATGAAATAATGGCTGTCGGTAACAGTGAAGCATCAAAATTTCGACTAAATTATGGGGGAACAATCGATGCTCAGTTTCCAGGGCCTCTCACGCCACCTTTCAAAAATGAGATCAAACTAGCGCTTTGAAATGGTAATGTTGATTTTTCCCTTTTAGTTGACATGAAAACCCTGCGGAACTGTATCCCCTTTTATGCGGTGTTGTCAGTCAGTTGCGCCGATTCGGTTCAGTTCAGTTCAGTTTGAACAACTAACAATGAAGCACTAGCGGCAGCGGCTTTATTTGTCATCTCTGGAGGGGAAACTCGATCGAAAGTTTATGACAAACAAGAGCAGGAAAAGAGTTGAAAATAGAGTTGAAAATAATATCAGTTCGATAACGAGACCGTTCACGAATACAACAGCGTCACTGGTCTCAACATGAAACTCGATATTCTAATGCATTTACCCACCAAGTGAAGATATTCGTAGGGCCCCACCCAGGAAATCGAACATATCTTACATGGCCATGTTCATTGTTCATAGATTTTGTATGCACCAGTCGCAAAAATCAGTCGACAGCAGTCAGCACAGGTACCCTCACACACACATTTGCCCTAATCATCCGAAAATTCAGCTCGTCAGTAGTGCCTCTTGACAGGGCAGAGATTGACCGTTATCAAGCCAGTCACATGTCCATGCTTTGATAGTGATGCCCTTGGTGGTTTCACGTAAATTCATGCAAGATTCACTTGAAGTAACATCGAATTCACTTGAATTTAAAATGGCATAAGGCAATAAAAATGTGATCTTGACCAAACGTTTGTTGATGAAAAATTTTAAAAATGATAAAATGAGTTAAATACAATATAAGTAATAAATGAATACTCGTTTTGCTCCCCTTTTTACTGAATATCCAGCAGTGTAAAATAACTCCAAAATGGGTCCGAGGCCAATGAAAAGTGGCCAAATTCCAGTTTAAATCATTTACTTTATCATCTTTTTGTTAGGTGATCGGTAGTGTATTTCTCATCACTTTTGTCACCCTTCCTACGTACGAGCACCATTAGATACGTGGAAGAGTGCTGAGCAAAACCTAGCTTTCTTTTTTTAGAATTAACCTAGCCGTTCATAACTACCACGTTATCAAAGTTCGGATAGTTATTCGGTAAATAGTTCTGTCCGTTTGTATGATTGGTTGATTGACTCTTTTTGAGGTCTTAACTTCCTGTTCATTTTTTGTTTGTTCACTCACATTCGTAGAGCACAATCTATCCGAATCAGTTTTCTTCGTGTGACCGGAATCGCACCGGTCGTCGCATGTAACCTAACTAGAGTGGTACGAAAGGGACGTAAGTTAGGCGATCGGATTACTTTTCTACCGACCTCGTGTATGGTATTCTTATACTTGTACTACTATTGCATCTGAAATCATCACGTCTTTTGCATACGAGATCTTCTCATCACTCGGTGTGTAATACCTAATTGTGATTGTTTTCTTAGTCAAACGAATAGACATATGTGTTGATAGCGTTTGTTTTGACAGCTTGAGAGGAAAATACATGCTTCGGATTGTCCGACTACCAGAAAATGACAGCGCATCTACACATACACACACACATGCGCGAGTTTCTGCAATGAATCATAATGTTGAACGATGGTGAGTCGATGTCTCCTACGTGTTCCTCTTCTCGACTAGTGACTAACCAGCAACGATAAAAAATGTGCCTATCGCGTTTGAAACCCTTTTCACCAATGGCTGGACAACAGCGACAACTTGTGAATCCGGATTACTTTCGCGTGGACATTGTTACGTCTGAACTGTCCGTTTAGCCAGTCGTGTAACACCTACTCTCCAGCTCCGCAGAAGAAATTAAAAAAATTCTCATCCTTGCTAACAGTGGTGCACAAGAGGTGATTCATTGCTTCCGTTGATGGTTTGACTCTTCTGGGATAGCTAACGTGTTCGATAGCAGTTCACGCACAGGTTAGTCATACTGCCTAAAACAGTCGCGCTGCTGATGCTTTCTTTTCACCTTTGACTGTGCTTGCTATGTCTTTGATGGTTGCAGTCTGACATTTTGGTGATCTTCCTTAAAAGTCTCAAGAAAATTTTTTCCCGATAATATGGCTGACACACACTTAACGAGGATTACGGGAAGAATCCGGAAATCTACGATTATATTTGTAATTACGTATGTTGCATTGAACACGATTATTTATCGGACGTGGTACAACAGATAAACATCATCAAAAGGATAACAGATGAACAACCCGAGCGAAGGAGAATCCTGTATTACGGTGGGAATATATCTCAAGATGATAAAACGGCCGATAAAGCCATGTGCATTTCAGTACTCTGATGAACTGCTCGCAGCTGTAGGAATTTAAAGACAAGTTCTACGGAAAAAACGGGACAGTATCACTTAATAAATCAATTTCATTACCTGCAAAAATGCATCAAGTCGAACTAATCAGGGTTAAGCTTTTCACAATCATATAAAGGCATAAATTGTTCACGAAATGGCACTATTTACTCTCAGAACTAGAGTTGGAAAGAAACAATCAGCGGAAAAGGTGGAGGCTTGATATTCGTCAGAGGGTCGGTCGAACCGCAGCATCACCGTGGACCACGTTCACTGGCCAATTTGGTGAGAAGGGCCCAACTGTATGGGCCACAAAGAATGTAAAAAGGCGACATGATTATTTAAGAAAAAAGGGATGATCAACACAGCAACTATTAGTTATACCGCCTTCGATCGCACCCACCCAAATATTTTTATGCGAGTAGGAATTTACCACCAAATGATCTCTGCTGATCTGTCCCTAAACGGGTTTTCACGAGTCTTGCGCCGAGGGCGAAGGACACTGATATCTTTTCCCGACCAACTTCTTATCTGAATACACTGATCACATAAGTCAACCTTGACTCAGAATTGCTTTGTGTCTGTCTCGTTCTTTACCTTAACTGACCTCGTTTTCCTTAACAATCTCAAATTCCAATATTACGGTCGATCTCAAAGTTAGCTGCCACCAAGCCAAGAAGAATCGTCAACGAAACACTGTTATTAATCACCTTGTTTCACTCTTCTAAGAAGACCGTGCACTCACAGCCCTGATGAGAAATCGCGACATTTGTCCTCAGTAAACCATTTCGCTTACGGAGCAGCTAATTGGAGATGGTTGGTCGGATGACCCGAGGTTTGTTCATGGGAAGTGGAGTCCAGAGGACAATCACCCAAACAAAGATTCATCAAACGCACAAGCTACTCGCAATTAATTGCATGATATATATATATATATATATATATATATATATATATATATATTATATGTATAATTTCAGTTGTCTCTTGCGAAAACCACATTCAAAACCCGATTCACATCAAAGCATTTGGCAAAACTAACACATTCACTCAGCTGTTGAGTCCGTTGTATTAGCTCTCTGAGGGAATTGATCTTTACTCTTATTTTCCTTAGCAAAAAACATGAGTTTTCGTGCGCGCTGGATTACTATTCAGAAATTCATTACCGATTTAAAAAAATTGCGGTGGTTTGAAGAGTTGGCTAAATTTGTCAGCTAACTATATATCACCAAGAGAGTATGGCTATCAACAGAACACTATATGCCCAGTCAGCGAAAGTACACTTATTTGATGTGTTCAGAACCAGCCCAGATAGACTGGTGGTTAGGTGTACTACTCACCGTCGCATCCAGGTTCGAGTTCGTGGATGTGCACTACTGATGATTCCTAGCAAGAACGAAACAGTTGCACAGTGCTCCCATGGTTTCCATTGGTGAGTTGAAGGCTCACTTTGCTTGATGAATCACATTACGCAAAATCTGATCTCCTACCAATCATACATATTCGACATGAATCGGACAGTAAACTGACATCTTTCACTGTTTGACCCTATCATGGAGACGTTCACACACCAGCTTTAAAATGTATTTTGTACGAAGCAAACCATAAATAATCTAGTGTACCAACGAGAACAATATTTTAGTGGAAGGCTTTTACTGGATGCTCAATTTAATTGGTACAATTTGAAGTACGTCTCTATCAAGAGACATTACGTGTGCTGTGATTCATAAGGTTAGTCGAACCGTTATTTAGAAGTAGACGGCATCGCATGGTGTTGTATTATATAGTATGATGATCTGGTCTCCTGCTCTTCCGAGTAGTTTCTTGTATTTTGTGTGGCTGTTTGATGACAAACCTGAGCAAAATACAAGAATATCAACACTTTGGTCTGGGATTGAATATAAAAGGAAATAACAGGACGAATAGTAAATTAGCTTTCAGGAAATAGTGGGTACGAAAATGGGGTTTGTGCATCTTTTCTGTGAATTTGACATAGTTGGCCAAAATACGAAATGCGTGTAGCTTTGGAAGGTTACAAAAAATAGTTCAGAATTATGGATGGACATGATTGGCACTGATTTGTTACGGGTTCTGACATTGTAGATCATAGACTTTGTGCTACTTCTGGTCGTGACACAGAGTCCTAGGCGCGATGGAATTCTTCGCAAATGAAGGTTGGATTAGTTGAAGTCTAAAGGACTTGAACAATCGCTTATGACCACCACTTGGTCGTTTTTACATCGTCAACTTCTGACGACCAAGCGTTTTTCATTTGTTGGAAGTGATATGGGAAGTTAGTCAGAATACATCTTCTTCCTTATTGCTTCCCACCTAATCCATAAGATGTGCAAAGGCTGATCTAAAAGCACAGTCTTCTTCGTTTCGTTGACTGAACGAACTAACCATTGTTCTCGAGCTTTTGCACTGTACCTCGCGTCCCACTAGCATATTCAACTGAACAATTTTAAACAAGCGAAATAATGTGTAATTACTGATTAGGACGAAGTAGCAAGTCCAACAATATGCCAAAAAAGGGTTTGCTTTAGGTGCAGCGGAAACTAGCAAACATTACCAGAAACAAAAGCGAATGACTATAGCTCTGCACAATTCCAATCTCACTTTGACATTTGGTAGTGTTTATCGACAGTTCGTATAACTCAAAAATCTTATGTTTTGTTCTTGTGTGATTTTCATTGTAGAAACTGATCTTCATTATTGTGCATTTGCACAAAAACACGGCGTCACAAAACGGTCTGAAGGAATGCCCAAGACTCCCATCAATACAGTGGTTCATGTGGAGGTAGATAACAAACGTTTGCCTTATAAAAGGTGGCCGGAACGTGTATTGAGTTGCCATTTCACGTGAATTATTCAATATTGGCTAGTTACTTGCGCGGTGGTTGTCCCATCCTAGTTCAAATATTGGTGCGTGCACTTTTCGAGTAGAAGTATATTTTACATTTCTAAATGATGAATGATAATTTGTCTCACCCAACTAATTAAGCAGTGGACCAGTTGGTTCACAAAATATATTGAGAAGACTGGACAGAATCAAACAGAATAAAGTGTCCTTTCTAATTAGGCCGTTTTAACTGTGTTATCCTTGAAACTACCTGAAGTCCCTTGTAAAATACTTACCATATGAAACAACCGTGTTAAATAGTCTTTCTTTTAGTAAAGTAATATGGCATAACATAACTCTTCGTGCGGTATCAACGCTCAGCTCACCACCGAAAACCGTAGAAGCTGTATAGTACAGTGATTGTTTTCAATGAAGAATTAAACGTTGATATCGCATGATGAAGCAGCATTATGGTCAATTCCTACACCGAGGATTTTACGACACTACGGAGTAAATACAGGTCCCAGGTAATTACATGACTACTCGAAACTAATGCAGAAGGCTGATCATATGCTCATTTTACTCTCGTACATGAAAGCACAAAGGCGGAACTATATACTTATGTATCTTTAATAACGAGCTAGTGGTTCAGAGGCTCTAGGAATATAATTACTGTGGACTACTTGGTTGTGGCTAGTATTATTGCCTAAATTCCCGAAAGAACCCTATTTTTCCGCCATCCGTCGGCATCAACCATGACGAAATACAAGCCTGTGAACGAAAAAGAAACAAGAATTACTTACACTGAAATAACCTGTATTTTAACGAACACCTAACTTCCATACATAATAACATTCGTTGTTTCTGCCTCCATTCTTCAGAGCTAATCAGAATTCCTTCATCATAGATTCCACCAAGTTGGTTACGAAGTGTATTTCTATCTCATGTCTCATCTCATTTTCCATTATTCACACTAGTAGCCAGTGCACGGGTGGGCCACTAACTTCTCTCGTCAGAACGGGGAACCCGTTTTCTAGTAGATTTAAATCTGAGCTGTTGGGGAGAGGGGGTACCTGTATGGACTGGACATTGAAGTTGCACTTGGTTTCACAAGCAGTTGTGAATAACGAACAAATAAGTCATTTGGCATCACCGTGTTTACAAAGTCCTCGTGAAACATTGCACAAGGCCTTATCCGGAACAATTAGTTCCTACCCAGATGGTATATTTTCATTGGATTCGGTGAATTTTTCAGTCACAAAAATGAGCATTTTCCCACTACTCGAGGTGCTTGTAACTTGAACCCACCAACAAAGCTACACATACACTATTCCGATCCAAATCAATAATATTATTTGTTATGATAACTTGGTTTTTGGTAGGATAAATTTTCGGATGAATTTCCTACTAAAAACAGTTTTTTCCTACCCTTCCACAGCTCATCATTTACCAAGCACTCATAAGAGGAATATATCTATTGCCAACATTACAGACCTCGTCGTTTCGATCCTCTGATGAAATCCTTCCGTGTCATTCTTTGTTGGGCTTTCAATACAGCCTTCGTATTATGCTACTTTATGTCTAACAGTGGGTAAGAATGCCTGGGCTACATTGGCCGAGCTACCAGAGGCCTGACTGATTGCTTTCGGGAACTCTTCCCAAGCTCGCTTAGAAGTGGAATAACAAAGAGCAATATGATGGCAATTATCGTACATTTGACCGGCACTTATCACTCGGGTGACTTATAGGAATTATTCAGGATCCTCTACACAATCACCCGGTTAGGATCAAAAGAGGTCAAGTATTGCCTACTGCAACTGAGGCCACTGCTATTCGACTGAGTAACCGTCCCTCGTTCTATACAAAAACAGTCAGTCAGAACCCAAGACCTACCATGTACATCTGGGGTCAAATTAATTATGCAACATACTTGATGAGTCATCCCATTTTGACTAAATTGACCACATATCAATTCACAGAGGTGGTACATGGTATTTTCTATAGGTGAATAGCTCACACTATTTTCTTCCCCAATTTTGACTCGGTCAATGCTACCTATTTAATGCGATCGACAACAGTCACCTAACCGAAACACCGTGTTATTTGACGAGAACGTTTTTCCCGGGTTAAATTTGAATAAAAGAACCGAAAATATTGGTTTGCTCCATGTATTTCGGATAATTTCTCTGCATCTCTACAAGTGCTAATTTCAGCTATGGTAACTGTATTTGTTAACAGGATAAGACGGACACTGAAGGAGGCAAATTTGCGATCAAATTTACATCAAAATACTAGGAGAGTAAGGAAAGAGTGAGACATATTTTCACCCTCGTTGATTGCCCGTTAACGGTGCTTGCACAGATCACGGTTGTGATTACAAATGGCCGGCTCCGCATAAGCAGGGCAGAATAACCCGTTACATCATAGAATAACTGAACCCATTCCGGTGTGGTTACGTAAAATAATGGAAGATAATTTCGCCCCATTGACTTCATCAGCAAAACAATCAAAATGTACGTTATCAATGGCATGACATCTGTGGGAATCGAAGTATTGAGCCAAACCCAACAGCTCCCTTCAAATCATCCACTCCAGCTTCGAAACCAGAGTGCCAAAATATGCCGAAGGGCTAACCATTAATAATCACAATCGTGATCGGTGTTAGCAAAGGGAATAAACCATCAACCTAGCTCTGCTACGGTGAAATTCCGCACCACCCCTTCCTTACTTCCCCAACATCTTGATATATGTTTGGCTACTTGTTTACCTCCTTCGACATCCGCCTTATTCTAACTATATATATACAGTTACCGTGGTTGTGCAGTAAGTACTTGTAGAGATGCAGCGAAATGATCCTGGATTTATTGTACAAACTATGCTATTTGCATCTAATTGAGCACCTGTTATGCAACGTGGTACAAAAAATCTACTCCCCAGTGTTCGAGTCTTCTTTCTGTATCTCAGTTTTTCCAGTCCTAAATTACTCAGTTACGTGAACGTTTTCTTCTACAGTCTACTTACTTAATCAATCACGGAAATTACTAGTTTTTCCGACCAATTTATCTAAGTGCACATTACCCCATGTAGCACAGAAATCCTGCATGACTAAATTTTACATACAGTCTTTACCTTTGCTTTTTCTATCTTGTTTTGACACCAGTCTTTTGATCATCAGTCTCGATTCATTTGGGCACACAACAGTTCACACCCAATGCAAAAAGCAAAACATTCCTAGGTTCATCTGAAAATACCATAGTTGTTGTTCTCATAGTTACCCACCGTTAGGCACATACCAGTAAATAATATGGCGCTTTACTTGAAGATATCTAAAATATACTTTTCGCTTCCTGTGTTCCGTTGAAATGTACTAGGCAAACTTAACGTTTATAACGACCAACAGGGAACTACTGCCAGTAGAAAACGTTCTGTGTCGCTCTAAACATAACTTGACAATTCTAAACTCAGTGTCACTAAAGCACAATACACCTACAGATTTACTTCTTGTTCTGGACTGAACAGTTTTGTTTTTTGAAAAGTAGTTGCTGCATTAGATTGTTTTTAAGGATAACCATCCAGAAAACTTCCGGTCAGGATTTCCTTCTGTCCCACAGAAATCCTTTCAAGTCAAACTTCCAGAAGACTCTGAGTTTGCACTGATCTGAGAAGAAAATCTTGGGGAAGTTATGGTATTTGAGGGTGACCGCGCGTTCCTTTGGTGAACGCCGATAATCTTGACTAAATGAGGAACTAAAATCTATGGCATGTCGGTTTACATCCGAATATTATTCATGCCTGAAACTCACATGTCACGACCCCATCATATCCAAAGTCCAATCGGATCAAACCACAGACCCTGAGTTCAAATCTCACAGATGGATTCAAACTTGCTCCTTTGATGTTCTGCAAATGGCCGCTTCTAACTTCTACTACTTTTGCAGTATTAAAACGGGACTGAAATGGTGAATCAATCAATAGTGCTGCGCAACCAACATTAACTTTAACAACACACGCCTGACTGATGGCGCTCCAAAAGGCTGACCCATCTGGGTTGGCCATGTGTTTCTTATTAATTTCTGAACAACTTTAGAATGATAACCAAGCTATTACTCCTAAAAATTTCAAGAATCATGCAGTGGGATGTATTTTGTCAGACATGTACTAAAGTAGCAACCGACATTTGCAGTCAAACTTGAGAATCTTCCACCATTTGGAGAGCAGAAAGTTGTTACAACAATAAAACCTTCGGTACATTTTTCCACGTCAAATATGAATTCCAAACAACTGGTGGATACATAGCGTAAAGTTTTCGTATTGGTGAAATTACTAGTATAAATTTTTATTTAGGAAAACGTACGTGAACATCATAATCATACATAATCTGACTTTATCTGGGTCAGTATCGTCATCCAAACAGCTAGCTACATGAACACCAGCACAAAAGCAAGCAGCGAGTGATTTTGCAGATATTCAACGTGCGTACATACGTACATATATGCATGCATGCATAAGTACTTCGTGACATATATTGGCATGCATACAGATTGACAGATTGGCAGACAGACAGACAGACAGACAGTAAGATGGACGGACGGGCAGGCAGACCGATGTTGTCGAAATCCTTAAGACAGCGCGGCTTGCATGCATGCAACTTTGCTCTAGGGCACAAAATACTTTTTCACCTGGAGGAAATGATAGTTCTTCCTCCAACACCAAGAATGGATTTTCAGTCACATTCAAACTGGGATTATTAGTGAGAAAATGTAAAAATTGAGCTCATGTTGTGTCTATGGATTAGTTATTGTAAAAGCTTAACTTATCTGAAAGGATATGTCCAGTGCTAACTTCTTGCGACACATAAGATGGTGAGTTACTCAGCAAAACCTCTGTCATTCATTAAGTAACTTCTGATCTAACAGACTGAAAGCATTCCTTTTGCCGAGCCTGATAAATTCTGCGTCGTTTAGGTTATCGGTATGAATGCTGCTTGACAAGGTTTTCCCTAAATCTAAACAGCCCACATCAACCTGCAAATTGTGGTTTGCAACCTTCGAGTCAATGGGGTGCTTTCTAGTGACTTCCGACCGTAAGTCTCATTTATTTGGGACTTTCGTGTCTCATTTTAAAAAGCAAACTGATAGATAAAAATACAGACATTTTTTTGCCGTTACAAATCGCGACTGCCGACTTTAGGTCGTTTAAAAGCTGAGGCAGTTTAGAGTTTTCTACCCTTTTGTGCAACTACGTACAGGAATCTGTTTGAAAACACCATGATTACCGTCTACATGTAGCTGTTTGGATATTTTTTCTTCACAAGTCGGACGTGTTAGTGTTTTCCCCATCAGTCACGTTTGTGGCACAAATTTTGTGAGTAGGACCTTTTTTATTCACTCGAATATTCACAGAAATGTATTCTTTTTCACAGAACTACGTGCTCGCAGCATGATATACCCCTTCCTCTTTTACAAAAGTAGTCTAGTTCTCCAGGAACTGCTTAACTAGTACTTCCGATCGAGTACAAAACACCGGCAAGTTCATGTTTAATCTTAGAATTACTTTCCCGTAGCAATATCAAATCACGATTGAGAGTACCGTTGAAATTCGCATGAAATAGTAGTTATGTGGACGGCTCTACACCCTGCATAAAACGTCGCACCCTGACATGTGCTGTGTTACCAGCGTCCACCGGGTTGTTGCATAACCCCAACACAATACCCGGCACTTGAGCATACATCTCAATAAAACTTCTGACCTGACATGGCAGGACTCCTTTTTATTCAGTCTAATAAATTCCCTTTTGTTCATTGTTTCATGGATAACACTGCGGCAGCAAGATTGATCATGTTTCAAAGCGGCCCATATCAACCGGCATTATAAGTTTTACAACCTCAAAGTCAGTAGGATAGGTTTCTCTGGGAATGTCTTGCTATCATTCACGTCTTTTGACTCCCTGAATGTCTAACTGTTAAGCATCGAAAGTGAGTCGATCACTTGAACGATTCATGACGCAACGCTATTATTTTGCGATCGCAAAAGGTGACCACTATTGTTGGGCGTATTTCACTGACTTACAGTCGGGCAAAAGATGAAAGAACTCACCTTCGCAAATGGTTTATAGAAATTAACTTGGAACTATTCTGTTTGGATCCATGCCTTGCTCTTCGTACACCATTTACTTATTTGAAGGCAAAGTCTTAAACCAGTGTTGGGTTTTACTCATCGTGTCTTGTTGCGATACCACGTTGTACATCTTCGCCTATTTATTTACAGCAAGATTAGATGCAGCTTCAGTCACTTCACTGATGTTTATTCAGAAATTTACTTTTCTATTATTTACCAAAGATGCGACATTTTCTTGTTGTCAGTGCACGTATACCACTTTTCGTGGAAACAAAATAGTAGTTCAAAAGACCACACTCATATGATCGTTACGTCAACGGCATGATTTCCCAGTAAACTGATCATATCTTTCTAGTGAGCCTATCATCAATAAGGAATTTGCTTTTCAGTTCCAAAATGCTGTAGTAGTAATCTCCGAAATTCTCTGCTCTGTTTTGCGTACGCGTGATTGATACCTCAGCAAAATGAATTGCTGCAGACGGGTTCAGCATTTACTCGTAATTGAATAACAGCGCCTCTATGAGTTTTACTTTCATAATTTGGAAAATTATTCATATTTGATCAGCCTACTAAGCCTAGTCGTTTGAGCCTCAGGTAGATCCATCATGGTACCCAAAGTCACACAGTTTTAACTGTCCGCAGTGTATAACAAAGCTAACTAAAACAATATGAGGTAGTACAGAATTTGTTTGACGTGATATTGATAAATTAGATTTCGACAACACCTGTAGTCTACTGCCACGAACAGGAACAGAAAGGATCATTACATTTTATGAACGACTCTTTGGAAATTGATGGACTGCACATTTTGCTGCAAATTCCGGAAAGTGGTCGTCTTTGTGATAAAAACGGGATTATTACATCATTAAATCACATTGAATGATATACGCCACAAATTCGGGGGTTGGACGACCACATTCACTGACCTACGTCTTCATTTCGAGCTATCTCGAAAAATATAGCTGGCCAGATGCTTTGATGAGATCGTATGAAAGCTAGACGTTATCCGTGGGCCAACAGAATATGTGAATGATTTTGAAATCTAATACAGATGTCTTAAGTTGGCAAAAGCTATATTGCTTCACCTTATCATGACTGAATTCTATTTTTCCAATTTGTGAGTCATCTTCAAAATCTTTGCCGTTTGTTAAGTATTTTCTTTGGTAATAGATTTTCATATACTGTGCGGTGCAATGAACCATTTGTCCACCATAATGCAAGCTGAGTAATTATGTGTGCCAACTGTTAGGGTGAGACTAAGGAAACAGAGGAACAAATCTCCTCTTTTGGTCAACTGAAATGGGTAGGGTCAAAGTAAGTGTAGAACCTACTCCCTTGCTTTGTGCTCCACTAACTGCATTGCTGTTATTGGGTTCAGCAACACAAAAGCTTCCTTCGTCACCGTCAGTGATTTTGATTCAAGTTATTCAGACATATGTCCATTTTTGCAAGTGACTCATCGTGCACTTGAACTGTTAAGGGTCTGATAGTGAGAGTGGGAGAGGGAGAGATAATACGCACAGTTTCTACATCAATAGTTTCTTGTTTACCTCATACAGATAAACAGGAGTCAAACCGCAGTGTCGGCTGCGACACCGTGCATTCTGTACGGAACAGTCTGTGTCGCAGCACAGATTCAGGCATGGTCATTCCGTGGATCAGATCTTTCGGAGTCCGACTGTTGATATTATGTTGCATACGGTAACTCTTCTAGTCGTGTGCAAAAGAGAAAAGTTCGGTTTGTAAGATGCTCCGTGTAAACACGGGAAGGCCAACCCCTTCGGCAGAAGGTACTGTCATCCCAAAGTTGTTAAGTGATGAGTTGTACAGCCATGTTTGTGGTCGTCTTTCTGAGGCAAAAAGAATAGTCTGCCGGTCAAATATGTACAGAGCTAGACAGCACAATCAATGAGCCAGTGTCGAACTTTGAGTATTAGAAGAGATGACGGTGAGACAAAGTCGGACGGCATCAGACGAACTTAAACAAGCAATCTTCAAACAACCAGTCGATTGCTAAGATCGAAGCTGACTTCATTTACTGACCTAATCACCATTAGACCATTCAGTGATATGCACGAAGTGGCTGCACCTCACTGGTCGGTCGATTGCCGACTAGTTGCTAATGGTATTTGTGTTAAGGAAAATGGGTTATAGTCTCATAGAAATAAAAGATAGTTGCAACTGGTAATGGCATTGCCCATTTCTTCCATGAACCCGAATGGGTGTGTAAAAGGTTGATATCGTGACAAAAAAGACGAACGGCAAACTACAGATAAAGGAAGCAAGTGGCTGGTGGCAGTTGGGAATACTTCGTAGAACTACTTCTCGCCAAATCAGTGTATGGTTTGCACCATATAATAATAATGCCCCAGCCAGTGTGAATCGTGAGTTTTTCTTAAGTTTAATGAGAAGGTTGGAGAAGGTCAGTGAAATAATACATGAAGAACGGATGAAGCCCATCAGAACAGTTTGATTTGTACTAACCTTCTATAACAACCGGATTTGAAAGGATTATCCCCAGACTTTTGACACAGGCTTTTATGAAAAGTGCTTTCGTAGATTTGGTAAACGTTGAATTAATTCAACGGTTCACAGTCATGTGCTATGAATGAGCAATGGGCACTCACCGCATACGCTCCACCAACTGAACCTAATAATCTCACCGAGTACATCAAATATTTTCCAGCTAAATAGTAAGGCTTACCCCCACAATGATTCTATTAACTGGTTAGTATCACTCCAGCGGTACATTTGTTAATAATAACGTCTTCTATAATAAAACCGTAATTCGCCTCAAATCAATATTATTGTAGATTGGTTAGAGATAGTCTAACAACGTACGAATTAGTCAACGTATATATGTGTATATATATAAATATATATATATATAACTGGGCTAATCTCAAGAGTATCCAGGATAGTTTTATGGTTACACAACACTCCAGTGATATTTTTTATTTAGTGGCATGCTCCTTTGGACTTGTGTATTGTAATAGGCTTACATTCCAGTCAAAAGATTAGTGCCACTTTAAAATCAACCCAAAAGCACACATCTTGCGGCAAAAATGTGGTTTATTTACGAATTTTTATTAGAAGATTCACCGTGACATCCATCTTGCTAACTAGAACACGAGCAAAATAATGCACTGTAGACTTGCGATAGATATCTACACTGGAGATCAGTCTAAGTTCGGAACATATCACGCGATGCGAGCGAAATGTAGATGGATCATCTTGCGGGGAGTGGGATGGGTTCAAAAAACTCCTCGTGGGGAATGGTTTTAAATACAATGATGTTTATACTTACTTTAGTGATAAGGTAGTATGTGGGACCGAAGGTGTGAGTGATAACAGCGAATACGTTGCGGGGTTTGTGAGAATATTTCTTGAATAGGAGCAGGAGTAAGGTAGGACTTGGAGATCACTTTGGAGCAGTTAATGTGGAACTAAACCGCATTGGAGTGTGGATTATGGAAGGCAATGGACGTAGTTCATGCTTCGAGCAGAACAAGAGACGCCAGCTATGTATCGATACGCATTCTAAAGCTAGAGCATTTCATTGAGTCAGTTCTGGAAACGAGAATAGAGTCAGTAACCGATTGCTTACTGGTATGAAGGGAGCAAAATCGGAGCAATGCCTTTCGGTGTAGGTCAGGTTGGGATGAAAAATTCTGAATATCACACCAGCTCTCAGAAAAAGGAGCTGAATTCGGACTAGTTTTAGGTTGAATAATTAACAGAGTGTTGTGTCATCAGCGTAACCAAAGATTCATACAAGTAAGGTAGGAGATGAGTCGCTAGTAGAAGCAGTGGATAAATAGAAAGACAACAGAGTCCTTTAGGACATCAGATATGTGCAATAAAGAACCTGAAAAATTGTGACCAACTTTGAAATGTTGAGCTCTGTTTGTAAATTATTCTTTCAATTATGAAAGCAGAGAAGTGACAGCGAAAAGATTTCACGGAAGCGTTTAGCAATGAATGGACAACCTGAAACAACTGTGTACATAATGCATGTGTTGCGTTTCTATGCCAACTGATGGAAGATAAAGACATTAAGCACACAACGCCTTCATTAAAAAGCACCGACAGCAACAAGAAAGAAACGAAGTGAGCTAATTATAGCTCTTTCGGCCAGTGAGAGCAATGACGAAATGACAACGAAGATTCCAGATGTTTTGGACAACGTTTTGGAAGTAGAGAGTATGGGAATAAGCGCAACCATCAAGGGTTAAAACGTAGGGGTAGTGTCATTTGTAATGGATTTCTGATTGAGATAAGAGATCTCGCTCTTTTCTTAACTCGATTCTTCATTTCCTCTCTTTTTTCACTTCCTCTATATCGTATACTAATAATAATACACTATTTTGGGAAAGGTGTCGAGGCTAATTTAATACTACCATTTGGGGTGTCACTGGCTGTGGAGCAATGATTTAACCCCTGGACAGAGGGGTCTGAAGTCCACCATGATGACCGTTTGACCACAGCCAGTCAATCAAATTTTATAGGGATTTTCTCTGAGGTAGTTCGACTTATATGAGGCAAGTTCATCAAGATTTATTGGCTAAGATGATGGAAGTCAATATGGCTGTTGGTCACCTCATAATAGGAAGATTCTCGAAATTTGTGTCATGTACATTTTACAGGACTCTGGTCTGGTGGTTGAGCGACTTGAAGAGGACAAACGCTCTATCTTTATTCACAGAACTCCAAGTCGGTAAACTACATGCACTACAGAAGAAACGCAATCAAGCACTAATGAATGCATACCACCCTTTGTGGACAATCCGACCACGGTGTATAGACCAGTCAATGAAGATCAATTCCTTCATCAAAAAGGGTAGAAAGCGCATAAAGAAAGGGTCGAGAGAAAAGTCCAACAATAAACAGAGTACATATGTCACGCAATTACTTGCGAGTAGTGTGGGATTGTTTAATTTCCGTTTGATTGACTGTCCTTTTGGACTCCACGTTTCACACGCAAACCTCAGCTCATCCGACCAACCTGCACTCGGAAGCACCAGACTCGAGTTTCGCTCTTGTTAGAGCGACATCTATACAAGCTTAACTTGGTGATTCGGATCAGCTCGAACGGGAGCGGGGTGGCGAAGTGGTAACACACACGCCTTCGAGATGGGAGGGCCCGGGTTCAAACCCTGGGTGTGGCGGAGGATATGCACCACTGATGAGCTCTAACAAGAGCGAAACTCGAGTCTGGTGCTTCCGAGTGCAGGTTGGTCGGATGAGCTGAGGTTTGCGTGTGAAACGTGGAGTCCAAAAGGACAGTCAATCAAACGAAAAATAAACAGAGTGGCCGGCAGTTATGTGAGACAGGTGGAAGAGGACGACCAATAACGACCAGCGGGGAGGGAGTGTGAAACGATATTTCAAGTCACCAGAGTAACAGTTGGTGATTGCATTACGGCTCAGTGGTAAACAACACAACATGATAGATAACCACATGGAATAGAAAGGAGTGGAATCTTGTCAATAAGGGAGTGGCACGGTATGAGCAAATAGGAGCAGACCCGTGAGTGCGGAGGGGATGAATTATACACGGGAACCAAGGGTTCATAGATGAAGGATCAAATAAGGCCAACTGATGTGACGAGCACAGATACGAGTTAGGGATATAGACAACATCGATCCACATTGTCGTAGGAACTAGGTTAAGAATGTGTCACACAATGATGGTGAGCAAATAAATAGGCACACTAGAATGAAGGTGGGTCGAATACCTGTACAATCAACTTGATTCAGATTACTGAGTCAAAGGCAAATGATAGATCAGAGGTGGCAACACACCAGAAAAGGTCTCCAGAAATTGGTAGAACGTACATGGAAAGAGCCCAGGCAATGGAATCAAGCTTGGTTTGGAAAGGGAGCTTCAGTCAGTAAGTCGAAATTCAATACATACATTGTGGAGGAAAATACTGCAAACACCCTGGGGAGGTCGAACTTTTTAATTCGCGTCTCAAATGCGTGTTCGGAAACAATATTTCAAATGTTACAGTAAATAATAAATTCAGACAGAAACGTTTTCGTGATCGATTTTAGAGCCTTTCAAACATCTTCTAGGTAGTTGAAGTGCATTTGCGTTCTTAACTCCAGTCTCGCATAATCTGGACCATTTTCACCGGGAAAAAACTTAACTGAATAAAGATGTTACCGATACGGATGAAACGGGAGTGGAAAAATTGGTGGGGAGTGAGTGGGAACACATTTGAACCGTCTCATCTTCAATAGCTCTTCATATAATTCGAAGGAATAAACTACTTATACAGTCTTCCTTTCACGTGAATGTGCGTCATATTGCTCCCAATTGGAATTAAATTTCGGTCAAGCCCTCTTATTCTCTTCACTATCACCCAACTCTTGCGAAAGCTTTCCTGCCTTACTTTACTATTTACTTTGCAACACTTTGCAATATTTTGTACGGCAACACTCACTGGAGTAGTAAATTGCAAAATTCGACATCTCCAGGGTTTCCACTGTATATTTGTCCACAGTGATACATTCTAAAATGTCTTTAGCATACAGTTTCAGCTTCGTAGCTTGATGTATACCAGAAAATAAGAGCAAACAAGGGTTATCGCTCCTAGACTTCCGCACTACTCGTTAGTTGTTGCAGATATAAATATATAAACTTCCGGGAAAAAATTGTCCATCCAATGCCCGTATTCAACGTAATAGCATTGGCGGCTTCCAGTCACATGCATCGGATGCTAGTTTAGTCCTACGATGTAGATGAAAGATTCAGCAAATCATTTTCAACATTTCATCTTTTGTTTATTTCATTGTTCTCATTCTCCATTTGGCGCTGTTTGATCGATGGCTTACTGGATTGACTGATTGAGTAAATGAGTAACTGGTTGATTCTCAAATCAATTACTCAAATGATCGACTTCATTATATAGTTCACTTATTAAATAACTGGTTAGTTGGTTGACTGAATAAGCCGCCGGTTGTTTGACTGATTCATTGATAAGATGATTGACTCATTCATTCATTCCCTCATTCAATCAACCACTCATTGGTCAATCGGAAGACACCAGGGACTGTGTGTATTTTCGTAAGCTCAGTTTTTCCCGCCGAAATACAAGACCAGTTAGTTACTTTGGATCTCAGCATATTTTGAAAAGTGGTGTGAAGAATGAATTCAGCATTTCGATTAGGAATCAGTAGCAGCAAATCTATCAAGTTCCAAGATGGGCTAAAACTTGGTCTCGCAAATCTAGTGCTAGTTGGAACTTAGCAGGTAAACACGGCCACATAAAGCCAACTTAACGAGTTTTGTGGTAGAGCACTGATACTGTACGATGAGCAATTTCATGGACCGGTAAAATCTCAATGTACTAAAACCCTATAGTACCAAACCTGCTCAGTTAAACACGGTGTAAAAAGCGATTAGGAAGTGGAATATTACCAATCACTTTCCAACGGGGCCGGTGTACTTAGCTACAGTGATGGTACACGATACCGATTGAGGGTTGAACCTGCACAGAGAATCAGTACAGAAAGATCTGTGACCACCCACGCACAACAGTAGTGGACAACACGATGTGATTTTACGTTTCATGACAGGAACTCCTCCTTCATTACTTTGTTCTTAGTTCCGGGACTGGAGTATTTGTAAGCATGTCTCAGGGAATGCAATCTACCGCGAATTTTCAAATAATTTATAGTCTTCAGTTCATCATTGAATGAACTAAGAAAAATTAGCCGTGAAAGCAAATCATCCTGACCCCCATTTTGGGTGGCATGAGAAGGGAAACCAGTCAAGCAGAGAGAGAAGAATTCCACTTTCAAATAGGCTCGAGAAGTTTGAATTGCTAACAAAGTGACTCTCATTTTGAAAACGTGTATAGGTATGTGTGTGTGAACAAGATTGCTGAATTTCCATTGGACACAATTAAATGCAGATGGATAAAGATTCATATATCACGCAATTACTTGCGAGCAGTGTGAGATTGTTTAACTTTTCGTTTGATAGACTGTCCTTTTGGACAGAGGTCGACATCTGTACAAGGTTAACTTGGTGATTCGGATCGGCTCGAATGCGAGCGGGGTGGCACAGTGGTAACACACACGCCTTCGAGATGGGAGGGCCCGGGTTCAAACCCTGTGTGTGGCGGAGGATATGCACCACTAATGAGCTCTAACAAGAGCGAAACTAGAGTCTGGTGCTTCCGAGTGCAGGTTGGTCGGATGAGCTGAGGTTTGCGTGTGAAACGTGGAGTCCAAAAGGATAGTCAATCAAGCGAAAAAGGATAATGATTCATTAAATCTTAACCAAACTCCTCCGCTCATCCCTAACGAAATCATTAGTTGAAGTGTTTCCTTGCAAAATATGGTAGGTAGTCACCTGACCGAATTAAGCACTAATTAAATAAATGATGTTTATAACTGTTATAATCAAACCGTGCGAGAGATGATCGAGTGGTATGAGTCCCAACTAACTCTAAATTGCGAGGTCCGAATGCCGCAATGACTTGCCATATCGGTGCTAGACCACAATCCACTATCACTCAACTCATCACCACTCCTTACCCATTAGAACCTCATATCGATGTCCAGTTCCATTCCAGAGCTTGGACACTGGTGATTCCTAATTGTGATATGCCCAGTCCATAGCACTCGCGCATAAGCATATAACAAAAGAATATGCAGATATGGAAGAAAGTTACCTTCTACAAAATTTCTTCTTCTCGTAAACTAGAGAGATTTACGAGGAAGCCAATCTGCCCTGGTGATATAATTCTCCTCTATGAAGTTTTCACTACTTTCTGTTTACTAAATAATGATACTACTAGATTTGCAGGAGCTGAAATATTTTTGATCAACGGGACTCGGCTACTGCGGTAGGTTGATCGATATCAGAAAATTCGAACTCTGCATCTCACATTCTGAAGTGTACGATGATATCCGTTCCATTGCAATGCATAATATGATAACGATGACAGTGATTAATTAGTATTGTATCCAAAAGCTTATGACCTTCACCCTTAACTCACCGTGACTCTAGTCAGTCATACGCAAACACATGCAGTCATACACGCACTAGCACACACAAGGCTCGAATCAAGTAAAACCACTTGAACTGATCATCCCGTTTCTGTCTGTACTTATTCGTTTGCCTGATGCCGTACGTACATGACAAATGACAGTGTACGAAAAGAGTTATCAATAAATAAATAAAAGCAAATGAGGTGATGGAAGATTTCACTTTCACGCAATAGCTTATCTTCCACTAATAACACTTCATTCAGTCTGTAAGTTGATTCATTTATTTTGTACGCTACGCGTCAACCGTCACTACATCTCATCCGTTTGATTCGGCCAGGACAGGATAATAATAATAAATATCTAGAAGCACCAACCATTTCACCATTGACAAAGGGGATCTGCTTCTCAACAGCTTTCAATGTTATATATATATATATATATATATATATATATATATATATATATGGTCTAGCTGGCGACGGTGGGACAAAGTTATCATATTCAACTATGAGTTGTTCAGAATTGTATGTCACCTATAACAACACTGCAATTCGTGGCTCATAGAACGAGAAATGCGACGACTACTTACGCCTGACAAACTATTCTATTTTATGGTAGATGCCAGTTGCGATGGAAATTCATGAATAATTATTTCAAAAATGCATATATCTGAGTTTTCGTTTTTCAAAGCTGTTGTTTTTTCACAACCAGCGGATGAATTCTAAAGACACTCAGATAATTGGTTCACTTTCCCAGTGGTGGATAAATGGCGAATTTGAGGCCTGTTTCTGGTCCAAATATTAAATTATAAAATTATTTTTGAAAGTGTTATGCAATCTGGCATTACTTAGTAAAACCAAACATGGAGACCGTTCAAGTAAACGTTTTCTAAAAAGTCAGCTGTTTTGTTAATTACGAACTTTCGTGAATAACGTTTGGTCCACTAGCGTTATAAATATTGATCGTGGTAATGTGTTCACAATGATTTGTAAATGATTGTTGACGATAATTTCACCGTAGATCACTCCGCTTTGGAAGCTCTGGATTAACCGCAAAATTTCTGCGTAGACATTTTACACTTGATTGTTGAATGCACTACTGAGATCCAATTTGACTGTCCTGGTGCTTAGGAGTCCGACTCACAGCCGTCCACCCCGGGTTCGATTCCCATTTGGGATTCGGTGGCTGTGTATTGCTGACAAGTCCTAACAACGATGAAACAGCTGTACAGTTCTCCCATGGGTCTTAGGGGTGATTTGAATGCTCAAACTACATGACGATTTATATAAGACAAATATAACATCTACTCAATACGAGTTTGAAGTGAACCGAACGCTTTCCTCCGTTGAGCTTTCCATTCACCGTGAATCTGCCTTTGAGTAGAGAGATAAAATAATAATAAAGATAATAATAATATAGCATTATCAAATCGTGTTTTGCTTTGTTTTTCTTTTTCTGTTTGACAGGCTTGTGTTAGACACTCCAGAAAAAATGTTGCTTGTAGGATCATTATCTATTCATATTACCTTCAAAGATTAACAATTAGGCCATTTTTAACATTTTCTACTTATTTGACTTCTAAGCTTCAAGCTGATTCATCGTCAAAGCCAAGATCACACTATGCCAACAGTCCACTAAAAACCGCACAGCCAACGCTATTAGCGACAAGTTTGCTAAAATTTCGTCCTTCAAACCAGTTGTTAAGTACTGTGAAAGTTCTGGAGAGAGAAATTCGCCGAGAAGAAAATGATTTATCCGGCGAATTTACATGGCACTCGCAACTACCTGTTCTCTTCCTCCATTTATTATGTGATAATATTTCTGGAAGGATGTGGCTGTCAACCGAACGCTAGTGAAGTGGTGATTGTGGGGATCGAATCCGAAGCATAACGACTAAAAGATCCACGACGATGACCATTCAACCACTCCGGTCAGGCATGCAGTGGGCCCTCGCGGCTATGTGGTGACTGTCCCTTCCACTGCACTCATAAGCACATAAATAATAAAAAAGCGACTTGAGTATATTCTAAGGTGTTGATTCCACTTGTGATTAGCTTTGATCTATGTTCCTTTTGATTATCTCCTTCCCTGAATGCAACATCTATAAGCCAGAAGTAATCGAAGCCATCACAGCTAGTATATCGAACCGCTAAATGCGCAGATGTCAGTGCGTGGAACGGCGCAAAATGGTACCTAGATTACTGTAAGGTTCGCACTTGAAGTTGAAACCCTCAAATGCTAGAATTTGTAATACCAATGAATCCTTACACGGAAACCTAAATATCGATGATTGTATCATTCGAAAACCACTTGGATTACCGGACTGCATGATGCCAAGACAAAAAGACTGCTACCAATAAGTACATGACTAAGGGGGGAGAGAAATTCTAAGTTGTAGATGTTTTTAAATATGCGATGATATTATTATATTAGCATAGTTTATTCCCTAAGCCTCACTCACATCACTTTGCATCAATGTTTTTTTTTATCTCGTGTATGCCCATGATTGTAGTGGATGAGGTTTGCCATATAGCCTGTAGTTCCTACTGTTTTTTACTGATAACCTATCACCATGACCCTGAAACTTGCAAAGGTAAACCACATTAGGTCCTAACAGGTCAGGCGAGTCAACGAGCATGACAACGACGGATTATTGCTTGTCGTTATAAAGGGTAGGCATTGGCAGAACTCGATCATCATAACTCAAAGGCGAAAACCCTCTTGTTTTGAAGTTTAAGCAGAACCCAAATGAATTGAAATCCCTTGAACATTCATATAAAATATGATTTCATGTAGTTTTTCTCATTCTATGGATTATAAATTGAAAAAATCAGTATTATGGGGTGATAAACCGCACTTCTGAATGACTAGTGCCGACGTTTACCACAAACATAAGGTTCTACAATCCAACGTTTTCTCCCCTCTAGACGTTCTCACGACTTCTTCAAGCCGCCAAGTCCCGGGCGCTGCAATGAACTGAGCCCGCTGGTTGACATGGGACTTTTGGTTCCTAGGTTTCTACAACGCGAACTTCAAACACTTATGAGTGTTTCGTACCATTTACTTTCTTTTTATTTATACTGTGTGCACTTTTTCTGCCCTTTTTATTGTCGTGCCCCTCCACCGATGTTCCTTTATCAGTTTCGTCCTAGTTGTAATTGAGCCAACGTACAATCGACACTGGTTACTACACTACAATGTGTAACATTATCCTCTTTGTTGTTGCTCAAAACATCCTTCCTTCCATTACACCGTCCTCCGTTTTCAGATACGTAGCCACTGTTTTGTTCTTTTCTGAGTTTCAGGATATTGTTCGTTTCCATTCGATGGAACAGTTTATTTCTGTTCCTACAGAATGGTCCAAAGCCACCAATTTGACACATTCCAAACAGGTGCACTGAAATCTTCTTTTCAACAAACCTACTACATGGCGAAAAAAGGGGTGAAATTTGGAAACATCCCAGTACTACAGTTATGTTGGTGTACTCTCATCAGATGATGGGACCTATAATAAACGGTGTAATCAGTGATGTGGTTTGTACCCCTGTGTTTCCGACTTTTTATTTTGACTACTCACAGCGCTGATAGTAGCTTGTTGTTGAGTTTCGCCCTTAGCCTCCAAGACCATTCAGACTGTCCTCATGAAACGAAGATTAACGGCATCGATATTTGAAAAATATAAGTAAAAACGTCAACCCTTAACCCGGCAGATTACTGTATACGCTTACTCGGGAAAACTTAGGGAAGTTCTTGCACGGTGGACACAGCCAGGCCTACTGCAGTTCGATTCCAAACCTAACTTACGAAAGGTTACTTGTGGTAACGGAAATGTCGCGTGAAAACAGACTTTTCCGACAACATTGGTACTAAGTACCATTCGTTTACATGCAGTTGCATGTATCTACAGTATACTGATTTTAACACTGCTGCTGAAGCAACGACCGTGATTATACTTTATTCAAAGAGCTTTCTCAAATAGTCTAATGCGTTTTGATTGTGATCACCATTTGCATGGTGTACCTTGGAGTTCACACAAATTCCTGATCGGAATGGAATTCTGAACTCAATGATTCGGAAGCTAACTGAAAGTACGCAGTCATGTGAAACGGTTTCAAATTCCTCAACTGGAAATGAAGATGGGTTTCTAAGTGCGAGGGTACTGGCTGACACATCGTCAGTTGACGCCCTAGATTCGTTAGCATACAGCATGTTCATAGACGTCACCACCCTCTTCTATTCAAATTCGTGGACGCCAAGTCATGCTCCCGTGGGCGTTCGTTATTGAACAATCTTTGCAAAGATAAATTTCCCACAAGCTTGCGTTGTTTGCACAATTTAGGGTTGTGTGTACGGATCGGTAAGACCTCCATATATCTTAATAGTTTTGATATTCGCGCACTAGTAGATCGGTTCGAACGCCAAACTTGCGATGATGCAACATATGGTCTCTTGAAGATATATGTGTATATGATATACATGTGTGCAGACACAAAGAAATGTGCACTTCATAGGCGGAACTAAAAACCAGTTACGTCATCAAATGGCTGAACACATTCCAGTTTGGCTTCACAAGACAATGAGTAGCAAATTCACCACGACTGCATCATCAATCGAGCAAAGGTCAATCAGGTCATCAATTGCTCAACATCTTTACGAGATTAGATATTGCGTCATTGCAAGTCACATGTTCGAAGCGATTTACTCGACCGCGAATACCAAAGTTCTAAGATATCAGGCATTACACAGTATCCCTCTTACGGACGGGTTTCCAGGGACAAACCGTACTCATGAGGGTTTCCAAGTTAGTGAAGTGGAAACTTATACAAGCTGAAAAACGGCCTCCCAGGTCCGTGCTCCTGGATTTTGTTAACCCTGGAGAGAGGGACACCATTTTAGCCTCTGCAGATCTGGTGAAGACCAAAACCCAGGGAAGGTTCGAAGTGGAGCTGGATAATCCGGCCAGTTGGCGCACGCTAGACATCAGGAGGACTGTCGAATGTATCCAACACCGCCAACAGCATACAAGCATTGAAAAGAGTCACACCTCACATAAACGGTATGGCACTACGATCCATTTAAATCCTTGCAAAACACCAGTAAGGAGTAGCCGAGTAGGGGACACTAATCAATCTTCTAATAAGCCAGAAATCTTGGCAAGCATACGGAACTGGTTTCCGAGTGCCATACCCATTAGCTGAAATTTGAAGCACAACAAAGGGCACGTAGTCTAGTCGTGGCCTACACTAATTCAAACTGTATTGGGCACAAATGGCATGAACTGGCAGCAGTGACTGCCAGATCAGACAGCATCTCGATCACCAAATTATGGCCAAAAGGAGGCCACGAAATAGGTGTATTTTTCCTGCTGGTTACTGCATATATCGACAGAGTGGGTGGCACGGACCGGGGTGGCTCGATGCTCATAGTATCGGACAAAAACAAACAGATGGCTGGGATGAGGATAGCAAAACAAATACCCAGACTCTCTGTTGCGATTTAAAGCTGGAAAAATCAGAAATCTAAGTAGTATACGTTTATCGAACCCTTTCTTCCACCCCCACCCCCCGACGAACCAAGTACTGTGGACCTACCCTAGCTTATCCGTACCCGGAGTGAATGAAATCATGATTCTTGGGGACTTCAATTCCCCTGACATAGACTGGGTAAATCCGTGGGCTCCTGGAGGTGGGTTTGGTATTAGAAGATATCCTTGTCCAACATGTACTTCAAACAACTAGATGGAGGGAAGGATAGGGATAGTAGATCTGGTCATAACGAAGCATAGAAGTCAATAGCATTAAATTGCACGATGTATTCCGGACCATTTCGCTGCATCTTCACTAGTGCATACTGCAGTCAAGGTGATCGTTTATAAATGGTCAGGTCAGGTCATCCATTACGAAACACCTGTGGGAGACAAATCACTGTGTTAATCTGAGCACGGCGTTCACGGTCACTTATGTCACAAACAATCAACGATTATTTAGATACGCGGAGGCATTAGCAATTAACCAACGTCATCCTCAACTGTGCAAACGGCGAGAATGGATAATTACGTTAGCCTTGCCTTGGTAACGCGTTTTCATTTGCTATCATTAGTTGTGTGTGTGTGTGTGCACTTTTGCCTTTGATCTCATGAGAACGTTCAATTTACCATTTATAAATGATCACCTTGACTGCAGTATGCACTAGTGAAGATGCAGCGAAATGGTCCGGAATACATCGTGCAATTTAATGCTATTGACTTCTATGTTCAAATTTGTGTCGGGAAAGCTATGTTTTCAATAACGAAGTATGCCAATGAATTAGAAGCACTCCTAGATGAAAGTGAACACGGGATGATCCGTTCCAAGTAACTGACTGTTAAGGATATAGTGCCTCACAACATGCAAGGATGCTTTAGGAATCTTGAAATGCAAGGCCTTGTTATCGCAGCCCAAAAAAACACTTACATGGGACGCCCAGTATGAAAATTTAGAGGAAGAATGGACAGCTCTGAGAAACAAATTGACACTGCCGAGTGAACACTTTGCTCCTGTATGTCGGATAAACAGGAAGGGAAATGCACAGTGGCGGACCCGCAGAGCCACCATGGTCCAAAGCTAGAAGCACAGGGCATGGACTCATTACCACCAGACGGGCGGCTACAGGCGGCATCTCTGATACAAAAGGGTCAGAGAAACTGCCATTATGGTCCAAAAGTGGAGTAGACTGTCGTACGAGGTTACTCTGGCTAGGAAGGTCAAGCGATGCCTAAAGGTCTACTGCAACCATGTTCAGTCAAAAACAGCCCTTATTGAAGCCGTGGGATGCGTCAGGGACAGACGCCAGTCATGCCTTAGATAGTAGGACTAAGGCTGAAACGCTGAGGGAGCACTTCGAAATGGTGCATCAAACTGACTATGGACTAAACCCTGCTTCCGAACTTCACATCCGACCGCTGACGATGCAGCCAGTTTTAGTCTTTCGTGATGATGGTAGAGCTCTTAGAGGACTGAACCTGCGCAAGGCAGCCGGGCCAGACGACATCCACCCAGCGGTTCCACCCTCTCTAACTCACATCATATCGGCACCCTTGGCCCACCTGTACACTAGGTAGCCGTCCGATGCACCGCTACCAGGATCTTGGCTGACGGCCGAGGTCGTTTCCATTCCCGGATGTGGCAAGAAGGAAAAGGTGCAGAATTACGAGGTGGTCAGCTTACTACCCGTGCCTCTAAAAATACTGGAAGGTTTGATCAAGGACCGAATAACCAGTCACCTTGGAAAATATAGTGTCACCTCTAATGTGGGAGAGTGTCAATACCTGACCCAAAACACTGATGTAGAGTTAGAATTTCTAGACCTGAGTGGCCCATAAGTGACAGCAAGGGCCACATATATCACGGACCTTGGAGTTCGGATGACTAACTGCTTCCAACCATCTGAGCTGCGCTTAACAGCCATATTCAAAGTCAGACGGGGACTCTACCAATTACAGTGTACATCTGTATTATGAGATGCTATGTACTACCACTACGATACAAAACAATAGTCGATCCACACCTCGGATATTGTATCTAAGCTTGGGCTCTTGTGCGAGACCCTGTGTCCAAAGTCATTTCACTAGGATGGTAGACTGATTGAGGGGCAAACCATACACAGAGACTCAGGGCGCTAAACCTGTTCTCCGTAAAGCGCAGAAGATTAAGGAGTGAACTCATGGAAGTCTTCAAAGAGATCAGGGAGCTATCGATCTCACCAAAGCCGATTGTAGTGATAGCAATGGAGTCCCGACTTTGGGGCTATGAATACAAACTGATAAAACTGAAAGCAAGAGGAACAATTAGAGTACAATGTTTTTGCTTGGCTGGTCATTAATGAATGGAACGACCTGCCGACCGATATGGCTGCTGTGGACTCGGTGGCACAGTTTAAGGCCCATCTGCAATGTTGCTGGTAGGAAGTACTCCCTAAGGGCAACTAGTCTAACGTACATGAAGCAACATTGGATGCAGCACCGTTCCCATCTTTTCTTCAGCATCTGCTCTCATACCTGTCACTCTGGACTCTCATCACTACACTGTATTCCCCTCCAAAGCCCTCCGTATTCTTCCTTAAACTTGACTTGCCTTTGTTAGCCCTTATGCCAAAAGCTGCTATATGAATGACCCCCTTGGTTCGGGGATGGACCTGGGTGAGGAGCCAGTTCGTACCGTGAGGTTTCTGCTCCCCTGACAGCGAGCTCAGTCCCAAATTGGTTACTCCACTGATCCAAAGAAGAAAAGAAACTCAGAATTCGTAGCCTGGTGAGTTCAACTGACGCTCACTGGTGCAAGAACCTGGACTGATCTATTGACCTAAGCCTCAACTCTTGTGACCTGACCTGACCTGACCTGACCTGATATGGATGCTTTGTTAATCCGTACAGAAAAACCTCGAATTATGCAAACAACGCGAGCTTGTGAGAAATTTATCATTACAATGGTTGATTTTTAAAGAGTACCCATGGGAGCATGGTTCGGCGTCTACGGATTTGCAGGGCAGAAAGCGGTGGTATTTTTGAACATCCATTGTAATGGCTGTGTTTTACAACACAAGTCTCCTCTAAAAAAGGATATATGGGTTTCTCTCGGAACCAAAATAACTTGATTGCCCATTTCATTATTAACTACATCATATTGTTATTCAAGTTTATTACCGTTTGGGTTTGTGAGTTTTCACTCGGGATAGTTGCGGCGTGTGCATTTGTAAGTGCACGCATGCGCGTGTGTATGTGTGCGCTGACTGCAACTCACAGACAGCGGAGAGATAGTCTTGGAGATAGCCGGTTGAATCCAGTCCTGTGAAGAGTTCCATGTATCGGAAAGTGTGTGTATATATGGCCAGAAAACCAGTTGAGCTTAAACGTGAATGTATGCAGTGGCTTAAAGTTGATTGGTGCAACTGCTTTGCTTACGTGGACGAGTTCGTTGGGGCGCTTAATGGAGGACGTTCATTCAGGCTTGTCTATGCCCGCCATCATAACTGAGCGTAAACGGTGGCGATAACATCGATCTATCTTAATTTACGTCGTCACATGGTAAGAAAAAATTATCGTCATGTATTTCAAAAGTAGGGTCGATGCATCACTATGGAGATTTCGCGTGTCTATTTAGGCACGGTGCAGAATGAGGGTTCCACAGCGGCCCCCTACTGCAACAGAAAACACGGTGCACATCTGGATCGGAAAACGACATACTGGTTCTCTTTAGAACCGGAGAACGATAAATCCGCATTCTCGAAGGTCTATTCATCACTTCTCTTTTAGGCATGACGCCCTGCGGCGAACCACTTGAGAGGTTAACGCAATGAGCAAATTATTCGACCATGTAAGATTGAGATGGTGAATTACAGCTAAATGATGAAGGAAAATGGATCGATAATTGGGTTATTCATTAGGACCTACAAACAGAATTAAACAGAGTAGTACACGTCGGATGGGAACAGAGTGATTGGATTACACTCTGGAGAGCTTCTGCCGCTAAAAGTGTGTAAGACGTTGGGATTACGACTACGTGTCATTTATTCGCGATTAATAAACGGGTCAGATAAATGAACTCCGGTAGACAGCTGGCTAGCATCCACATCTAATACATTTAAAAACTGTTTTCTTAGCGTGAAATTAAGTGCCTCAGTACAGTCCAGACTACAAATATTAGTGAATTTACATATCCTATGGAATGAATAACAAAATAGAGTATGAATTATAACGACACTCAATGGAACATTCAAGTGACGATAGTCAAACTGACCGAGCCAGTTGTTCTTATCTCGGAGTATGTGCTGCAACAGAAGTCTTTAAACAAGCCAGTTCAGAGTATTAGACTTCCCGATATAGCTTCCAGGTAGTGAACATGCATTCACTTTATGGATGGTATTCTAGCATAATCCGGATTATTTTCACGGAACGAAACTCGATCACATAAACATGTTAACTCTGAAGAAGAAATGAGAGCTTATTCAGCTTAAACCCTTGTTGGCAACCCATCTGGATCACTGGTCTTGTCACACTGCATCTTCATTAGCACCTCATTTACTTGAAAGGAATATGTCACCTATGAACTCTTCGTTTAAGGTAATTGTGAAGCCTGGAGCCATTATTCGACATGAAATATCGGGCAAGTCCCCTAAATGGCTTCTCTATCAAGCAGTTTTTGCATACACTTTTCTAGCTGAAGTCATTATTTACTTTTTGGTATTTGCATCAGTCTGCTTACAAAGAATATTTTGGGTGGGTGGTGAGTTGAGAAATTCAACCTTCCCAAGATGTATCCACATTGTTCGCCCACTCACATGGTTTACAATGGAAACCAAAGAAAATAGTGTATGAGGTCATTTGAATGTGGACAGGAACTCGTAGAAGCAAAATGAAACAGTTCTAGGGCGGACATTCAGATTATCGGCGAAGCTGATTGTTTGTTCGCGTTCTGCGAATAGGCGACCAAGGTATGGGATGAGACTGTAGTGCACGAAAACGCTAATAAACCAGCCCGGTTTTTTTGCAACAACCCTTGAACCAAATATCTCGAAGTGTTCTCAAATTCGGCACGACGATGTACTGTACTTATTATACACAGATTTGAAGCATGGAACACAAATAGACTTGAAAACAGAAGTCAAAACAAACTCACGTAGCAGGAACAATACTGGGTCAATCCGTTCCATCTTTAACAAAGAGTATACTGCAGTCGAACTGGCTATTTTCATAGCAAATGAATGTTCACGTAACACACACACACACACACACACACACACACACACACACACACACACACACACACACACACACGTATCTATCGGACAAACATACAACACTTTTCACACTTCGCTACCACGGTAATGATAAACTGGTCACGAGCTCGCGTGGTTTGCACATTTCAGGGTGGTGTGTGCGGATCGACAACAACCCCCCATATCTTAAAACTTTGGTATTCGCAGTCGAGCAAATCGCTTCGAACATGTGACTTGCAATGACGCAATACATAATCTCGTAAAAATGTTGAACAATTGATGACCTGATTGACCTTTGCTCGATTGATGATGCAATCGTGGTGAATTTGCTACTCATTGTCTTGTGAAGCCAAACTGGAATGTGTTCAGCCATTTGATAACGTATTGTTTCCTTTCCGCCTATGTATATGACTGAGCACTCATATTTGAATGGGTATATGCAGTTTGATTTGGCTTGGATAGACGATGGTTTTTTCATGAATGGCTTAATTAACGGATTGGTCTTAGATACAATTACCGGGTCGGCTGCGTAGAGGGTGCAACTGACAGCTGACTGCAAACGTTTTCCGATCAATCCACTTACACCATCACATTTGTAAGAGAGCTATGGATATACTTTCCTCTTAGGCCCTGTGGCTGGAATATCCTTTCTTGTCTCCAGGTGGCGACTCTTTGTCAGGAGTGATGTTAGGTACCCATTTGCCATCAGAGTTTTGGCGACCCGATTTATTTCCTCATTCAGAGTATCCGCCGTGCAAATCTTCTGTGCTCTGTGAAACGGTGTTTGTACTGTGTTTATCTTGCAATTCGTCAGAACAAAGCTGCGTGGGTGGAGAAGTTGCCCCGACCAGGTGTCTTTTCGACGAAGGGATCTTCTAATTGAACCATCTTCTCAGAGAACAATCTCAATGTCTGAGACGTTTATGGCGTCACTATCCTCGTTGTCTATCGTGAGCCTTATAACTGGATGCAGTTCTTCGCCTTCTTGTTTGCTCTCCTCGATAATGAAAATATCGTCCACGTAACAGCGATAGAGCAACGTGTTGGATATTTTGTTCCTAATCTTATTTTCTAAGTGAGCAACATATATATCCACGAGAATGAGGCTCAATGGACTGCCCATGGCAACTCCATCAGTTTGTCGATGCTCTTCATCGAGCAAGTTAAACTTCACATTGGACGTACATCATAGCAATTCGGTATTCGGTAATCCGATACGAATAGGATGCTTATCGATTTGTCCCTGAAAATTTGCGAAATACCAATAAACCACCCCTGAACAAATAGCAAATCCATCAGCTGGTTACGAAATACAGTAACCTTTATTGGTAAAGACTGAAGCGCAACATCCAGGCACGCTTCCCGTGATGTTCCGAATGGTCTCACGTTCTATGTTGTTCGTTAATCGAGGACAGTGGGCGTCAAATCGCGTAAAGAACCGAGCACTCTCCATCCATGCAGACTCACCTCGCTAACAGACCCCAGGCTTCTTCAATCGGGTTTAGATATGAACCGTGAGCAAGCCGGTTCAATTTTCTTTGGTGTTCCGGCACAATAGTCACATTCTGGTGAGGTTGGCCGCACTTATGGCCACATTTAAATGTTAAAATGTCATGATTAATGTCTATTTTCCAGAAACTTGATAGCGGGGAGGAAGCGAGGAGGCGCCAGAGTTTACAGAAAACTGGTGATTTAGAACTCCAGCGACTTACTTCAGTTTGCGCTTCAGGTAGCACAACCGTTTCAGTACTTTCCACATCCCACGGCAGGTCTCGTCACCTGGCTCTGTGTTGATATCCAGTCGTACTTTAGTTTTTGAGTTTGGATTGGTTTCTGTGGTTCGATTTCAGCAAGATTTTTATTGCCAGTACTAATAAGTACTATAGCTACAGCGTTGCGGAGCCTCTTCAAGAGAAGATCGGAGGACCGAACGAAAGTAATAGATTTTAATGGGACAGCACAAGTTTTAGAAATTATTCGTGAAAGCATTTAGATTAGGAGGATTCATCGTGCTAAGGGAAATAAAAATCGGTGGAGCCAACCAGTGTTCTAAGCTAATCTAGGTTCACAGTGGAGTAGTGACGCTCACAGCAGTTCGCAAGGGCATCAGGGAGATTTTCAAAGAGTTACTCTTACTCTTTAGGTTTAAAAAGTAACGTAAAATCATCAGACTTTTTAAAGGGTGCATGCTTGTATTCAGTAAAACTACTTCTGGTAGTTAGCTAATACGGAGTCGAAAGGAATATAGTGACCTCGATCGTTTGGTGAAGACGAGAGTTTTTTATACATCTCTTTGGATTTGTTTTCTCTACAATTCGCGCTGACGCATGACTTTGGCTATCCTACCATTTTGAAAACAGAAGTGAAGAACACAGGTTGCACGGCTTATCGTGAATCATTCCACTACATCTTCCCAAAGCTAAACTACCGGCGTGGGCAGGAGGGATAGGCAGTTACGTCATCGGATGCCCGAACACAATCCCCTGCAAACATATGCGGGCGCACCTAGTTTACTGGAAAGCTTATCCCGTCACCAAAAACGGTTTTCAGATTAGGTATCCAGCTAGCGGTCAGTCCCACCCACTAGCACAGGTTGCGAATTAAAAATACTCCTTATATGCTCGTACTCCTGCAGATACGCAGCTGTCTCCTCCAATTGCCATCGATTTTCTATCGTGCCTGCTTCCAATATCGTCATTATAACTTACCTATCTCAACGCCCGGAAACATTTACTACTTCATTTATGTGCTACTCAATGAATACATAGTTAGCGGTCTTTTTTCCTTAATGCATAGTCATCGAATACTCAAAAACCCATCGACATCCTTGACGTATCCTTCATTACCCACTTTCTTGAGGTTTGGCCCCAAACTACTCACCAGCCCCGTCCGTAAATACGATAAAACTCATCACTTTTATCGATACACTCAAACTCTGACAAATTTATTGTAGCCATTCACTTCCGTGCTACAGTCTCCAAACGACATCTCACTGCAAAATATTTATCCACAGTATCTCAGCAATCAATGATTCGGTGATTGTCTGCTCCTTCTACCAGTTTAACAGTTCGCCCATGTTGTGTTCGGCCTGAACAAGCATGTGCTCAGACAGACGATCTTGCAACGCACACACACGCACGTACACAGCTGACGTTTGCCGTGCTTCTTCCCGGACGACATTGATCAATCAGATTGTATCACGTGTTGCGCGACCTTGCACGACGTGGTCCGATTGTACCGTTGTCTTACACTTCCGATTATATGCATGACTGACTCGCACTTGCAGACTCGTTTGCGTTTTCACGTGCTTGCTGGTACTGGCGCTTACTGTACGTTGCTGCGGGAATATACGTTTTTCCATACACGTGCGCCTTTCTTCTTTTACCGAATTGTGAACACAACAGCCCATATAGGGTTTCTGCGCTGCAACATCCTGATCTTGCAAGGCATCATGTCTTCTCCATATTTTCACAGATTAAAGATAGTTGTCACTCAAAGTTTTGCCTCGTTGTCATCAAGTGATCCACCTTTTAAAAGGAACGTCGATAGATGGACACTTGTCTGCCATTAACTCTATCATATCTGCAGCATGCTATTTGTTACAGCTATTACCGTAGCTATGCATCCCATATTGGTCCATAACCCAGTTCCTATTTTCATGTTGATGCATCAGGATCCACCTAACATAAAGTAATAAATTCGCTCAACTTTTACCCATTTCTCTCCGATCCATTTCTTTTCCCATCAATCTGGCAATCTTTCACCAGATATATTGTTCGTTCGGTATATCACTGGTCCTGCCAATATCCAGCCACCGAATTTCACAACCGTGCATATCTATGGGTTTATCTTTATCCCATATCCGACGTTCTGTTTCGGTTAACTGTCCCAGATACATCCGATCCTCAGCCTTGTAACTCCCTGTTATTACGTGTATGCTTTTCAGTAGATGGGTATTTACCTGTCATTTACTTTATCCTCTCTTTTGCAAGCTGTTTGGTGCTGCTATCTGTGTAGCTAAACATCCCACATCGATCTATCATCCCAAGTATCACTGCCCAACGTCTGCTCAATTGGGTTAAGGTTACACAAATGTTGGGCCAGCCAATCGCAAATTTCGGCGACTCCATTGGAATGCGTTGGGCAGAGCTAACGGAGCCCAACTGGACTAGGGTTGGGCATGCCAAACATACGGAAAAGTCGCGGAAAACGATTACCCCCTTCTCGCCAATTACTCTACTTTCTTTCAGTCACTTAATTATTATCAGTATACTATTCTCTAACCTCTGGAGAATAACCATAAATTTATCATTACTCATAGTCAAAATAGCCATTTTCAAAAAACAAAAAGATATAATAAATGAGGTATGCGGCATAAACGTACAAAATGCTGGTGTTTCTTCGATTAATCTATTCCACAAGCCAATGTTCTCGGTTCCTTTCCATGGCTTTCACGAGATCAGAAAAATTAAGGAGTGGAAAGTTTTTTCCTAGTTGATTTACTGCCAAATGTATTAACTGAAGTTATATTTCCAGTTTCCAATGGCAGAAAGCGATGAGATGGTGGTAATGCCTTGAAAATAAATTCACTGTTTTCATCTTCAAGCATTTCAACAGATACGAAACAGAATGCGCATTGCTTTTCAAAATCGTGCTATTTAAAAAATTTAACAGCGTAACTGTAATGGCAAAACCAGATGAGAAGTCCCGTGCCTAAATAAGCATATAAACAGATGTGACAGTTAACGATGAAACTTTAAAATGGAACAATATTAAAGCAAATAAAACCGTAATACTGCAAATAAACATGGAAGCAGTGTACCGTCTTTGTCATCGTCCTTCGTCTGGATCCCGAACGTTGGGGAACTATCGCTTTATTTGTCAGCGGAGGAAGTAGGATCCTTGGCGAAACGTTCCAATCCTATAACAGCGCCGGGTGTTTTGCGTGACTGTAAATTTCAATAAGCCACCTTTAACTGCGGCTACCAACTTATGGTCATTAGCGGCCTTTCATTGAGGGCTTCTTATCCAACAACAGTTCAAGGCAACTTCGTCACCGATGGGCGCAAACAGCTTGCTACTCACGGTTTCGGCCGAATCCGTATCAGCAAGCCAAGTGAGCGTAGCCACCTGAAAGTGTTCACTTAAAAAGTGTATACTTTTTAACTCAACAAGAATGGTTCGTGGATCCCGAGGTATTTCGCTAAGATGTGAATTCAACATTTGTAGCAATCGTCATGAATATGTTCGCGACAAGTTGCATTTGTTGCACAACAGGTGGATATCATCTAATGCGGTTCCAGTGCTTATCCAGGTGTTTGCATCACTCATAGTCCTGGATTCCGAAGCAGCAATGTGACTGCCAAAAATAGAAGTATCCGTGTGTTCCTGTAAGGTTGGTTAGACCTTACTCCGCGGTTTCCTTAGTAAACGCGTGCTTCCTTCCTTTGTACTGCTGGGACCACTTGCACGTTACTCTAATGCTCGGCACTGTACAAATATGTTAACCCGAACGGTATTCTCCACGACCAGTGAGAACGAGAAGGCGATTGGGAGAGATAGTGGTTAGAGTGTATTTGGGAGCGTGCGTGAGAGCGTGCGCAAGAGCAACGGTCAAATGGCAACCGCGCTTGGCAGTCAGCGTTCAGTTAAACAATAAACGTGGTAAACATATGAACGAAGATGGCCACCGCTACATTCCGCATTGTCTAAGATATAAATGAACAATATGTAGCTAGATAAATCTTACCAGCTGAACTCAAGCAAACAGCCTTCTCGGCGAAATCCGGTGTAGAAGCTCCTGCTGTTGACCTGTCTGATGCTGGAAGCAGTCGACGCATTCTTTGCTCCTAAGCGGATTTCAACGAACCGAGATGGGAAAATGTTCTTCCAGGCATTTTTCAAATGGTAAGATCTGTATACTTCAAGAAGAAAAGCTGAAAACTTATGATCATCTACGAATTATCACTCGATTCCATGGTTTTACTTAGTACTATGAAGCTGAGTAGATGGATAGTTGCCTTAAGATAAAATCTCTAAACTTCAAACATTTCATTGAACAAGCAGTCCGAAATAGAGTGCACTATATTGCAATAACTAAACTTAAAGTTTTCATCTTAATCTTAGACAAAAATATCGTCACCTTAGAACGGATTCACGATCTAACAACTAGCACGAACGACAACTGAACGCTCGACAGGATGGACTATTAGGTACACGCCAGAAGCTCGTAGCACACTAATTAAATCGAAGTCAACCGATCTTCATAATGCTCTTGTTATCGAAAGCCCTTTACGCTATGATGAATTCCTACTCAACGCAAAGCGTTAATTTGGCCATCTTGAACGAAATGGGCACACATCTTCGAGAGGGATAGAAGTGGTATTTAGGTGGTCAATCTACCAGCTCGAAGGGAGTATTTGATGCAAGCTAGGTTACCATGCTAGTGTAAACCTCAGGCGAGCCCAGTTTCGTGGAGTGCCTGAAATCCCCTCAAATGACCCCGCTCTTCGTGCCTTTGACGGAACGGATAATGCATGGATGGCACCCAATGCAACGGTTAGTCCGTGAAGAGCACGTTCCATCTTACCCATATGGTCATGTTGATCGTGCACCGCAACTACGCTGATATATGTAAACGTACGGCAGATGTAGATGGTAAGTCACTTTTTTCACTATCCACTTTGGCTTGTCACCCTAAAGAACGCACCCGAGGTCGATATGATGTCAGAAGACAGTCAAATTTCTCGATAGTCATATCAGATCAGATCAGACCACGGGACATGGAGGCTTGAGTCAAATTTGCATTCGGTTTCTTGCACCCGAGGCTCCAGAGATCCTCACGTGCTGCAACAGAAAAACGAAGCAGCGTTCGTTCCGGTGGTCACGACAATGTTGCAGGTTTCTAGTTGTCTGCCCGCTCATTTTCTCTTCTCCCAAACATGAGAACCCCAGTAGAAGAACAAGCGACCGCAGACCCCACTGAACCATGAGACATGGTAACACGACAAGCGGTCTTCGTCGGTGAGACCTCGAGGCTCACATTCTTTGGCTCTCTCTCTAGACTGCCGTGGTGGCCCTTGAGTTGATGATGTCGAAGGATTTGTGATAGTGAGGATCGACTCTTTCTGTTTTTCTTCACTGTATTCTCTCTGTTTCAACGCATATTTGTACTATGCATCCCAAGTAGCACGTTGCCCCAACCTTTGGGGTAAACCTTGGGCATGCCCCAAGCTTGCCCCAAGTTTAGTTTTCATGTGGGAAAGATGCTAATTGGTTACGGATTCACTAGGATTATATCCTTATGTACATATATTGCCACCCTGAGGAACGCTTATTTTGGCCCGTTTTGTTTTGTTACGTTGCTATTAGTGGCGACCTTCACGCGGTCCCGTGCAGTCGTCGTTCTGTCCTTCACGTAACTGGCGTGCTTTCTCAGGCACGTGATGCACGAGTTCGTACGAGATTCGTACAAACCGTGTTGAACACATAACCATATATATGGCTCGCGATCATTATAAATGTCTGTCTATCTTTCTATATATATATATATATATATATATATATATATATATATATATATATATATATATATATATATATATATATATATATATATATATATATATATATATATATATATATATGTGTGTGTGTGTGTGTGTGTGTGTGTGTGTGTGTGTGTGTGTAATTATACATATATGTATAATTGTGTATATGTTTTATACTATACATCATCTTTTTTGCCGATAGCGTCAGTACCTGGTATACGCATGTTCGATGTTTATGGATATTTGTTTGTAATCATCATATTCGTATTTCAAATGGAGATAAATGTGGTTTAGTGTTTACCACTGTTCTGTGTTTACAATGGACAGCTAACTCACATGGACCGTCCAAGCAAGTGGCAAAGATACCGTCGGCGTAAGCAGGCGTTGAGTGCTGTACCGTGCACTGAGTGCGGCGAGGCTTCCATGTGGGCCCATCGATACCGATGTCCGAAGATGACGTCAACTGGTACTTAAATATTTGCATCGTAATATAAACTTCACTAAATCCAGAGCCAACGGTAAATGTGTCATCCAGTGATGAGGTTTCGGGTGGACATCCATCACAACTTCCTCACTCATCAACAATGAATGTGCAAGGGTCAACAACAGACTTGACCAGTGGTGTCGGTGAGTATATGTTATCTGTGATTTTATATAAATTGTTATTCGCAGGTGTCGACATTGAACTGGGGAAAATGACGTCCGTGAAGATCAACATGGACGCGTTGTTACGTTCATTTGCCGATGTGTTTGTTAGCTGCAGACTAACGATGCAGCAACGAAGGAGTGTGCTGAACGTTCTAAACCAATTTTAGCCCGGCGTACCGAAGGATCCGAGGACCCTGTCGCACACACCTCGTTTTTGTAAGAAGTTGCTAGCACAAGGTGTGTATATTCATATTGGGCTCATCGAAGGTCTGCGTCGATCTATCAGTGGACTAGCGCTGGTCGCGGAATCCGTCGACTTCCAGATGAATATCGATGGGTCGTCAATTTATCATTCTTCTACAATACAATTGTGGCCCATTCTGGCACGTGTGGTGCGTCCGAGATGTCTGGCCGTTTTTCCGGTTGGCATTTATTTCGGTTCAGGGAAGCCGCAACCGATAAACACGTATCTGGAAGAGACGGTATTGGAACTGCGAGATGTAATTGACGGCGGAATCAACTATCTTGGGTCATCAGTAGCATATAAACTGGTGTCAGTGGTATGCGACACACCTGCCCGGGCTTACGTTCGTCAAGTTAAAAGTCCGACAGGCTACTTCGGGTGTGATAGATGCATACAGCGTGGTCTGCATATCACAGGGAGAATAACGTTTCCATTGGTGGACGCTCGACCGCGTACTGATGCTGATTTTCGCCTCTTTAAATACAAACGTCACCATATTGGTGAATGCCCGTTCGCTTCAATTCCAGTTGATATGGTGGCAAATTTTCCGCTGGATTATATGCATTTAGTCTGTTTGGGTGTCACGCAGAAATTGTTAAATGCATGGCTAAAGGGCAGCCGAACAGAACGTTTTCGCTTGAGCCCGGCGACAGTCACAGAACTGGGAAATCGTATTATTGGAACCCACTGCAACATCCCGTGTGACTTTCAACGCCTGTGCCGTCACACTCGGGATTTGGAACGCTGGAAAGCGTCCGAGTATAGACAGTTCCTTTTGTATATAGGCCCCGTTTGTTTGTTGCATTTGCTACCTGATGAGTACTATAAACATTTTCTGCTATTATTCATTGCTGTATATATATTTTCTCATCCCCTTTTACACACTGAGTATCTTGACTTTGCTCACAGACTTTTAGTACTTTTTGTTCAACAAATGTCTGTATTATATGGTCCGCAGGATTTAGTCTATAATGTGCATTGCTTAATTCATTTGTCAGAAGATGTCCGGAAACACGGTGTGTTGGACAATTTCTCATGTTTTCCATTTGAGTCACATCTTGCGAAACTGAAATCATTTATAAAGGGGCTGGCTAAACCAGCTGAGCAATTGTATAAGCGGCTCCACGAACTGAATAACAACTTCGAAACCATCACTGAAGAAACCCCCACGGATGATTTGTCCCTTCCAGTATCTCGCATCCTCCGTAGTAGACAATTTGCCGTTCTCAGTGGTGTTTTATTTTCAGTAGATAAGCCCAACAACGTCATCATCATTAACGGACGTCCCGCAGAAATTGTCAGTTTCCTGTAGGATAATGTTCTCTTCAAATACTTCATTTCACCGGGCAATTTTTTCACGTACGCGTTAAAATCAAGCCAGTTGTATATATTTGCTGTAGGCGATTTAGATTCCACTTTGCACAGTGCACCCTTCCACACAATCACATGTAAATGTATTCGTGTTTGCATTGACTGTTCCAGTATTGTTGTTCCCATTTTACATACGTTTTTGAAATAAAATGTCACATAACGCTCTGTGCTTCCCGTGCCACTTTTTTCGCAAATCAGCATGACGATCTGGTAAGATTATGTATTTCTCGGGTGATTGCGAGACGAAAGTTGTTCTCCTTTGTCGGTTGTTTTGACGTGAAGCGTTCGTATTTTGCCGTTTTATTGCTGTCTTCGTGTCCTTGTTTGGTGTCAATGGCTGACTCGTGTTTGCTTTCACGTATGGGTGATCACTTAAGCGTTATTGTTATTGTATTCACCGTCCACTTGTTTCTGTACGTACTTAAATGTGATCAAGTCCCACATAGGCAATTCCTAATGAGAATTTTCTTCCTAGATGTACGTAGTGGCTCACTTTCCCGAAGAAAACTCATACGCAGTGGTACACAAAAACTGGATGGTCGACGAAACACACGTTCGTTGGCCACAAACGAAGAGTTTTCCCGACTACAGACGTCATCTGCTATCGGGAAAGGAAGTGCCGGACTCATGCCCAGAATACTACTTTAGACCTATGTACTATACGGGTAAGTCAGTGGTAGTTTAACATTTAAATAGACAAACTTGGTGATGCCATCGATTTTGAGCATCAGCTGGTTCATCAGTCAAGTGCTGCTTCCACCGATGAAACGGAGAAGCAGACATACTTCTCGCAGCACTACTCCACAAGAAAGAGGTAATTAAACATTAATATTCACATACCTAAAGGGTTCCCGTGGAATTCTCTTCCGACGAGAGTCCCCAGGCGATGCGGAGAAACCTAAAACCAGTTACGCTGGACTTACCACCCTCCCCACCGCCCATTTTGGAACGACTTGGGGGAATGCAAAGGTACATTTCTAACATGCACAACCAAATTCCGTTTTAGTTCGCCTCACTTGTCCTCACAGTCCACTTTGTCTGCACACGCTAGCACCCGAGTGCCAGTCGCATCCTCAAGGTAATTATTACTTTTGTTTCATATTGCTCATTTAATTACAAGTAGCGGCTCAAGCACCAGCGCCACGCAAATGAACTTGGCCCCTCACCTGCGCCAATTACTATGTAAGTTCACATGCACTGCCGTTACCTTATGTTTTAGTAAACCAAGAAAAAATTCTACTGTCCATAGACAGTCTGACAAAAACTGTGGAGAAACTAAGTGCCTCCATAGAGTCTCTTTCCAACACTATCGGGGCGTCATGTTCACAAGGTATACCGCAGCCAATCACACGTGTGAACACTGTGGATGAATTCCACCATTTACACGACGTCCTGGGAACGCCAGAAGCTTTCAATAAGATGGTAAGTCACTATACGTGTATGTGACAAATATAGGTAACGACACTGCGGCGGTATATAAATAGAAATCTTCAGGATTCAGTAAAGCAAATGCTGTCTGCTGTGGTGAGCGACGACGTCGCAGTCAGGTGCTGCTGGCTCGGTAGCAGCAAGAGGATAGCCGTCTGCAATCATAAACTCATAAAAGCAATAAAAGGTATATCGGTTCATTAGTGGTCTCACCATCTACTAGACGCTATCAGATTCAGTTCGTTTTTTTCCGAGGAGCCAACTATGAACATCGACAGACACATCAGAAATTGGTTCCACAAAGCTCGTGATCGCGGAGCAGGTAGCAGATGTAGTAGGTAAGTAGAATGAAACGGAGTTGCCTTATTGCTTCGCAACGGTTAGCAGAAACAAGTTTACTGTAAGACTAACGTTTGAAATACATTTGTCGTTTCTCGAATTACATCGGATTTACTCTTTTTTCCCTTACGCCACTTTCGCTATCCGTATCAAATATGTTCTTCGTGCAAAACCAGCAGTTATATGCAAGCGTGTGTTGCTCGGTTTACATCGAAAGACCGCTCCATTACCAAATATTAACATAGATTGATATTTTTTCAACTTGCAACCATCATTGAAAAATACCATGCCATTCGTCGATTATATTTGCATCGGATGTCATTGTCACTTCTTACATAATGGTGCAGTGATTTACTGAGAGTTCGCCAATAACAGTATACATTTTTTCCCATCTGAAGATATCGCGATCACCGACAAATGTATCCTACGTTCAATGACAATTTGCTTTGATGGATCATTAAAAATCTGTACAAAATACACTTTTTTAATGTAAATAAATTTTTCACATTGAGAATTTGGCTTTCAATTTCCAGTTACATATTAGACAGAAATTGGTGCATGTGGGACGCGTACGCAAACGGCCAAAATAGATTTATACATTAGTAGTAGACCATGAAACGGCGGTTGGATCTGGTTTCGTGTAACGTATTATAAAGGTTGGGGCTAGCCCCAAGTTTGCCCCAAGCTTGCCCCATGGGGCTGCCCCAAGGTTGGGGCTAGCCCCAAGTTTGCCCCAAGCTTGTCCCATGGGGCAGCCCCAAGGGGCAAACTTGGGGCAACGGTAGCGCTGCCCCAGGTTTTTCAATGGTAAGCTTGGGGCAGCCCCACGTTTGCCCCAAGTTTGCCCCATGCGTGCCCCATGGGGCAAACTTGGGGCGTGCTACTTGAGATGATGCTGTGCATACAAAACATTACACTACGTCCTATTCGGTGTTGAAGTTCTTGATTCTCGGTAGTTCTGTGTGGGATTAAACCTATTCTATCCGTTCGATATTACATTTGGCGTCGCGGTCAGGATTTAAACTATGAATGCTTATGAAATGGAACCTCTTGATATAAATTCTACGTCTCGATAGGTCGATGACTACATGGAACGTTTCGACATTTAGTGTTTGACCCGGAATCATTAGGGTGGGGCGCAGAAAACAGGTTTTTTTCTTCATTTCACTGGAAAAGACGCACACATTATCGTGAAAATTCTGTCTTTTTGTGGCGATTGTGAATGACAGTATTTCTTGTTGTTTTATTGCATCTGCACGTTTATGTACATTGCGATTGCGCAGAATACAAGTTCGAGTGTAATCCGATGGGATTACACTCGAACGATGAATGAAACTACCACAATGGGATTTGAACGGGCGCCGCTGGGCAAGGTCACCGAACACATCACCCCGCTAAATTTGAATGAGGTAATGGCGGTATTAGTCTGCCGCCAATTCCACTCATATCTGCCTAAATGTTGAGTCTTGTTCCAAAATTTATACCCCCTAGGAACCGCAAAAATAGCAATTTACGGTTAATGCAGTAAGGCATAATAAGTTGTAAAAAAAATTTGAAATAGTTCTACCGACTGTTTGTTATGTATCTGCTAGAATGTCCATTTGTATTGCAAAATGGATACGTTTTTGGAACTACATAAATTGGGGAATGTAAAGAAATGTCAAACGATCCTTCGTAGATCTGGTTCGCCAGGAACAATACAAGTCTGCTACCTTAAGTATTATACACTAGGACTTGGGCTACTAGGCTGCACCGTCATACGTACATACATATCTATGAACATATAAATATATATATATATATGTTCATATATATATATATATGCATACTTAAATGGTAACGTTTCCGGCCATCGCTCGACGTACGTCCTATAGGACTGGGCTGTATATATACATACGTACACTAATATATATATATATATATATTGATAGTAAGTAGTATGTAAACGTGTGGACAAAATTTCCCGCCGGAATATATATATATATATATATATATATATATACATATATAATCTACCATCCAGTATTCACTAGCGCGAAAGAAGACTCACGAAGTGAACACGTGCCATAACGACCTAGTTGTGCTAGCCCAAATAAAAAATCAATAAGGAAGACGAGTGCCAACATGGCAGGAACCATAATGCGGCGGCCCTGGATAGGGCCTTTTGTCAATCTCTTTGGACCATTTTCACCTCGCTAGACAATGCAAACAAGTGTAGTCGTCCTCGTTGGTGAAACCACTATCATTACGTTCCATAATACGTAGCCGCCGCAGTTCATTTGATGAGTAGCGTCAGCTATAATCACCTGGCTGCATCTGTGAGCAACCGGAATCACCTCCATGGGTATGAAGAAAAGGAACCTAACTATATTCTCCTCGTGTATTACCTGGCTAATGCCTTTACCTTCCAGCAATTCTTTAACCCTAATTACGTTACCACGAACATCGTGACTGTGACGGACACGTATAGACCGAAAGTCCATGCTATTCAGACGCCTATTGAACATGCGACTAGTATATTCCCTTAATTCAGCAGTATTATGGAACGTATCCATCAAGTTAAACACCACCGACTCTTGAAAAGCTGTCAGCCTTCGGTTAGCTACATATAAACTAGGATTTCCTATTTGGAACCTATGACTATGGACCATGCACCACTCTGCGACACGATATCCAGTTCCTTCGGCGACCCAAGTGACGAATGCTCCGCAATCCAGGTTTTTGTATCTACAATGAAGTCAAACATTAGCAAAACATTGTTCTAACCTTGAACCACCTCTACCTTTTCGACGCCGATAGACACAACAGTATTTCACGAAATAATATTTCATTCCGTCGCTAATTGTTAGCCGACGCTTTTTGGCCTGTTTCCATGTTCGGGCATTGTAATTGTAAAAGCTGGTACTTGTGCATCGCTGGAACTCTCGAAAATCGGCTGCGAAATCATCCAGACCTTCGTAAAAGTCTTCTATCAATCGGGAAAACGTATCGGAATTGTCAACGGTCATCGTCGTTCACGTGGCTAGCGAGCGAGATGGGTGCTGACATTTTGAAGCGCTAGGCCTTATATACCAGTGTTACACCCAACAAAATTTATTTCACCTTCTTTTATACGTAATTTATTTCATCACAAAATGTCTATTTCAGCTGATATTACCGTTTCATTTGTGGTAGTTCGATCCTTGACTTTCTAATCCCATCCTGTTGGTGTTTATGGTCTTCAGATGCGCGAAGTTCGCGCAAGAGCTACATTGCACTCGTTGCGAATAGTACGACTACTCTAGTTCGGTTCTCAATCATCACACTTTTCCGGATCCCCAAATCAGTTTACCATACGACAAGCTGAAAACCATTATCCTGCACCACTTCAAACCAGTCAACTTCGTTGCTGCCGAGAGAGCCAAATTTAACTGCCACACCAGACTTGAAAACCAGTCAGTGCTCGAATTCATTTTCCAACTGCAGAGACAAGCAGTGAAGTAAGACTACGGTCCCCAATTTGAGGATCACCTGCGCGATCGCTTTATTGCAGGAATCAACCCTCCAGGTTTGCAACAGAAGCTGTTACTTTCAACTGATCAGATCTTTCACCAAATTCGCCACATTTGTGAACAGTGTAACACACGTTTCAGCAATGCGTAGCCAAATTCGCAACGGATCCCGAAATCAAAAGGCGATTATCCGTGATATTCTACAATACTAGATTATTGAATGAACAATGACACCAAAAAGATACAAACCTCAATAATGAGATCACAAGGACTCAACAAACGAGAAACCGAATTGCAGCGTGCGAGCAAGGAGCACGTGCGTCACGCAGGTCCAGAACAAGAAGATGACAAAGTAGCGCTCTAGGCGCGAACAAACAACAATTGGTCCATAAAAATGAACAGTTCGTAAAGACACGTCAATAGCGTAGGCAAGTGAGTGTTGGTAAGAAAAACACTGAATCGCAAAGGTTTTAGGGAGATTTTCTACTGCTGGTCACTACACCGCCCACCAAAATCCGCCCGATTCCTTAACAGAGTCAAAGGTTTGGTATAAAGGTACTGATTCTTCTCGCCTACCTAGGCCCTGCTGTCAGTGCGCGCGCCTGATGCTTGTCGTGAACGTTCTACTCATGGTCGCACCTGATCCGCTGGCCACATAGACGCGGGGCTATTCCACATCTTCCACGAGAACAACTGGCCGATGGCGAGTGTGAGGGGGGACATATATGCTGTCCTTGGAAAGGCCGTCTTGCCCTGGCTGTGTGTGCTTGCGTGAGTGTGTGTGTGTGTGTATGATGTAATCGCCTCTACCTCCACGTATGCAAAAGACATTTCAGTAACGTCAACAAAGGCAAATTGCGAACACCGTCACATGTTTGGTAGGGGCTGCGTGGCATAGCGTGCATCGGGTATGTGCCTATGTGTCTGGATGTATAATGGAATCACAAGTATCACCACACATCAAAAGAAGGCTATCTGCAAACTCAGCGAAAGGCTATGAGCACTGTAACGTGTTTGATGGGGACCACGTGGCATGAACGAGTAAAATGTAGGCATGTGTGTGTGACCTAAGCTCCGCTACCTCAACATATGCAAAAGGCATTCGGTAACGTCAACAGAAAACAAACGACGGACACTGTCACATGTCTGATAGGGGTTGCGTGACATAGCGTGCATTGGGTATGTGTGTATGTGTCTGGATGTACAATGGAATCGCATTTATCACCACATATCGGAAAAAATCTTCTGTAATGTCAACGAAAGACTGCGAGCACTGTAACGTGTTTGACGGAGACCATGTTTTATAACGAGTACAATGTAGGTGAGTGTGCTTCGGGGTATGATAGTTAGATGCGTCAGTGTGTCGGGATAGCTTCCATATATGGGGTTTCTTTGCTCACCTCAATGACTAGCGCGAAATAGTCTACTAGGCCTCAGCGTTATCAGTTTCTCCGCCTTCGCTCTCGAGCAGACTAATACTGCGTGTGTCACGAATGAGCGTTCCGTTAGCTGTCTTCGCCTTCACCGTTCTTACCATTCCGTCAGTGCTTTCGATGGTTTCCATAACTACTCCCAAGGACCAGGCGCTGAAATTTGCGCGTTCGTCTGCAATCGTCACCGCATCCCCAACCTTGAATGGTCTTGTTTTCACCAGCCACTTATGTCGAGTCTGCAGAGCCGGTAGGTACTCCCGCAGCCAGCGCCTCCAGAAAACCTTGGAAAGATAGTTTGCCTGCTTCCATCCGTGGAGGTAGCCCCCATGAAGGTTTACCGGTCCTTGGAAACCCCCGTTCGACCTTAACGTCAATAAGCCGTTCGAGGTGAGCGCCAGGTGGGTGGGGTCGCCGTTCATTACTGGAACAAGGGGGCGATTGTTCAGGATTCTTTCTACCTAAGTCATGACGGCGTTCAGCGTCTCGTCGTCGGGCGGCTGCTGCTCCATGATTGACAGCAATATCCGTCTGGCGGACCGGATCATGCTTTCCCATGTGCCGCATCGGTGCCTGGCCTTCGGGGGATTGAAGTGCCATCGTATGTCGTAGATCACGGTTTGATCCTGCAGTTTGTTCCTGTTTATGTTTTTGTGCTAAAGCTGCAATTCTCGGTGAGCCTTCACGAAGTTTGACTCATTATCTGAGTATATATCGGCCGGTACGCCTCTTCGGTTGATAAATCGCTGCAAGGCCCGTGGGGAAGAATCGGTGCAACTTCTAGATAAACCGCGCGCGACTTCATGCACGTCATGATACGCCCATGTCATTTTTCCGACCTCGACGATATGGCTCCGAAGGGATGGACGGTCGTCTTATAATTCATCACTGCGTTGTCTCGGTTGCTCTCTTCCCACCACAGGAAACGCAACGCATCTCGTTCTCCTACCGGCATTTTTGCCTGATGAAACATTTCCCTAATGTCGCCGGACAAGGCCACTTTGCCCACTCTGAAACGGCACAAAACATCGATCAGTGGTGTGGTCCAGTCAGGCCCTTGTAGTAAGCGATCTTTTAACAACTTTCCCTGGAACTTGGCTGCACAGTCGGAAACCACCCGCAGGTTTTTCGGGCTTCTTGGGGTTGATGACCGGGTGGTGAGGCAGATACCAGATACCCACTTTGCCGTCGGTGTTGGCGGGCACCTTTTCAACGTAGCCGAGAGCTTCGATTCGGTTTACTATTTCCGCGTATCGTTCCCACAGAATCTGGTCTCGAATGAAGCGTTCTTTCAGTCGCAGCTATCGTTGGAGGACAATTTCTGTTGTCAGTTCACGGGTCGACAGAGGTGCGCCATGGGAGGGGAACCTCGAACTGCTCTTTAAGGCCTTTAGTGGCCTCCCGCACTGTTTTTAAGGCGAAATGATCCTTCTGAGACAACGATGGTCTTTCGTCTCCAATATCATGAAACTCCTTTCCATACAGCCGCTGCAGGTGGTATTCTATCCGGCCCGTTACGACGGATAAGTAATTCACGGAACCACATCCCCCTACTGGACCATATAACATCCATCCCAGAGCCGTGCGTATGACATAAGGTGCCTGGCGGTCGCCTACTCTCTGGTCAAGCACCAAATGCGCCTCTGGCACGTTGCAGCCGATGAGAAGATCCACTTCGTCGTCTTCCCAGTCTACATTGGTTACATCCTGCCGGTGGGGCCACCTAGTCAAGATTGCGTTCACCGACCTTGGTGCTCGCATGGGAAGATCCGCTAACGTGAATGCATCCGTTGGTTCAATTTCCTCGTTAGTGTCTAGAGAGATGAGTTGCAGGCTCAACCTGCCGGTAGTCATTCCTTGTGTTCCGCCCACCTTGCTCACTGCCAGCGACATCGTACCTTTAGAGAGCCGGTGTTTGTCGGCAGACCGCTCTTTCACTGGTGTATTGTAGCATCCATTATCGACGAAGGCCAACAATTTGACCACCCCAGTTGGCGTCACCACCCCCACGGCCACTACGCCAAAACGTACCGGTTTGCTAGCAGACAGCGACGTTGAACAAATCACACTGGGCTTGGTACTTGCCTCGGGTATGGTTACTCTCGCCTGGTGCAGCAATCGATGGTTCCTGCCCGTGCAGCCCTCGTAACCACATCGGTTCCTTTTCCCACAAGCTTCCGCCCGGTGCGTGGTGTTGAGACAAATAAAACACGCTCCTGCTATCCTCGCCTTTCCCCGTTCGTCTATTGTGGCGTTGCCGAACTCGGGGCATTCTGGTGGCCCATGGCTAGCCTCACAGGATCTACAGTTTGGTTGCGCCGTGGCATCGCGTGAAATGGCGTGTGCATTGGTCCTGGGTTGATATTTCGGATGTTCCCGAGCAGTGGTCTGAGCCTGGCTAGTACTAGTCTTGTTTGCCCAGTTGCTGTCTCGGATAAGTCGGCCAAATCTGCTGTCAGCTATCTTGGTTTGCCTGTCCAAGTATTCGGTCAGGTCTCCGAGGTTAGCCTCCCCGTCGCTCCGGCTTATCCGTTCTGCTTCTTCCGCCCACCGACCCTGTAGTTCGGGAGAGAGGTGACAGACTATGCCTTCCAAGGTGTGCATCGCACCCAGGTCAGCCCTGTGACCTAAATGGTCGACGGCTATTGGGCAGTTCTGCATCTTGATCACCAGGTCGGCCATTGTGTAGACGTCGCCCTTGGTTCTCTTCGCCTCTACCATCACGCCCTCTATTTAGTTACGGGCTACTTGGAACGATTGGCCAAACAAGTCCTCTATAATCTTCCTTGCTCGGGGGCAGCCTTGTTCCGGGCCGAGCATGGTACTCCCGTGGATAGCTTCTCTTGCTCGGCCTCGACAGTAGTGAGTCAGGTAAAGAAGCCTTTGCCTGGGTTCGGTTACCTTATTTTCGACGAGCGTTTCGAACTGCTTGACAAACTTGCAGTAGTGTTCCGATTGCCCGTCGAACATCGTTAGGTCTACTCTAGGCAAATCGATCGATGGTGTTTTATAGTCGGCGACCGGCGTGAAGTTTCCGGTCTTATTGTGCCCTGATCTATCGGAAGTGTCATAGTAGCTGGTCTCGTGCTCTTGCTCTTTCTGTGTACACTACTTTTCTACTTCCTGAGCCTGCTGTCTAGCCGATAACAACTGCTGATCTAGGTCTAATATTCTCAGCCTATGTAGATCAACATCCTTACAATCCATATTGCCCTTAGTAGCACATGAACTAGCACTGACAGGACTAGGCGATTTAACAATAACTCAAGAATCAAATGTACCTAAAACCTCCCCAGTGACTAGCCGTATTACTTCCCGTCCAGAATCCAATGTTTTCGATCCTTTTCTTGGCATTTTGCGTGTTTTTCCTCGTTCCAAATTGATCTATTGAGCATTGTAACACACGTTTGGGCAATGCGTAGCCAAATTCGCAACGGATCCCGAAATCAAAAGGCGATTATCCGTGATATTCTACAATACTAGATTATTGAATGAACAATGACACCAAAAAGATACAAACCTCAATAATGAGATCACAAGGACTCAACAAACGAGAAACCGAATTGCAGCGTGCGAGCAAGGAGCACGTGCGTCACGCAGGTCCAGAACAAGAAGACGACAAAGTAGCGCTCTAGGCGCGAACAAACAACAATTGGTCCATAAAAATGAACAGTTCGTAAAGACACGTCAATAGCGTAGGCAAGTGAGTGTTGTTAAGAAAAACACTGAATCGCAAAGGTTTTAGGGAGATTTTCTACGACCGGTCGTTACAAACAGTATCGGGACGTACAAACAGTAACTGCTGTGGCAGAGTGCGTGTTGTTCAATTCCTTCAAACATATGGGCTAGAGAAGCACTCAAAATTTGCCGCTTTTGAACAAGCCAGTGAGTTATCGTGGCAACCAGCCCTCACTTTCGACATTCACTCACCCGAAATCCAACCATGCAAGTTCCAATCTGGGCCAGTGCGTTTCATGTGGTCAGTTAAATTCTCAATCTATATGTCCCAATCGAAGAACTACGTGTTTCGCCTGTGGTAAGGTTGGCCGCAATAAAAGTGTTTGCATGAGTCGCCCCGCTTGTCGACTGAAGATAGCTCTTAGGATTCTCCTAAACTAAGTCGGGACCTGTTCCCGTATAGAATCTATAGCTCCTGGTCCTCGGTTCGTGACACGTTAGCGAATGTACTCGGCATCGCGCAAAAGAGCAGAACTCAAAACGCTGGAGCGGGACAACGTGTGTATTGGAGGAGCGCAACGGCGTGCAGACGGTGTACACAGGCGGAGCAAGTGGCACCACCAAATTCGGTGATTGTTCAAATAAACAAATTTGTGAGTCTTCGTAATAGTTTGTTGTATCGGCAGCACTACACCTTCAGCATCGTCTGTCACTTCTCCCCTTGATACCTGTTTCTGAACGCTTCCGTTGTTCGTTTTGACAGGGAATGTTCCACATGTTAACCAAACATAGCATGTTCCCGAGGGTAGCGAACCCACTTTTATTGTTGACACTGGGAGAGTAGAATCCATAATTCCACGTCAGGCTCCGAAGTGTTTTTATCCCATTGCTGGGAATAATCCTACCAGTATGATTATTCGAGGTGTTACTGGACACACGCTCCCACTTGTCGGCTCTTATTTTTCCATTTCATTTACTTGCATCCGATTCAGCTGAATGTGACTTTTTGGTTTCTGCTTCAGGACATTCAGTTCTTGGTTTGGAAGTTCATCGTACATTCCACATTGACGTAACTTTCTCAACTTCTTCAAGTGATTCATTGAACATACTACAGCTTGTCTTAAAATGTCCTAAGGCTTTTTGGTGGAATTCACATTCCTGGAGCAACGTTAGAGATATCTGACGATCCCGTTTTTCCAAAGCGCTGAATAGTTCCTTTTAGTTTGAGATAGCCAGTCCGCCAAGCACTACAATCCATTTGTGAGTGCGGAGGGATTAACCACTTGAAGTCATCTAATTGGGACACAGACTGTCACTCCGTTAGGGGCTGGTGGTAAGACACTACGGATCTTCGATGACTTCCGGTTGACACTGAATAAGTGCCTATTATAGCGTACATGCACAACTGAAGAACCTGAAGACGTGCTCTACCTACTTCCAGGGTGTAGTGTATTCTCGGAAATTGACTTGAAGGATGGGTATCTGCAAACCCCCCGGGTGAGGAATCCAGTTTTTTACTCACCATCAACACTCATGTCGGCTTATTTCGATATAACTTTGAGTCTTTTGGTCTCAGTGTCCCGCCCGCTGTTTTTCAACGGTCTATTGGTCATATTGTTCAAGGTCTTGAAGGTGTTGAGTCTTACGAAGATGATATTGCTGCCCACGGTTCCACCCGAGCTGCACTTGACTATCGTCTTTGTTGTTTACTGAGGCAATTTATCAAGTTCAACGTTTCAATTAACCTCAAAAAGCTTTTCTTGGGGTCTCTGAGTTTCCCTGTCCTGGGTACATTGTTATTGCTATAGGTTCCCCTCCGGAACCAACACATTTAGCCCCTCTCACTGACGTACCTTTGCCCACAAACATTCGTGAATTACGTTCTATCATTGGCGTTCTTCAGTATTATGCTTCATCTATTCACAATTTTCTTCAGCAAGCCAGTTGCATGTTTAATTTTCTGTCCACCAATAGCTTCTTCTGGAATCAAGCTCATGAAAAGGCTCTTCGTAAGTTGCCACCTCAACCACACACTGAATTTAAGTGAGGGTGTTAGTAATCTCTTCATCGCAGTGAACAAATGCCTTCAGATCCTCGAATATTCGATTGTTCCATGGGGTTATCGGATCCAAAAGTATCAAGATCAGAGCTATTAGTTGGTGCAAAGACAGGTGAAATGACTGACCTTCTTCATTGAACTGTACCCAGTCTACAAGAAGCCTATGACTCCAACACCCAATAGAACTTAGCGTAACACTTCCTATGCACGGCATCCTGCACAATACATATGTGCGCTGTTCTTAAGCCGTTATCCCCGAAATATCATTCAGTTTTTACTGCTATGACATCTCCCGCGGGCATGGCTGCTGTTCTTGAACAGTGCCACGGGCCTGTCACCTGTATTTCAAGGAGGCTCACTAAAGCTGAACAAGGAAATTCACAAACACAGGGAGAAACCTTGCCAGTTGACTGGGCCCTCAAGCATTTGCACAAACATTTATTTGGTCAGAAATTCACCATAGTTACTGACCGTGAGGCTTTTCAGTTCGTCTATCGTCTGCATCATTCGTTGTCGAAATCATCATCTGCGATGTTTCAACTATGGAGTATTTCACTTAGTTCATATGATTATGCTATTCTGCACCAAAGTGCTAAATACATGCCACGCTCTGACCTTCTGTTCAGTCTCTCATGATTGTTTGTCGATATAACCACTACCAGTGCGAAGTGAAGGTCTTGAGAAAGATACAAATGCTCATTTTGCTCCAGCCATTTCAGCTCTACTTTGGGGTTGGATGTCGAACAAAAGGCGACGATACCCTGTCTTTCACTCTCGTGGTGACGGTTTGTCGGCCACTCTAGATGAATTACGGCGCCTCAACCACCAAGTAGCCATTTTTCCAGCATTCGGTTCTGTCATGTTGGCAGGTCTCCATTCAGGGTATTTGGGAGTTGGCAAAATAACGCCACTGGTGCGACTTACTTGCTGGTGGCCGGAACTGGGTGCCGCAATAGTACGTATAGCTAAAAACTGCAAGCAGTGTTTACATAAGGCTTATTCAAAACCTCCAACGTGGCCTCCTTGGCCAGCACCCTGTGAGGCTTGGCAGCGGGTACATGTAGACTACTTTGGACCATTCTCGGGTAAACTCTGCGCTCTTGTGGTCACTGACGCTCCTTCCCGCTGGACAAAAGTGTTCAAAAACCTCACCTACAGTCGACTTCACACAGACTGCGCTCAGAGAAACAATCAGCAGAGGAGGAGTCCCATTTGTGCTAGTTACCGACAATGACGCGTTCTTCACTACTAAACTCGTGTATGAGTAGTTAAAAGGTCTTGGTTGCGAACATATTTGCACTGCTCCACGTCACTCGCAGCCTAATGGCCCTGCAGCGAACTTCGTACGCACGCTCAAGAGTGCAGTTCACTCTGTAAATCGCCTTACATTTTTGAACTGGATCGTGCCACCGATAATTTTCTTATGCAATACAGTAATGCCACACATACAGCTACTGGTAACAGTCCTTCTCATTTACTCAAATGCCGTAGTTTGAGAACCAATTCTGAGTGTATACAGTTGTTTCAGAGGGATATATTAACGGCCGGCGAACGGAATTGTCATTCTGCGCAGTGGAAACCGGATGGTCACAATACTGGATCCGGATGGTCCATCCAGTCATAGACGTCATACTGACCGGGTACAGTTCAATGAAGAAGGTCAGTCATTTCACCTGTCGTTGCACCAACTGATAGTTCTGATCTTGATACTTTTGGATCCGATCATCCCACGGAACAACCAAATAACCAAAGATCTTAAAGCATTTGTTCACTACGACGAAGAGATTACCAACACCCCCACTTCAATTCAGAGTGCGGCGGATGGGACATTGGAGATTCACTCGTTCGATTTCGCTTCACTGTACCCTGCGTTTTTATTGCATACCTGTACTGGGCTTGATACCGCGCGTACGAAATACTGCACTACATTCTTTTCACTGTTGGAGTTCTTGCTTCTCTGTAGTTCTGTGAGGGGTTAAACCCGTTCATTCTATTCGATATCACGAGCTCTTCATCGTTCTATTGCGTTTACAAACACGACTCGGTGTTTGGTAGAGAATATGAAGGAAGAGAAGAAACAAATAAGAAAGAAAAGAAAAACGTATTTAAATGTGTCAAAAATAAAACAAATTTACTTTGGAAAAGAGGAGAACCAGGGGGAGAACTCCAGTTGCTTGGAGATTGGTTGGAAGTGGCAGCGATGATAGCCTCAGTGAGCGTGAAAGTGTGTTAACTGAAGGTGTCATATGAAGGACACTTCACAGTACTAGGACTCCACCGGCACAGCGACGAAAACCTATCTCTGCTTTGTGTTCAGTATGATTCCAAAACCGGTTGAGGGCCAGTGACACTTTGGGTGATTGTGGGCTATATGCTGCGTCTTGTTTCTTGACGCCGGGGGCGGATCCAGGCAACCCTTTGACCAGCAGCGCACTTCACCTTTTTTCTCTTTTTGACCCCTGATTTTCGGGCTTTGAGCTTCCTGAATTTCCTCCGGGGCTCTTGTAGAACCATGCGCTTTTGGCAGCCCAGCACTGCACCTTGCTGTTTTGGTTTTCGCGGTCGGGGCCCGATGGCTCCTATCACCACATCCCATTGTGACAGTAACTAGCTAAAAAAGGGGCTGACTGGGAAGTGCAGCACACCAGCTTTTGTTTTTTTGCTTTTCAGGAACTTTCCGCCAGGCCGAGTATCACTGCTCCATTATGGTGACTTTTTTTTGGGGGGGGAGGCCGAAGGAAAAGTGTTTGGCTGCCTTTTGCTTCGATTGATACCAGTCTCCTCCTCTCGCCCCACACGTCGCAGTGATTGAGCTGTGTGCGCGGCCAGTAGTGTCTTCTAGCAAGAGTGTGGAAAGCAGGTCTGAATATGGACATACTCACCTTCGCTTGGTTAGCCCATGAAACCGGGTTGCGATTTACCTTAGTACGTCAGCGAGGGAGGCTGGATTTCAGCGTTATCCACAAGCAAGCTTCACTGCACGGCCCAGGCCCTTTGTTTTCAGGCGAAGCCCTTTTTGTTGTAGCTTCGAGCACTACGTATCGTGTTACTCGGGGGGTCATTAGGTCGTTTGTCTTCCTACACTAGGTCTTCACACGAGCTCTCCCAAAGGGCATTTAACTTTTTCCTGAAAACAAAAACAACCGGCTTCCATCAGCAAGGGCGGTAAATAGTGTGCATAGTTTTCATAGTGCATTTATTACGTCGGTGGAGCACAGCGCAACAAACAAGGAAACTGATAACAGGAGTTAAACCCATATGAGAGGTGAAATACCGACGGTCTCGGGCAGAGAAAGCCTTCTCTTAGTGGTTCAAGCATGGAAATGGCCCAATTCACGACTGCTGGCCAGTCAGAGCAAACATCAGGAGTGTCAATCTGTAGAAGATGCTCGTAGGAGGCTAGTGAAGGTGTCTTCTATCCGGTCTGGCAGAGGAATACCAAGGTCATCCCTCTATCAGAAGAAAAGAGAAGACGTAAGTGTGTTTACGGATGCAAAGGTGTATTCTACATATTGTGGCACCGAAACAGTACCGCTACGAGAGATACGCCGAACAGATATGAACGCTACGGCTATGCAAAAAGCGAACCACGAGAGCGTACAATAGGCGAAAGACCGAAAGTGGAGGTAATCCAAAACGAGGTTGACGGAAACCTTGGAAAAGTCAGTCCGGTAAAGCGTAGCAACTGAACAAAACAGTGAGGTCGATGTCAAACGTCAGGAAAGGTCACAGAGAAAGTAAATACTAAATGATATCCGGAAAACGGTCATTCTGTCAGAACCATCGAGGTCACTACAGACCTGTAACACGGAAGAAGGAGTGTATTTCATTCCGTGAGTCTGACTGCTGAAATAGCAGTTGGTATAAAAACGCTGAAAGTGGAATCGGACGAACAGCTTTACCCCCCTCCCGGAGTTGCAGCTCCCGATTGTCAGTCTCCCTGTACTTCGGGCAACGGGAGTTCACCTTCCAATGGGCACATCTAGCATACGTCCTTTATACTACAGTCATTCGCTATTCTGACAGCGACTCTTCTTATCAAACCACCAGATCCTGGGTGCGCGTCTTCAGCAACTACCTTTGGCCAGTGACCCCGCGGCAAGTCAGCCTCTGGTGACAAGGCTACCCGACCGATCTCAAGGCTCGGTCGATAAGCGAACCAATTCTGACACATCACCAGCGTAGGAAGCTATAATCGTGACCATTGTTCCAGAAAGAGTTTGCAAATAACTGAGCTTTTCATCTTCCCTAGGTAAACTTGTTTGATGTCACTATGCCTAGTACTGGCTCGGAGAAGTTCCCCTTTACCAAGAGCTGTTTGTTTCGAGTTAATACGTAATCATCTTCCGGATCGTTGCTTTGCTTCACCAGAAGTCGGTCGTTCAATACAACCTCCGCCTCTGTTGATGTAGTGTGCATTGTTTCGTCCTTCAGACTTTGTTCCTTCAACGCAACCAGAAGGTTCCGCTTTACGGTCAGGTCATCTTCCCCTTAGACCTACTTTGTAACTTGCCTTTGAAAGGTTGAAGATCCAGCGGCATCCACGAGATAGCGGCAGGTTCGTAATCCTACCCTGACTCCAGGATTGCAACAAAACTTCATGACCTTCTCGGAGCCTTAAGAATTATTCCCATTATCGCGGTATGGAAGTCAGGGGCATCCTCTTTGATCAGCAAGCCGACTGAAGGCTCACAGAAATTAATAGGTCTCCACTGAGTATGGTACTTAAAAATGTACCGCTAGCTAACCGAAGCGAGTAAACAAGCACCCGAAAAGCTTTTCTACGGCGACCCCCCCCCCCTTCGCAAACACCGGCCGAAAGTAGTCAACTTCAGAGACGGCAAACGAATCAAGGGGTTTAAGGGTTCTCTCCAACGGAAGTGGAACCATTGCTTGTCTCTCTGGTTAAGAAACCCATTTCTTAAATTTGAAAAATTCTCCCAGTACTAAACTTGATTGCACCACTTACCTTCGGTGCCCAGTATCGAGACCTCAGGGCGGCGATAGGGTGGGTTAAGTTGATGTGGCCATTCATTGCGTGATAATGGCGTATCAAAAGGTGCGTGACGAAGCTTTAAAATGGAGAAATAATTGAGTGGTTCGTCTTGAATGACAAACTCGTGTACTGAAGCCGGCCCTCCAAGCGCAGTACCCCACGCACTAAAATTAAAGTTAGACTACTCAGTGGTCTAACAACTTCACTAGGGGTCCCTTTCTTGCAGTTCTTAAATCCAAGTTCGTCAGTGCCACCACAGTAACTGTCAACTAGCTTCATTTTATGGGGGGATCTTTCTGCCTGTATGAGTTTCATGATTTCAGTGGCTGCAGCTTTCTCCTCTATCAGAGTCAGACTTCCCTTGAGGACTGAGTTCGGTTCCTCTAGGTACGACCTACAAAGTAGGATCAAAGTCATCGTCCCTGAGGACAAGCGTGAATAGCGCGACATCAACGTTGGTGTAATCAGGTTGGTGGGCTACCGACAGCACCTTGTGAAGATGGTGTAGCATTGTAAAAACTCTGATGTTTCGAATGGTTGTATCGTTGGCGTAAGTGGAGAGCTCGAACCCAGTGTTGCAACTTAGACCTTTCGTTAGTAAATATTCCCCGAGATAACATGTCAGCCGGATTTTCTCTTTGATTCGATATGGCTCCATTAGACCCGATGAGATAGTTTACATATCAGTGCGACGCGATTGGCAAAGAAGGTGGAAAAAAGTTACAGTGTGCTGCAAAAGCCTTGCTATACAAACGAGGTATCCGCCCAAAAACGCACTGCAGAAATCCCCACCAGCATTTCTTTTCGTGTCAACTCGGCTACTTACAAGACTTTCACGGTTGCTATCAACTCTAGACGTTTAGCACTAGCCGATCGGATGGGAGCCGCCCTGGTATTTGCAAAAACTGGCTGACTTTTTTGCTCCTTTCTGTCCAACTTCGTTACCAGATAAGCTGCTGCTCAGTACGTCAGTTCATATGCTTCACAGAAGATGCGGAGATGAAATTCCGAGCTCATTGCTACCTCATGGGAGTGAATACGTCGTCCAACGGAGAACAGCCTCGATTCTGGCATCTGTCCCGACCACTTATTCCATAATAACAAACTTCTGCAATTTCTTCGTCTCAGTCTGCCTCAAGATTACACAAATTCCATGGAACTTCGTTCGTGAGTAGCGCAACTGCAGCAATGTAGCCCATGAGATCAAAAGTAGTATTTACGTGAGCCAGTACGATCCTTCTTGCGAGGGTATGGTCCGACATACTTTTCGATGGAGGGTTTCGTCTCACTGGCAGACAATACTTCAGAACCGGCCCTAACCGAGCCCACAAAACCACTAGAGACAGGACAGCCGTCCGATGGTGCCAATCGGTACAGGACACAAATCCTACCAGCGGCTATCAAGCCTCAATGTGTGGTCGCCCACAGCGGTCGGACCAATGCGTTGTGTGCAATGAGCGGGTACACGTGAGAGTATCCTATTATATTTCTTGTTTGCTAATAAAACGAAACGATCCTGAGGCAGACCTGAGTTCTCAGTAGAGATAGTGGGACGGAACGAAACACTTCTAGTGAATGTTTTCCCCATGGGATGAATGTAAAAACAAAGTTGGCCATCGTCCACTCCCTGTTCACACCCAGAGCTAGCTGAATAGACCCACTGAGGCAAGGTAGTTGTGTTGCGGGTGTTGTCTGCTCCCACTCCGGTACTAATCGCATGAAATCAGTGCTACTGCTCTTTTATTTAGTCGCACTAAAGCCTCCTTTGCTTGATACCAACTTTGACTGTCCTGTAAATCGGATACCAGCAATTAATCTTTGACACTGATGAGACAGTCATCCACGTAAAAACGTCGTTTTTTAATTCAAGGACTTCCGGGTCGTAACTGTTAGCGTTCTCATCGATATCTCGGTTGAATGCAAAATATTGCGGCTTTGATAGGGGGCTGCTTCCAAAAGATGCACTGTTACTCGATGGTCCTTCGGAAGGCGAGTAAGGTCTCCATCTGTCCACCACGTAGATCGTAGAACGTCATGGTTTTTCTCCGGAAGGCGTACTTGGTGAAACATCGATTCGATGTTGGCTACAACGGCAATCTTTTGTCAGAATCGCTAAAGCACTCTGTCGTAATCTCGACCTTACCGGTCGGTGAAAATCAGGAGACTAAATCCTTGAACTGAGGCTATACCAGACTTGTAATTTGTGTGTAGCCTGAAAAAGAACGGGAGGGGTTGTTAGGGTGTTTCCAGGGAAAACGAGAACGGACCACGCCGAATTATGTGCTATTCGACGCCACCGGGGAAAGTGGTGGACACTCTAGAATGTTGGAGTTAGTTTAACAGTTATAAGACGGACCAAAACAGGAATGTAATCAGGGATTCCAGCTTATCGAATTCGCGAAAAATATAGTCGGGTTTGTTGTTGTTGGGTTTTGAGTCGCATGGTATTATCAACTACATCTGAAGTACTCTGTTTGGTGTCTTGTGAGGTGGTAGACTGTGGTCGGAGTTACAAGAACTCTGAATTTTGCAAGTAATGTCCTGTCGGAGGTTTTTCTGGGGGTAAAAATAGAGTTGTCGGGTTGTTCTACCCCGCTGAAGCTAAAAGTCTAATTGGAATAGTCTCCTCGCGGCCACTGGGAAAGCTTACCCGAGTATACTGTGGGCTGCTTTCGGCGAGCTCCGTTTCATCAACCAGCGGATTGTTCTTTGGTGCGAGGACTTCTCCTAACGAGAACGGGAACCGGAGATGATAACTAAGTTAGCGCGGGTGCGCTAGTGGCGGGCCTGCGACGGTGCGAAAATAAGCTCTCCTGAGAGATGTCGGTTGTAGATGTTCAGAGTAAGGACCAAACAGAATGTAAAACATCAACGTAATCACTTTCTCAATGAGTGACAGGTAATCATCTAGACTTTATCCCCAATAAAATAGTGCTCCGTAATGTCGTTTCCAAAAGTTTGACCTGACAGTTAGCCTGGGGACTGTAGCTAGTAGCTTTGCTGATTGCGATTCCTTTTCCATGGAGGAAAGTTCGAAGTTCGGAAGGCACAAAGGAGGGACCTCTGCCGGAATGGACAAATGGCGGCATGCCAGTTGGAGCAGGCTTTCAACAACAGTGGACCGGGAGCCATCGGAGTATGCGAAGGCGAACGGAAACCGCGAGTATTCGCTGATGCAAGTGATGGCAACTGTTGAAAATAGCCTGGAGCGGTCATCTAAAATCGATACTTGGGCTTTCGAAAGTCTGTGTCGCTTTATTGAGAGAAGCGTACACCGGAGTTGGGGAAGCGGGGCTTGATTTCCACTCAAGCTGGGCACAGAGTCACCACGAATTTCGCATCCAGGGAATATGGTAAGCCACGTGCCCTCAAAAAGTGCGCAAGGCTCGTAATACTCTAATGGCACGAAGGACTTTGGAGTTCCTTGAGACTCGTGCGACAAGCCACTGAGGAGCAATGGACTATGGGCAGGGTATTAGCCGTAAGATTTTTTCTTGCCGGAATGATAAACAACATCATGGTTGAAACACTGAAGCTCCATCCTACAGAGGAGAATCCTTCCCTCCTCAATCTTGCTCTGACGTTCTTTATTTTACAAAAAAGCTGTTGAATCGGTGTGCAAGCCCCTGGATTAAACCCGGCCACTGATTCCCCGATCATCTAATCCCAGCGGAGAAGCAACCACGGTCAAGAGCGGAGACTGTATTCCTTTGTGACTGAAAATGAACTTTTCATATAGGGGGAGGAAAGGGTTGTATGGACACACATTGCGTGGTTATTGATTACCAAGCTTGGTATACGAATGTGATTGGTTAAGGCGAATCATCTTATGGAAGAAACCTGATTGGTTGGCAAGATGGTGTGAGAGGTAGGCGGCAGTTTGTCCTTCAGGGGTCGGAGTGAGCGGTGATGTGTGACATGTTGATCGTTTCATGAGCAAATGCCGCGCGACTGCATTGCTGTTGAGTCTGCGGGTATTGTCATCGGTCAGTGGTCACGAGGCAACCCGTCCGTGGACTGGTTGAGTACGGACGGCGGATGAGGTATTTTTAGGAAGATTTCTGACTCCCTGCATTTCCCGTTTTTAATCGAATGACCAGACTTGGGAGCGTAGTGTTGCGAGCAGCTGGAAAGCGACCTTTGGCTTTTGCTCCCGGTTTTTTCTCCTGGAAGACTGAGGTATTTGCTTTTCGGCTGGTGATTTATTTCCCTGCTGCCGCGCTGGCAGGTTCAGTATACCCAAGAACAGTTCCAGCAATAGTCCAAAAAGTCTGCTCGGGATACCCGCTTTTTCAGGATGAATTTTGACGCCTTGATACCTCTCCCTTTTGGCCGAAGGACGCAGTTTTGGGTGCAGCGGGTACCATTCAACCTGATTTGGGCCCATGTCCAAGGTAACGCCTGGATAGGGAGCAACACCATCTGTTCTTGCCTTGAAGCAGCACTCTGGACCATCTTGGAAAACAACCAAATTTCTATTGTAGCTATGATGCCATTTCGGTAGCCGCCGGTTCGTGCCGGAGAGGATCACGTCCCTCTGGTGCTTCAATTCTCCCGGTAGGGACTTCAGTTACCTCGTCGAGAGCAGTCTGAAAAGTCGAAGGGAAACGCTCCATCAACGAGGTGAAAAATAGTCCAGAAACATGCCCAAGAGGTGCTGGTGGGGGCGAGTAGCCTTGATCCTTGGAAGGGCGGAATTCGAAAGTTTGCGTCAGCTAGACCAATCTTCAAAACTACATAACTTGGAGCATGGGGCTCATAAAGTTTTCGGGCTTCATATCGTTCGCTGGAGGTCGTCGTAGTCGAGGACTCAAAGTGATTCCGTAGTACCTATATATGCTAGGCAATTTGCCGCTGCCTCTTGTTTCCACAGGTGTTAGAATCGCCCAGAAACATGAGCTGGCCGGAATGAGAAGGCCACCCTGCTTGATTTACTTCGCTGCTTTCAGAACACTTGCTTGACTATACAGCAGCACTCTTCAATTGATGAACTCCGAACTACTGCCGACTTCCAACTTCCCAGGCCCCGCTCCCATTTCTTCAAGACTGGCGGAGCGATGCATCACCAACTGTCGAAGAATCACAGCATCTACGGGAGAGACTGGTGCTGCACGAAATGACATTGAGTGAGTCATATCTCATATTCATGCTTGTTACCCTCCCATGTGTAGGATCTGTTTTGCCTACTTCAACAGTGCCTAATTATCACATCTAACTTAGGCTGCTTTTGGACCTGTTTTACATGTTCCATTAGACTTTGACAACATGATTGTGTGGCTATCAGTCCAACCAAAACAACTGTGCATTTAGCTTCTTGTGTGTGACTAATTTTATTTTGGCCTCGGTCTGTTTCTGACTTAGTTCTTGGACCACGGGAATTTCAGTCTTCGGGTTTTAGAGTCAAGTTACTTGGCCTCGTACTTTTGTGAAATACGGCAGAAAAGTCGAACCAATCTTGTTCTGGCTTTGGGATTTGTTTGAATTGGCTGAATTTTTCTTGAAATGCGATTCCTGCGGTTTGCAGCTGCTGATTGGCCATTGATGTGAAGAAGTCTGCTGGGAGAATTGGCAGATTTTATGATGAATACATGTGGAACCTCAAATGTTTCAGAGTCCATCAGAGAAAACAGCTGTATTTCACATTGTCAGACATAGAGGTGCATTTACCCCAAACGGGGCTGGCGAATAGCGTTGTGGTTTCGCGCTCTTGACCATGTTGTTTCACAAGTTTGCGAGTCGCTAACGTGCAAGTGGTCCCAGCAGTACAAAGGACCAAAGCACGTGTTTACTATGGAAACCATGTAGTAGGGCATAACCAACCTCATACTACAACACGGGGTGGTGGTTTGTTCCACAGGTTCGCTACACGGACAGAAGGAATGTGCTCGATTGCTTCTGATCGCCCTGAGCTTCATAAGTTTGTGTTCTTGTCTCGTGAGCGCCGGGATTTTGCTCACAACTAAAAACCGCCTGTCGGTTTCAGATAGCCCATGGAGCTGTTCGAACGTCTCTTGGTACGTCTTGTCCCGCGGCCCAGCGGTCATCTTAGTAAATCGTCTTTGGGTGGTTTTTAATAGCTGTTTGTCTCTGAATAGTTTCGTTGCCCAGGCCTGGACGCAATATTCCAGTTGGGGACGTACATACGCTTTGTAAAGTGGCAATAGTGTCTTGTCATCCCGAGACCTGACAGTCCGACACAACTGAACCCTTTGCTGCTGCTGCAAGGCACTGCTTGGTGGGCTCGAATGTTTCGTGCACCTGGACGCTAAGATCTTTTATAACCTCAGTGGTCTCAATTATCCTGAGTGTTCCATCATCGAAGAGCCGGGTCTCTCCTGCTCACCCCCCCCCCTTGGAGCAGCTATCTGCATTTGCTTCTGTTTAAAAGGAGCTCCGATGTTTCGGTCCGCTCTCATATTCTTACCAGGTCTTCCTGCACCCAGTTCAAAGATGGTTCCTCCACAATCTTGAGATCGTCTGTGAATAGGAAACCAGGACACTTCAAGGTGACCATCAGGTTATTTGTATAGATCAAGAACAACAGAGGTGCCAACGCCGACCCCTGCAGCACCCCACTGCATGCCCTAGCTGCGCTGGATGTTGCTTCCTAAACCCGAACATGGTATGTCCTGCCAATGAGGTATGCTCTAGTCCAGTTCAGCGTTCCCTGTGAAAGCCTTATGCCCTGCACTTCGTGTAGCAGCAGTCTATGGGTTACCAAGTCGAAGGCCTTCTGAAAATCCAGATAACGCACTTCAACTCGCTCGCCTTTGTCCAACCTGCCAGCAAGCCACATCATCCAGAAATGGTAAGAGATTCGTGAGACACAATCGCCTCTGTACAAATCCGTGCTGCCTCACAGTAATCTTCCTGTGGTGCTCAACATGCCTTGTGATCCTGCTTCCAAAGATGCCCTCAAGTACTTTTGTTACCACCGACAGTAGGCTAACGAGCCTGTAGTTAGATGCAACTTCCCCCTTGCTTCCCTTGTGGATGAGCAAACATTCGGCTTTTAGCCAGTCGGAAGGCAGTGTGGCCAGGGCTAGTGACCTTGTGAATGTGTGCTGGCGCCCCGGGCACTGTGCTTGCTGACGGACGCAGGATGGCGGTGTGAATCCTGTCTGGCCCGACCGCCTTACTTCGCTTTAACCGGTTGATAGCCAGTTCCCCTTCAAGGGTTCTATAACACTTTCGTCTATTTGCGGAACGCCATAGGGTTCTGGTAATGGCGGATGGTTTCCGGCGTCTGCAGTGTGTACCAGCTCAAACAATTTTTAAGTACTTCGGCTTTTTTGCTGGCTCTGCTTGCATGCCTACCTTGTCCATCCGTAACATTTCTTACTGCCACCAGTGACCGGGCTTTAGACTGTACATAGTCCTAATAGGCCTTGGGATATTTTTTGGCATTTTGTACCAATCTTGCCTCGTATTGTATCTGACAGGATTTTCGCACTCTTAAAACATTTTCGCGCGCCCTCAGGAACGGCAGAAAGAAAGGGTGTCCCCTTGCGCTACAGAAGCGTCTCCGTGCCACTCTCTTGCGTGTTTGCACTTTTTCGGCTCTGCGGACTCACCAAGGTGGTCGACCCTTCCTTCTCACCCTCCTCGTTGGGGCGAACTCATCAGTGAGTCGCATCAAGCTGTCTTCTATGTGCAACCACTCCTCCTTTGGTGTGAGGCTGAAGGCTGTCCGTTGTGTACCGTCCACAGCCATCCTCAGCGCCTGGTAGCCAAATTTCCGGAAGTCCCCCCTTAGTTCTTGAGGGACCTTTGAGAGGTTCCATCTAAGTGGGAACCTGATCACTCCATGTCCGCTCCCGCCCATAGGAGCAGTAAACTCGAGGTGGTCGACTTCCTCCGGTGTGTCATGAGTACGAGGTCCGAAAGGTTGGGTTTCTGGCCCACTCTCCATCGGGTTGGCCGGCTTATTTGTTGTACCAGTGTGAATCTGCAAACTGGCTCCATCAACCAATCGCCAAACCCACTTTGCGGTGCCCACAATCCCTCCCACTCTACTTCGGGTGAGATGAAATCACCGACAGTCACTAAACCATCGGACTGGGTTGCTATCCTGGCCAGGAGCACCATTACCATTGCGTCTTCTTTAGGAGTTGACGATAGAGACCTGTAGACGCACGCCAGGGTCCCCGCCGTGTTCCCTGAACTCAGCCGGCAAGAATGTAGGAAAATCCCTGCGACTGACTTCGCTTTCCACAATGTAGGCGGGGTCCAAAACAGAGGTCTACGAGGGTGACAATCCCCTTATTTTTGACCGTCGACTTTGGTAGCCAGTCGACGAGAATGGGTGTGACGTAGCCAAACCTTACCTTAGAGTTTCCCCAGTAAACCCGTTTTTCGGTTTTTGTACTATATAGACCACCTGCACGTTGCTTTAATTAGCGGCGCTGTGAGGATACCTCAACCATGATGATATTCTCCACTATCAGTAGGAAAGCGAGGGCGATCGAGAGTGACCGTTATTAGAGCTTACTTGAGAGAGTGGGTGATAGGGTGCGCAAGAGTATATGGCCAAGTGGCAGCCGCGCATGGCAGTCAGCCTTTAGCTAGGCAACACGCGTGCTGAAAATCGTGGACGAGGCAGACCATCGATACACTGGTTTCCCGTTCCCGCTCATTTCATTTCGGTGTGCAGGGCGAGTACGATACTTCCCCGGAAGTGGTCCGGATTTTTGCACCTTGAGCTCCCTAGATCTCTCTGTGCTGCGACAATGGAAAGTTCCAGCCTTCTTCTTAGTAGTTAAAACGGAAAGAAAATCACTGTCAGCTACGGTGCCTCAATCCGAGTGGTGTACAAGGTCCTAGCTGCTGGCTGCCTACAACTGATAACCAATCACCGGTAGGGCCATGTGTAGTGAGCGGTTACGAAACCACGCAAAAGTTATATAGAAGAGAAGGCTAGTGAGATGAATGGAATAAAAAAGGGAGCGAAGGAGAGAAATTGAGCAAGCAAGTAGGAGATATCGGGGGGAGAATAAATCAAAGTGCTAAAAGTTCTTCCTTCAAGTACATCTTCCATTTTTCGGTTTAGCTACACTTTGAATGCCACTACCGAGGTAGCATCTAAGATGTCGATGGGCAGTTTGTTCCACTCTTTAACCACCCTGACTAAGAAATATTTAGCCCCGAACCGGGCCTATATCCTCTCCTGCAGGAACTTCAGACCATGTCACGAAAAGTCGAGTTGCAGTTCGGCCTCAGCGCGTTGTTGGGGCCGCCACTTCCATCGGCAAAGCCCTCTGTCACTTAGGAGTCCTAGATTGAATCAAATTTCCAAACGAACTGCCTCAGTCATTGAAAATGCGTCCCCTCAGATAAGCTACCCACCTAGCGAAGCGGAGCTGGTTTTGAACCAATGTCCTGATGTCTTCCACCATGTACGGCAGAAGCACCCGAGTGCATTACCGTCTGCTGGGGCGGACGGGCACCCTGTACGATGGCAAGATAACCTTAGGCATCCTCGTCGATGTCCCTCTTTTAAATGGCCACAAAACGTTGGTGGTTCTCCGAGAGGCTACACGACACTGATTGCGTGGTGTAACGTTGTGACTACGACTCTTAGATCCTAAAATTTTCCTCCTGGGTAGATGCAGCAACTAGCCCCGATGACCCTGTCCACTTGCTGACATCGGCAGTATGTCATCTAGTGTGAATGGAAACTTCCCCACATTCAGTGGAGGGTCCCGCTCTATGGCTTACCGAAAAACCCTGACTAGCCACCCCCCCCCCCCCCGAGTAGAATTATGGAGACCCCGATAGTGATGGGAAGATGACCATCTTCCAAAATCCATCTTGGAATTGTTTTATTTACGATCTTTCCCGGCTCCCGGTTTCCACTTAGCCTTTTTGTTCGGCTGCATGCGTTTAACTGAACCGACCTCCCTTAGGTCACCGTTGGCTTTGCCCTGGACCACTCTCACCTTCGGTTCATCGCCGACTGCACCCGTGCTTGGTCCGGCTTCCGCCTCTTTTTAGAGGGCGTCAGCCCACGTGTATATCGGCACCATTCCAGTGCCATGATGTATAGAATACGCGCTTGCACCTGACAACCCACCCGGGTCTTCTCTTTTCATTCAAAGGAAGGGATTCGGCTTGTTAGTCGGTGTAGGACCTCACAAGAGAAGCACAGGTAATCCCAACTCTGACTTCCACAGATTCATTCGACACGGAAGCAACCAGGTTCGCATCCTTCGCAAAGGCGACCGGTATCGGTGATAGAAGAGTCGAGATGACCGATACCTGGAGCTCGCCAATGTGCTGGGAACCCATCCACTAGACATCCTTCTGTTCCATTTTAAAGGCTCTCCTCTTCAAAGGATTTTAGATTCATTCTGACCTTTGTTGGTAACCCAAAAGCATGGAGAGCCGGAGTTAAGAAGCAATCGTTCACAGAATGCGAAGCCTTATTGGGTTCCAGATGGGGTACTCCCACCCCTTCCTCCCTTACTTTCCTCCGGATTACTTGTCAAGGTCAACCAATGGGCTCGCCAAACATGAACGTTTTTAAAGCAGCCGTGCAGACTGGTCATCATCGAGTTAATTGCCGGTGGGTGAGTCACCATTTTACTTCCCGGAATCTCTCTCCATAACCTTCAAGTTAGGCTGGCCGGGCTGTATTTGGAGCAGTTTTCCCTGTCTCCATTCTTGCAGATTCGACACTGCGTGTACCTCGACCAGTGCACCGGAATGACACCCTATGCGATAGATGCGTCCAAAAGTGTGGCCGGGGTCCTCCTATCATGTCAAACAATGGTTTTGAGCTTGCGGGACGGATACCGTCTGGTCCTGCGGACTTCTGTGCCGCCAACTGGAACGCAGCTTCAACCAATTCCAGTATTTCCAACCGTGAATCCACAATGGCTGATCTAAAAACCCGGTTCTCCCAGGACAAACCCAAAGCTCCAAAGCTTACTCTTTAGACCTAGTGGATGAAAAGCATCAGCGATTTCGCATGTAACAATGGCTGTGAAGTGCCTACCCCAGGACGGCCTCAACGTTTCCAACCGCCACTCATGAAGCTGCCTTTGGCTGAACGCAAGTAAACTACGCTGCTTTGTTCGTTTCGGCTTCCATTTTGACTATCCTCATACTACCGCTGACTTTTCTTTTTCAATGCGGCACACCCGACCCTTACACTCTCGTGGTGCAGTATGCACCGGTGGCCACTGCCATCGTCGCAACGAACTCATGCCTTCCTCTTCGTTTTCAACTCTTCCCGGGCCAAAATTACCCGCCACCGCTGGGCCCAACTCACACTTACCTTCCTTGGTGGAACTGCTTTCGCTGTCAGCTTTTGTAAGCCATCTCTCCTACTGACCCAGTTACCGCCTCTTTCGTCCAACCAACAAAACCCCTGCCCCATTTCTCTGAGGGTTTCCTGATGAATTCGGTGCGAAACCTGCGGAACTGCTTCAAGAGAACAGCCCGCATCCGGCTCACTTTCATTGAGGGCATTTAGTGATCACTTACCTCAGTAGGTTCAAAATGGATAGATCCGCGATGTCTCCCGGGCCACCGGCGATTACTGAATACAAGATGGAAGCTCCTTGACTAATTCTTCAACTTGCTTCAAGCTTAATCTGCTGCTTCAGCGTCTTCCTATGCAAGAAGTCTAATAAAAGGCCCCAAAAGGACTCTCGTTACGGATTCACTGATCTGGTACAACTCCGGCAAATGAAAAACCCTAAAACTAATATAATGGGAACAAAGGTCCTCAGGAATTCAAGTAAACTGATCGAGTTTGAGCCGTCTTCCGGGGTAAGGGGCCGCAATATACGCAGACCATAATTGGGTCCGCCTGTATACCCTGCAGACACTGAGGGCTTTGAGTCGCCGAACATGGTGACCGATCGTTAGTGAAGGAGCGCTTCACATTGCGCTTTTTGTCTGTCCGTCCCGTTCGGTACATAGTTGGGAGAACGTCAGCTACCAATTTCTCCCTGGGGTGCAGCCTTCTCCCCGTGGTTGAGATCACGTCAACCTCAGAGGTTCGGGGCCCAAAGTCTGACCACTTGTTGACTACACTTACTACATTCGTATTTGTTACATGAGTAACCCGTGGTTTCGGGGGCTGCTTTGTAGACGGCCCGACCCCTGCGCTGACATGTTTCTCTTCAGAACTCCCTCTCAGGAGCGTATCATACCTCGCTAACTCAACCTTTCTGGGCGATGAGGACAGGCGACGCACTCCCACTATCGACGAAGCTGATTCGGCTTTGTTGAAGTACGGCAAGGTGCGACTGGTTCGGTCCATCGGTCCCAGTGTATCCGCCCCTTGTACTGAGTTGTTGGACCCGGAAGCCATATCTGAGGGTCTGGATGCCATCGGCTGCTGCTAGGAAGCAGCCCCTACGTATGAGGTTCATAAACTGCACCACGATACGTCTCGGGCCATTTGATTCCCCATCTCCCAGTAGAGTCCACTTTCTCATGCGGATTACTCGTTTAATAGCCACGTGCACTGGCATGCCGACCGTCAGTAGGAGGTTCAGTGGGCGGGGTCTTTTCACCCGTTTTCTGAGCCTCCTTTTTTCAAGAAAGATTCTAGGATACGTCTCAAAAAATAGCTCCTATGTCTTGCCTAAGTTAACTCATAATGTTTCTAAAGGTAGATAAGCTTAAAGGAAAACAGAATGTTTCTCGAGCCAGGGCTTCAAAATTTTGGTTAGTCCGCGGTTTTTACTTGAAGGGATCTCGACTAATTTTGTTGCTACACTAATCGTAAACAACATAGAAAGTCCTCAAGGTATGTTCCACACATAAGCTAATTACTCGAGGATGTTGATTCCCCGTTGGGTGCTACGAACTCCAATCAACACATCAAAAATCCGTTCATTCTTATCTTGATTTATCGACCGTGACACATTTTGGACTCGGTCCCTGATTCTGCCGCTGTGCTTGAGTGCCGTTTTTAGCACTTTACAACTTTGGCTCTTCACTTGTTGATCATTCTGGTCGCATAACTGAGGCTCGCATGCATTTTTGTGCATTTTGATAATTCATTATAGTAGAATATCCGGATCGGCATTGTTTTGTACCAACGGACTTACCTGCTCTCGTATTTGTGCAGCAGCTATTGTTAACGGACTAGGTCCAACCGGACCAACTTTGAACTGCCTAAACAAGGACAGGAGCAGCCACCTGCTTTCCGACCGTAAATGGTACGGCACTGAGCAACCAACGAATGTTGGATTGGTATTAGCACTATTGACCAGTCCCGTAGGACTAATGCAAACAGATCTTCCCTTGCCCACCTGCAGGCAGTGCAAATAGAGACCGACCCAACGGCTAGACAGTTTCAGGAAACCATTCAAACATGACGTGGGTTGGTTTCCTGATATATTTTTTCAAACAAATACGTGGAAGTGGGAAAGAACTGCAAATCAGAATCAGGGATATCTTGTGCTATCCTGTTTTCTTTAATGTGATATTCTTTCAAGGAAACAAAATTTACCACCCGCAACTGCATCATTTATACCACTAATGGCGGCTTTTGTTTTGTTGTCTCCAGAGACTTTTCATGCGTCCACTGTTCAGCGTCCGGGTTATTCCCATCTTTGTCGCTGTGACTGATTTGTTTGTATTCTTTCCTCAGACAGGGCACTTTTACCTTCATATAGAAAGACCCCATCCAGCATACAGCTTGGATTCCTGCAATACACATCCACTTGCATATATGACACTACCCAGCGTACATGAATTTGGTTCCGGGTGGCTTGGCACCGCCTGATTATACCTAAGGCACAGGAATTTGGCTCCCGAATTGTGTCTTTTGGCGTCACATTTGGGCTTTGTTTATGATGAACATTTGTTTACTTTTATTAATCGGAGCCGTTTAATTCTCTGATCAGCCTGGTTTTGAATCTGGGATTCTGCTGACCTGGCCCGGAGCCGCTCGAATTACAATTCTTAAGGCCAGTAGTACCCAAAGTTTCAAACTTGAAACCGGAGAAACTTTGAAATGCTAAGAAAATCAAACAGAAATGCTGGAGACAATTAGGAAGTACCGCCGCGAGTGCTTACAGTGGTTTTGGGAGATCTCGATTCTCTGTGGTCTACTAGGTCCCCTGGCACTTTCGTTGCTCTGTCGTGTATCACACCAAATAACCAAAAATATGAAGATACCGAAATCTGCCAGCTCAGAATATCCAAACTATAACATCAGAGATAGAAGACTAAAGAACAGAAACATAAGGCTGAATGCAACTATTTCAGGGAAAATTCATCGGAGTTTACGCCAGACGTACTGAACATTCAGGTGTTCGTGAGGACAGGAAAATACAAAAACCAATAAATAATCAAGATACGAGAACTTCAGCGTCCGCTGTTCTTTCATATTTGAAACTCATGATGTTTGGTATTCTTCGGAAACGGCATTTGAAGTTCAAGAAACTACGAGAATTTTGTCGATCGCAAGATATCAGACCCCTTAAAAAAGACCCCCCTGACTAGTGCGTCACTGTCAAGGATGTCAGAGAATCAGCCGCGGGATGTCCCATGGTGAACCCAGGTTGGGGTTGTGCCAAGGCCTGGGAGTACTTGAAAGGCCTTTTGGACAGCCTTCCGTAGACGCGCCAACCCTATTTAAAAGCAGACAGAAAGGGAAGGGCAAGCTCAGGGCAATGTTTATCGTTCAGCACACCTAGAAATAAAAAAGCAAAACTTTAGCATAAGTTTCATCGACCTGAATAACTTTTCGTGCTGGGTCGACTGGCTATTTTCTGCCTGATTAAATGTAGAGTCACTGCGCCAAGGACAAAGAACGAGCCTGCCACAAGGGGAGCGAGGCCACGTTTGAAGATCCCACGGATTACCTCGACAGAAAATTACGCCTTACGAACGGCACATATGAGCAAGTTACGAGGCAAAGCAGTAGGGAGTTAGGCCTAGGGCGAAGATGCCGCTGATGGAATCGGAGGAGTATCCTAGAAGCAAACCATGGGCAAACTCACATGCTACCTGCCAAGAGAGTACGACTCCAGTGACCGGTAAGCATAGCAAAGTGACTCACCCTTTGTCGGAATGCCCAAGGTTTTTGGAACAGAGGGTTACTGATGGGTGGACCATAGCCAGGGAGACAGGAGCTTGTTTACTCGCCTGAGTATACCACAAGGTGGGACCCACGGCTGCCATGAAACCAAGACTCGCCATGAAAGCTGCCGAGGCAAGTGCCACTGTAGCAGCTTAGCAGATATCAAACCCACCAAAATGCAATTGCGAGCTTAGGGTTTGGGCCCACTTTGTTTATGAACAGGTATTTGCACTTAGGTCTACTTAGGAACGACAACCGCCCCCCCCCCAGGAGCAGCCGATTCCAGTGTAAGGTCTTCTTCTAGCTATAGGCATTCTTCCCTTCTGAATCTTTCCTCTCGGTCACATAGGGCGGCCATAATCAGAATAATTTTATTTCAAGGCACTCTCACACATTCAAACCCGATTCAACCAGTGTGGTATCATAATCTTATCAGGTCGAGCAAGTAGGCCTACCTCAGACGTCCCGTGGGACGTCTGGGTGATTCCCATCAGTCATCCATTGAGGTACGCAGCTGGTCAAACAAAAGCTGATCAGGCTTTTCTATAGGTCAGGAATCCGGTTCCTTCAATCGACTGGTTAATAGAAGTCCGTTCGTCTAAGTCCACCTGGTACCGGTGGCGTCAACAGCAGCGGTGCAAAAAAACCGACACGTGCACTTAGCTCAATATCAAAAAACTAAGGGTCACTCATATTGTATTTGGTATAGTAAATTGGAATTATCCAAAATGTGAAAAAACCGATTCGGTGGTGAAAATTAAAAAACCGCATGAAGACGTTCACCTACTACCGACTAAATTCGAGAAAATAATGTATTTATACTTGATTATATGCAAAATAATTAGTAAAGACGAAGGGCTCACCGGATATCAGTTACTAACTAGATCCTGAGAATGGCCTGTGGAACGGGCAACAAGCCAAATGTTCCGATGCGCGTAAAAAGACGGTAAAAGTGAATGGAATAGGTGGAGGACATTTTGCATGGAAGCAATGTCTTTCGTTTCCGCTATTGGGAACGACACCGGACGCGAAGCTGGCCGAGGGGGCTAGACTTTCGACCGTCCGCAAGCACAGCTGTCACAAACTTGTAGTTTAATTGGTGGAAACCAAATGTCCCCACTTCAAGCAGACAGACAACGCACAGTCATGTGGCATCCAACAAGAAACAAACTGCCTAAATCCAGTTGCTGAATGATTATGCTTGTCTAAAGTAATTTTTGGTCATGAACTCACGCATTCAAACTTAGTCATCTTCAGGCCACTTCAGGTTCACTCCCCACACCATGTTATCCTGCAAGCACTCGAGTTGACAGTTTTATATCGGACCCAGCGTCAAAAAATGTCACTGCTTCGACCATACCCTTTTTGTGTCGTGGCATCTAGCCTCACTGGTTTACCTGGATAGCTCTTGAGAAGCAAACTTTATTACACTGCAGAATTTTGTTTCCGGAACCTTAATGGCGTGTACCAAAGCGTGATGTTCGCCCGTACAGTCTTGATGGTGGCAATCAGCTATATTGCGGCTATCGACGGCAGCAAGTGAGCCACTTGAGCTTGTGGATCAGGCGCCGTTCTTCTTGGCATTAGTCCACTGATCAACAGTGCTTCATTTCAGAGAAAGCGGACACAGACTAAATTTTGGTAAGCCCACAAAGCCTGCAACTCACTGGTTCTGTGCTCTTATGGCCGATGACATGTGCAGCCGATCTTGGTTTGGTTCTGAAATATTCCTTTTGATTGAATGGCGAGATGGTCACCCTTGGCCCAACTACCCTATAGCTTTCCCGTTTATTCTGCCCGGATATGAAACCTCTGCAATGCGCGACACAGGCAGGATGCTTCTGAGTATCAGGGGCAGTTCTTATGCAAGGTGGTAGCGGGTCCCAGGGCTTCTACAGCCGCGTATACGCAGTGACTTAGGCTAGACCTGGAATAACCTGTGTGTATTGGGCGGGCGGAACACTGATGGAAGGCGTCAAAGTGGTCGCTTGTCCCTTGGCCCGGTGAGCCCCTCAGTTTTAGTTCCTGAATGGCCAAACCAACCGAGCAACAGTGGCCCAGCTACGGGGACTTGGATTACCCCGTTAGGTTCGGAGTCACTGATATTCCTACATAAACAAGTTGTGCGTCGTCTCAGCAGCTTACGGTCCCAAAGATAGCCAGTGCTGGATGGACCTCCACGGTTTTTACAGAGACCTTGCGCGAAGAAATTGGCTCTCATACTCTCAAACCTTTCCAAACAATCCCTTGAGAGTTTGAGAATCATCTATTGAGTGAGAAGCGGATGTGGTCTCACTGATCATTAGGGGGGAGAACGCGACAGTATCACAAAGTTGCCTCCCAAAGTCACTGCTCTCCGCAGTCTCCAAGGTTATAGAAGGCCTGATCAGTGATGCCATCTGCACCTCTATCGATGACTGCAGCATGAAGAATGACTCCAAGCGCAGTTTTCGGGGCTACTGATCTCGCCAAACCAACCTCAGAAGCAGTAAAATGCTGATTCGAGGCACTTGACAGTGAAGTCGAAATGGACGTCGTACTCCTAGGCTTCTCCAAGGATTTTGATCCTGCTTGCTACCCTCCCTCTACAGAGAAACTAGAAAAATTTGTCTTATCTGAGTCTCTCGTCATTTGGGCTTCCGGACACCAGGCCGACCGAACGGTCAGGGTCAGAGTGAACGGAGCGCTCTCCGATATCCATCGAGCGCGGAGCGGAATAACTCAGGGTCCCGCACTCGGACCCGGGTTATTTCAAAGTCTTCATAAACTGCCTCCCTCCTAGGTTAAAACCAAGTATGCTGCCGTAAGCTGAGGATGCAAAGACCTGCTGAGAGATTCGGATAGCTGTGGAAGAGATGCCTAATGAGCTGACCCTGGCGGCATGCTCCAACAGTCACTCTGCGATGAATAGCCCTTTAAATTGGCCAGATGCAAGGTCATGCATGTGGGGGGGCATCGGGCATGCGAACATTCACAGGAGGTAAAATACTTCAGCAGGTTGCACAGGAGGGAGATCTTGGCACTATCTTTGCAGACGGTCTGTCTCAGACCACATAGTGCAAAATCCCTGCTCGCAGATCCAAGTTCCGGCTTAGTCAACACAGCGGACTCCTGGGAGGGCTCACGCCTGTGAGACACACCCAGAAAGCTTTGCAGCAAAAGTCAGGCTGTACTTGGAAATAGACATCCATGCGTGTCCACCACTGCTCTGGGGAGACATCATCGTCATCGGTAGGGGCCCAGCAAAGGGCCACAAAGTGCTCACAGGGGCGAACTAGTGTGAGGTAACTCGACAGACTACGCTGTCTGAATCTAAATCGTATGAAATACCGAAGGACTGGAGGGAACTTCTTTCTCCTGAGAGACTTCAGTGTTCTAGAGGACAATCCGTTCGGCAAGTGTTCACGTCGGCGTCCAAATATTCAAGGTGCGGTTACTCCCTGAAGCCGGAGTGCAACGGCAAAGGCTAAGCCCCAGGAAACAGTGTCTCAGTACGTACCTGCCACCACCGGGACTTCCCTTCAGCGTTCGTGGTTGAAGCAACTAACAAGAGGTCGTTTGAAAGACGATCCGAAACTCCCATTATAGCGTTCAAAGTAATGCCATCTTTAAGGCTTTGTGGTGGTGATTTGAGGGTGCCCGTCTCGACGCCGAGCGGAAGGGACGAGTTTTGCTTTGCAGCTTGCTTGAGAATCGGGCATTGTTCGGGTGTGGTACAATGTTGGGGCGCAACTGCCAGGTTGCCCATATTTTTTTCACTCTCTCTCAGGCCTATGACAAGCAACCATATATTGCACATTAGGCGAGGGACCAGAAGGGAGGAACATCAGAGCACGCCACAGACACTCATCACTCAATGAGCTTCAAATCCATATGGATCAGAAAGCTGAACGTCATCCCTCGCCTTCGATGCGAACCGCCCGACCGGGCCAAAAGGGGAGGTGTTTCGACCGAAAATCACCAGTCCTGGTCAAGCTGAAGTCTGTCCAACTACTCACTGATCGACCCACCGAATAACTAATTTCGCGCCTTCTAGATAGCTCCAGAGAACCTCAGAGCAACCTGTAACCAGGGTCGACGCGGATCCCAAACCAAAACAAGACTGATCCGCAAGTCCCTCAGTACTATTTGTGGGTTAAAATATGGGTACATAGTAGTCACGTCTTTGACAGTGGGTCTTAGTCACTATCAAGCCCAAGGGTGTTAAAAATGGGGACAAAAATCCGTACAAAGAGAACAGTTGATTGAAAAGAATAAATAGGAAGTACATGTCCCGCAGTCCAACTGGAGTAAGTTCTCCTAGCCTAATCAGGCCCGAAGAACAATTTTTGAGCGTGGAGCCGATGAAAACAACGCAAACGAGCTTCACATCTACTGTACGTCAACTTGAGCGAGGGAGTGAAACCGAATCGCAGTGAAACGAACTGCCTTTATTTACCGCGACTTGTTACCATACGAATTGTCCAAAAAGTTATCTCACAAAGGAAGCTCGGCCAAGAGAGGAAAAAGAAAACGCCTCAGCAGAAGTAAGGGTGCAGACCACGGAATAGTATCGACAAGAGTAAGTTGAGAAAAAGTAGTTCGAACCCCGTAAAGAAAATATATGAAGTTTACAGATGAGGAATTTTCAATCATCCACGATATCACAGACAGGACAGAAAGAGTTTTTCGTGTAGTAAGAATTATTCTGCTTGACGAGATACGAAACGAGTGAAGCGCAAAATGATCGGAGGTATAGACCGATGGATGGAAAAGCAGCGAAAAGAAAAAGTGGCAAAAGGTATGAAAGAAAGAAGAAGAGAAAATATATTTAAACACATACCGAGAACAAGTGAAAGGATATGGGATAAAAAGGCTTGTTTGTGAGGGCTAAGCTATTATGGACGGAACGAGAATCATTTGGGGGGAAAGGGAAAGGCAAACATAAGTAAACAGAAAGAAAAAGAAAGCCAGGAGCTAAAGCAGCGTAAACTAACTATAAAGTCCGAAGAAAACATCACGTGAACAGAATATAAACAATGTTGAAGTGCAGTGGTTGATGCATGCTCTACTTTTTCGAGGGTCAATAAGATAAAGAGCATAGTCTCAACAATACAAGTATGTGGCAGCGGCTAGGGAGGATCTCCACACAAGTGCGTCACACCTCCGTCGAACGTCAACGGCTCGGCTGTGAGAGGATCCATGACGGATGCATTCCTTGTCAAAGGTTTCCAAGCGATGAGCGACTCTTCTCTTCACAGACAGATTCTCGTCCGGCTGTGATTCCATTAAGGCTTTACTAACCATTAGGTCGCTAGGCATTGCGCCAACCTCATCCAATTGCGGCCCAGCCAAATTGAGCAGATTTTCCAATACACGTATTCAGGGTCTACATGTGTCAAGCTTGGTGAGACCGGAATTTTTTGACGAGGAGCATGGAACGGCATTGACAAGATCAGTGGATCCAGCAATGCCCAGAAAATCACGTACACCCGTTCCCGCCCCATAGGATTGATGGATCACTTCGCGACCGGAGAACGTTTACTTTATTCACTTTCTTTGCACATCTGGCTTGTTTTCTCTTTCATTAGGAAAATTTGGTAATTTTTGTCAATATTCAGAATAAGAGCAAGGAGAATCCAAAAAAAAGAATTCAAAGCAAGACAATGCCGATCCGGATATTCTACTATAATGAATTATCAAAATGCACAAAAATGCATGCGAGCCTCAGTTATGCGACCAGAATGATCAACAAGTGAAGAGCCAAAGTTGTAAAGTGCTAAAAACGGCACTCAAGCACAGCGGCAGAATCAGGGACCGAGTCCAAAATGTGTCACGGTCGATAAATCAAGATAAGAATGAACGGATTTTTGATGTGTTGATTGGAGTTCGTAGCACCCAACGGGGAATCAACATCCTCGAGTAATTAGCTTATGTGTGGAACATACCTTGAGGACTTTCTATGTTGTTTACGATTAGTGTAGCAACAAAATTAGTCGAGATCCCTTCAAGTAAAAACCGCGGACTAACCAAAATTTTGAAGCCCTGGCTCGAGAAACATTCTGTTTTCCTTTAAGCTTATCTACCTTTAGAAACATTATGAGTTAACTTAGGCAAGACATAGGAGCTATTTTTTGAGACGTATCCTAGAATCTTTCTTGAAAAAAGGAGGCTCAGAAAACGGGTGAAAAGACCCCGCCCACTGAACCTCCTACTGACGGTCGGCATGCCAGTGCACGTGGCTATTAAACGAGTAATCCGCATGAGAAAGTGGACTCTACTGGGAGATGGGGAATCAAATGGCCCGAGACGTATCGTGGTGCAGTTTATGAACCTCATACGTAGGGGCTGCTTCCTAGCAGCAGCCGATGGCATCCAGACCCTCAGATATGGCTTCCGGGTCCAACAACTCAGTACAAGGGGCGGATACACTGGGACCGATGGACCGAACCAGTCGCACCTTGCCGTACTTCAACAAAGCCGAATCAGCTTCGTCGATAGTGGGAGTGCGTCGCCTGTCCTCATCGCCCAGAAAGGTTGAGTTAGCGAGGTATGATACGCTCCTGAGAGGGAGTTCTGAAGAGAAACATGTCAGCGCAGGGGTCGGGCCGTCTACAAAGCAGCCCCCGAAACCACGGGTTACTCATGTAACAAATACGAATGTAGTAAGTGTAGTCAACAAGTGGTCAGACTTTGGGCCCCGAACCTCTGAGGTTGACGTGATCTCAACCACGGGGAGAAGGCTGCACCCCAGGGAGAAATTGGTAGCTGACGTTCTCCCAACTATGTACCGAACGGGACGGACAGACAAAAAGCGCAATGTGAAGCGCTCCTTCACTAACGATCGGTCACCATGTTCGGCGACTCAAAGCCCTCAGTGTCTGCAGGGTATACAGGCGGACCCAATTATGGTCTGCGTATATTGCGGCCCCTTACCCCGGAAGACGGCTCAAACTCGATCAGTTTACTTGAATTCCTGAGGACCTTTGTTCCCATTATATTAGTTTTAGGGTTTTTCATTTGCCGGAGTTGTACCAGATCAGTGAATCCGTAACGAGAGTCCTTTTGGGGCCTTTTATTAGACTTCTTGCATAGGAAGACGCTGAAGCAGCAGATTAAGCTTGAAGCAAGTTGAAGAATTAGTCAAGGAGCTTCCATCTTGTATTCAGTAATCGCCGGTGGCCCGGGAGACATCGCGGATCTATCCATTTTGAACCTACTGAGGTAAGTGATCACTAAATGCCCTCAATGAAAGTGAGCCGGATGCGGGCTGTTCTCTTGAAGCAGTTCCGCAGGTTTCGCACCGAATTCATCAGGAAACCCTCAGAGAAATGGGGCAGGGGTTTTGTTGGTTGGACGAAAGAGGCGGTAACTGGGTCAGTAGGAGAGATGGCTTACAAAAGCTGACAGCGAAAGCAGTTCCACCAAGGAAGGTAAGTGTGAGTTGGGCCCAGCGGTGGCGGGTAATTTTGGCCCGGGAAGAGTTGAAAACGAAGAGGAAGGCATGAGTTCGTTGCGACGATGGCAGTGGCCACCGGTGCATACTGCACCACGAGAGTGTAAGGGTCGGGTGTGCCGCATTGAAAAAGAAAAGTCAGCGGTAGTATGAGGATAGTCAAAATGGAAGCCGAAACGAACAAAGCAGCGTAGTTTACTTGCGTTCAGCCAAAGGCAGCTTCATGAGTGGCGGTTGGAAACGTTGAGGCCGTCCTGGGGTAGGCACTTCACAGCCATTGTTACATGCGAAATCGCTGATGCTTTTCATCCACTAGGTCTAAAGAGTAAGCTTTGGAGCTTTGGGTTTGTCCTGGGAGAACCGGGTTTTTAGATCAGCCATTGTGGATTCACGGTTGGAAATACTGGAATTGGTTGAAGCTGCGTTCCAGTTGGCGGCACAGAAGTCCGCAGGACCAGACGGTATCCGTCCCGCAAGCTCAAAACCATTGTTTGACATGATAGGAGGACCCCGGCCACACTTTTGGACGCATCTATCGCATAGGGTGTCATTCCGGTGCACTGGTCGAGGTACACGCAGTGTCGAATCTGCAAGAATGGAGACAGGGAAAACTGCTCCAAATACAGCCCGGCCAGCCTAACTTGAAGGTTATGGAGAGAGATTCCGGGAAGTAAAATGGTGACTCACCCACCGGCAATTAACTCGATGATGACCAGTCTGCACGGCTGCTTTAAAAACGTTCATGTTTGGCGAGCCCATTGGTTGACCTTGACAAGTAATCCGGAGGAAAGTAAGGGAGGAAGGGGTGGGAGTACCCCATCTGGAACCCAATAAGGCTTCGCATTCTGTGAACGATTGCTTCTTAACTCCGGCTCTCCATGCTTTTGGGTTACCAACAAAGGTCAGAATGAATCTAAAATCCTTTGAAGAGGAGAGCCTTTAAAATGGAACAGAAGGATGTCTAGTGGATGGGTTCCCAGCACATTGGCGAGCTCCAGGTATCGGTCATCTCGACTCTTCTATCACCGATACCAGTCGCCTTTGCGAAGGATGCGAACCTGGTTGCTTCCGTGTCGAATGAATCTGTGGAAGTCAGAGTTGGGATTACCTGTGCTTCTCTTGTGAGGTCCTACACCGACTAACAAGCCGAATCCCTTCCTTTGAATGAAAAGAGAAGACCCGGGTGGGTTGTCAGGTGCAAGCGCGTATTCTATACATCATGGCACTGGAATGGTGCCGATATACACGTGGGCTGACGCCCTCTAAAAAGAGGCGGAAGCCGGACCAAGCACGGGTGCAGTCGGCGATGAACCGAAGGTGAGAGTGGTCCAGGGCAAAGCCAACGGTGACCTAAGGGAGGTCGGTTCAGTTAAACGCATGCAGCCGAACAAAAAGGCTAAGTGGAAACCGGGAGCCGGGAAAGATCGTAAATAAAACAATTCCAAGATGGATTTTGGAAGATGGTCATCTTCCCATCACTATCGGGGTCTCCATAATTCTACTCGGGGGGGGGGGGGGGTGGCTAGTCAGGGTTTTTCGGTAAGCCATAGAGCGGGACCCTCCACTGAATGTGGGGAAGTTTCCATTCACACTAGATGACATACTGCCGATGTCAGCAAGTGGACAGGGTCATCGGGGCTAGTTGCTGCATCTACCCAGGAGGAAAATTTTAGGATCTAAGAGTCGTAGTCACAACGTTACACCACGCAATCAGTGTCGTGTAGCCTCTCGGAGAACCACCAACGTTTTGTGGCCATTTAAAAGAGGGACATCGACGAGGATGCCTAAGGTTATCTTGCCATCGTACAGGGTGCCCGTCCGCCCCAGCAGACGGTAATGCACTCGGGTGCTTCTGCCGTACATGGTGGAAGACATCAGGACATTGGTTCAAAACCAGCTCCGCTTCGCTAGGTGGGTAGCTTATCTGAGGGGACGCATTTTCAATGACTGAGGCAGTTCGTTTGGAAATTTGATTCAATCTAGGACTCCTAAGTGACAGAGGGCTTTGCCGATGGAAGTGGCGGCCCCAACAACGCGCTGAGGCCGAACTGCAACTCGACTTTTCGTGACATGGTCTGAAGTTCCTGCAGGAGAGGATATAGGCCCGGTTCGGGGCTAAATATTTCTTAGTCAGGGTGGTTAAAGAGTGGAACAAACTGCCCATCGACATCTTAGATGCTACCTCGGTAGTGGCATTCAAAGTGTAGCTAAACCGAAAAATGGAAGATGTACTTGAAGGAAGAACTTTTAGCACTTTGATTTATTCTCCCCCCGATATCTCCTACTTGCTTGCTCAATTTCTCTCCTTCGCTCCCTTTTTTATTCCATTCATCTCACTAGCCTTCTCTTCTATATAACTTTTGCGTGGTTTCGTAACCGCTCACTACACATGGCCCTACCGGTGATTGGTTATCAGTTGTAGGCAGCCAGCAGCTAGGACCTTGTACACCACTCGGATTGAGGCACCGTAGCTGACAGTGATTTTCTTTCCGTTTTAACTACTAAGAAGAAGGCTGGAACTTTCCATTGTCGCAGCACAGAGAGATCTAGGGAGCTCAAGGTGCAAAAATCCGGACCACTTCCGGGGAAGTATCGTACTCGCCCTGCACACCGAAATGAAATGAGCGGGAACGGGAAACCAGTGTATCGATGGTCTGCCTCGTCCACGATTTTCAGCACGCGTGTTGCCTAGCTAAAGGCTGACTGCCATGCGCGGCTGCCACTTGGCCATATACTCTTGCGCACCCTATCACCCACTCTCTCAAGTAAGCTCTAATAACGGTCACTCTCGATCGCCCTCGCTTTCCTACTGATAGTGGAGAATATCATCATGGTTGAGGTATCCTCACAGCGCCGCTAATTAAAGCAACGTGCAGGTGGTCTATATAGTACAAAAACCGAAAAACGTGTTTACTGGGGAAACTCTAAGGTAAGGTTTGGCTACGTCACACCCATTCTCGTCGACTGGCTACCAAAGTCGACGGTCAAAAATAAGGGGATTGTCACCCTCGTAGACCTCTGTTTTGGACCCCGCCTACATTGTGGAAAGCGAAGTCAGTCGCAGGGATTTTCCTACATTCTTGCCGGCTGAGTTCAGGGAACACGGCGGGGACCCTGGCGTGCGTCTACAGGTCTCTATCGTCAACTCCTAAAGAAGACGCAATGGTAATGGTGCTCCTGGCCAGGATAGCAACCCAGTCCGATGGTTTAGTGACTGTCGGTGATTTCATCTCACCCGAAGAAGAGTGGGAGGGATTGTGGGCACCGCAAAGTGGGTTTGGCGATTGGTTGATGGAGCCAGTTTGCAGATTCACACTGGTACAACAAATAAGCCGGCCAACCCGATGGAGAGTGGGCCAGAAACCCAACCTTTTGGACCTCGTACTCATGACACACCGGAGGAAGTCGACCACCTCGAGTTTACTGCTCCTATGGGCGGGAGCGGACATGGAGTGATCAGGTTCCCACTTAGATGGAACCTCTCAAAGGTCCCTCAAGAACTAAGGGGGGACTTCCGGAAATTTGGCTACCAGGCACTGAGGATGGCTGTGGACGGTACACAACGGACAGCCTTCAGCCTCACACCAAAGGAGGAGTGGTTGCACATAGAAGACAGCTTGATGCGACTCACTGATGAGTTCGCCCCAACGAGGAGGGTGAGAAGGAAGGGTCGACCACCTTGGTGAGTCCGCAGAGCCGAAAAAGTGCAAACACGCAAGAGAGTGGCACGGAGACGCTTCTGTAGCGCAAGGGGACACCCTTTCTTTCTGCCGTTCCTGAGGGCGCGCGAAAATGTTTTAAGAGTGCGAAAATCCTGTCAGATACAATACGAGGCAAGATTGGTACAAAATGCCAAAAAATATCCCAAGGCCTATTAGGACTATGTACAGTCTAAAGCCCGGTCACTGGTGGCAGTAAGAAATGTTACGGATGGACAAGGTAGGCATGCAAGCAGAGCCAGCAAAAAAGCCGAAGTACTTAAAAATTGTTTGAGCTGGTACACACTGCAGACGCCGGAAACCATCCGCCATTACCAGAACCCTATGGCGTTCCGCAAATAGACGAAAGTGTTATAGAACCCTTGAAGGGGAACTGGCTATCCACCGGTTAAAGCGAAGTAAGGCGGTCGGGCCAGACAGGATTCACACCGCCATCCTGCGTCCGTCAGCAAGCACAGTGCCCGGGGCGCCAGCACACATTCACAAGGTCACTAGCCCTGGCCACACTGCCTTCCGACTGGCTAAAAGCCGAATGTTTGCTCATCCACAAGGGAAGCAAGGGGGAAGTTGCATCTAACTACAGGCTCGTTAGCCTACTGTCGGTGGTAACAAAAGTACTTGAGGGCATCTTTGGAAGCAGGATCACAAGGCATGTTGAGCACCACAGGAAGATTACTGTGAGGCAGCACGGATTTGTACAGAGGCGATTGTGTCTCACGAATCTCTTACCATTTCTGGATGATGTGGCTTGCTGGCAGGTTGGACAAAGGCGAGCGAGTTGAAGTGCGTTATCTGGATTTTCAGAAGGCCTTCGACTTGGTAACCCATAGACTGCTGCTACACGAAGTGCAGGGCATAAGGCTTTCACAGGGAACGCTGAACTGGACTAGAGCATACCTCATTGGCAGGACATACCATGTTCGGGTTTAGGAAGCAACATCCAGCGCAGCTAGGGCATGCAGTGGGGTGCTGCAGGGGTCGGCGTTGGCACCTCTGTTGTTCTTGATCTATACAAATAACCTGATGGTCACCTTGAAGTGTCCTGGTTTCCTATTCACAGACGATCTCAAGATTGTGGAGGAACCATCTTTGAACTGGGTGCAGGAAGACCTGGTAAGAATATGAGAGCGGACCGAAACATCGGAGCTCCTTTTAAACAGAAGCAAATGCAGATAGCTGCTCCAAGGGGGGGGGATGAGCAGGAGAGACCCGGCTCTTCGATGATGGAACACTCAGGATAATTGAGACCACTGAGGTTATAAAAGATCTTAGCGTCCAGGTGCACGAAACATTCGAGCCCACCAAGCAGTGCCTTGCAGCAGCAGCAAAGGGTAATGGGTCCATGTTTCAGTTGTGTCGGACTGTCAGGTCTCGGGATGACAAGACACTATTGCCACTTTACAAAGCGTATGTACGTCCCCAACTGGAATATTGCGTCCAGGCCTGGGCAACGAAACTATTCAGAGACAAACAGCTATTAAAAACCACCCAAAGACGATTTACTAAGATGACCGCTGGGCCGCGGGACAAGACGTACCAAGAGACGTTCGAACAGCTCCATGGGCTATCTGAAACCGACAGGCGGTTTTTAGTTGTGAGCAAAATCCCGGCGCTCACGAGACAAGAACACAAACTTATGAAGCTCAGGGCGATCAGAAGCAATCGAGCACATTCCTTCTGTCCGTGTAGCGAACGTGTTGTAGTATGAGGTTGGTTATGCCCTACTACATGGTTTCCATAGTAAACACGTGCTTTGGTCCTTTGTACTGCTGGGACCACTTGCACGTTACTCTAATGCTCGGCACTGTACAAATATGTTAACCCGAACGGTATTCTCCACGACCAGTGAGAACGAGAAGGTGATTGGGGGAGATAGTGGTTAGCGTGTATTTGGGAGCGTGCGTGAGAGCGTGCGCAAGAGCAACGGTCAAATGGCAACCGCGCTTGGTAGTCAGCGTTCAGTCGAACAATAAACGTGGTAAAAGTATGAACAAAGATTGCCCCTGCTACAGGGGTTTCCCCTAGAAGTCCGTCGGATTTGGGCTTCGATCTTGATGGTAGGCCGGAAGTATCTATTGTCTGGGAACTCCTCGTAGCTTGCCCGTCATACTGTTGGTGACGGCGAACGACTCCTGATGGGTTTAACTGTGCCTGCACTCTTGAGGTCCGATGTGCGTCGGTCCAACTGTGTTTGGCGCCCACGGGTCCCGTACGCATGCGAGCATGAAGATGCCGCCTCAGGTCCATCCAAAATGGCGTCCCGTTGTCGTCTACAGTACCACGATGACCAATCGTCCCGTTGTCCAGTGAGTTGTTGGCTCCTTGAACGTGCACGGGAATCAGCGAGGCCACAGATGAAGCCAATAAGACTGTGTAAATCCATCTGAGAGAGGGCAAGGTAAACTGGAACGAAATAGCGCCTTAGGGCCACAGTGGATGTTGGACCGTAATAACAACACACGAACGATGTTCGGCGCTGTTGTAGTCACGAGGAGACCAGAAGAATATTAAATCATAACTACCGATTGTAATTTCTCGGGCCTGTTCGTTGGTAAACCCATGGTGGACTTATTGCCAACAGTCGGTTGTAAAAATCGTCACGAAATCGGCCAAGCGGAAGGTAGGGTTGCAGATCCTGATGGACTAGCTGCCGAGTCCTCGTTAGGCATAATTGGGGGTGGTTCGAGTGGTAACTCGCTCAGTACGGGTGACTGAGCGGCTTGAGCAAGTGTAAACTGGCCGGGCGGCTCGCACTCCATGACGGCAGGCTTCAGACGGTCGATAGATACGGTGTCGTGTCGTCCGTTGATATCTATGACAAATGTTTTTGCCCTACGTTTTATCACCCGAAACGGGCCAGTGTATGAAGCTTGTAATGGAGATTGAACGCCATCGACGGGAAGGAATACATGAGTAGCGGTTTCTAAAGCCGTTAGGACATAACTTGTAGGCTGTTGTTCGCGCGGCGGACTGGCCTAGAGCACTCGCATGTGCTGCGTAAGGCATGAGCATAGTCACCGTAGTCGAAAGTCACGGTTGGTGAGGGGGCTACCAACTCCCGAGGCAGACAAAGTGTACAGCCATATACTAGTATGGGTGGTGCTGTGTGTAGTTCCTCCCTAAAGGTACTACGCAGGCTTAAGAGTGCTAATGGTAGTATTTCACTCCAAAGGGGGTTACCGTTAGCTCGAAGGGTGGCTCTTAATTGCCGGTGAAAACGCTCAACCATATCATTGGCTTGAGGGTGGTAAGCCGTCGTCTTAACGTGTTGGCAACCGAGCTTAGCGAGTAGGCTGCCGAAAGGGCCGTCAAAGTGTGGACCACAATCGGTGGTCACTATTGCCGGGCAACCGAAATGACTAACCCAACCGGTCAGAAAAGCTTTCTCGGCCTCTTCCGACATGGGACGAGGGATAGAAATGGACTGCTGCCAGCGAGCAAAACGATTCACGCATGTGAGTATGTAAACGTACCCAAGCGAAGGTGGAATCGGTCCTAAGCGGTCGACGCGCACATGATGGAAACGTGTTTCAGGTTCTGGGAACCTGGCTAACGCCGCCTTAGTGTGTCTATGGGTCTTAACACGTTGACACTGCAGGCAAGCACGAGCCCATTGACGGACATCTCGTTTGACATTGGGCCAAACAAAACGCTCAGTTATCAGTTTCACCGAGGCAGTCACACGCGGATGTGCCAGGTTATGGAGTGCCAGGAAAGTGGGATAACGGTGGACAACAGGAACTACTGGCCTAGGGCGACCTTGCGACGCATCGCACACGATGGTATTCTGGAAAGCCGGGATAGGTATGCAGTTAAACTCAAAGAACCGTTTTGTCGAAGTTGTTCGATGTCAGGGTCCATAGTTTGAGCCTGTGCCATTGCGTCCAAGTTGATGTTAGGCGTCTGTGACAGACTTAGTTGATATACGCGTGATAAGGCGTCTGCGACGGGATTAAGTACCCCAAGGACGTGTCGTATGTCCACAGTAAACTGTGAGACAAGGTCTAAGTGGCGAATCTCGAGTGGTGAGTATCGATCCGAAGCTGACTTTAGCGCGTAAACCAAAGGCTTGTGGTCTGTAAACACCGTGAACGAACGGCCTTCGGGTGCATGTCGAAAATGACGGATTCCCGAGTAGATGGCTACTAACTATCTACCTAATGTGCTGTACCTAGATTCCGCGGGTTGTAGGCGCTTGGAGGAGAATGCTAAAGGTTGCCAAGAATTGTCTACGAACTGTTGCAGTACTGCTCCAACTGCTGTGTCCGAGGCATCCGCCGCTACCAAAATAGGAGCCAAAGGGTCGGGGTGTGTAAGGAGTGCTGTGTTGGCGATCGCGTCTTTTACCAAGGCAAATGCGACCTGTGCCGTGTTGGAAAACACGAACTTCCGCTTACCTCCGAGCAACAGGTCGGTGAGAGGTTGCATCATTTCCGCACAGTGAGGAGTAAATCGGCCGTAGAAATTTGCCAGGCCGGCAAACTGACGCAACTGGCGAAAAGATTGGGGTTCAGGGTAGTCGCGAAAAGCGGAAACTTTATCTGACAGAGGGCGGATACCCGAGGATGAGATAGAATGTCCTATGAGGGTGATATCCGACCGGCGTAATTCGCATTTCGCGAACAGATCGTAGCGCTGTGCCGGCTAAGGCGTCCGAAAGGCGCTCTCGAGTGTGCAGCTTGACCTTGCTCTGAAGAACTAGCAGCCAGAAACATCATCCAGGTACGCGTAGACACTTTCCAAACCCCGATTAGCCTCGTGCATGAGCCGTTGAAAGGTTTGGGCTGCATTGCTGAGTCCAAACGGCATTCGCAGGGACTCGAACAGCCCGAAAGGCGTAGTGACGGCGGTTTTAGGGATATCAGCCTCTGCTACCGGGATCTGGCTGTGCGCACAAACTGAATCGATACGGCTGAAGACGGAGAAATCTGATAAAGACGGAGTAAGATCCTGTATATGGGGAATCGGGTATCGGTCAGTGACGGTGACTTTGTTAAGTGCTCTGTATTCACTACAGGGTCGCCAATCGCCGCTAGACTTAGGAACCATATGAAGGGGAGAAGCCCAAGGGCTACTAGAAGGGCGTATCATACCCAGCTCCAGCATGGGTTCGAATTCAGCCTGTGCAACACGAAGCTTGTCTAGCGCTAACCGACGCAGTCTCCGGAACACTGGGGGTCCCTTCGTATAGATATAGTGAGTGACGTTGGTGGTCATTGCTGGGAGAGGCCCGGCCTGCCGAAACATGGCCGGGTAGGCGGAGATGAGTTCGCCAAAAGGTTGGTGTGCCGATAGATGAACGTAAAAAGGCGCGACGTGATTCACTCGCGAATTATAATCCGCAACAGCGAGAGTGGTCTGACGATTTACCACTGTGCGGCGCCGTGCATCAACTAACAAGTCCAAGTGCTGCAGGAAGTCAAAGCCTAGAGTTGGGTACGGGACGTGGGCGATGATGAATACCCAACGAAAACTACTCTTTAGGCCTGAGTTTAAGGTGAGCGACTGCTGGCAAAACATTGGACTGGCCGTGCATTGGCAGCGCGCAATGTTTGGGCCTGCGGTGTGCTATTGTCGCCTTTCGCTCGGGGGAGGACGCTCACTTCGGCACCGGTATCTACAAGGAATAGGTTATTTGATATGATGTCCCTTTCGTCCAAAAGGCGACTGTTGGTCTAGTACCCGGCTTCGTGGGTCGCTACCACGGGCCGGGGGTTTAGTTTCCCTGATGAGCACCGGGAAAAGTACACCCTGGTTTGCATCGTTTGGCTCCCTTACCGAAGCGACTGTGGTATTTACAACACCGTTCTTTTGAAGAGCCGAAACGTCGTCGCAGTGACGGACTATGGAGCCTAGTTGAGCGTGCGCCGTGCCGCTCCTGTGACCATCTTCTTACTGCCAGGCGTTGCAGGCTCGCGTCAATTTTAGACAAAAGTGACGCGAGGTCGTTAGATGTTGGCAAGGCAGGCACCGTTGTGACGGAGAACCCGGTTACTCCAGCTACAGCGGGGTTGTATCACGACAAAATGTCATCAGCTATCACTACAGTTTCCTCCAGCGGGCATTTGGCGTGGCACTGAGTAAAGCTGGAGTGTTGTGCGACAAAAGCTGCAGCCAAGGTTCCCCTAAGAGTGGGTCCTCGCCTGCCATCGGTCCTCTCAAGCGCTGTATCTCAAGCAGAGTTTCAGAGGGCTTCCTGCTTCCAAGCTCAAAGTCTTGAATTTGTTGCATACGTTGGTCCTGCGATGGGGTCGTGCTGGCAATGACGGCCTCCTTCAGAGCCTCGTAGCTTCGGAAAGAGATTATTACGTCCCTTACTTGCACAGTGGCCTCCGGAGGGAGGCGGCCTGCCACCCACCTGAAACGGCTGGGGTCACTGGTTATACGGCAGCTTTCGAATTCTAACTCGACCAGCGTGAACCAGAGTTCTGGATCAGTAGGCATGAATGCCGATATGTGCGGTGTGATCGCCCCAACGGTGGGGTCTGAGCAGGGTTTCTGTTCACCAGACATAGCGATTACTTTACCGAATACAGACGGGAAAAGAAATCAACGACCAACGGGGCACTGTAACCGTCGGGAAAAAATCACGACGAACTAGACACCAAAAATATGTATGGATAAAAAAATTATTTGGTAAACCAACCAAAAAAATCAACAGATAGGGAAATAACCAAACACAAAAAACGTAAGCAGACGGGACCTTGAACGGCAGAAAACAAGGAAGTTCACTAGACCTGGGGATCACGTCGGGCTCACCAGCTGCAAGGTCGGTTAGATCTTACTACATGGTTTCCATAGTAAACACGTGCTTTGGTCCTTTGTACTGCTGGGACCACTTGCACGTTACTCTAATGCTCGGCACTGTACAAATATGTTAACCCGAACGGTATTCTCCACGACCAGTGAGAACGAGAAGGTGATTGGGGGAGATAGTGGTTAGCGTGTATTTGGGAGCGTGCGTGAGAGCGTGCGCAAGAGCAACGGTCAAATGGCAACCGCGCTTGGCAGTCAGCGTTCAGTCGAACAATAAACGTGGTAAAAGTATGAACAAAGATGGCCATCGCCACAGTAGCAGCCAATAGTTTCTTCGTGTTTAGATCACGGTTCGATGACTGCTGGGACGAGTTTTTCCCAGACCGTGACTAGCCAAACGAGCACACCTTCAGAATGCACCACTCCCTTTCACTCCCTTTCACTCCCTTCCTTTCTAGGACGCAACACATCTGTTTCCCCGTCAGGCAATAAAATACCACTGACTGTAGCCTTTTCCTTATTTATTCAGTTGTCCTCACGGGGGATTCTCAAGGGCAAGCATGGCAGCTAGTTGTGACAGTAAACCTGTTTATCCAACGCGACTTCCGGCTCTTCGAGAGCCAACCTGCTTTTCATTCCCTTCCTTGCCATCCATCACTCAACAATCACAACTTTCGGACCTTTTGGCGGTCGAAGCACCATAGGAACATTGAAACCCTCGAGTGAAATGGCTTGGAAGTACACTGGCCAAAGCCACAAGTCCTGTGGCCTTATCTGATCTAATCTGGAATGTGTAATGTGCTTGTGAAATCCATTAGAGTTTGATTTCTTGACAGATTCTTGGTGCCAGGCCAGCAAAAATGAAGTTCTACCACATATACATAAGAAGGTAACTTGAAAACACTGCGCATCACAAATAATACCTCAGTAACCCATTCCTCATCCTTGTTTCAAGCAGATTTTTTCATCACCTCGTTGCAACAGTTGGGTGATTTGAAATAACCGCGCGGGTGTTTTCACGTTGGTGTTGAACCATCGCAAAATTCGTGCAGATATTCCCATTCCATTGACAACAAACCGGTTCTCCGTAGATAAATTTAGCTTGTGTTTGAGACGCATTTTATAGTTGCGTACGTGGGAAATTCCCTCTGTCGGAGGATGTCGCATATGCCGCGGGTGGGTCTGTTTTGTCCTTTCCCACGTTGCTCTCTCCCATCATAAAAATCGCCCGTTTTGATGGAGATTGAACAGAAAGATACCAAGGCACTAAAAACTTAACTTATTCGGTCGTTGATCTTCTGTGGGCATTTTAAACTAGGTTACTCTTTGCTTACACTGATTGCACCTTGAGGTGTGCAAAGCTGCGTACTCGGTGCAACCTAGGAGTCTTAACACATCTCAGACTTATATGAGCCATATATTTGGTCTCTCTGACTTTGTGTGACAGAGGATTAAATCAGTACTTGAAAGTATATAATGGATAGCTTTTAGTAGATGCGGCGATCAGCACTCATGCAAATAGGTGTAGAGTACATTTTCATTTTTGTGTAGTTGAGTCTGCAATCGTTCGCAGCGTTAACAAAAATTTTTTCGGTTGTCTTGAAGCATTTGAAGTATTTCACGGATACAAGGCTTGAGCTCAAATATCCCTGGATCAAGGTTTGATGTGTTTTTACATCACGTAGATCTCCATCACATCACGTTGCCTTCCCAATGGTGACTCAGTCTTGTTCGTATGAAAACGAAACTTAAGTGTTCGGAGTTGCTGGAATCCAAGTGATAAAGTTGGCTCACTGGACTCATTTGAAGCTGCAGTATGGCCACTTAAGCATCATCATGTACACTTTTTCGGGGAATTCCCTCGTAAAACTCATCCCAGCTTTGATGGATGTATAAGGTTGTGTAAACCTTACCAAGCTGTTTCCTCAATATGCGCGTTCACAAGTCTATCCTACCACGTGTGGTCCACCTGCCCGTTACAGTGGTACTCCACACTACGCCAGAACGGTCACCAAAGCAATGTTTCCCACAACCTATGAGGAGGAAAACACTATCAGTGATTAAAGTCGTTAACATTCATTGACGAAGCGTGCGTGTAGTGTGCACGGGCAACAGTCAAGTGGCTACCGTGCTTGACAGCAAGAGTTCAGATAAACTGTGTTGAACAGATGAGCGAAGTTGAATGTCGCTACGCAGTTTCAGACATGACTTTAGTTCAGTTCAGTTCAGTTGCACAGGACGAAAGTGATTGAGGCCAGTCGGGTTTCCAGATCGTTGTGTTGTCGGCGCGTCTCTGTAGCTTCCAACACTGCGTTTTCGAGACGGGAGCAGGTGCCCGCCTGTTCGTTGACGTTTCCAGCAAAACATTTCGGTGTCCGTATATCGACAAGCCATATGAGGCTTGTTGCTTGCCTTCTGCTGCTACTGTCTAACATGATTTAATCAAAAGTAAAGGAACCGGAGCACGATATATATATATATATATATATATATATATATATATATATAATATATATATATATATATATATATATATATATATATATATATATATATATATATATATATATATATATATATATAATGTATTCAACGATGATCCGGTACGAAGTACAGAAGCGCGGTGCTATGCCAAAACATGAAACAGAATGATAGAGGTGGGTTCACAGGGGAAATGTGTCTGAAGTTAAAACACAATTTGCTGCAACAAAGCCCGACTTCGAACTGACGCTTCGATAGACACAGTGCCGTGTCAGGGCTTGGCCTGCACGATGTCACCTCCATTCCAAGCAAGCATGTAGGCTGAATACTTCCCTGTTGCCTCGACCGAAGTAGAAGATTAACTTGAGGGGCCCCACCCCGAGTGTTTGACCAGAACGTCTAACCTACAAAGCAACAGGTCGATATGAGGGTCTTGTAGCCCCCTGGGAGCCCTTGACAAGATTGCTTAGTTCATACACCCTTCGGATGGGGCCAGACGTCCTGGGTGCCTAGTACATCCCTCCGCCACAGATGTCGGTAAGCATAGTGTTGTACGCCTCATACGCCGTCTGTAGTCGGTTTGGAATCAGCGTTCAGCTATCTCCCCTAGATTGACTACCAGTCAGTCAGTCAACCCGGCGGGGAGCGTTGGACATTTGCTTTCGTCCTCCCACTTTGTTGAGAACACCGCCACGAGAAGGCATTGAGTAGGACTTAATCAACAGAGGCACCGTTATTTGGGAGCATTTCGAGAGGCGTTCAGGACGAGTGGCCATCTCGCAGCCTGAAACATCTCCCCTCACCATACTTTGGGATTTGGAGGCTCATATATATATATATATATATATATATATATATATATATATATATATATATGCATATGCATATTTCACACTTGTCTGGTTTCAGACTGTGCCAAACAAAACATGGTACAATCGGGGAAGAACGGGTAGGTAGTTTAGGATTCTCCTAAGTTAAGTCAGGACCTGTTCCCGTACAGAATCTATAGCTCTTGATCCTCGGTTCGTGACTCGTTAGCGAATGTACTCGGCATCGCGCAAAAGAGCAGAACTGAAAACGCTGGAGCGGGACAACGTGTGTATTGGAGGAGCGCAACGGCGTGCAGACGGTGTACACAGGCGGAGCAAGTGGCGCCACCAAATTCGATGATTGTTCAAATAAACAAATTTGTTAGTCTTTGTAATCGTGTTTTATCGGTAGCACTACAAGGGTCTCCCCTTAGAAGGCCGACGCAGTTGGGCTTCGACCCGTGATGAGTACGTCGGATTCGGTGGCGAGAGACGTTTTCCATGCCTCCCGCCGCGATCGAACACAACAACAAGGCCAGCACAAGCCGTTCTCCATGACTCACACTGGTTGCTGTGCGTCGATCGCAAAATTGCATCCTCCCTAATATTTCATCCGACCGGGTTAGATCCTGCTTGTGACTTGGCAGTGGTGATTGTGTTGTAGGGTTTATCGTTGTAGGCATATCCTATAGTTCCGTTTGCCTGTGGTTGTTATTGCCTTCGTAAACGAGCCAGCGTCCGGCGTCAAATGAGTCCAGTCGCGATCCAATGAGCGTAGTGTTTGAGCCATGCGAGATCACGGAATTCCTTATGGTTCTGTCCGACGGGACGAGCTGGAAGGCAAGAAACACAAGGAAGCTGCGCCTCGGGGCGCCGACGGATATTCGACTGAGGGGGACATACCGGCGAAATACAGGCTTCCGCTACCCTTGTCATGAGAACCACGTGGTCGTGCATTCATGCATAGTAAAACGAAGTACAAGTGGAATATGAAGAGTGAACTTAAATATATACAACTGTTACATATTCAGAAAACCTCGTTGGTTGTCGCAGCGCGCGGCCGCATCGATTTCTCCTGTTGACGGGTGCAGCTGTATCTTCCGTGGAGTTTGGTGTTGCAACAGGTAATGGGGGGTCGTTAGTGGGAGTAACAGGTGCCGACTCAGGACGACTAACCGAAGGTTGTGAGCAGGTGGGGACACTGGTCGGGTTGTTCGGGGTGAGTTCTATCTCGATCAAGGGTGATTTAAAGCGGTCTCTGCTGATGGTCCCTTTCCTGCCTTCGACGTCTACCACGTGCGTGTGTCCGGCTCACAGAATGTGCCTAACGTAGATTTAGTGTGACGATGTATTTTAACGCGTTGGCATTGAAGACAAGCGCGGGCCCAAAGACGTACGTCACGTTTGACGCAAGGCCAGACGAGTCGCTCGGTGACTAGTTCCACTGAAGAGGTTACACCAGGATGCGATAAGTTGTTTAGGCTGATAAAAACTTGCCGGCGAAGACTGGCAGGAACTAGTGGTCGGGGTCAACACTGTGGCACATCGCAAGTAATAGTTACGTCCGAAGTTGGAAGGGTCACTGGCACCAGATGCAGGGAGCTGCTGTTTCTGAGCTGCTCGACCTCAGGATCTGTTGCTTGGGCTGCGGCGACTGGTTCTGGGTCTGTGCCCATGGGTACTGAGTCGTCGATATTGTGGACGCGTGAGAGTGCGTTTGCTACGTGTGCCCCAGAGACGTGTCGAATGTCCGTAGTAAACTGCGAAATATAGTCTAGGTGGCAAATCTCGCGTGACGAATATCGATCAGTAGCTGACTGGAGAGCGTACACTAGTGGTTTATGATCTGTGAACACTGAACGTTTGGCCCTCGAGTGTGTGCCGGAAGTGTCGGATACCCAAATAAACTGCCAGTAGTTCTCTGCTGAACGTACTATATCGGGATTCCGCAGGCTGAAGACGCTCGGAGAAGAAAGCTATTGGTTGCCATGAATTGTTGACGAATTGCTGCAACACTGCTCCAACAGCGGTGTCCGAAGCATCTGTGCCTAATGCCAGGGGAGCAGAAGGATCGGGATGTGAAAAGAGTGCTATGTTAGCGAAAGCTTCCTTGATCAAATTAAATGCTATCTGTGCCGTGTCGGGAAAAATGAATTTCCGCTGACCTCCACGTTAAGGCCTGTTGGAGGCTGCATTATTTCGGCGCAGAGTGGGATAAGCCGGGGATAAAAGTTAATCAAGCCAGAAAATTGGCGCAACTGCCGGTAAGAATGAGGCTCAGGATAGTCGCGAATTGCCGCCACCTTGTCAGGCAGGGGCTGTATGCCCAAGGCTGAGATTTTGTGACCTAGGAATGTGATGGTTGTCCTACCTAATTCGCATTTGTTAGGATTAATGGTTACACCGTGTTGGCCAAGGTGCTCAAAAAGAGCGCGCAGGTGTGCCATATGCTCTTTTTCTGAAGAGCTTGCCACCAAAATATCGTCTAAGCACACGTAGACATTCTTCAAACGGCGTGTTGCTTCATGCATACATCTTTGGAAGGTTCAGGCAACATTGCTGGGCCCAAACGGCATGCGCAAAAACTCGAATGATCCGAATGGAGTTGTGACAGCGGTTTCAGGGATGTTGGCCTCAGCTACCGGGATTTGGTAGTAGGCTCTAACGAGGTCGATTCGGCTGAAAACAGAACAACCAGATAGGGAAGAAGTAAGACTTTGAATCTGTGGAGTGGGGTACCTGTATGGGATAGTAGCGTGGTTGAGGACCCTGTAGTCTCCGCAGGGGCGTCAGTCGCCATTAGGTTTAGGAACCATGTGAGGGGACGAGGCCCAAAGGCTACTGGACGGGCGTATTATGCCTAATTCTAGCATGTGTTCGAACTGAGCCTGTGCTACGCGGAGCTTGTCTAGTGCCAAGCGACGTGGTCGGCTAAATGCTGGGGGTCCTTTGGTGACAATATGGTGGGTGACGTTGGTGGTCACCTCGGGAAGGGGTCCAGATTGTCTTAGCATTGCCGGGTAAGCTGAAAGCAGGTTTGCGTAGGGGTGTTCGGCCTGAGGTTCGATGTATGGGGGCGTGATGTGATTCACGGAGGAATACGAACCGGTTGCGGAAAGAAAAGTCTATCGGTCTACAACTCTCCGGCATCGTGCATCGACCAGGAGGTCGAAATGGTCAAAGAAATCGATTTCTAGTATGGGATAGGAGACGCCTGCTGCTATAAACACCCAGCGGAAGATGCGACGTAGGCCTAAGTTGAGCGTGAGTGACTTACGGCCGTAAGTAGCAGTAGGAGTGCCGTTGGCAGCACGGAGTTGTTGGATTAATGGGATGGTTGCATCACCTGCTTCCTTTGGGACGACACTAACTGCTGCACCGGTGTCAATTAGGAACAGGTTATTGGAAACTAAATCTCGAACATGCAACAGACGATTGCTATTATGGCTGCCGACCGCGTTAATCGTTGGAACGCGTCGGGATATTAGTTTCCCTGTTTGGCACCTGGGAAGGTGTAACCGGCTTCGCAGCGCCGGGCCTTCTCCCCAAATCGTTTGTGATATTGACAGTACGTTGATCGAGATGGGCTAACGGGGCGATCAGACGTTCACGTCGGTCAGAGTTGTGGTAAGGTTTATGGCCTCTACAGTGAGAACAGCTAGGAGTGAAAAACCTTTTGAAAGCCCGCTCGAGAGCAGCTATCAGAGTGTCCTCGGAGTGTGTTCCAACGGTGGGAGCGGTGGTCTGGGGGCTGCTCGAGTTTGTAACGGCAGTAATTTATGGATGGTACCGTTCCGTAATACTGTCCGCTAGTTTAGCCGCTTCTGTTACCTTAAAGTGGCTAGAAACCTCAAGCAGTCCTTGAATATTGGGTGGTAATCGCTGTGCCCACAACTCTTTAAGGACTTTTTCCTCTGAAAGTTGCCCTGCCAGCTGCTGCATTTCTCTCAGTAATGCAGAGGGCTTCTTACTACCTAACTCTGCCCCTTGGATCAGCCGTTTCGGTCTGGACGATTCTGACTGCAAAAGACAAGAGGTTACCGCGTCTTTCACGGCTGTGTAAGAATGGTTATTGAATAGTACGTCGCGTATTTGTGTAGCAACGTCACGGGGAAGGCGACCGATAGTCCACAAGTAACGGGTACGCTCACTTGTGATTCTATGATTCAAACTCTGCCTCTAACATATGAAACCAGAGTTGAGGATCATCAATAAAAACAGGGACGGCCAGGGAGACTGTCAAAACGGACGGTTCCAGATCCGGCTTGCGGTCGTTGCTAGTCATAAGCGAAATGGTATATGAAATGTGAGACGATATATAAAGATTAATTCAGCTACTGTGAAACATTTATAATATCGATCTAAGGAAAATTTAAAGGGAATATAGTAGCAGAAATCGGTATTTACCGTTTGTATGCCGGAAAAAGTTAAGTCGGGACCTGTTCCCGTATAGAATCTATAGCTCCTGGTCCTCGGTTCGTGACACGTTAGCGAATGTACTCGGCATCGCGCAAAAGAGCAGAACTCAAAACGCTGGAGCGGGACAACGTGTGTATTGGAGGAGCGCAACGGCGTGCAGACGGTGTACACAGGCGGAGCAAGTGGCGCCACCAAATTCGATGATTGTTCAAATAAACAAATTTGTTAGTCTTTGTAATCGTGTGTCTTATCGGTAGCACTACAGTAGTCCGAGTCCATGAATTGCTTGTGGGCGCGATACTGCCAGGTTGCCCAAGCCGATGCAGGTGGTTTTCTTGGGGATCCACAATCGGAACCTTTAGTTATCCAAAGCTTAACCCACAAGGCAGCGGGACGAAACGTGGGGTCCGTAACCCATTGGGGGTCGGTGACTGATTGCTTAGTTCACACACCCTTCAGATGAGGCCAAACATCCCGGGTGTCCAGTGCACCTCTCAGCCACGGATGCCGGTGAGCATACCGTTGTACGCCTCACACGCCATCCATCGTTAGTTTGGAATCAGGGTTGAGCCATCTCCCTTAGAATGACTATCAGTCAGTCAGTCAACCCGGTGGAAAGCGTTGGGCATTCGCTTTCGTCTTCTCACTTTGGTGGGAACACCTCCGCCGCGAGAAGGCAATGCGTAGGACTTCCTCAATAGAGGCTGTGTTAAACGCATGGTCACTTGGTCGCATTTCGAGAGGCGTTCAGGATGAGTAGCCATCTCGGAGCCTGAGACACCTACCCCCCGAGCATACTGTGCATATATATATATATATATATATATATATATATATATATATATATATATATGTATATATATATAATCATCATCATCATCATCATCATCATCATCATCATCATCATCATCATCGTACAGCGTTAAACAGTAGGGCAAGCCCCACAGACCACTGCCTTTCTCACCATGTTGCACGTTGGATTAGAAAGTATGAATATACAAGATGGATAGGGAATGGACCTACACGGGTGGGAAAAGGAAAGAATGCCCTACTAGCCAACACACGGAATACACAGTCTAACTGTACAAACACACATCGATCAGTCATTCTGATTCGATAGAAAGTGACAACACGATCGCCACTGCTCGCGGTTCGCTGCCATATCCTTCAACGTCTCCGGCCAACTGGTAGACGGATCTTTTGGACCCCAACCACGAAGACGTGAAGCACCTACTTTTCCTAAGTCTGCTGTACATTTTCTCGTCCCTTGCTGCCACGTCATCTGTTGACCTCCACGGGGTTTCTTCCACTCCCTAAGAGGGGCGGAGAATAGGACGCCGTACGGTAGACGTGTGTTTGCCATACGTAACACGTGTCCCAACCAACGAAGTCTACTAAGCCGGATATGCTGTGACAGAACGTTCTCTGAATTAGTACCCAATACTCGCTTTCTCACCTCATCGTTGCTTACTCGGCTATTCCACCCAATCCTAGCGATAGTACGTAAGCATCGATGGTCGAAAACCTCAAGACGACGAATATCCTCAGCACGCAGACTCCAAGTTTCGCAACCATACAACAAAACTGAACCCACTGCAGCACAGTATACACGGCCTTTCAACTTCAGTGAAATATCAGGTCGGCGCCACAAGTGCTTCAGTCCAGCGTACGCCGCTCGAGCCTTGGATATCCGCGTGCTCACCTCTACTACTGTGCTCCCATCCGTCGTCACGCAGCTACCGAGGTAGGTGAAGTGGTCGACAACTGACAGCACCTCTCCATCGAGTATCAAGCTCGGAATTGTTGACGTCCAGTCTTGTAACATCACCTTACACTTTGAAGGTGTAAAGCGCATGCCGAATGGAGCTACAGCTCTCCCAAGTCTATCTAGTGCACGTTGAGCATGTTCCGTGGATTCGAACAAGCAGACAACGTCGTCCGCGTAATCTAGGTCACAACTTTTCACTGTTTCTTAGTTCGACACCTACATCCTGAAGATTTTGCAGCGCACTGTCCATTATTTCGTCCATGACGAAGTTGAACAGGAATGGAGACAAAGGACATCCCTGTCGAACACCACTGGTCGTTTCGAACCGACCGGATAGTTCACCGTAAACCCTAACGCGGCCAGAAGTATGAGAACACAATAATCTCATTAGGTTCACGAACTTCTGGGGCATACCTTTTCGATGAAGAACACTGGAAAGCGATGTTCGATCAACTGAATCGTAGGCACCTTTCAAGTCTAAGAAAATCATTATTGTCGGTCGGCGGTGCGTGTGACGCGTTTCAAGTAGTCGGCGAAGAGTAAAAATCTGGTCGATGCATCCTCGACCTGGGCGAAACCCAGCCTGCTGTTCGCGGACATTCCTCTCGCGAGCCGGTGTAAGACGATGCAGCAGAATCGAAGCTAATACTTTGGTGACTATCGGGATTAAGCTAATCCCACGATGATTACTGCAGTCATTGCGTATTCCCTTCTTGAAGATGGGAACAATCAATGACTCGCTCCATATTAACGGAATACGCTCCTCGTTCCAAATGTCACGGAGCAAGGCAGTAAGTGATTTTATCAACGCCTCACCACCCAGTTTGAAAAGAACTGGAGGAAGTTCGTCGGGACCTGCCGCTTTCCCCCGCCTTAGTAATCGAATACATGATTCTACTTCTACTTCCGATGGGGCTCAAGTGATACCACCCAAGGAGTCACAGTTGTTGACACGGGAGTAACTGCACTAGCGTGCGGCCAGCTAAACTGTTCCTTGAAGTACTCGGCCCATCGGTCAAGCCTTTGCTGTTTGCTATGGATGGGTTCTCCATTTCTATCCCAAATCGTTTCACTGACCTGAGTTCGCCGTCCACCGGTGTCACGAATAAGTTTTAACAGTCTTTGATTGTTACCTGAAGCAGCTGCTACTTCCATTTCTTCGGCTACCTTGACCCACCAATTTTCGTGATCATTCTGAAGGCTTTTCGTAACTTGTCTCTGCAGCTTTCTCCGCATCTTATTCATCTCCTTACAGTTCGAAAGCTGACGTTTTTTCTCCATTATACTCAGCGACTCTTGCGAGATCCAGTGTCTTTGATGGACAACGGATCGAGGACCACAGGCAAAACCTGCTGCAACGTGCATCGCCTGTTTGATATGAGACCAATGCTCATCTACATTACTGTTCTCCGTGGATCCTAGCTCATGTGCTAACTTCTGCTCATACCGGGTGCGTACTTCTGGATCACACAAACGTTGCACGGCTAATCGGGTTTGCGGTTTTCGACGATGACCATGGAGCTGGAGAGATAATCGCAATAAAACTAAGACATGGTCTGGCTCTACGTACGTGGACCAGTAAGATCTACAGTTCTGAACAGAACTGCGCCACCGGTAGCTTACGGCGATATGGTCAATTTGACTCAAAGCACCTGTAGAGTTAGAGTGCCATGTCGCTGTGCGACGCGAGCTGTGTCGGAAATTTGTGCTAGACAAGAACAATCGATTGTCTGCACAAAACTGGAGAAGCCTATCCCCGTTATCTGTACGCTCAGCAGGTAAAGCGCAACGGCCACCTAAACAGGCTTCTGACACACTAAGTTTGCCAACTTGTGCATTGAAGTCACCAGTTAGCACTACAATGTCAGAACCTTTACAGCCGCGAACGAGAGTGGCGAGTGCATCATAGAACTCATCTTTATGCAAATCTGAGCTGCAGTCCGTTGGGGCGTACGCCAAGATCACAAACAAATTGCGTTTAACACAACTATCCTTTCGAACGCCGACTGACCCTTGGAGTCTCACAACACATAAACGACTGTTAACAGGAATCCAGTCTAAAAGGGCAGCCTCAGCCTTGTCAGTCAAAACAATTCCTACACCACGTTGACCCACAGCTCTAGCTGCTTCGTCTCCTGAGGTGCGCAGAATATACCTCGATGAAATACCAGGAGCAGTTAGTTGAATTACACTGCTCGGATCCTGGATACGCGTTTCGCTTAAGCAGCAGACATCAATCTTCGGAGAATCTAATGTGAGGGCTAGGCACGCCTACTGACCGGCCTGCATGAGTGTACGTACGTTGGAGGAGCCGAGATTCAGAGGCTGACGAGGCTTGAGAAAATGTGAGTTACCAGACAAAGGATTATTCCGGACACTATTCGACAGTGAATCGTTGCGAGTATTGACCGTGTTATCAGTGGGAGCATTATGGGTGGATAGATAGGGCAAAGAGGGATGGTTAGGGACAGAAGACAAAGGTTGAATAAAAGAGAGGGAACTTTGAGCAGTAGCCCACTTATCACTACCCACCCCGCTCGATGCAATGGGCAGCGCGGTCCTGATTATCCTGCGCGACGACCGATGCAGTATGGAATTCTTTATATTCGTGCAGTTCATGGGAGATGTTGGACGGGTACTGCTAGGGTGTCCAGCCACAATGCAGGAGAACGATTAGGGTCCTCATCCAAAGTCTTTAGGTCTAACAAAAACCTATCCGCAAGGCAGCGGGATGGCTTAGTGGAAGCCCATTTGCTAGGATCAAGTATTCTTTCACTGGTTTTTCCGACAGAGTTGCCAGCTCAAATCAACCCCCAACCTGGAGGACCAGGAGACTGGACTTTGTCTGACCTCTACCCATTGACCTGTCAGGTATGATTGCATCTCCGGCTTAAAGAAGCCATCCTGTATAGCTCTTTGGGTCATAGAGGCGTGCAAGTTATCACACCACGACAAGGTGCAGTCTCGTCGTGACGAAACAGCTGACCGATGAATTGGTTTACCGATGATTGCGAATTATTACATCTGCCACCGAATGCCGTTCTACTGTTCAGCGTGGGCTCATGGGAGAACTACGCAGTAGGCGTTCCATCCGTGTTAGGAATTATCAGCAATGCATTTCCGTTGATTTCTGAAATGCGCACGAAACTCAGCACGCAGGATTGAGTCCCATAAATCAGTGCGCCTGGCTTAAAACCCGCGTCTTATGTCACTTCCAGTTGAACTGTTTAATCACGACTGTACTGGTTAACGAAATGAATTATCGAACCCGCCTTTCTCCCACATCAAAAGGAGCAGCGTGGACCATGGAACCCTTTTGTAACCGAAGTGAAGTCATCAGTATTTGCGCATGAAATGCAATTCCAAGGATCTCTTCCACTTGCATAGTTCCGGTTTAATTGGTGACCTATTGAGAAGACCAAAAATTACATTTATCTTTTGTCTTTTTGCTTAAATTATTGAGCTCCACGCTAAGCGGGCGGATGAGCCAACTGAGGACGCTATTAACTTCAGCATCTTCCTACTTCTGGTAGTATGCAAGGACCAATGATCTTTCGCGGGGAGGGGGAGGTTGCACAAAAAACAGAGAACTTCATGAGCCCAGCTTAATTATGTCTCAACGAGGCACCACACTTACATAAATCGAACACTGACATGACTGATTACAGCCTGACCACCACATCCTGCACCAATTCACAGTCCTACCATCGCGATGCTTCTAGTCATGCTCAGAGCTGTAAGGTAACAACGGGCGCAAATGGAGAAAACATTTCCGATCCGCCGAAGGTCGCGTAGCGTGATAAACCTCATAACAGGACAGCTGACCCTACTCAGCACACGATAGCGGGCCTCGCCGCTGCTCACTCAATGTTATCGCCAAACGTGAGCCGTGCTTGGGAAAGTTAGACTATCGAATACGGGAGGTAGTGGAGCGTTCTGTGTGCAGCAGTTAGGTGTAACAACTTCGCGGGAAACACTGGGCACGCACTGCAGCAATGCTGTTTGTGGTACAATAGTATTGGAGATAAAAAGCCACAACGAGAAGCTTCTGGCACATTATATATATATATATATATATATATATATATATATATATATATATATATATATATATATATATATATATATATATATAATTTTTCGGCGAAATTAGGAAGTACAGGAAACAGCTTGAATGACATTATGCTACTGACCGCAGTTAACTGAAATAAGAGATAACTGTGATGGCCCACATCGGGATGCGCAAAATCACATGAAGGCGGGAGTACCCGCTGGTGACAGTATAAAGGTATATGTTGCGAGTAATGGGTGGTAGAGGACCCTTGAAGTAAACAATCAATTACTCAAGAGGTTGTGTAGCTCCACTGAGGGTTCCGTGCTACGGTCGGAAAAATTGTAGTTAGACAGTGGCACAATTACGACGGTGAAAGATAGCAGGCCGCACTTCGATGGAAAACTGAAGATTCTTTAAGCGCACGAAATGCATCAAACGGGTGATTCCTGGGTGCCAGTCTCGTGGAGGTTACTGAGGTCATGGTATACATGACGTATAACAGAAAAAATTGAGTTGACCCACTTCTACAATAAACCATCCGTATATACCTGCAAAAGAATCGATGCACGTAGATAACACCGTCAGAATTGGAGGTTATCCGGGAGATGGCTTACTTGAAAAGGTTCACCGATTACTTTGGTGATAGACAGCGTTTGACTGTCGTCCGGCTCGTTACCACACATGACCTACTGGGACCTTATGTATCCCCCCACTCCAAGTCTGAGGGACTCGTTGCTGGTTATCCCTAATAGTGCAGTGGACCATGATGGCCATGGGTTATATACTCCATCGACCGCACTCATGCTTAAGCATGCAGTGTAAAAAGCTGGTAGCTCTGATGGTTGTCTCCATCGCTTTTCAAGGATGGAGGCGAAGCCTCGGTTTCATAGTTGACAAAACTCCGTATTATTTGGGATAGCGAGCAGATTCCCAGGGAATGGTGTGAATCGGTGATTGTGCCGATTTAAAAGAAAAGTGACAGGTCTTCTTATGAAAACCACAAAAGCGTTAGCTTGGTTAGTATCGCGTCTAAGCTGCTCACCGATCTTATTCTTCACCAATTATCCAGTGCCCGCGAAATGTGTACGCGTGAGAATCAAACCGGTTTCGGACCCGGTCGGGGTTGTATCGACCACATCTTTACTCTTTGGCAAACCTTAGACCGCAGACACATCTTCCGTAGGCCCACAATCTGTCTTTCTTGATCTGAAAGCAGCGTGCGACTCAGTCGACCGCAGAGTTTTCTGGCGCGGCCTCATTGAAGGGTGTACCGGAGAAGTTCATTTCTCTCTTCTAATGCTTGTATGCGAACAGCCTAAGCCGAGTTCGTGCTTACGGTGGTCTTTCATTCGAGTTCACCACAAGTGGCGGTGTTCGCCAGGGTTGTCTTCTATCACCCTTCCCCTTCAAATTTGTAGTTGAATCGATTCTTGAGATAGCCCTATCCTCGTGGGACAGTATCGGCATTGATCCTTGCTCAGGCATTAAGCTGTCTGATTTAGGATACGCGGACGATATTGTTCTGATTGAAGATCCGGGTAAGTTGCAAACTCTCTCAGATAGCCGTAACAACAGTGTAGCAAAGTTTGGGATGTGTTTTGCACCTTCAAAGTGTAAAATGCTGCTGCAAGGCTGAGTTTACTCTACACCAAACCTTCTGTGGGCAGGGGATGCTCTAGCTGAAGTGAATAAATTTTGTTACCTGGGCAGGTGCATTTCACCAGGTGGAGAAATATCGGATGAAGTGTCATCGCGTTGGCTTTTGCCAACCTCCATCATCTGTGGCGCCGGTATGACATCCGACTGTCTGTTAAGGGTAGAGTGTACAATGCGGCGGTAAGGTCCGTTCTTTTATGCGGTTCAGGAACATGGTCGTTGAGGGTGGAAGGTAGGCGAAGGCTGTCGGTGTTTGAGCACCGATGTCTCCGTAGCATTGTCTGAGTACGGTGGAAACACCGTATCAGCAATGCTGAGGTTAGGCGTAAGGTGTTGGGAACCAGAGGCCAGTCTCTGGATCAAGTACTGAATGTAAACAGGTTAAAATGGTTTGCACGTGTGTTACGCATGCCCACCGACAGATTTCTTCAGCGTACGCTGTTTTATGAGGCAGGTGGTGATTGGAAGGTAAGTTGAGGTGGTCAGTTCATGACGTGGCAAAAAGGTATAAAAACCTTGACCCGTGGTCTTGGCCTAGTAAGACGTGGTAGACTTCCGGGCTGGGGTCCACGTGATCTGCCTGCCAAATGGTTAGAGACATTAAGTGATATGGCTAGGTGTCGCGGTCAGTGGCGTAGTAGCATTCGGGCTCTTTTTTGTCCTCTTGATTTTCGCTTGATATGTGGACTTTTTTGAATCTATATCACTATGCTCCTATTCTCTTCACCCGTTACTAGACGATGCTGGAAGGTAGTAACCGAAACCGGAACACACAATTACGAAGTTAATGGTCGAATAAACTAAACTAAACTGAACTGAAACTTGCAACCTTCAACGCACTCTAATGCAAATAGACTAACAAGCAGCTATAGCGCGAACCCTTCAGACACTGCTGCTTATCCGAGACTGGTATCCAGGACCCCATCATCGTAGTTCGTCTGTGGCGAAGGGGTGTACTGAGCACCCAGAATGTTTAGCCTCACTTGAAGGGTTTATGAAATGAACAATCAGTCACCGGCTCCCAATAGATTACGGACCCCCACTGTACGTCCCACTAACTTGCGGGTTAAGCTTTGGGTAGATAGAGACTGTTGCATATTGCGATTAGTTATTGTATATCTTGTTTCGATCAAACAATCCTTAAGCCGGAATGAGAAGACTAAGGACCCAGAATATAGGCTTTGTTCGTTCAACAGATTGAGCATATACGCTGAAATGGAAAATGTGAATATACACAGATGCACGTCATAGGCGGAAAATAATACGAAGTTTTCAGACCACACAAGACCTCCGGTTTGGAGTGCGAGAGCCGCCTTTGATTTGATTAGCGACAATGAGCTATGTGGCTATGTCACGACCGGTGATGTAGTTGCATTCAGTCTTTTTTCCTTTCTTCGTAGTTTCCCCTGGTTACTCAATTCTCTATTCCCCTTCATTTTATGCTCATATTCATCCTTCCGTGAACTCGACGATTCTGTGAGATACCAACCAAACTCAGCGTACAGACGTGTGATGTTTATGGTTCGGTGAACTGAACTATAAATGGGTACGAATCGTTGGTCGGTAGCTAGTTCGACTTGATAGTCTGTTTTTCTAACAAACTCAACCATAGCTTAAGCTTCCTTTTCGACAGCCAAACGATGTCGTTTACTTGGTGATAGAGTGCGTGGGGAGGACGCTACGGGCTGTGCGTTCTTTATTTTTACTTTCATGCGGCTAGCTTCGAGAGTATGAGGTGGCTCCATGGATGTCCTGAATGGCACCTGTACGTGTGTGTTGGGGAACTATTCGTGAAGAGTTTTGGGAATTAGGTACGAAATGACATCTCCGGCGTCGCCGTTCTGGTTTAGAGTGACCACTATATTGATGTCAGATGCGTTTTTTATTACACGAAGTGATTTACGGAAAAAGGGGTTACCTCCATAGTCAACATATACTGAAAAGGGGGTTTGTCTGGGGGACATTCAGGTAAGATTCAGTTTGTGGACCCTTTTGAAAACAGAGATTGTAAGTGGTTGGAAATACGGAAAGAAGAACAGCGTCCTAAAGCTTTGCAGTACAAGGAATAAAAGAAGACAAATAAGGAAGTTCGATATCTAGGGACAGAGACGTGATGTGGGTGACTGGTCGCATGCATTCGAGATGATCGAGATAAAGTTATGGGAAGAGGAGTTGCCGAAGCGATTTCTTGTGAACGAAAGAAACCAAAATAATAAGAGTAGAAAAGACAGTGAAGCAACTTCTCGGTGATGGGCAGGTGGTGGTCACGGGGTGATCATTACAAAACCGTACAGCTTTTCTTTGAATCCGGTCGTGACGAGAGAAAGCGGTAGACAAAGCTCCATTCCATACATGACTGCAGTATTCAAGAATCGGACAGATTCGAGCCTTGCGCAAAAAAGGTGAGTGTATGTAGAAAAGTGTCTGGTGCGGAATAGAAAATCAACTTTGCGCACAGCGCTGGGGGTAAACATAGACACAGAAGGAGACCAGCAAAGAGATGAATTTATGGATAAGCCCACTAAGGAAAGAGACCCCGTGGAGCAAAGAGAAGTCGAGCCAAAATTCAGATGAGGGGAATAAGGGAGATGTTTAAGTGAAATAGAAGGGTTATTAGTTTTTGAAGAATTGAAACACATTATTGGGTGGAACCCCAAGCTGAGATTTGTTCTAGATCAGAAGTGATACAATAATAACGGAACGGTCGTGATCGATGTCGGTGGTGGCCCGGTGAGCCATAAGGGAACAATGGAGAGTTGCATGATCGGCAAAACAGTGAGGTGGGCTGGAGGTCGAAGATAGAAGATCATTAATAAACAGAAGAAGGAGAGTGGTCACAAGTCTTGAACCTTGGGAACACCAGCATTCACAGTGCACGGCAGAGGTAGAACCCCATCGACTGGGATGAAACTAGTTCGCTTGCTGGAGAAACATGCCATTCATGATACGAAAGCCAGATGGAACCCGAACGAAGACGGTTTCGACGATAGACCTTCATGCCAAACTTAGTCGAAGGCTTTTGAGATGTTCAACGAAATGGAGTGAGTTTCTCCGTCGTTATCAAGTGCGGTCGAACAGGAGTGTGAGATGACCGTTAGCGACCGCCTGTAGAATGACGCGGGTGGAATTTATGTTGGCCAGTCACTCAGCAAACCACGTTCAAGGGACGAACGCAGTCGGTCTCGGATGGCGGCTTCGAAAACTTCCGAAAGAACAGAAGTGAAGGTGATGAGACGATAGTTGTTGGGGTCAGAAATGTCACCATGTTTGGGTATAGGAAAAGTAGTGCCGTTCTCCCACAAGAACAGAAAAGTTTCTCGATTGGGGGGGAGAAAGGAATAGACAACTCAAAATGGGGCTAGCCCTGGAGCATACATTTTTTTGGACGATAAGTGGAATACCGCCCGGACCGCATGGTTGGGAAACATTCAGATTGTGCAGAAGTTAACGTACCTTTCTGATGGTTGTTACATGAAGAAAAGCATAACGGGGAACGTGAGAGGAGGCAAGGAAGAAGTAGGACTGACATAAAGTGGAATTTGAGGCAAAACGGGAGGCAGAAACCTTAGCCTTATCGAGGGGTTAGCAGACCAGGGAACCAGAATACTTGCAAATGGGAGGAAATTCGGGAAGGCAGAAATTACGGGAAACCGCCTTTGCAAAAAGCCAGAATGATCGTACTCCGTAAACCTGACCACACCCTAATCAGGGTTTTCCTGGCACCATCTCCATACTCAGACTGGCGTCTCCGACGAGGAGGACAATTAAAAACCTCGTTGGATATCGTTTTCGAGGACATAAATCAACTTGGCCTTCGTCTGGTGTACGAAACTTGTCAATGGAAGTCGAACTGGATCGATATCTGCAAGAACCTTGCTACCAACTGCCCAACATGGACAGGCGCGATCGGAGACATTCATGAAACCGGCTTATCTTGTCCAATGAGACAGCCGCAGCAAAGTAAAGTAAGAATGATCGGCTTCCGGTAGCAGATAAGGCTAGTCATTCAGCTTTGTGGCGTACAAGTGCTCTTCATCTCTCTGTATGGTGAGCGAGCACTTGTTCTTAGCTTGCACAAAAAGGTGTCGGAATGTTTGGCTGGGTGGTCGGCGCCGCCGGCAGTACGCTGAATTTTTCAAGCGGACGGTGCGGTTGCAAGCGTGATTATGCCACTCAGAGACCTTTGGTTATTGGGTTTGGAGAAGATGTAAAGATGCATACCCTAATGAACCGATTTAGTGAAATTAGAAATACACATGGAAACATCAAAGTCAGAACAACAGTCATTCCAAGAGTAACAGACCAGGAAGTGGCGAAAGCCATCCCAGTCAGAAGAATCGTGACGCCAAAAGGTGTCTAGGGTCTGGTGTTGGGACGTGGTGAGAGAATTGAGTAGAAAATGAGATGAGACAATGGTTTGATGAACCCAGAGGAAACAGGGAAATGACATTAGAGAATAAAGAGGGAATGGGTGTAAGTATGAGGTCAAGAATGTGTAGACAGTTGCCAATACGATGGAAAATGCGTGTACGGAGGTCTACTAGTTGGCAAAGGTTGTTGACTACAGCGAAAGCCTAGGCTTCACATCCTATGGTTGAAGTGTCCGATGGGTGCAATAGCCAACCCTTGTTGTTGGTTCCAACTGATAGCGGGATGGAAGGATCGACAGTAGTGACTACTGCGTGTTGGGGGTCGTTGTTTAATGATTCGAAGGCGTGTTCGACTTGATTTTTCGAGGAAGGAGTTGTATTATCTGGAAATCGAGGGATCCACTACGAGTAGTCCGGAAGTAGCCCAACAACGTGTCGTTGAGTCATTGGTTGGCTGATGTCACGCAGGGATTGAAGTCTTTCAGGCTCAGGTTTGATTCCTTCAGATGCTTCATGGCTTAGCAGCGTTATCGAAAGTGTGCGGAGTATACTCTTGTTTTCGTTTGGAGTTAAACCACAGCGGCCATCAGCCTCTCGGAACTGCCCTACACTTTCATCAAGTTCTTTTGCGGTATGTCCACGTACAGTAGCGTTCAGTTCAGTTCAGACAACCACCAACCATGCACTGGGTGCGGTGGTTTTGGTTGCTATCTCCTAGTTGCAACTTCAAAAGGAGTAAGAACAGAACTACAAGTAATGTTACAAAGTCGATGAACAAAGTTTGCGAATACAAGAGCGCCACTGATCGCGGCATTTAGCCATATCCTCCAAGTTACCCGACCGTAGATTGAGAGGGTCTCTTGGACCCCACCCAGAAAGTCTAACATGCCCTACATGGTCGAGTCCACCGGTTAGGTTTTTCATACTTTTCTTTCATGTCATGGACTGATCGCCCTTGCCCACCTTTCAACCGTTACCCGCCTCAGCAAACGTTGCACGCTGAGGAATCCTGTCAGGGGACCTGTGGAACATGTCTTCCAACCCTTTTGGCCTGGTGAAATAAAGCGTTTCATCTAGTGGTTTGATCCTTGAACTTGAGACTCTCCACTGAACCTCGGCGTTGCTTATACGGTGTTGCAAGATAAGTACGGATAACCAGCCCATGACATGGGATTTGGCGATGTAATGCATGTTAGGTTTCTTGGGTGGGGTCCTAGAGATTCTTCCACTCAGTGGTTGAAAACATTAAAGGATATGGCTAGTTGTCGCCATCAGTGGCGCCCTTGTATTTAAACTTTCTGTATCAACTTGATAGTACCATTTGTAGCTCTCTTCTTACTCGGTCCATTGTTTTTGACCATTTCCGGTTGAGGCCCTCGCTGTGAGATAGCAGCCGAAAACGGCTGCATCCAGTACGTAGTTAATGGTTGTTCGAACTGAACTGAACGAGTTAACAAGCGCACCGCTTGGTGGATTTCTTTGCTACATCACCGGGGTTGCGATGGTACCAACATACACCGGGGTTTTTAGGGCTACGATACATTGGACGGTTTGGGCTGTTTGCTTTACAGAACCCGAAATGTAATCGCGACGCGTGCAATGCGTTCACTTGGGAGATAAAAATAATTCCATTTGCCTAGTTAAGCGGTTTATGGTGTCATCACTTTGTATTAGGCCCTATCAGCAGCTTTCGCTAACTCATCAAACGTTGTCTCATTTCCAAAAACAACAAAGATAACCTAAACACTATTTGAAAGCGCTTGCGTGTAAAGCATGCGTCGCATTTTATCATCCACCTTGAGGGTGAAGACCTGTCCCTACATAAAACGTCAACGTCTAGGTGCCATGGTCACCGAGCTTGATGTCGCATACCGGTTGTTCAGGCCGATGTCCGGCTGACATGCCAAGTCTCCCCAATATTGCGTCCCGCAGTTTATCGCACAACAGTTATTCTGGTGGTTCGCATGCATGTCGATCACTATTAGGACCAGGGCCGCTGATAAATGCCCAATTAAGTACATAAACTTCGTAGACCGGCTGCTTTTGCGGGTCATTCAAAACTATGCTTCGACGTGGACCAGCCGCAACTCTTGTTCGGCAGTCATGAACTTCGGATTCCTGGTGTATCTTAATGATGCACTGGGCTGTCCTAAGTCTCCTATTTCTTTGGCGTCTAAAGGTGATCTCTGTTTCGAATTGGCTGTTATGTGCACTAAAAATGGTCACAAATTAAGAAAAGGTACACTACTCAGATTAAAGGAGCATTTTCCGTAAAAATGGCTGATAAAACAGGCTTAGGATTGAAGGAAGTTAGCAGAAGTTCAAAAACAGCCCTTGTGTGCTGGACCATGTTGGGCTCACCAATTTAGCTTGCAGGGCTAACGAGACGAATGACGTACGGAAGTGATCGATGATTACAGTTACGAATCGAATGTTGCTTTGCTAGTAGTCAGAAGACTTGAGTCACGAGCCACTGGGACTTGATTAAGAATATGCAGAGCAAAGTAGGAGAAAAAGTTAGGGATGACCCGAAAAAGTACGTGTCACATTCGCAGCTGAACCTAGAAAAGCTTTATTCGGAGTGATAAAACAAAGTTTACCGATGTTTCCGATGCGATGCTCATATTTGGTAGGAACGGCGCGTGAGCAACAAGGTTCGTCGTCGTGTGTCGGGTGTAGACATCCGGCCACTGACAAAAGTAATCACTGTGTTCTGCCTCCGGTGGCTTGGACACGTTTTACCCATGTATACATGTTGTTTACCATTCTGTGATTGGCGCTTCCTGGGTGTGGCTAGAGTGAGGGACGTGACAGTCAGACCATCATTTGACGTTGGAGAATGAGGAATTTGACGTCAGCATTGACCTCAGTTGGTGCGTCTCAACTTCCTGATTGGGTCTCAGGGGATGGTCGTCGGTTAGAGACGTTGAGGCGTATGACCAAAGCCAGTGGCGTGAATGCTGTGCAGCTTGCTCAGGAAACTGGGACCCCAAAACTATTGAACAAAACCTCGAAAAATTACCAAAGTGCGTATGGTGAAACGGTAAAAAGCTTATTCACTTTCCCTTCGTTACCCATTTCTGTATTTGTGGTGCTGGCACCATGCACGAATCCAGTCTCAGAGAACAATAATAGTAAAATACACATGGTTGACGATGCAGATGATGATTGCCAGAAATCAATGTATCACTACATTTGTACGCTGCTGCCAGCACCACACAAGACTAGTTAGTGTTGGTCCCACAAACAGTGGATATCTTCGACACCAGTTGCTCTGTTAGGGGTTCGCAAACCCATGCCTGATGTCACATTCAGTGAGGTGAGCAAATTCTCGAGGCATCATCTGAGAGTTTGAGAAATGATCACAAGCAGTATGAGGGAATGGGGAAGGCTGTGGGTATTGGCAAGTCGCCAGATGTGCCGTTTGGTTAAGAGTACCGGTCTACGTAAACCCGGTGTGAGCGAGTTAACCGAAGAATCCGACGACTCACTGCTTCACTGCCAGAAGCGTCGTTGGGAACTTTGAACCAAGCAATTTAGGCAAGGATTTAGTTGGTCGTTACCACACCTGACCTATTGGGACCTTATATGCCTCTCCACTCCAAATCTCGATCTGACTGCCGTTTATCTCTGATAGTGCAGTGAGCTTTCGTGGCTATGGGGTATATTCCCCTTCCACTGGACTCATGCGAAAGCGTGTAATAAGAAAAAAAGTTGGTTTACCCACTTCCACAATGAACCTTCCGATAATGCTTGCAAGGTGGTAATGCAGGTAAATATCTCAAATGGAGGTTAGGTTATGCGGGGAGTACGTTATCTAAAAACACAAGGCAGGTAGACAGGATTGGTTATCTCCGTCCATTTTCAAGGTTAGAGATGAGGCTTTGGTATTGGAGTTGACAAAATACTTTCGCATAATCTGAGAAAGTGAACAGGTTCTCACGAATTTGCATGAATCGTTGGTCATGCCGATTTACAAGGTCATCTTGTGAAAACCACAGAAATAATGTGGTAGGTACCACATCCAGACTGCTTGCGGGCATTACTCTCCGCTAATTATTCAAAGCTCGTGAAAGATGTGCTCGTGAGAATCAAAGTGGTTTCAAATCAGTTCGGTGTTATGTCGATCACTTCTTTATATATCTTCCTACATTCGAAAGCGGCCTTCGACGCAATAGATCGCGAAGCCATCTTTTTGAAGAATCTGCCAGAAAGTTTTTGAAAGCGAGTTCGTGCTCACAGTAGCTTTTCATGCCAGTTCACCTCGAGAAGTTTTTTTACTGTTCAAGAACCAGTGCTCAGCCTATGGTGTGTCTCACCAGGTCCGAATACTTACATCAGTCGAACACCAATATGACTCTACCGCCCGACCACTACCGTGTTTTTTGGGATCGAAACTAATCCATACAGTTGAAATGGAATAGGATAACTACTTGTAGAAGCGTGAATGAAACATTGGATGAAACGGAATTATCTGGTTTACCCATTCACGCACGCCGGACATGTTCGGAGAAGTGACACAGTAACGAAATTCAAAAGACGCAATATATAGCGCAGATGAGGTTTAACGTCAGCGAAGAAATGGTTAATGGGCTTTCTTATGTGGTAAAGGCGCACTTGCTGTTAAAGTCTGCTGATTTCTTTCAGTAAGCCGAGCCTTGCAGGTTCTATGGGAAAAGTGTAGTAAACTGTTGAGGTAGCAGCAGAGCTCAGTAGTTTAAATGAGATGACAGAGGGCCTAAAGTTAGGGCTTTATTCACTTTAACAGTTCGGACATGTATGCTGAGAGAGAAAAGTCAAGCTGTTAAGAAAATGAGATGCACATGCGGTAATAAGAGCAAAAATAACACATTCACCCCGGGTGCAAGGGAGTCACTCCGATACTTCTGTGCTCTGTGTTGCATTTCTGCAGTGGATTGTTCCCCAGTCGTTCTAGTGGTGTCAGCCTCCAAATGCCTCAGTATGGTCGGGGTTGCGTGTCTCAGGCTCCGAGATGGCTACTCATCCTGAACGCCTCTCGAAATCCGACCAAGTGACCATGCGTTTAACACAGCCTCTGTTGAGGAAGTCCTACTCATTGCCTTCTTGCGGCGGAGGTGTTCTCACCAAAGTGAAAAGACGAAAGCGAATGCCCAACGCTTTCCACCGGGTTGACTGACTGACTGATAGTCATTCTAAGGGAGATGGCTCAACCCTGATTCCAAACTAACGATGGATGGCGTGCGAGGCGTACAACGGTATGCTCACCGGCATCCGTGGCTGAGAGGTGCACTGGACACCCGGGATGTTTGGCCTCATCTGAAGGGTGTGTGAACTAAGCAATCAGTCACCGACCCCCAATGGGTTACGGACCCCACGTTTCGTCCCGCTGCCTTGTGGGTTAAGCTTTGGATAGCTAAAGGTTCCGATTGTGGATCCCCAAGAAAACCACCTGCATTGGCTTGGGCAACCTGGCAGTATCGCGCCCACAAGCAATTCATGAACTCGGACTTTCTACCCGTTCCTCCCCGATTGTACCATGTTTTGTTTGGCACATAGTCTGAAATCAGAAAAGTGATATATATATATATATATATATATATATATATATATATATATAGCCTTCATGGGACTGACTAAATCTTAGTTTCAGTTCAGCACAGGCCACACATTGCGCAATGGTATTTCTGATATGTACTGGGAACGCCAGGTTCCGTCGGCTCACAAAGTGCAGTAAATGAACTGTGGCTGGATAGCACAACGTCTCGCGGACTTCCTTTGGGGGCTCAACGCCCTCGGACTGCTTAGTGCGAGAATCTTCTCCGTGTGATATGAGACATCGAAGCTAGAGCACGAATGTCGCTGGGTGTTATCGCTTTTGATTTTCCCACGTTGCTGTCTGTCTTACATAAGGGCTGCTTATCTCTGATCAGTGATTATTCAGAAATGGAAGCCAATCATTGTCGTCATTTTCGAGCTGCCTCAACAGTCGCACAAACCTCTTTCTACGGAAGAATGATGTCGCTCTGATCCCCTTAGCGACTATGACAGTATCCGAGGCATCTGTTTCTATGAAAATGAGAACGTCTGGATCTTCTGTTGTGACTATTTTTCTCGCTGGTTTTTTCGTTACATGCTTGTGCATGAGTGCAGTGGAAGGAGTATATCCTATAGTCACAAAGGCCGCTGCACTATTACGGATAACTGCCGGTCAGACTCTGGGCGAAGAACCGCATGGGGTGCCAATAGTTCAGGTGTGGTAACGAGCTGGATGATAATGGGGGTTACTATCTACCACCAAAATGAACAGTGATAGCTGGGATTCACATTTTATGCAGTCTCGACGTTTTCTGGTAGTATACAAATGTATTTTTCACATTCTGATTTCAGGCTGCGTGCCAAACAAAATATAACAACCGGGGAGAAAGGGGTAGGTAGAGTTCGATTCCATCGTTTGTTTGCGGGCGCGATACTGCCAGGTTGCCCAAGCCAATGCAGGTGGTTTTCTTGGGGATCCACAATCGGAACCTTTAGCTATCCAAAGCTTAACCCACAAGGCAGCGGGACGAAACGTGGGGTCCGTAACCCATTGGGGGTCGGTGACTGATTGCTTAGTTCACACACCCTTCAGATGAGGCCAAACATCCCGGGTGTCCAGTGCACCCTTCGCCACTGGTGCCAGTGTGCATAGTGCTGTGTGCTGTATGCTTCGTACTCCGTCTGCGGTTGGTTTGGAATTACGGTTTATCCATCTATCCTAGACTGAATATCAGTCAGCCCAGTGAAGAGCGTCCGGCGTTCGCCTTTGCCTTCACACTTCGGTGATAACACCGCCACAAAGAGCCAGTGTAGAGGACTTCCTCAGCAGAGGCTATTAGAGACTCGTGGTCATTTGGGATCATTTCGAGAGACATTCAGGGTCAGTAGCCTGAGGTACCCACCCTCGACCATACTAAGACTTTTCTGGTAGAGGGAAGTTGTGGTTGCAAACAAACGAATGATTTCTTTCTGAAAAATGGGGTATTTATTTCGAATAGCACACGAGCATGCTAACAGTCCTCTGGAGCGATCTGTGGTCATGAGGAGATTGCTAATTCAAAAGTGGTTGTGAGCGGTCGAGATCAGGTTAAATGGAATATATGTGTGTAAATATATAATGGTTAGTCAGAGTTGAAAGTTTGTAAACGTGGCGTAAATAAGTAGAAAAGGTTGATTGGCCGTCTTAAGCTTTTTGTCACCTTTAAACTAGGTCGTAGCTGAAATATAATCAGAGGACTATTAGCAAAACTGTGAATAAAAGACAGAATGAAACGAAAGCACTTAGTTCACCCCAGGAACGTCCGCAGTCTGGTAAGTACTAACAAAAAATGGATGCTGAACTCTAATTAAGCGATCGCGGACGATCAGCGGCGATGTTTGGGGATGGCTGGTTTTCTGCCTGGAAAGCGTTCTCTGGCTTGTCTCTGGATCCCCTCCAAACGGCGAATGGGTCACTACTTTGATCACCGGCTTCCAACGGACGCGGTCTTCTGGTTTCACACCGCAAACTTGCGGGAAAACTTTCTTTATCAAAGCCTCGGAGGATAACTCCCTGCTTTGGTTTGGGCAGCCGAATAGTATGCGTTCCACATGCTTTTCATGGGCATTACTCACAATTCATTCATGTTCTGCATAGCACCGCGCCTCTGTAATCTGTCCTAAGTTCCCGGTTAGCATCAGCATGGGTTTCGGTTGGTGCTTCCCGCCTCCTTGGTTGGGGCCCAAGGGATGATGATTGTCGTAGGTTGACGTTGAGGGACATGGCTGAGAATAAAAACCAGTGGCGAGAATGCTGTTCGGTCTGTCTGTCGAACTCTGATACCGCGTAATCACAAAACTGTTATTCCGGAAAACAAAATGACAGAAAAAATATTTAAAAGTTTACGGTGAAAAGCAAAAAAGATCGGTGTTTTATTTTTTGTTAATTGTCTCTTTTACCGTATTCTATTCCTCTTCCCCTATTTTTTTTAATTATCTTTGCTGCGCTGGCACCTTGCTTGATTTCAAGCTGGTGTAAAATGTAATGCTCCAACTAATAAATGAAATAATATTGCCTTTAGGACCAAATTAGACGACAACATTAATGGTTGCCATCATGAAGCATCTAGATTCATTCGACAGTCAGTAGAGTGGGCACCGCTGTGCGGTGAGAAGACAACCGTGCCTAATAAATATGCTCATGATAGACCGTTTTTAGGGAAACTTTAACGCCATCGATCTATTCCCGTCCTAAGCCTCGAATCTTTCTCACTTTGCCTTAACTAACACAATGAAGACGGGCATAGCGTGTAGAACCCCATTATCTCTTGTGCTAGTCATCGTTCTTAGAAAGTGGGTTTCTATACAGCCACCACCAAATCATCCCGGAAAACCGGCGTGTTCCATAGTCCACCGCGCTGCAAAACAAAAGCAACTGGTTTACCGTTGATCATTTTTGGCAATCGTCTCGGCCTTCCAGCATTTTTGGTTAACGATTTACTCACAGGCTTTCCACCGTCGTTTAAGTTGGGCTTTTCTGAACACCGCCCGGCAATTGTTTTCTCTGTTCTTCAGGGTGCTTACGGCAACATGACCAACGCAGCGGACACTTATTATGGCACTTTGTTCTCTCATCTTTCCTACGGTATGGGTGAGAATGGAACTGGGACAAATCCCACCACCGCTAACCCTACTTACCCGGATGCGGCGACGGCCTCTGCAGCAGCGGCCGCGGCCGCGGCTGCAGCAGCTATGGCCGCTGCGGCCACCGGAACAGGAGACTGGACCAATATGAACAGCTACCAACAAGGTGCAAGTATGCTGAGCAGTTTAAACCAAGCACCAACTATGCCCGTCGGAGCTGGGGTAACTAACACCACCGAATTATCCATGCCATCTGGCCCAGTGAACGCTAGTACGCCGTCGACTAACATGACTTCACCATATTGTGCTACTCTGTTGGCGGCGGTTGCTGCTGCTGCTGCGGCCGCTGCCTATCCAGTGCACCCCAATCAGTCTACTAATGTATCTGCCGGTTCAAACGCAGTAAATGCTGATTATACAGCCTTGTACTATCGTTCCTCCGGACCACGACCTCCACCTGTGGTCAGCTCGGCTGCAAATCCATATACCGGTGCGGTCTACCCTGCCGCTGCCGGCAGTTGGCCTTACTCGGTTTCACCCAGTCATTATCCCAACAGTTCCCAACTAATTGATCGTATGAATCCTAACCTGGTCTCAGTGGATGGCTGGACCTCACCTAATGGACAGTCCGCCATGATACCACCCATAGGATCAGAACTGGACTCCAGTTGTAGCTCACATGCCCAGCACATTCCTTCGACAGTGTTCTCCTCAACCGTTGCGTGTGATCGAGCCAATTTTGTGCAGAAAGATGTAGGACAGTCGTATTACACTTCATCCGCCAGGAAAATGACTACCTCAAACATCCCAGCATCTCAAATCTTACCGTCTACCGGAGACGATGGATCAGGTCTTTACTCAGTGCCTCCTACCGAGATGCATGATAACGCTTACCTGTCCCAAAATTCATACCAGTTGATCAATGGTAACACAGGTGGCAATAGTAGTGCTGCTGCCTCAGCCTATAATCATTTGGAATCATTCACTCAACAAATGTGTCAGCATACAGTCGAGCAACAACGACAACGGCAGGCACGGCAGCAACAACGCATACTGGACGAATTTAGTCGCTTATCCATTGAAAACAATCGAGACTTTCCCGCAGCTAGTCAATCCGGTCCGGCACAGTCGACTGATTCGAATGTAAATTGCCCCCCTCAAACAACCAGTTCAGCGCAGTGGCAGTATAACGAAGTAAGTGGTAAAGCATTGACAGTTCGCCAATTTTTGGCGTATTGTTGAAATAATTGCAATCCCTTGGAGATTGAAGATGTCCCATCCTAATTTGTGGAGCCCTGTTGTCACGGTGAAAGTTTCTGTTTCTCTCGTATGTTTCAGTTAACCGTGTCGCTATACTCACAGTGCAGTGGATAAAGTATGGAATTCATCATCGACTGGATTTAGGCTTTATGCTACGGACACGCGTGTTTACTGTGTCCGATCCAAATATTTTTTCTCACGAATATTTTCTGCGACTTTCTTTAACTACTAGGTAGCTGGAACTTCGGATCGGTCTCTGTTCGCCACGAGACTCAAGGATACAGTACCACACCTTTCGAGAATTACTTTGGAACGGCTGAGAGGAGCTCTGGTTTTTAGGAATTCCCGCGTCATGGTTGAACACCATGTGTATATCCCATACCGACATGATGCTGACATAGCAAAACATTATCAGCGCATGGGAATGAATATCCTCGTTTGCAGTGGAGGTGCTAGCTTTAGGGTGTTTCCGTAATTTTCTGCTCGGCCCAAGAAAACTGAGACTGATTAAAGTCATCATAATATCAAGTCATCGAAAATCCAGTGTCAAAGTACTGTGGTGTGTATTGTGATATTCTTTGTTGGGTGTTATGGGCGAATATGGTTCTCGGCTGCTCAGTTCGAAAGACAAGATAGATTATCATAATCTCATTCGGATCCTTTTATTTTGCGATGCACTTACAGTTTTGACAACGGAATGCAGTCCCGGTGGCTACAATAATCCATAAGGTTTTCCGATAGTTCGAATCTATGGGATTTATCGTAGTCCCGGGCTTGATGACAGCATACATTTTCGGTCATGGAGGGATCAAAGGACCGAGGCATGTTTTCAAATTTATCTATGGTATAGATAGTCCTCCGGGGCGGCGGCTGGAACGCTGCGGGCAGTGCTCAATCAGGGGTCCATTGCGATAAGTGCGTCAGGTTAACTCCTAATGTACGGTTGAAAACACTGCATTGAGCAATTTGGTGTGTCAATCCATCCATTCAAAATGCTCCAGTATCCGTCCTTTTCAGTGCCCTATAGGAACTGACGAGCGAGTCTCGTGTGGATATTAGCCGTTGAGAAGTGTTTATGCTGTCCATTGATCGCTCTTGCTCGGTTGTCCGGGTTTTTCTAATTGATCAATGAGGCATCAAGACGCTCAATGCTTGTTACAGTAAGCGATCCACTCTTTGGTTGTCGATTCCATGATCCCGAATAGATTAATCCTTTGATGATATTGTCTTCTTTACGAACTGTTCACATTTTCGACTGCACGCTTTTTCAGGTCATTTTCAATGGTTTCAGGTAGTAGAAGACCTCCGATCAGCGGCGATGCCATGTCATATACCAGTTACAATATCACTTCTTCCAGCAGTATTGAAGAAAGATAGTCACTGAACAATCAAAAGAACGACAGGAAACAATGTAGTTTGTCTTTCTCGGTTGGCAGCGTTGTCTTGAATGCCGAGCCGTACACTTCCAGGTAATGTTCGCTCCCCTACTCCACCGCGCGAAATTTTCAGTCTCCTGGACGGTCAACATACTTCACGTATTCTGATTCGACAGAACCACTTGCCGAAGTCGGGATCCACGAGTCAGTTGTCTCAGGACGTCTCAAGATCTGATTCTGATGGTCTTTCGCTTGCTAGAAAACTTCCTGTCCTGTTTTGTGAGGTTTAGAGTTTTGCGTAGATCCATTCGTCATAGAACAAGTAAATTGTTGTCATCATCTTCAAGAAAGATTTGCTCAGCAGCTGCGGTAATTACGAAGTTATCGATCTTATCCTTTCAGTACCAAAGCTATTTGCGTTTGTCATTCTCTGCATTTTGTGAAGGCCCACGAGATATAGAACAAGTTTCACATCGATGTTAGATGCATCGTTCGAATTTCTATCCTCTTTTAACTGCTCACGCATCTTCGTGATTTTAAAGCATCCACCATCAGTGTGTTTTTGAGCATTTTCGCGACTGCTGATAGGTCCACACTGTGGAACTCTGTTAAGAAGTGGAGTGTCTCAGAAGTATGCTACTATCTTCAATGAATTGTGTCATCGTAGCTGGGACTGGCTTAAAAGCCAATCTCAAAATCGTACGGTAGGATATGTTTCGATTCTACTTTGACTCTCGTTGAATTAGGCTCATATCGTTATCAAATTTGCACTCAGGTTGTCGTCCATTTTCCTTCGCCACTCAAATAACTCACTCAAGAGATCCTATGCGGCCGCGGTTGCCCATAATCCTTGATTTGGCTTTTGAGGCCGTAGCATATACTTTTTTATTGTACTTATGCGCAGACAAAATAAAAAAGTGAAGTTGATCGAAACTAAAATATCCAACTAGGTTATCAGGAATATGGGAAGATCAGTGATCTGATCTTTAAATAACTTCAGTATTCAGTTATTGCAGCCCACTTTCTTGGACACTCGCAACTTGTCAGGCGCTTGTGGTAGGTTTTTTAATCACATGATTACGCATAAATGAAGCAGAAGGGGAATCTACCCCATAGTAGCGAGGGCCCACTACAATACTAGGGATAATCAGCAGCCAGACCCTGAGACTTGGAGTGGCGAAGAACCACATAAGATCCCAATAGGTCAGGTTTGGTAACGATCCGGACGACAGTGGATTACTGTCCATCACCAAAGTAACCGGTGATGGCGGGGATTCGAACCTCGGACCTCTGAGGTAGTAATCAAACGCTCTAAACCACTCGACCACCACCGGTGCTCATATAGGGGACAAATCGCGTCCGAATGTTGTATCTGCTCAACAAGCAGACTGTCGGTTTTCCCGTTCGGTACTGTCTTTGTGGCGATAAGCTACATGGTTTCCCATCTCTCCATTGAAATACAAAAGTACGAAACAGTGGAGCTGGATCAGAGTGAATGTGAGGAGAGCGACTTGAGCTTCAGGCTTCAAATCTAAGTAGGTCCTAGGTCTTTCCAAACTGTGAATCACAATCCTAAGTTGCTCGAAATGCACTCACTCCGTACTCGAGAAAGGTTTCGGCAATTCAGCAAATATCCCCAGTACAAGTAACAGTGACCGGCTGTTTTACTCACTCACTTATAACTTAATTCAAACGTGTGTCACGCAAAATATAACCTATCATGTGTGAAGCGTGTGAGCAGGATACCAAATGGAAACAGGTCGTTTTTTGGGACACTCCCTCCAAAGGGGCGAAACCTGGAGATGGCGTCCGTTGACATGCGGTAACCAAGGTGATGGTTCATGTGCTATTCAGATGGAATCCATGGTCTCCAAAATCCTTTCACTTCAGACGAGTTGTTGACCGCTGCCATGGTTCATACGCCTTTTCGTGGGCACGTGAAACAAAACAGGGGAGAAGGAGTCCGTTCAGTGCCGACCCACGACCACGAACTCTGTGCTGTTCGAGGTTTATGTAGGGTTTTATGTAAGGAAACGTTATGAAGCAAGTGATCTACCACATCCTTAAACACCGCTGCTGATAGCCCGCGATCACTTCCTTACTGACCTCAATACTCACCTTATTCAGGCCTAACCATCAAATTACCGGTTGTTATCTTGTCCTGCCTCTGGGACGCGCCCGATTGGATACAGGTCTACTCTGGTCTGTTGAAACTAGGTCGCTGTCGATCCTACGGTAGGAAGTGTCTGACAAAAGTTTATCAAAAAGTCGTTTTTTCGCTCTATCTAATCAGGCCCCAGACAACGCGTCACACAGGGATCATGGATCGCGTTCGGTTGGTGGTATCCTAAGACCTCATATTCCAGCCAGTCAACAACAACTGTCCGGTGGGATATCTCTCTCTGGGCACACAACCCAGTCTGCAGCAGGAACACCGCAAGCTAAAACGTGGGCCAATATTGCAGGTCAGCCACCAAAAGGATCTGCCGCCGTGCTCATGAACTCTACCGGCTGGTCAGTAAAGAGAACACCGGCTCACGTTCTAACACAGGGATCTAGAGGATCTTTGCCCATCCCTTCGACGTCCGCGATTGTTACCAAACCCCAAACTCCACACACAAAGTCGGTCGATGAGCATTCAAGCACAACAGGATCATTCCGTTCCGGGCAGTCAGAACGAGCTGGAGCTTCCGAAAACGGACATAACAGCAATGTGCCAAACACTAAGGAGAGCAGCTATGAAGAGTCCTTGCAACTGTTGCAGCGTGAAGCAGAATTATTGCACCAGCGTTTAGCCAAAACAATCAATCCGGCCAAGTTTGACACCAACGTTGAAAAGGCTAGATTTTTCGTTATAAAATCGTTCTCCGAGGACGACATACATAGGTCCATCAAGTATTCTGTTTGGTGTTCGACGGAACTCGGAAATAAAAAACTAGATGCAGCTTTTGTGGAAGCTAAAGGTCAATATCCCGTCTATCTTTTTTATTCCGTCAATGGTTCCGGTCACTTCTGTGGGATGGCCGAAATGACATCCCGTGTCGATTACGATGCCCGAATGCGTGTTTGGGCGCAAGATAAGTGGCAGGGTGCATTCTCTGTCCGATGGATTTTCGTAAAAGATGTACCCAACACGGCATTACGTCACATACGTGTGGAGACCAATGAGAATAAACCTGTGACACATTCGCGGGACACAACAGAACTGCCTCTGGAGCGCGGTCGCCAGGTGATGGAAGTGTTTGCAAGCTACTCGCACACATTATCCATCTTTGATGATTTCGTTTTTTATGAACAAAGAGAACGACAAGATGTGAGTTCGCTACTTATTACCAATTGCGGCCATTTCTCCCGAATGTTTTTTCGTTTCATTTCGAACAAACGAATTTTAACGGTCCCGATTTTTGTTTTGCTGACATAGTGGTTTTAATTGACTTCAAGTATTTTGCTAGCTTTTTCGGATTCATTTTGCACCTCCAAGGTGTATGAGGCTTCTGCGAAACTGGTTTCGTTCAACTCCGATCCTTGGCATCGTAGGGGAGGCAGTAATCCGGGTAGGTACTTTTTTATTCAGGCGCTCGTAATCACTCAGAGGTCGGGTATCTAACGAGGTTTCTTTGGGTATGGAGAAGGCTCTTCGGGTTGATGAAAGTTTCCAATCCATATATGTGACACCAAATCTGTGTCTGTTCGTCAATTAAATGTAGGCTGCGGCATTTTTGTTATGCGACCCGAAAACCTCGCAGCTCGTTTTTCGGAGAAAGGGAGATCGTCGGTATTTGAGCTCCTTCGTCTTCAAAACATTGCTCGAATCTGATAAAAATACAATCTTTCGTCTCAAGATTGGAAATAGCGTTAGGTGAATGAATAATATTGCGCAATCCCGAATCGATGCTGTTAGCTTTCAATGAAGCGATGCTTATCATGATGCATCAGCCGGCGCTTTGTGCGCAAGAACAGTTGACACAAAATGTTTGCCTTGACACTAACCGAACAGATCTCTCCCTCCCCATACCTAACGCACTGTCATAGGTTTCAACCTAACCCATTTCACTGTATTATTTTTCTCGCTGTTTGATATATAAACTGATATGTTTACGTACGCGGTAAACGAAGCGCTTGCATCCCGCGAATTATGTCTTTCTGTTCTCATAAATTTAAATGGGTTGTGTTGCACGTATCCTGGTGCAGACGTCCTTCAAAGCATAAAATGCTACTGCAGGGCTGGGTTGGCGCTGTACCAAACATTGTCTGGCAGGGGAAGCCGTATCTGAAGTAGATAAATCTTGTCACCGGGTCAGCTGCATCTCGCCAAGTGGCCAAACAACGAATGAATTGTTGTCGCGTACACCGAAGGCCCGGTCGGCTTTTGCCAAACTCAGTCATCTGTGGCGCCGGTTGTCTATCAAGGGTCGAGCGTACACTGCAGCTGTTAGATATATTCTTTTATGCGGCCCACGAAAATCCGTTAAAAGTAGAAGATAGACGAGGACTGTGGGTGTTTGAACATTGATGTCCTCGTAGTATTGCTTGAATATGGTGGGAATACCGTATCAGTAGTGCTGAGGTTAGGCGTAGGCTGTTGGAAGTTAGATAACAGTCACTGTAACAGGTACTGAATCTATGCAGCTCAAGGCTGCTGGGATGTGTTATGCATGCCCCTCGACAGGCTTCCTCGGCTTACGCTGTTGTTCGAGGCAGGCAGTCGCTGGAAGGTAGGTCAAGGTAGTCAGTCTACGACATGGCAAAAGATATGAAAACCCTGACTAGTGGATTTGGCCAAGTGAGATGTGTGACACTTTTGGGCTGGGGTCCATGAGACCCACCTATCAGATAGTTAGGGACATTAAGTGATATGGCTAGATGCTGCGGCCAATGGCTCTTTTTTGTTTTCGTGATTTCAGATTTTTTCTTTGCTTTCTGCTCTTTCCACGCTATGCTACTTTTCATTTTGCCCTTGACTCGGCTTTGTTGTGAGATAGCAACCAAAATCGGAACACAAGTGCAAAGTTGATGGTTGAATAAACTGGACTAAGACCGTTTCCCTCCGATTAGAAGTCAATCATAATGTGCATATTCTGTGGTCATACAGTCCCAACCTAGCCCTCTGTTTTTCCCCCTCTCTAGTGATTCAGTTTCTTTTACTCTAGATGGGTGATTTGGTTCTGTTTGTAAAGCCTGTTTGACTACGACGTCAGCGCTCGTTGGTCGCATCTATTTCACAGTATTTTGCTAAATGTAAATAAAGGGTTCCGTGACTTCCTTAGATGCCTCTTTCTTCGTCAAGAAAATTTGATCTCTAGATAAAACTAGAAATTGGCTTTGCGCGATCCGTTTGCTAATCTCCTCGACCAAATCGACAACGGTGTTGGTCAGAACAACTGTCCAATTCGCAGATCATTTCTAGTGAATGCAATTTTCCGCCATGATATGATGCGTCATCCTCCTTGTCTCTAGGGCGCAACGCCACTAGGTGATATTCACACAGCTCGCAGATCTGTTTGTCACAAACATCAGGTACACAAATTATTTGGTATCAGTGACACCGATAATGTAGAATGCGTGGCATGTTACACATCACAACTGTCACATGAAAAAATCTCGAGGTCCGTTAGGTGTGTGGATTTTGATCGCAGAAGTATTGATGAAACCAGTGCGAGACGTTTAAATCTAGTCACTCCCGTACATCGAGGGTAATAAAGCGCAGCTAGGCGTTTATCAGTGAACGTGCTGTGGGGCTGAAACAAGCAATTGAAAAGAAGAGAATGTGATAATCCTGGTTAATTTAATAATGCATAATGCACCGTTATTTGAAAGCGCTTAGCACGAAAGAGTTCAAGTTCTTTATCGGAAGGTCGGGACTACGCCGTTACACTGCTAGACCCATTCACCACAGGTTTTTTCTTATCGTGTCAACTCTAACTCTTATCCTAGATGGCAACTGGGAGCACGGGAGGGATTCGTGCGCTATTGTTTGGTACGTGAATGACCGTATTATTTCTTTGAATGACTCGAAACAGATTCATGCAAACGGAGTGAGCGGTTTACTAGCTCATTGTTTCACGTGTGTTTCTTGGGAGTACTCACAAATATACTAGCAGGTACCAGCCACTCGTGAGGCACACGGTTTATCCGCAGATGAGCCATTTTGAGCTAAATAAAGCCTTTGAATCTAAAAGGTTTTCTTCAGATTGGTAACTTGGTCGTGTTTGATCGGTGATATCTGTCGCTGTGCGCAAGGAGGTTATTTTACTTATTCACTCGTAGCGCACCAGAGTCAGCTGCTTATATTCGTCTCGTCATAAGTACAGTACGACTTGAGAATAATTTAGTTAGTATTTCCCTAGTTAGTTTTACTCAAGAATGCCCGTTCGGATTATTTGTACTAATTTATGTCCTCATTGAACCCCCCTTTCAGGGTTTCCGTCGAAAGGAAGTTGGAAGTCGTCGTAGCTAAGAGCATCGCGCCCGGTTTGCTCACGCTTTTAAATTGGCTCGATAAGTCTCCAATAAAAAAGAACAAACAACATCGGCCTCCGCTGCGCTCCATTTGTCCCATTTCCTGGTGCCAAGTATATGGTGTGCCGTTTTCCATTTGTAAAAGACCTTTCGATCTCTGCGTGCCGCTGTGCACATCAGCTCAATATTCGATCGCGGCTGCCACTGATCGTGTGAGTAGAGGATGCCCCTCGACTAGTGTTATGTTACCCACTACTCATTCACTCATTTTTCATTTATCGTGCTCCAAAAACGGTTCGTTCAGATGGATTACATACCATCGCCACTGCCGATACAATACAGCTTCTCGTTCATCGTGTTTGGTATCTGGCATTTGGTTGATAATTCCTGTGGTTTCCATACGAATCATGACTAAATACTACTACCACTGTTATTACTACTACTACTTAGAACCTGAACTGAACCACGCAGTGGTAATTGGATAAACATTCGACACCCGGCATAGTCAGACGACAGTCGGCACTGGCTTGTTCCTATCCCTCGTGAGCTATTGCACGTCAGTTCTCAACTTAATATCATTACACTTCCCCAATACCATGTATTACCATCCAGCTTTTGCTTTTTATTCTCTCTAAGGTAGTGCTCGTGCTCCCCAACAAATAACTGTTCATCTGACTTGTTTTATCTCCGGTGCCATTCTGCGTGCGTCGCCTAGCCCGAACACTCATGCACAACAGGAACTAACCCTCTGTGCACATGTGAAAAAGACTGCCTCAAGGCAACTGGTGTCGCTGGTGAAAAAACTAACAAAAAGCAACCTGTGGTTCTTTCGTCTACATTGTGTCCTTTTGCGTGGCGCGTTTCGCTCCTCAACCGTCAAATAGCAACTTTCACGTGCTTTTCAGTTATCCGGGAAATTAGTATCTTTCATGAATCGCGTGTTTTTGTTCTTCTGATGAACGCAATGCCACTGTAGTCAACGGCCTTCCTGTTCAATGAATCAAGTGCACCGTTTTTTCGCATGTTCGATACCCTTACCTCGATCGTATCTGTCTCTGGAAATGACCTTCTTTACTTTGTCCCTTTCCCCAGTCCAAGATCAGTTTGATTCAGTATAACGCGTAAACAGAGACCTGGTTTTATCTTTTTAATCTATGGCGGTTTGTTCACTTGTTTCTCCAAAATATGCTCTATCGAAGGTGATTGTACGAAAGATGACGTCGTCGCCACACGTTAATTACGTACGCAGCTGTTGGAGCCCCACTAGTCGCGAACTCCAGCGCCACTTCGGTTGAAGGATATACGAAGTCTATCGGTTTCCGAAAACCGATGTCTTCATGGTATTTCTAGGATCTGGGTTGAACGCCGAATCAGCAATACTGAAGTTAGTCATAGGTCACATCATTAGGTGAAACAGTCAAGTTCGCCGACCACAAAAAGTTGGGAAATATGTTGCGCATCCCTCAGGGAAGGATTTCTCGGCTCGCAGTGTTCGATGATACGGGTGATGGTTGGAAGGTGGCCAACCTATGAAAAGCCCGACAACTGAACTTGACCGCGTAGAGCGTGTAGGCTTCCTGGGTGGGATCCAAGAGATCACTTCGCCCAATGTCGCTCTTGTACTCACTGACTTACTTCATCGACTTGATGCTACCATTTGTAGCTCTCTTTTTACTTTTATATCCCATTATTTCCCATTGAGATTACACTAAGAGATAACAACCAAAGGCACCGAACAGGGCATCGTTACTGGTTGCCTGAACTGAGCCAAACAAGTGCTACCTTATTGCCATGTAATCTATATGTGTCCAAAACTGGTTAGCAGGTGGAAACCAAGCATTGAAATAAACGATGCTTTGCAGAGATGCAGCACACGACTGCCATTACCTGTGTATCGAGAGCCAGTGTCGCTTTGGTCTCCGTGCATCTGCTCATCAGGATCTAGACGACGAACCTGAGATATGAGGTTCCCAACTAATACGACTATATCTCTGTGTGATACCTTTCGTAAAAGGTTGTGCAGTTGTTGGTAGAATACATCACTGACAATATCCGGACCACAGTCAGTGGGAGCGCACGTTGCGAAAACGAACGGACATCGTTTGCCGCCACATCCCCCTCTTATCTTGCACAAATCTCTCAAGGGATCGCACCTAATCTACTGTTGACAGGAATCCAGTTATGCAAACCAAATTCTCCTCTAGCGCCTAGAGCAATTCTCACACTTGCTGGAACGGATGTGGAAGCCGCAATATCTCTCGTTGTGCGTACAGTGAATGCGCGTCCCGAAGGCAAAGTGAGTCTAAGTACGCTGGTCGGATCGTGGGCGAGAGTTATGGACGAACAACATACAACTATGGTTAGGGTCTCCGGGGTGCATGCCAGTGCTGCTTGCTGGCCTATTTGCATTAGAGTAAGTACGTTGAACGCTGCAAGCTTTAACCACACACGCGGTCTTAGTATTTGGTCTACTGAACCACATACACTGGAGAGAGGTGCCTCGTGCATTCACGGTCATTATTTTTGCGAATGACGTTCTGAGAAGCGTACGAAAATGTATTCTCTATGTATGTGTGTGAGAAGGCGAAACGAACATCATATATACATTATATATATATATATATATATATATATATATATATATATATATATATATAACTACATGATCAGGCTCATGTGACGCGTCTCTCTATCCCGATTAAACACGATAGACAGCGGTCGAATACGACATTTGCCCACTAATTTCTCTGGCCTACAAATAGCAAACGTTTTCGGCTCAGAATCAGGCTTCTATGCAGACAATGAGTTTTCTCAAGGAACTGTAATAAAAACGCCAACAGCCTGAACGCCGCGCTCCTTGATTTTCCAACGGATATCAGACCATCGTATGATTCCTCTGTTCCCTCAAATTCAGAGCCATTTCCCCCGGAGGTCTTCAGGTTACTTCGAACCTCAAAAGCAATCTCCGTTATGGGTCCAGACGGCTTATCTAACACTTTTCTCAAATTTGGAACAGGTCCACTAACCGGAATAGCGACTTCCCTCATAAACAACTCAGTTGATGCTGGTGCTATTCCTGTCTCCTAGAAACCTGTAACAATAGTATCTATTGTTACACATTTAATTCTAAAACGCTTTATCCCATCCAAATCACCGCTGCACAAAAATTGATCGAACTTGTTGTCCTCAGCCATCAAAGTCTATCGTTTTCTTTTATTTCCATCGCGGGACACTCATTGTATCAGTAGGAACTGCTCGTGGAACCTAGTCTTTTAGCTGCCCCGCTTCTTGACTCTCGTGGCTAGAAGACTACTTTTCCAATAAAATTCATCAAGAGTAAAAATTGGTACGAGTTTACCAAGTCCCTTAATGAACAAATCTAATGTTTCTCAGAATACCGCTCTTTCCGCCACTTACATCATTGGCTTATCCACTGCATCACCTGCATGAGGTTTTAAGTACGCCGGTGACGTGGTGTTCTGTCAGCCCGTCTCCGATCAACTCCATCCCCGTATCCTGCGCTTGTTCGGTCAAATACTTGGGCATTATAATCAGTATCAATTTACGGGGGTTCGCGTAAAACCCTACGTAGACTGCCTTTTCAAATTCGTAGGCTGAGGCAGTTTGGTGCCGGACAAGCTTTTATATTTTTGTCTATCAGCCCATTCTCACAGCCTTACTCCACTACTTACCTGTAATCCTTCCTGGTCTACTTAGGAAAATCTTTATTACACTACACGGCAGCCTGGCCATTATCAGTCGTGTTCATTTGATTCCCATAGACTCTTTTATCTACAAAGTATGTGATATACACATCATAGCTTGTGGAAAATTCGTCATGGAGATTCTTGAGGACTCTGCCCACCCCCTGTACCATGACTCATTTGAATGCCGTTTGCATCTCTACACGTTCCGAATTTAGACTAATGATACCCCGTGAAAATATCTAGCGCAACTCTGCAGTGTCTTGAACAGCACGTATTCTTGTTGATAAGGCGAAAGTCACAGGACTTTGCACGAACCTCGATGAATGAACCAATTTTTTCCGCAGTTTTTTGCTCATTTCAAAGTGACTAATCCGTTTCCCTCCTTATTGTGTTAACTTTAAGAAGTCCTCAACACAATACGATCCAGACAGCTTGTCTCTGGGTTATAATCGTAAATCCAGCTTGGTGTTGAAAGCGATTTGAATTTTGGTTCGGTAGAATGTTTGTTTCATGGCGTTAGATCCGATCACACACAAAGGCGGAGTGGATCGTTTAGTGTCATCTACCGTGTGTTGGTGAACCGTGCTAAAGGGATCATACGGCGAATCATCTACGACTGACATGCTTGCAACCAGGTTACACAGAACTATTCTGTGTTCAGAAAAAACAGTTCGCCAAGGTGGCAGAATAGAGCCAACGATATAGTTGGACTAAGATACAGGACTGGTTAACCGGATGACTATTCTGTCCACACAAAGGAATTGACATTCAGCTTTGTGCTTTTCCGTTTACGGTGTGGATCAAATTTCTAAGCGCTGTTGAGATTTTGCACTGGTATGATGAGAAACACGGAGAAGACGGATCGATGATTGTCACTTTACGCCTTCTAAATTCACACCGATATGGATGTCAGGATACAGAGTAATATACGTTACTGTGACAATTAGGATTTACTAGCATGAGAGAGTCAAGAGAATGATTACACAACGGGTTGGTTTACTGAACCACATACACTGGAGAGAGGTGCCTCGTGCATTCATGGTCATTATTTTTGTGAATGGTGGCCTGAGAAGCGTACGAAAATGTATTCCCAATGTGTGTGTAAAAGTGGTTCATGTGAAGGCATGGTGCGGCTAGTGCAGGAAGAGTCGGTTCGACCGGCAGTAATTAGGCCTGAAAACGAATGTGTATGATGTCCATGCAGGCTTGGTACTACTCGGCTGACAAACTGCAACCAAGGTTGATCTTCCCACCGTGTGGAAACCGGATTATCGTGTCCGCTGGATGCTGGTGATCAGAGAGGTAGGTCATACAGTATTCGAAGTGGATACACGGTTTCCAACGCACCGTTATGTTCAAGGAAATTCGATGAGCTGTAGCACGGCTTATACGCCTCTTGAGAAACCTTGTCGAATACGTGGAACAAGACAAAGGGTAGTGGCCTTATTCAATGGCGTGTCGCACTTACCACGCTGCTGTGCAGTCTACGGGTTAAGTGGAGGTTTGTGCACGATAACGCTTGTCAGAAAGCAAACCAACGCCATCTTCAAGCTCGATCACTTATTTGCGATTAATCACTGGAGGCGACTGTTCTTCTATGTGCGACCCGGTAGCACACCGCTCTGCTTTAGCCTGTAGCAAACTTCCTTATGATAACTTAGATAATCTGTATGATGCAGAATGTCAGGTGAGTACTTCATGGGTTGCGTATTTTGCACAGCTAAGCTGTCTTGGTTTTATTAAAAATGTTACGCCATGCAGCATCAAAATAGCCCTCGTTATTGGGAAACTGACAACTGTCTTGCTTATGTAGAACGAACGCAGCATGACGAATGATGTCATACCATTCAAAGTGAAATTGATCTGACTAGTTATGTGCCCCTTAGCGCTCATGTTGCAGTGGTGTCCGTGTGAAACTAAAGACAATTCTTTATAACTGCGCCAGAGTAATTTTTCAACCAATATCCACCAAGAAGAAAGCATTATTTCGCACAACGCCCGACGAAATTCGTATGTTGACAGTGAACAAGAACCGAAGGTTGACCCAATCCACAAAGCACCGAAGAATGTTATCTTCATGGGACTGGCCTTCAATAATGCGCGCCATTAATCGCGAAGTCGTGCATCTTACGGACTACTCTAGGGATTCGTCTAGACAACCGGTAGATCCTGCGGTGAGACTTCCATCGGCCGAGATAACCGACGGTCATCACAAAGGATTTAACAGCACATCCCCAAAGAGGCTGATGAAATCGATGATCAGAATGGAAACCCCTCCAGCATGCAATCGTGATTTGACTTGGGTGTTACTTCAATGTTTGTTGACTCAAGATGCACTAAATCCAATCGACTATCCAGTTACAATTAATTTCCAGTCTTTCCGGGTTTTAGTGCGACTTCATCTAATAGGAAACGTCGTTCAGTTCGGTAGTTTCAACCATCAACCCCGTAATACGCCGCACTTTTGGTATCTACGTTGCAGTATCATTGAGTCGTAAACAAAAATATTGTTCAAGCTGATCCGATGAATAATGTGTACCTTATCACAAGAAGTGACTGGGATTACGATAATGAGAAAACAATCTACTCGACGAATAGAAACAGATAAATGCTTCGTTTTTCAAATAGGGACATCGGGATTTCAGTACGAAAACACCGCCGCGAATAAATTCGGACCATGTTCCCAAGTGGTTGATAAAATTGATCACACAAAACACTTAGAAGTCATCACGACCGAAATCCAGGGTCATTTATAGTGAAGCATCGTTACACAGTCGTAATGTGAAGCTGGTAACATTCAGAAATGCTATGGTTACGTAAACTGTTGTTTGCACACAGACACTAGTGATACAGTCAACCCGCTAACCATGTAGATGGATGTAGTTTTTATTGCATGAAAAATAATGCTTTGGGCCCGTTCGTTTTGGTTGCCAACACTATTTTGTATAAATCTGAAACTGCTTTACATAAGATATTAAAAAGACAATGAAACGTGAACATCTAGCAGTATTGGTCTACTTTCTGTACTGACGAACGACGACCAGGCTGTGTCGTGTAATACTGAAGAGATGTTATCCAAGAGGGTTTAGTTGGTGTTGCAGTTGCGTCAATGTATCTGAAATCGCTTTAAAACCCTAAATGATGTGAATAGTTGGACGCTTACTTCTGATGTTTCATAAAAACAATAAAATCGACGTAAAGTGCCTTCAACGGTCCGGACGTGATGAGTGGAGTGTGAGCAATGTATGATGTAGCGACTCTGAAAGTCCTACTGAAAAAACTTGATCTGAATAACCTAAGCTATCGTTAGAAAATTAAACATCACAATAAACTGCAGCAAATGGATAACTTGAACACCCCTTTTCCAATTTGCCAGGAGATGTGACGAAAACAAAACACAGTGTGTTGTTTGATTCTTTGGGGGAAAAAGAGGAAAGCGACAAATCAAGCATTTAGGTCATCTCTGTATCCCGGAACATGCGATATAATTCATGAACCCGACTGCAACAGTCGAGGAGTCAGGTAAGCTACGTGAAGCAGTTGGGTCAGCAATATTGTTCTTTTGCAATGTGATATACCGGCGTTTGAACCGAGTAAGCTCGGGTAGACTGTATTGTATGGGTCTGTTAATCAGACTGAGTTGTGGAGCGTTCGCACTACTCGATCCGAATGAGGATGGTAAACCCACAGACTGTGACCCGAGTGCCTGCGCCTGAAGAATGTGGTCGACGACGGACTGCGTGGTGCGTTCAATTTCCTGTATTTACATAGCAAAATAAAAGCATTTTGAAGCGGAACAGATACATCATACAGATAAGGAGGATTTTACGTCTGTAAACAATTGGCGGTTAACTTGACAAGAAGACATTTTTGACCCAATGATGTGGATTTCAAGCATACAAGTATACACTTTGAATTGAAAAGTTCGACGCAGCGAGTTAGTACTAGGGAGGATTTTGTCGGATACTCAGTTAGGTGTTTCTCTCAGTGAGCGTAATATTGGTATCGTATGGTGAATCATCCTGTGAACGAAATGGATTATGGCATCGTATTCATGGTACACTAATGTCTCTACAAGCTACACTCAAAGGACGACCACTTTGAAAGATTTCTGTTAGATAATCTCATCCTCCATAAACATAGACGATTCGTACGGCGCATGATACTCATTGGTTGAGTAGAGAATCGCACTTATTGTGGTTCACATTTACCTCGATACATTATGGCATGCTCTACTACGGCATGAAAATAATTGTGACAGCATTTGAAGAACGATACATTCCGGAACGCGGTAGCTGCTGATCAATAGGGTGAAAATAACGTCACGATTCGAAGTCGAATCTCGGACTCCCAATGCCCGGTGGCCATTTGTGTGGTTTTTCGACTCTGTGAATGTCGCGAACAGGACCGTGCCTCAGTGCATTTCACTGTTCGGTTAGATTCAGCTGGCGTGGAAATACTGTGCCGTTGAGTAGTTGAACTACCTCGCGCACTGTTATTTGAACGATATGTTTGCTTTTGCAACATTATACATGAGAACCAAAATACGATTGGCGAATTCTGTAGAGACATCAGATGGAATGACTTCGACTTAGTTTGTACGGCGTGTTCATCCTGGAAAATTGAAACATGTCATTCCATTATTAAAAGAAAAGCGAATAGCGTTAAACTGCACCATCGATGCCTGTAACGATCTTACGGCATCTCACAGGAGTTCATTGCAGAACAGAAAATCATTAGGTAGAATTTATGAATACCAATAACATTCAGGGGAACAAAATTACGTCGCGTTGTTACTGCTGTCCCCCCCCCCCCGCCCCTCTCTCCATACACACACTCACACTCATATATATATATATATATATATATATATATATATATATATATATATATATATATATATATATATATATATATATATATATATATATATATATATATATATATATATATATATATATATATATATATATATATATAGTAACGCGTATGTCGATAGGACGCGCGTGTTCCGGTCATATGAAAAGAACCTGAATTGATAAGTTTACAACTATAAAGTCATGCCTTTGACCTCATTTGCGTTTGCTAGTTTACTGCTGGTACACAGCTATTAGTATCGAGCAGTCTCAATTTCGCGCCATCTTCAAAGTTGTATTGAGAACGAGGATCACACCTTATAGCCCGCTCATACAGTTCAAAGTGACTGATCTACCCCAGACCCTTGAAGTCACTAACAATATTCTCGCAATATTCATTGTCTGTGTTCACAGGCTCAACATGTGCTTGCAGATTGACTGCTGGAATGAAATGCGTACTGGTAACTTACAAGTTAATCCTGCTATGATTGCAACAGCGAGTAGAACTTTGGCCCCAATAATCTGCAGTGCGGTTAGAAAAAATCGACGTATTTGACCGACTGTAGGACCACCGGCCTGGTTGTACCACATGAAGTCCCAATGAGACCAGCAATAGCAGGGCTGCCTAATACCAGAGTAAATCTGCGCTGACGGTTTTAAAAATTAGGCACCTAATCTCTGTAAACAAGGCTAGCAAAATCCTATTTTCGGTATATCGACTATTACTCTGAACAAAGAAACGGACCACGTGCATTCTTCACCCCACTCGCTACGTTTCTGTCTACCCCGCTCTAAGATCTCAGAGCAAAAAAATATCTGAAGCGGATAAGTCTACGTGGTCGAAACATCAACTCACCTGAAGAAAATCTGTCGGTGCAACTTGAGCCAACTGTGTGGAACGATTCGTTTTGACGGACGGAGCGTTTTCGGACAGCACCGTTTGTTGTAGCTCAGCGGCCACAGAATCAACATCGATTTGTTCTGCACTAGACCACAGATGCGGTTGTACCGTAAACAATGGGCTATCCCAACGATGTGACGTTTGTGGAGCCTCGAAACGTGCAATCATGTCTAGGAGGAGATCGTTGGAATATCGTTGAATCTGGAATCAAAAGGTACAAAAAAGATGCATCGCGGATAGTGAATAGTTAGAACTACATTCGCCAGGCGCGAAATTTACAACACGTCAAGTGGCCTACATAGTTCTCTTTTTTCAGTGGGCCTCCAAAACAACTCAGTATGGTCAGGGGTGTGTGTCTCAGGTTCCCAGTTGGCTGCTCGTCCTGAACGCCTCTCAAAGTGCTCCAGAATGACTGCGCGTCCAATATAGCTTCTGCTGAGGAAGTCCTACTCATTGCCTTCTCGTGGAGGAGGTGTCTTCACAAAAGTATGAGGGCAAAGGAGAACGCCTGGCACTCTCCACAGGGTTGACTGGCTAGTAGTCAGTCTAGGAAAGCTGGCGAAACCCTGATTCCAGACCAACCATGGGTGGCGTATGAAGCGTACAACACTGTGCTCACTGACATCTATGGCGGAGGGGTGTACCGGGCATCCAGGATATTTTGCTTCTTCCAAAAGGCGTATGAACTGAGCAACGAGTCACCGGCTCTCAGAGGCTCCCGAAAGAGGCGAATGAACCATACAATCGGTCATCGGCTCATCTGGACCAACACTGCTACCTCGTAGGATGCGCTTGGTTGCGCAAAGACTAGAGGTGCATCCTCAAATAAAAATGCTCACTTTGGACCGGGTGACCGAGTAGTACAATAGCCCACGCCGTCAACAAGGAAACCTATGGATCTTCCAATACACGCACGCTCTGATGCCTTCACACCGTACACACACGTTGGTTTCTCTACTTCCACTCCTCACCCCTGCACACAAACATTTCCATTTTCTTCGGGAACTGCAGTCGGCCGTATTTGCGGTGGTGTCTTTCAGGGTAGTCCTGTTCTTGTTCTCTCGCGCCCTACTTCGTCTAATATCCAAGTCTCTGGATCCACTTCCACCAGCTGATGGTCTTCTTCGCCCCAGGCGTCCTTTTAAACTGGCCACATTTATTCTGCGAATGCTGATGCGTATAGGACAACAGGCGTATTTAGCTCATACACCGAAGAGCCTTGGCATCGATGTGTGTTGTATTCAAGAGATTCACATCCAAGACTCCAGCTCGGTCATTCGATCGGTGCCCCCATCCAGTCCTATACAGTTTCACTTGCGTTTGTCTGGGGACCCTGAGACTGCGGCTGCTGGCGTAGGCGTAGCTCTCAGTGAGAGGGCCGAGGCTGCTCTACTTGACTGGATCCCAGTCGACAGTCGGTTGTGCGCAGTGAGATTTGGAGTTTCGTGCAAAGTAAGCAAACACCCTCCCGATAGAAGCAATTGGTTTTTCGTCTCAACTTATGGCCCTACAGATTGCAGCCCAGATGCGATTAAAGATGTTTTCTACCAAAAGTTATATGACACCCTACATAAAGCAGAACGGGGTGATATCATGAATGTTAGAGTCGGTCGGCTGTCGTCGAACGAGACGCATTAGGGAGGCCCTCGATTCCTGTCATTCAGAAGACGGGGAACGGTTGCTGGCTCTGCGTTCAGACCATCGTCTGTTCCTCGTCAGTACGAACTTCAAACGTTCCAGTCGCTGGTATTCCGCGTGGCGTCCGCCCTCTTCGAGTCAGTAATCGACCCAGATAGACCACGTTGCAATTAACTACAAGTGGCGGGGCTGCATACAAGACTGCCGGTCGCACTGGAGCACTCCCCTTGACCCCGACCATGCCCTAGTCTGCTTTAAGCTGTCCATATGCTTCGGTGGGCGTGCCAAACGTACGATGCAGCAGCTGTCTCATCCGTCTTGCCTTCCAACTTTCCGAAACGTTCTAGCTGAAAAGCAAGGATCAACGTCACCAGACAACATCAAACAGCACTGGTCGCTAATTAAGAATGCCTTGTATTCTATTGGCAAAGTGAGTTGTGGTCTGACTCGTCGCGTCGTCACACCCTGGGTTTCTGCTGAGTCTCTACGCCATCTCGATGCACGCCAGTCCATCTCAACTGGTAGTGAGCAGCACGGCTTACAACGAGACGTGAACTCAAAGCAAGTCTTCGTAGGGATCGCGAAATCTGTTGGTCTCGAAAAGCATCAGAGATGCAGTATGCTTCCGCTGTGGGAAATTCCCGCAAGCTGTTTCATCTCATCCGAGTCATCGGTAGAAAGCAGTTAGGTGTGAGCGAGACGATTTGCGAAGCTGACAGTTCGCCTATCCACAGTCTGCAGCGACGTCTTGTACGCTGGACGGAGCACTTTAAAGCACAGTTCAGCTGGCCTACAGCGTCAGTCTCTCCCATAGCTGTTCCAGCACACGTCCCGTGGTCTTTTTCGACAGATCCACTTTCTAAGGTGGAGATCCGCAAGGAAATTCAAGCGCGGGCTTCGATGGCCTTTCTCTAGCCCTATTTAAAGATGGTGGAATGGAGCTCGTTATCGAACTTCAAACTTAGTTCTCCAAGGAGGATTTCCTACAGAACGCTTTATCTGGTCTTTCAAACGGTGTGGTTGAACTCCTCCCAAGGAACAGTCTTTGACTTAGAGTAAGCCGATGATATCGCCCTGCTGAGCAACAGTGCACAGGCAATTTAACACGCACTGAGCCGCTTGGTGAATAAGGTGTCCCGATACGGTATGTACTTTGTGCATTCAAAGCTCAAAGAACTTGTTCAAGACTGGCTGCAGCCCGTGTCTGCACTCACCCTCAGTGGTGATCAGTTAGAGGCAGTCAATAGCTTTAACTACCTAGGGGGCTTGATCACAGCTGGTGGTGGTGTTGACGAGGAGATCACATTCGAATTGCGAGAGCCAGAGCAGCTTTCACGAACCTGCGCCATCTGTGGTATCGCCATGACATCCGGCTTTCCCTCAATGAAAGGGTGTACAGTGCCACAGTTCGCAGTGCTCTTCTCAACGGTTGCAAGACTTGGCTTCTCTGCGTTGAGGATACTCGGTGGCTTTCTGCAATCGACCACCGGTGTCTCCGAAGCCTTGCTCGTGTCTGGTGAGAACATCGGATGAGCAATGACGAGGTTCGTCGTCGTGTGTTCGGTGCTGATAATCGCCCCCTGACAGAGATAGTCACTCTTCAACGCCTCCGACTGCTCGGGCATATTTTGCGTATGTCTGCCCTCCGCTTACCCTCCCATGCTCTTTTTGCACGTGCTTGGCAAGGCTGGAAGAAACGGTGTGGCGGTCAGGCTATGACTTGCCTCAGGGGCATGAAGAATTTAGCTTCGGTTGGTGCTTCCCAGGCCTTCCTGGTTGGGGCCCAAGAGATGAGGATTGCCGTCGGTTAGAGACGCTGAGATATGGCTCAGAACCGAATCCGCACGAATGCTGTATGGCTTGCCTGTGGACTTCCCGACCCCTCGCAAACAATTGAAAAACAGATAATATATATATATATATATATATATATATATATATATATATATATATATATATATATATACATTAAGGAAAATGACTCACGGGCGGGCGAGCAACCAAGAACAACAATACAGAAGGCTATTTGGTAAATTGGGACAGAGCAGTCATAAACGGTCCACTTAGCAAAGAGTCAAATGAAACTAGCGCAGCGTGGTCACGGTACAGACAGCAAACCAAGAAACTTCCTAGCTAACATGAAATGGTTGCTTCAGTCACAGAATAAGAAAACAATCTGTAGTTGGAATATACGTAAAATAATTGCGAATGTCAAAGTACAAACAGTTACACCAGGAAAACGACAGAAGAGACGTGTCAACGTAAACAAATGAACCCGGTAATAGGCATGCTTGTCCTGGAGATGCGTTCGCTCGCTTAACGGTGTAGTGTACAAGTAGTGAGGCTGGGGTCGAGAGTTCGAGTCTCTGGAGGGTAGTTTTTATGCATGGGTGCAATGCTCGGAAACATTCATCACAATGGAGACGTACAATCCTAGGACAACAGAGTCAGGAATATAAACATGGAGAATTCATGCAATATATATTTTAGAACGTAAATACAAAATATTTCGGTGCATTAGAAACCTAGAAAACGTTACGAATGCTAAGGGTCCATGTTATGTGTACGCGCTACTCATAAGTAGACTCGGTGGGAATGGTATCAGAACAGAAAATACAAAAAAAGCAATTTACAGGGTGTTTGATAGGAATATCACCTCTGAGTCGGTAGGTTGCCGTGTCCCTCGAATATCTTCCATCAGGCAACCAGCTCTCACTTGTGGCTGCACGATGTTGTAACATACATCAGCTGCCACACCCCAGAAAACCGCTCGACAGGCGGGACAAATCAGATTGAGGATAAATGAAATCCAAAATCCTTGGTGAAACGGTTTTCGGCAGGCGAAGATAGTATCCCTAAATGGGTGGACAAGAGCTACTGCATTACACAAGGGTCATGAAGGAAATATGTCGAACGAACAGGCTTGCGTGAAACCCTCGCTTGGATTCAATTCAGTCGACTGGTGGCCAAGCATCAACACGCTGCTGCCTTGCATCTCGCAATTCGTTGTGCACAGGCTAGAGGTGCGTCCTCTGAAAATGCTGGGGTCGTCTCTTGTACCAAACGTTCACGAAACTTCTTGATCATGTCATCTACACGCTTCCGCCCAGCATGGGCAGCCATGATCAGAGACATTCATGAAGCCAGCTTATTCTGTCCAAGGAGCCAGCCACAGTTAAGTAATTGACCCCTTGCAAAAAGAGCTGCATAGCCTTAACAAACTGCTTGGCGAGCGTAGGATAGGTCCATGTAACCTGATAGTAACCTCTTCGGTTGGAAGGTAGTGGTAGATGACACTAAACGATCCACCCAGCGTTGTTGAGACATGCATAGATCAAGTCTTGTCTAACGAGAAGATCCCGGAGGGCTGCTCGGATACCCGAGAATATAACCACCGTTGGCTCCTTGTAAACCGGGATGTTAGATGCGCAGCCCCAACTTCCAGGAAAGCTTTCATGAAACCAGATCGTGTGGAAAAGACTGGTGGGTGACATATTATCTTTGAGGGGGGGGAATCATTTAGGACAGGGGCCTAATGCTGTATGAGGAGCGTGAGGGCGGGGACGGTATCCTCTTCGGTGAGTGGGACAGTGAAGGCTTTCCATGAAGCACGAGCAGGTTCGAAAAAACTACTAGTTTCCGAACCTAGGGGAGAAGATCGGTTAAGATGTTGCTCCAAATGCTCCGATCAACGCTCAGAACGACATGAAACCTGTAACGTTGGCCTCGCTTACACCAGGCTCCTTTTGCCCGTGGATCGGATGAGTTGAAAAAGCTTCAGGTGGCAGCAGCTTGTCTTAACTCCGCCAAGCGTTCGAACCACCAGACTTCACGGCCTCTAGTTAGGCTTTTTGCTACTATTCTCCGCAGTTGAGTACAGATTTTCCCTACCAGGAGAGTATCCGGGCGACTGTCTAGCAATTCAAGGGATCATGGGTAGCAGTATGGCGAGGAGCCAGTACACAACATGAAACTCCCTACTTTCATAGGGTCGTAGAAATATTACGGGCGGCTTAACACACCGACATGTGTGGCTGCCTAGCTTCAAAGTTAGCTCACTGATATATACATCGGACCGGAATCCGGCACCATGAGCTCAGCTCACATGCGCATGATCGAATTCTAAGTACGTGAATCGACACGACCTACGAGATTTCACTGAGTCACCTCAGCTGTAACCTATCGATGTACGCATTGTGTCCAAAACTGTTTAGCAAAAGGCGAACGTCAGATCGCTGTGCATCTACGGCTACGCCGGAAATTTGTACCTGAAAGGAATAAATCGTGATGTGCACAGAGGTGCAGCATACGACTGCCATTACCTGTGCATCGAGAGCCAGTGTCGCTTTGGTCTCCGTGCATCTGCTCATCAGGATCTAGACGACGAAACCGAACACTGAGGCGCCCACCTAATACGAATATATCTGTGTCTTCCGTCAGAGGTCGAGCATTTGTTGGAAGAGTGCATCATTGACAATATCCGGACCACAGTCAGTGGGAGCGCACGTTGCGACAACGAACGGACATCGTTTGCCGCCACACCCCCCTCTTATCTTGCACAAATCTCTCAAACGGATCGCACCCAATCTACTGTTGACAGGAATCCAGTTATGCAAACCAAATTCTCCTCTAGCGCCTAGAGCAATTCTCACACTTGCTGGAACGGATGTGGAAGCCGCAATATCTCTCGTTGTGCGTACAGTGAATGCGCGTCCCGAAGGCAAAGTGAGTCTAAGTACGCTGGTCGGATCGTGGGCGAGAGTTATGGACGAACAACATACAACTATGGTTAGGGTCTCCGGGGTGCATGCCAGTGCTGCTTGCTGGCCTATTTGCATTAGAGTAAGTACGTTGAACGCTGCAAGCTTTAACCACACACGCGGTCTTAGTATTTGGTCTACTGAACCACATACACTGGAGAGAGGTGCCTCGTGCATTCACGGTCATTATTTTTGCGAATGACGTTCTGAGAAGCGTACGAAAATGTATTCTCTATGTATGTGTGTGAGAAGGCGAAACGAACATCATATATACATTATATATATATATATATATATATATATATATATATATATATATAACTACATGATCAGGCTCATGTGACGCGTCTCTCTATCCCGATTAAACACGATAGACAGCGGTCGAATACGACATTTGCCCACTAATTTCTCTGGCCTACAAATAGCAAACGTTTTCGGCTCAGAATCAGGCTTCTATGCAGACAATGAGTTTTCTCAAGGAACTGTAATAAAAACGCCAACAGCCTGAACGCCGCGCTCCTTGATTTTCCAACGGATATCAGACCATCGTATGATTCCTCTGTTCCCTCAAATTCAGAGCCATTTCCCCCGGAGGTCTTCAGGTTACTTCGAACCTCAAAAGCAATCTCCGTTATGGGTCCAGACGGCTTATCTAACACTTTTCTCAAATTTGGAACAGGTCCACTAACCGGAATAGCGACTTCCCTCATAAACAACTCAGTTGATGCTGGTGCTATTCCTGTCTCCTAGAAACCTGTAACAATAGTATCTATTGTTACACATTTAATTCTAAAACGCTTTATCCCATCCAAATCACCGCTGCACAAAAATTGATCGAACTTGTTGTCCTCAGCCATCAAAGTCTATCGTTTTCTTTTATTTCCATCGCGGGACACTCATTGTATCAGTAGGAACTGCTCGTGGAACCTAGTCTTTTAGCTGCCCCGCTTCTTGACTCTCGTGGCTAGAAGACTACTTTTCCAATAAAATTCATCAAGAGTAAAAATTGGTACGAGTTTACCAAGTCCCTTAATGAACAAATCTAATGTTTCTCAGAATACCGCTCTTTCCGCCACTTACATCATTGGCTTATCCACTGCATCACCTGCATGAGGTTTTAAGTACGCCGGTGACGTGGTGTTCTGTCAGCCCGTCTCCGATCAACTCCATCCCCGTATCCTGCGCTTGTTCGGTCAAATACTTGGGCATTATAATCAGTATCAATTTACGGGGGTTCGCGTAAAACCCTACGTAGACTGCCTTTTCAAATTCGTAGGCTGAGGCAGTTTGGTGCCGGACAAGCTTTTATATTTTTGTCTATCAGCCCATTCTCACAGCCTTACTCCACTACTTACCTGTAATCCTTCCTGGTCTACTTAGGAAAATCTTTATTACACTACACGGCAGCCTGGCCATTATCAGTCGTGTTCATTTGATTCCCATAGACTCTTTTATCTACAAAGTATGTGATATACACATCATAGCTTGTGGAAAATTCGTCATGGAGATTCTTGAGGACTCTGCCCACCCCCTGTACCATGACTCATTTGAATGCCGTTTGCATCTCTACACGTTCCGAATTTAGACTAATGATACCCCGTGAAAATATCTAGCGCAACTCTGCAGTGTCTTGAACAGCACGTATTCTTGTTGATAAGGCGAAAGTCACAGGACTTTGCACGAACCTCGATGAATGAACCAATTTTTTCCGCAGTTTTTTGCTCATTTCAAAGTGACTAATCCGTTTCCCTCCTTATTGTGTTAACTTTAAGAAGTCCTCAACACAATACGATCCAGACAGCTTGTCTCTGGGTTATAATCGTAAATCCAGCTTGGTGTTGAAAGCGATTTGAATTTTGGTTCGGTAGAATGTTTGTTTCATGGCGTTAGATCCGATCACACACAAAGGCGGAGTGGATCGTTTAGTGTCATCTACCGTGTGTTGGTGAACCGTGCTAAAGGGATCATACGGCGAATCATCTACGACTGACATGCTTGCAACCAGGTTACACAGAACTATTCTGTGTTCAGAAAAAACAGTTCGCCAAGGTGGCAGAATAGAGCCAACGATATAGTTGGACTAAGATACAGGACTGGTTAACCGGATGACTATTCTGTCCACACAAAGGAATTGACATTCAGCTTTGTGCTTTTCCGTTTACGGTGTGGATCAAATTTCTAAGCGCTGTTGAGATTTTGCACTGGTATGATGAGAAACACGGAGAAGACGGATCGATGATTGTCACTTTACGCCTTCTAAATTCACACCGATATGGATGTCAGGATACAGAGTAATATACGTTACTGTGACAATTAGGATTTATTAGTATTTCATTTATTGCTTTTGTTGCAAATTATTGCATATAGAGAAACCACAACTGGTGTCGTGTGCCTTCCAATACTAACCAATACGTATGAACTACCGGATATCATTTCAGTAGATGAACGTTACCGAAGTACTTACTTAGTAGACTGCTCCATGAGAACGTACATGTGGGCTGCATGGACACAGCGCACGCCATTTGTCTGATTTTTTTACGCAAGCGAAACAATGCAGACGAAGATGCGAAACAAATTAATCCTTGTGAATGAGTGGGAGATATCGGACACGACATTCAAAAGAGTTCTGAAAGAATAATTTTCGCGTTTTATTTGTTGTATCCAAGTGATGGTGATTAGAGCGGGCACTGTACTGATCGATGTTGTCACCTAGTCGTGGTGATTGCGTTTGCGTGCTACGATGACCCCAAGGGCTATGCTGATCGGAGCACTAAGCGCTCCTTCTGGGTCACCCATATCGGATAAGTCGAGGGTGAGTAGACAGACGAAAATAAAGTGGCGTTGTTAGAAGGCGTAGCGGGTTTTTTGCCTAGCAGCGAACTGTCCACATAATGGCCACATAAGCCCACAGACAGCAAAGCGACATGCGCGAATGTGGCTCACCACCAGATAAGGCCATTACTTCCCGCCTCTTACTTAGTAATCCTGAATGGGGTTAAAGTTCATTAGGACGCGTTGGGCATCTTCGACTGGCTAACCGCCATCCAAAAGACGTATGAACCAACACACAAACCCCCTCCTGTTGCCCGGCAGCTTGCACTTAGTCGTGCGCGGGCTACAGTTGCTACCCCGAATGAACAGCCGAGTGACGCTGCGGACGCCACGTCGAACCAGATTCTTCAGACTCTTCATGAACAGTTCCACTATACACACACCGCTCATGGGCAGGTGCCATTCGGGACGTCCATGAAGCCGCCTCATCCGCTTGAAGGAGCTTACCGCGTATAAGTAAAAGTAAAAGTATTGTACCAGTTTACTGCCCAGTTGTGTGTTTCGAGAGTTATTATTACAAATGAGGAATGCATCACTAGAAAGTTTCACACTGAATTCGGTATCTGCTGTTACTTGGACGCCGCAAGTAAGTAACTTATCGACGAGAATCTTCCCTTAACTCGATAAAACTACTGAATACCGTCTCCAAAACAGCTTAGACCAAAAAAGACAGATCAGTCAACATGATTTTTGTGCAGCTACGCAGGATCGGATGTAGTGCAGCACCTAGTTCGGCGAAAACCTCGACGCTAGAGGAACAACAAAAATTATTCGATGAATTACAAATGATTTTCTCGTAATCATACAGACGTCGTTTGTACTAATGGTATCAATCCTGTCCCCAGAACAGTATGCTTGCGCACGGGCCTCAAACCCTTATCACAATACCAAGATATGCCGGCATCCGTGAATCGGATAATTGGATTGTAGAATCAAATTGGGACTCAGATAACCAGTTGTGGAGGAGCCCGAACCACGTACCTCTGAGTGACAGAGAAACATGTCACCCGAACATCAACGTCGAAGCAAAATTCCACATCACTTACGAGGAAACGAACTGAATCCTGTTAGAATGGTGATGGTGATGGGAACATATACGATACGAATATGAAGCTATCAATTAGCCAGGGAAGATTCAGTCGTCTCCAATGGTTCCGGTCGGTTTGCTCAAGAACCGAAATGAGACCTCGCGTCATGATTTACGTCAAATACAGCGCACAAACGGTAAGAAAACACGGCCAATAATAAAGCAGTTAAACGGAAAAAGCCCTTGATTAACATCAGAAAACAAGGCGTAGGCGAACATATGTTTTCGGTGATTTCATTCTCAAGCCAATTACAATCACATTTATATGAACCAAATTAAGGGAAGGAAAAGGACACTTTTAATCTGTTAGTCAATCAGTCCGTCAGTCACTCGATTGGTTAGCCGACTCATCGATAGATGAACGGGGGACATGGTGAAATCACGTGTCGTCGTCAGAGACTTGGGTCGGCATTACATTCGAGCATGACGTCATTGACCTTCGGCCACGGAAGTTCAAGTGCTTGGACCAGCTTCTTTTGTGAACAAAGCTTGGGCCGCAATAGCCGGATGCTGATTGCCTCAGCCGTCGCTAGTGTCCTATATCTGACTGATTTTGACTCGTTCGGTTGAACCCTGTATAGGACACTGAATGATGTAGCCGGATCAGCCTTGTGGCCTGTGTCTAACAGATGGGCGAGAATGGACTGATTGACTAACAGATTAAAAGTGTCCTTTTCCTTCCCTTAATTTGGTTCATATAAATGTGATTGTAATTGGCTTGAGAATAAAGCAGTTGTTGGTATTTAAGAAAGGCAAACGGCGTCGGACGACTGGGCAGCTATAGAGAAATAAAGATTTGTCTCGACTGCACGGTATCTGCATCTGTGCTGGCATGCGTTGTGGATATCCCGAGTAAAGTTCGTCGTCTAGATTGATTCTGTAGGTATTACTGTTCCAATGAACTCACTCCTCTTAGTCTAATAATGTCAGTTTGCAATGCCATCAACGGTGAGCATTACTCAGATCAAACAATATTCACAGCTATGTACATGGCCGTTGGTATGGATGACATGACGTGGTTCGATCAGTGCTGTAAGAGTCCTCTGGTAGAGCTATCGGGCTGCAAACTGTAGGGAAACTAACCGTTTCAAGACTAGGTTGAAAGCCTAGGTGATACATTAGCCACTTGTGGTGATATAATCATTTCACTTTTTCCACTGAACTGCTGATTATCAGTATAATAAACCGAATTGAACTGGGAAATTTCAAGGAAGCAGGAATTTGCCGAAAATCGAGCAGTGTCAAGATGTATACTTATAGTGTACGTTCAATTCCAGCAGGATACATGCAATTTGGGGTACCTGTACCGTACGACCTGGTATTTTCTGGTGAGAAAATGAGATCAAAGGGGAACACAGTAAGAGAAGTAGCTTTAGATCTAGATATGTCATCAACTGCAGTCCACAAGTAGCAGAGAAGGTACAATGTATGGACTGGTTTGAACCAGTCCCTGTAACTGTTCTAACCAAACCCGTTAAACTCGTCGAAGATTGAAAACTAGTTGGGGCCATTGTTAATCGTGGTTAACCCCTTTGTCGATCAGCAAAGCTAATCCACTATTCAGATGGCATTACTATTATTCCTTGTGATTTTTGCATTTTATCAGACTTGTGCGTAGACAAGCGTCCGCAGTTCAGTCGAAAAAGATTTGCACTCAGAACGTTGTAAAAAATGAGGGAATCAAAAAATGATTACAAACAGGATTGGAGTAAGTGGGATTCCTGTTGATCGTGGAAGTCATCGCACCCCATTTGGCTCAATCGCTCGTCTGAGCTGGGCAGTCCCCAGCCAATATATGCTATCACGTCCACGTTCACTTGCTCCACTGGGTGCATGGGGCTGAGGAGTGAACCCGAAAAGCGACTTGATAGTAAAGCACTCGCGAAGACAAGACAGAACAGGAACAACAATCAGGTCTCACGTGACAGATCATAAGTTCGTTTACAATTGCTCTGGTCATGTTCTTGTGCTGCATTAACGCCACACTGCTTTGTGGGTCAGTTTTGAGTCAGAAGTTTTGGTTAGGGTCCGAAAATAACCGCTGTGGTGTGGGCAGTCGCGAAGTAAGATCTGTCCAGAAATCTCTGGTGATCCCTCGCAAAACAAGTATTATTCGTTCTGCTGTTTGTCATTCACATCCCAATTTTGAATGGATACAAGAAATCCCGGTGAGTCGTGACCGAGCACTTTTAACTCTCGGCAAAGATAATAACATGAAGATAGGGAAAAACTGAAAATCAATTTGAAGACCTAAGATGGTGGTTTCAATTTCCCAATGTAAGAACCCAAACGAAACGGAGCGGCATATAGGAGGCCGATCTGGCATTCCTGTTGACAGAACCGATAACGGTCCTTCATTTGTTTCCTGAAATGGACTATTATCAGCGAGCGCAAATTTCTAGCACAATAAGCTGAACCGACTAAATTGGCGTTCTCCTGCGCCTCTACAGCGTTGGACTCAGATCGGCCGCATTGCTACCATTGACCGCCGGCGCGGATCAGTTTACAATTGTCGCTCATTTCGTTAACGTCCGCAGACACCGATCACGGGCTTAAAACCCTACATCCCGTCAGTGGCCGAAGCAACGCCGAAGCCAACCGTCCCCGCAGCTGCTACTGACGATAACCGTCGATCTTTTCCCAAACAGAACTGTTCACGAGGTTTTCGATGTGGTCAAGTACCCAGGATCCATAGGACCGATGGGCAGAAACCAAGAGTACCTCATATGAGCTGTTAATAATACCTAGGGCCCAATGACCAGACGCACACAAAAACGATAGATATCTGCAATCTCAGTTGCATTGATAGATGCGCACAGATCGATTCCTCCGGATCCCAGATGTGATGATGTACGGAGATTCCTTAAACGTCAACTGATTCGAAACCTGAGAAACTATCGTGAGCCGTAGTTGGTTGTGAAGTGTAACGAGACAGAAAAGGCTGCGGCCATCGGCAACAGTCGCAACCTTTTCCGTCCAATTCAAAATCCCGGTCCATGGAACGAGGTGAACGACTCTGAGTCAGATGCAGGAGCGTCGTTTAGATCGTTGGGTGGAGCACTTCAAGAAGCAATTTAAATTGCCTTTAGGTATGGCAGGTGTACTGAGTAGCACAACGGTGGGAATTTTGGATGTATTTACCAGTCTTTCACGAGCTAAGCAATCTAGAATGACATTAAGTTTCTTGACCGGATGGGTTGACTCCGTCTGTTTTCAAAGATGGTGGTTCAGCATTACCAATGGATTTGACAAAAATCCTCCGTTTAACATGGAAGAGAGAACAAGTTCAAAAGATTTGGAGTCAATCGGTGATTGCAAAGATTTATAAAGGCGACTGGTCCTCATATGAGAACAGCAGGGGAATAAGTCTTATTGGTGTCGCTTCTAAATAACTCGCTGGTAGTGTTCTGCACCGCTTACTTACCGCTCGCAAAAAGTGCTCGCGAGAGAATAAAACTGGATTCAGACCTGGTCCAGGTTGCGTTAATCACAACTTCACTTCGGCAAATTATAGAACGTAGGCATACCTTCCATAGACCAAGCATCTGTTTTTCTTAATTTGAAAGCAGCTTTCGACTCAGTTGAACACAGCTCTCTGACGCTGCCTTCGGTTGAGGAATGTATCACAGAAATTCATTTCCGTCATAAAGTCCCCGTACATGAATGGTCGAAACCGAGTTCGGGCTTAAGGTAATTGTTTACCTGAATGAAACACGAGAAGTGGTGAACGTCAGGGTTGCTCTCTTAATCTCTCCCCTTTCTTTAACTTTATGACTGATGTGGTCATACGGACCGCCCTTCAATCATGTGCGGATAGTTGTATTGAACTTTTCCCGGGTGGAACAGTGTCGGACCATGAATATGCGAACGACATTGTTCTCCTAAATGGAGAACAAGGCAAGTTGCAAGCTTTTGTTGAATAGCTTGAATGACCCTGAAAATGCAAAATTTTTTTGCAGAAATAGTTTGGTCCAACACCAAACATTTTGGTATCTGGGGAACTATAGACCACATATGCAAGTTCTGTTATCTAGACATCTTCATTTCAGCCGGAGGTGGGATATCGGATGAAGTTTTTCCGCGTATACAGAAGGCTCGTGTCGCTTTTGCCAAACGGAGTCATCGGTGGCATTGACAAAACATCAGTTTATTTATCAAAGGTTCAGTTTACGCTGCCGCAGTCATGTCTGTTTTTCGTTATGGTTCATAAACATGGCCACTGCGGGTGGAGGATATACGATGATTGTCGATATTTGAGCACCGATGTCTTCGCAGCACTGCTGAAATCTAGTGGGAACACCGTATCAGCAATGCTCGTTTTCAGTATACATTCTTAGGTACACGAAACAAATCATTAAATGAAACACTCAAGCTCAACAGATTAAGGTGGTTTGGACGTGCTGTGCATGACCCCGGAAAGGATTCCTCGGTGCGCAATGTTCACCGAAAGGGGTAACGGTTGGAAAATGAGTAAGGATGGCCAGTCCATGACGGGGAATAAAGGCTCGAAAAGCATAAGGAGTGAATTCGGCCATGTAGGGTGTTTTAGGCTTCCTGAGTAAGGTCCAACAGACCCCCCGCTTAGAGGTTAGATACACTGGGTGATATGGCTCGCTGTCGCGATCAGTGGCGCTCTTGTATTCACGAACCTTTTTTATCGACTTAACACCTGTTTCTGTAATTCTCTCTTCATTATTGACGACTGAAATTGTCTGTGAGAGATTGAAACCAAAGACCACGCACCCAGTGTACTGTTATTGATTGTGTGAACTGAACTGATTCGTGTGATGACTGTGCTTTAAACCAGTCCTCCGTTTCCGCATTTCCCATATGTATCTGAAACGGAGAGATCTAAAACATGGAGACCATAATTTCTGACCGTTCCTTGAACATGAAGGATCACTAGGTGATCGTCTATACGGATTCCGGCCTCGTCGATCGACGGGTGATTTCTTGAAATTGGTCAGCAACGATCGGTAACCACGGATGAACACATTTGGCTTCATCAGACATCGAAAACATTTCATCGTGACTGGCACGAGGGTTTACTAACTAAACTGCCCACTTTTGGTTTATTTGTCCCTTGTTTTGTGGACATCGAATTTTCGCAGTAACCAGACCATCTACGCTTGAGCCGATGGCGTACAATCACAGTCCTTCTGCATGAAGGCTGAAGTTCCCCAAGGCTAGAGAACCCGTCACATGTGTTCGTTGTTTAGTGATTCAAACGTTTGTTGCTTGATGTACTTCTGGCTCGTTTTTAAGTGGTTTTCTAGTGATTCAATCATGAAACGAGACCATTTTGGTCTGATGTATAATGAAGTTCAGCCTCTGACAGCTGGTTCTGCATGCATTGATGTCTCCTCAGGCAAACAATACCACCATGCTTTATTTCGTATTTCGTTAAGGGTCATGGTTCCGATGAAATGTGCGTGGTGTGGGATAAACCTTAATTCCGAAATAACCAGCCCGATAAGGACATTGATAGTTATGTTTCTCTACGGACATAACAGCAACGTGATGGCACCTAATTCGATGGGGTCAGCATAAAACACCGTGCCGAATTTAGGTAAGTAGCGAATGCAGATAGCGATGGACTGCATATTCCACTCAAGCCTTCCATAAAGTTGCTGAGACCTGTAATGTGAGAAGGATAATAACCAGCTGTTTATATAAGATACTCCCGAAAGTTCCAAAAACGCAGCGCGGTGAACCCGGAGATTGCGTCCGATGGGAACTGATGAAAACGATATTGATTCAAACAACACTTGAAGGGCATTCGTGGTCTTTAATAAACCCATATTTAAGAGTGAGTCACGTCACAGTTCTATGCATGGATTTAAATAGTTTCGTTTGGGAGGAGGCTTGTTAGGCAGGAGATCTACAACATCCCCGAGGACAGCTGTTCATTTAGTGGCTCAATGATCACAATTTCCGGATTAAACACCAGAATGGCGAATGTTTCCTTGGCCGCGATATGGGGACTCGCTGATTGGGGTCGCATACAGCTCCTTTATGAAGAACTAAACCAACCACTCCGCATACTTTGCCGAGGTTGAATTCATCTTGTCGACTAAACATTTCATTAACATCAATAATTCGCCTGAAAAATAATTCGCAAGAGGCAATAAAATATTTTAAAAAATCCCACGTAAAAAGCGGCACACAGTTGGGCAGCATAACGGCCTTGAAAAAAAGGGATCCTTATCACTGTAACTAATTCAAATTACCAATGGATGATAACAAATGCTCTGCCCACCCAAAATGTCATATTCGGCAGCATGTACAGTCATTATATCTTTATAAAGTATTCCACGAGCGAATCTCTCTAGGGGAGGATTTGTATAAAATCTAGACTACTGCATACAAATATCAAACAGTTTCGAAAATGGCCCGAACTCACTTTGGCGTTCCACTGAATCACTGACTCACGAGGAGTATCACAAAATAGAACTGCATGTGGGTGCTTTAACGATTTTGCTAAACAGTATAATTCATACCGGTAACCCTTGATATAGTTGCATGCATCCATGATAACGACCGACCTGTGCGGATTGGTCATGGCCTGACCCGACCGAGAACCAGCGGACAAGATTCGTTCAACCTACACGAGGAGAATGATAGGTATTGTGAAAGAAAACTAAACTGCGTATCAAAGGAGATCATAAGAAGCTGGACTAATGCATTAAATCGGGACACCTGATCGTGTATCACAGAAATGCACAACAACAGTGAACGTCCTGTAGACCGTAACAATAGAGTCACGCGCTCTTCGATTTCCCAACGAAGCACGAGAAACATTGCAATACTTGAGGGGTCGAGCATCGATTTGCCGAACTGAAATGGTTCAAGACGATCCTCACTTAGCCTTTACTTGATTCATTTTTTAAATTACATATTTGCGCATGAGTGCAGCAGAAGGGGTGCATAACCCATAGCCACAAAGGACCACTGCATTGTTAGGGATAACCGACAACCGGACCCTGGTCAGCTGGTAGTCCAACAGAGTCGAGATTTAAACTAAGGAAACCGCGATATTCAGCCCAGTGTTAACGGGTCCACATGGGAGGAAGCTAACTGAGAAACAACACGCTGGGCGGAACATAACGATGAACATACGTGACGCACAAAACACCAGGATCATTATTATGTTAAAGACACAGGCGCGAATTTTCGTAATCCATTGCACCTGCTAGATAGACAGTACACCGCATAAAAACATGCCAGCGTTGCAATAGATTACGAATGTCGAGAACGTGTAGAGTTGCATACAATGAGCGGATAAAGTTCGTAAGGTAGGAAGAATTGACAAAACGGATCAATAACAAATGATCGGGGACGATCGGCGAATATCGAATACCTAAATTAAAACGTTCAATAATGAAAATATCCAACTTTTCGATAGTTACAAGTAACGAGGTAAAACGAACATTTTTCGTTAATTAAGCGACTTTACCAAACTCGTTTGATGCCATGTATTTATCAAAACAACAAGTAAAGCCAGTGTGCATGGAATGGATTTTCTTTTTTTTCTGACGGACATTGGGCACTGGTGGTGGCTCCAACACAGATTTACTCTAGTACTAGAGAGCCGGAACCACACTGGGTTCCTAACGGACAAGCATGGTGATGTGTGTGACAACGATGTTTAGCATCCATGAGCTACTGCATGGATCATTGTAACGTCAGTCAAATGACTACGGAGACTATTCATATCGGTTAAATTCCTGTTTTTACTCCTGAAACAAATATTAACAGCTGAATTTCGAATAATCATCATGGATCAGATGGAAAGCCCACTTGAGCGTGTTCGTACCCGGATGAAACGATTGTACGGTTCCATAGTCACCATGGTTTTCAATGATTTGAGCCTGTATTGCATGACGAGTCATATTATACATGTCTAGCCTCCCACTACTCATATACAGTGACACTAATATTCAATAATTTTGGCTTCCACGAGTGTTTTTGGAATGGGAAAACAAATTTGCAGTAGTGAACAGTATACTAGTGACCGGAAAGTCACACGTTTCGAAAAGTTGGAACTATGGAACCGAAGAAATAACGAACAAAACCAGCGGTTAGTGGATGGGGGCGATAATAAGTGTCTGGCACAGTAATCGACGAAAGTGGGACTCAGTTAATAACGAATGAGGTATGAAGTTGCTACACGACGCGTCAGTTGGCTCCCGTGTCCAGTGCAGTTCGCAATCAACTGGATTGAAGTAGCAAACTGATGCTCAAACACGTAAGCCACCAAGACGGTGTGGACATCTCGGCACAATTTATAATTCATCTGGAAGACGTTCGTGGCTGCAAAACAGTAAACAATGGTGTCATTAACCCTCCGATCAGAGGTACACTCCATTAAATTTTTCCCCGGTAGACGGTAGCTACGTGTATTTTGGCTACCGACAACTGTTCCAGTAGTGAAACTTGGAATTCGACTTCGATTAGAATTACTGGTCAAATTGCACAGCGAGACGGCAGTCGAAGGATGAGTATGTTAAAAAGTTATCACAGACCCACCTCCGATTTGTGATGGCTTCGCAGTTCACGTTCTTTTTTTGAGTCCGCGTAAATAGTTTCCCGCGGGTTATCACCATTAAGTGCGGTTGAAAAAGGCTCCGGGAGCACAAGCACATCCGACGTGAAGCCCATTGATTGAAGGGAAAGGACTAAGGCAGCGACAACTGAGGATTTTCCGGAACATGGATAGCCGCATACAATAATCAAGGGCATGTTAAAATCTCACGACCGCTGGGACAGATATCGTTGCTCGAAGTAATCTAAAAAACAAAGAGGGCATGTCTTACCTGAAAACGTTGTTCTTACTCCACACTAAATTATGATTCTCGTGTGTTATATCGTACGAACCTGGTCGCAACATCGTATTGCGAAACCACCAGCGAAACAAAGAGAGAGCACGTCTGGAAGCAAAGTCAGAATAAGCCTATCGGAAAACAAAATTAAGTCAGTCATAGTACGGGCTGGAGCTCATATACTGTTCCGGATGATTATGACCAACATTGGGTCTAGACCAACGTCAAACCGAAGGAATGCGTCCGTCGACGGCACACCTCAAGAAACCTGAGAGTAAGAAGCTGCATTTCAGAAAGGCATATAACAGTAACGGAGCAGATCGAGAAGGTTTCATTGCCAAAGGGGCTCAAAATATTCTATCAGATGTACTGACTTTGATGAATGAAGAGGTGCAGCGCATAGAACTTAAAAAAGTAAGTAAATGAGGGCTAACTGCATTGCCTCAGGTGATTTTCCATGGTCACATGATCGAGGATAACAGCAATCACCTTCCACAGATGCAAGTCATTGAACGAAGCTTGTCTGCTCCTTTCCTGGGGGAATTTTTGACCCGAACATATCTCCACTGATCGGGAATGAGCATAAAACCGGCGTTCGGGACTACTAAGCTCCAAGCATCACTGACTAATTCCAAGAAGTAATTTTCGAGTCGATGTGATTGACTCCACGGAAGAGCATCATTGCAAATGATACCCAGAAGACGGTTCACTAAAACCTTGTGAGGATTTACTCCATAACGAGGCGTGAGCATCCTGAGGGAGATAGTACCCATGGTTGCAAGATCCCATTGTTCTTGAAAATAGGAGAAAGCAGTAGTCATTAGTGTTGGATTCGAACCAACTTGATTTTTAGTGGATCAGGCGTGGTAATAAACCTAACAACATTGATACTGTTTAGGACCGCGACTAGCATGACATCAGAAAAAAGCACCGCTGCAGACCGAGTGGGTTCACTTATTAATGAACTTGTTGGGGGGGACAATACAGTTTCGCCAATACTGAAGCGCTGATTACAACCGTGATGTTATTTTCCCCAAAAATATCTTACTTTTCGATGTATCAAATCACCTATTCATTGCTAATATAAGTTTGTGTCTTATTGCACCACGATATATTGGTTACATCCATGTTGCTTCCCTCCGATTGATCGGTTGCCCTAGCTGCCCATCAAATCCCAAGGTCAATCAGCTCGGTCCCAGCAAAACCTACATAAGCAGCCAAGTTATGTGCTCCCCGAACCACACGATTTGGGTGCCAAATGAAACAATAAACTCCCGTCAATCGGCGCATTAATCTGTGTTCTCATTCAAGCTAGCGGCTACTCTAGCTTCGACAACAGCGTTTCTATGACCGGTCATATTTTGCGACCTAACGAACAGCCGTTGTGCCGATACGAGTCTAGGTGACACGTGAGCGTCTATTATCCGGTTGATTCGTTAAAAGAATGCAACCCTCGGAGGTAGTTGCGAAAGACAAAACAGAATTATTCTGACGTCCGGGATTTGAACCTCGCCGATGTCGGTGACTGACAAGATCCTGCTTTTAACGGCTCATAACCACACCTGGTCTATCGGGATTCTACGCTGTTCACTGCGAGAACCCCAGGGCTAAGTCGACCATCCAGAAATAGTTGAACGGGCTCGTGACTGTTAAATCTGCTTCCTTTATTGCACTCACGTGATCGACGGCTATTAAAAGTACGACAACACAGACTTAGGTCTATGAAGTTCTGGGTTCGAATTCTACAGTTGTCAGTCAACTTTCATTCTTGATAGCCTATTCGGCCGCTATCTGACGAAAATACAGTCGTCATTTGATAAAATGGAAAAAACAAATACTAATCTGTTGTTATCGGACTGATCGTCCCAGCACTCTGATGCCACGCGGATACTAGCAACTAGCAGATATCTCTCAGCATCATAACATATTTCAATATCACTCAACAAAACTGCGTCAAACCACAAACGACGATACTTAAAATCCTGTTAAATGTCCAACCGACATCACGTATGATTCAGTTCAACATTACCACTATCAGAATTTCATAACTACCTTTCAGGTGGTTGTACTGTAATGGGGAGTTAAAAACTCTTTTTAAGCAAGCCATCAATCTAGCCCGAGTGTACCAGGCCGGAGTGATTAATCAATAATTTATCGGATTACTCAAAACGGAACCCTCTTTGTCGATCGAGCAGTCATCTAAATTCTGACGCCAACCGGGTCAACGACCAATCCGGCAAATGTTTTTAGCAACCTAATAAGCCTAACAAGACTTGAACCTTCCTGGACGCCCGAGTTCGGGAACGTTCGATTTTCGCCTTAAATATCACAGCAATTCCTGTAAAGACATATTTTTGGAGAGCTGAATTTTTGTCTTCTGGTTTTCCATAGCGGGCTGGAGCGATTGAAGTCGCAAGTTGAAATCGTGTGCATAGGTTTCCATACAGGCCGTAGAAAAGAACGCGTGGGTCATAACACATTTTTGGCGACCGGGTATTTACTTCCGCAGTGACTGATCCAAATTTCAAGAAAATGTACCAGTCTCAACAAAAGCTAATGAAGATGCTGATTTCAAGATTTACGGACATCGGCTCAACTCGTGCAACCACAGAACCGGCCCCAAATAAAACTTTCAGAACGTGGAGAATCTTGTACATGACCCACAGCCGGACATTACTTTTGATTCCTGGTTTAAACGATATGGAGACATCTTCAATGTAGACCTGGTCAACAAAGACGATGAAACTAAGACCCGACTTCTACTGCGGAAATTGGGACCTGCAGAACATGCCTCTACCAGACCAACCTCGGGACCGCACTTTTCATCAAACTGCTCAAATTATGACCAGAATATTTGATGCCACATCCTCATTATTCAGTGCTCGCTACAGCTGTCTCAAACTGGTTAAACGGGACGCGGACGATCTTGTGACATATGCTGGGATTGTCAATCGTGCCTGCACCAGTTTTCAGTGCCGATCAAGGACAGAAGATCAATTTTGATGCCTTCGTTTCATTTGCGGCCTTCAGTCCACCAACCACTCCGACTTACGAACCCGACTTTTAACCAAAATAGACCAGCAGCCCAATACCACATTGGAAGAACTCGTTGAGGAAGGCGAGGGACTTATTAATGTGAAACACGACACCGCAATGACCCAACATCAAGATCAACTAACGCATGTAGTCAATAAGGTCGCTGTTCTAAAATGACATCTACCAACAAAGAAACCATCTGCACCTAACCATTGTGGCCCAGCAAAACCACCTCCGTGCACTTTCATTGATTCGGTCCATTCAAGAACAACCGATGCAAACGCTGTCATCAATTCAGACACAAAAATGATTTTAGCCAACATCGAGGATTCCAATGAACACGAACATACAACCCACCATAACCACGTATCAATGTTCATCAGTTGTCCGTGCACCCCTACAGGCCAGTCATAACGTCTCTGCTGCAGGTAGCAGAACGTCGAAAATTTGTTAATGTTTACATCAATGACTGTTGTGTTTGTCTCCAGCTAGACACACCATCCGACATTTCTGTCATATCAGAAGACACATCGGCCAAAATCGGTAAACCAGAAATCCAGCCTACCTCATTAACCGCAACTGGTGCCTGCGGCGGCTCATTAAAGCTTACCGGCCAACTTCAGTGCACTGTGACTTTTCGCGACAAAGCTCCCGCGACCTGTTTCATCACCAAATCCTACATTAACCTACCGGGAGCAGACTGGATTGACGAGCTCGGTCTAAATGACCTTTCTATCAACAGCTTTTGCGGCCAAATCCAAGCAACGTCCGCAGCTCCGTCAACAGATCAACTGCTTCAACAATTTACCCTTGTTTTCCAAGAAGACAAGGGTCTGTGTATACAATCCCAAGCTACGTCACACCTCAAACAGAACAGTCGGCCGGTGTTCTGTCCCAAACACTGTGCCGCATGCAGCTCAGCTATTATTCAAGCAAGAACTTAAACGTTTTGAGGACCTTGGAACATTAACTCAAGTCGCGTTTTTAGAATGGGCCGCGCCAATCGCTGTTGTGAAAAAACCAAACGGAGCCATAAGATTTTGTGCTGATTTTTCTACGGGTCTTAACGCCGCTCTAGATTTAGACTATTATCCACTCCCTGTTCCAAAGGACATTTTCACAATACTGAACGGTGGTACCTGTTTTGCAAGGCTGGACTCAGCCTAAGCGTATTTCCAAATTCAATTCACTCCCCAATGTCGACACCTGTTAACAATTAACACTCACCGTGGCTTGTACCAATTCACGCGTCTGCCATTTGGAGTTAAAACCACCTCGGAAATTTTCCAACGTGTAACAGACACTATGCTAGCAGGTCTAGAAGGAACGGCTGCATATTTAGATGACACTATTGTTACAGGACGTTCCGTTGACGAAGTAAACAAACGCTTAAAATAAATTTTACAACGCATTCAAAACCTCGGTTTCCGATTACGTCAGGAGAAACGCCAATTTTTTCGAGAACGATTAAATACCTTGGGTTCGTTTTTGACGCAGACAGCCGTCATCTAGACCCGGAAAATATACGAGCAATACAACGAATTCCAGCCCCAAAGGACGCTTTGTCGCTCCGATCACTCATGGGCCTCATCAGTTATTACAGTGCTTTTCTGCCAGAACGGGCACCTCTTAATCAACTCCTACGGAAGGACCACCTTTGGTGTTGGTCACAACAGTGTCAACCATCATTTGACCAACTAAAGCGGATGCTGTAATCGGACCTTTCGTTAACACACTACAACCCCAAATTACCAACTGTCATGGATGCTGATGCTCCCAACTATGGTGTTGGCGTCGTTTTCACCCATGTGTTTCTTAACGGAATAGAGAAACCCGTGGCTCATGCGTCCCGCACATTGAATTCTTCCGAAAGAAACTCTGGCCAAATCGAGAAAGAAGCCCTTGACATCTTTTTTACCAACAAAAAGTTCCGTAAATTCATTCATGGTCGCCATTTTACGCTTCTGATAGGCTATAAACCGTTGTTGTCAATTCTCGAAAAAAGGCTTTCCGGTTTACTCTGCTAGTCGCGTACAAAGCTGGGCTACAATACTATTGGGATATGATTTCGAAACACAATTCCGGAAAACCGAAAAATCCGGTCAATCCGACAGCCTATCCCGCCTAATATCAAATCATCATGGGGACGATGACGAGTCCGTTATCGTAGCCATCGCAACCGAAGATGCCGTTATCGAGGAACCATCAGACACTGTGCGTGTTATACCTGTAACTTGACAGCAAGTCCGCGAGGCTTCCGAACGCGACTCGATTCTACAGCAAGTTATTACATTTGTTCAGACCTCATGGCCTAGAAGAACATACTACGGAGACATGTTACAGCATTACCGCCGTCATGAATCCCTGTCCGTTGTTGATGTACGTCTCATGTCATCCAAAAAAGTAATGATTCCAGTATCACTACTTCGTGCCATACTAAAACAATTTCACACCGCTCATCCGGAATAAGCCGTATGAAGGCAATAGCCAGAAGCTATACATATTGGCCGGAAAGGGATGATGATATCATCAATGTAGTTCACCAATGCTCGCGATGTCAACAAGCAGCAAAAATGCCGCCACGTCAAACACCGTCTCCATGGCCAGTCCCAGAACACCCCTGGTCAAGACCTCACGTTCATTTTGCTGGACCCATTGACGGTACACTCTATCTCCTGGTTTTCGATGCTCTCTCAAAATGATCAGAAATAGTAGCGGCCAACCCCACCACTTCACACGGAACAGTAGCAGCCCACCGTCGAATGTTTGCATATCATGGATTACCCGACCAAATAGTGTCCGACAACGCGCTTGTTCAACATTTTTGCCAGAAACTATATATTAAACATACATTCTCACTACCGTATCACCCATAATCCAACGGGTAGACAGAACGCTTTGTGGACACATTCAAATGGGCACTACTCAAGTCAAAAGCGGACGGGACCACGGACGAAGTTATTCAACAACTGTCATTACCTATTATCCAATAACATGAATTATTGTGGTGACCGTCTCGCTTAAAATCGTTCGCCAAATGCAGAAATCGTGGTTGTAAACGTCCTATCATCAGCCTGGATGCTCTGATTTGCGCCTGAGTTGAATACAGACAAACCATGATTACAGGAGAACTTCTTAGTATGTCGTGGTCGACGAACGCCAACCTAAAAGCTACTGAAGTGTACTGAAGGAGGTTTTGCTGCGAGTAGCATGTTCCATACGTTCGAACTTGCAGACATCGTCAATTTCACAAACCAAATTGAATTTAAATGTATTCTGATCACAATATGACTTGTACTATTGGCCCTGTATCGGATTCAAATTTACTGGTTGAAATTCCCACCCCGAACTAAGGGTGGCTCAACTGCGTGTGCTTTCCCGACGTTTTTTACTACTGACTCGTTGAGGCCATTTTTGATATCGCCCCACCGATTGTTTGCCTCTGATTCCGTAAACTGAATCAAGTGGACTGCATTTGTATTCAACTCGTCTCTACTGTGGTGTGAGAATTTGCTTGTCTAACCCCAGTCACGTATTTTCTAGCCGCGCTTCTATGACAGCGTTGATCGACTTTACTTGTCCTTAAACCGTATGTGGCAAAACCCATTTGCTGTCCTTATCTGAACGCTCATCTACGAACCCTGGTTCCAACGTTCACTCCAATATTGTTCGTTTGCGTGAGCCATCTCCGCTCTATGCCCCGTAACATGAACTGCCGTTTCATCCCATCCCCGTCTACTGATCGTAACTGGTCAGTCGTTTCATATAGTTATCTGCCCCTTAGTTTATTCCTCGACCCGGCCTGTGAGCGTTTCCTATACATCTTTACGAGTGATTTGACCTTCACTGATCTGTAAATTTTGAGCGAAGTGCCCACAAAGTGAGGCACACATTCACTAGCACTTGGCTGTAATTCATTAGGAATATATGTAGCTTACCAACTGCGGGTTCTCTGACTAAGGACTCAGGGTTTGTCATTTACGAGTCACTCAACCTGATAAAGATATTGGCACTGCTTACTTGTAAATATTCCCTTTTTTCCATGTTTATAACGTCCCCTCCCCTCGTGTCGACAGTTGAATGTACAGAATCAATACACACTTTTAAAACACGATACCGCGCGTCACGAATTAATAATGATTACCTGTTACCTATAATAGGCGTTATCGTTATAAAGATGACACAGTACCAGAACTTCAGCACTCCTGATCTACTTATCACAAAATCTCACTTAGACGTTGTGGCAAACAGTACACCGCTACTGAAGCTTGTACTGACTTACGGTGTCAGAACCAAGATCGTCTCGGAGTGTATCGAAAAATTTCGAAAAATTTCACTATAACATTTCACATGTTATAGTGAAATTTTATTTCAATAACTTGTTTTAATTTTGTCGTATTCCCTTTGGTGTGACCAACGATGTCGCATGCTTCCACCGTTTTACTGACGACGTCATTCATCGAGAACTTTGTACATTTATCGACAACATCGCCGTATGTCGCTCGTTACTTACGGAAACGATAAAAATCTGTGCCGATTCTTATCCCATGTTTTCAACCACGGACTCACTCTAAATGTGAATAAACACATCAAAAAGAAAAGCAAGCCGCTGGGGGGAAGAAATCTCTCGATCACCGTTGTGGTCCTGCCTGTTGTATACACGAGCCCTACCCGTGAGTGACGGACACCAATCGGATGAAGCATCAACTACTTGGAGCCCACTTCAAGCTTATCACTGGTCAGTGCCCCCTGATATTCACAAACGACTTAAAGGAACCTGGGAAGGAGAAGAATGATAAAACTAAGGGATGAAGCATATATATATATATATATATATATATATATATATATATATATATATATATATATATATATATATATATATATATATATATAACATCTGTATGGTTACGGACTGTGTGCCAAACAAAACATGGTACAATCGGGGAGGAACGGGTAGGTGGTCCCAGTCCATGATTTGTTTGTGGGCGCGATACTGCCAGGTTGCCCAAGCCAAAGCAGGTAGTTTTCTTGGGGATCCACAACCGGGGCCTTTAGCTATCCAAAGCTCAACCCACAAGGCAGCGCGACGAAACGTGGGAACCGTAACCCACTGGACCCGGTGACCAATTCCTCGGTTCATTCGCCCTTCGGATGAGGCCAAACATCCCGGGTGTCCAGTGCACCTCTCAGCCACGGATGCCGGTGAGCATACCGTTGTACGCCTCATACGCCATCCATCGTTGGTTTGGAATCATGGCTGAGCCATTTCCCTTAGAATGATTATCAGTCAGTCAGTCAACCCGGTGGAGAGCGCCGGGCACTCGCTTTCGTCCTCTCACGCTAGTGGGATCATCTCCGCCACGAGAAGGCAGTGAGTGGGACTTCTTCAGGAGAGGCTGTGTTAGAGGCACGGTCACCTGGAAGCATTTCGAGAGGCGCTCAGGACGGGTAGTCATCTCGGCGCCTGAGACATCCACCCCCGACCACACTGAGGCATTTGGAGGCACATGACGCATAGAACGATCGCCTTCCTCATACAACGTAGTGTATCGTCCCGGAACAGGGAGCGAAGTTGCCAATGTTTTCTGCAGACGTTTTTATACCAACGTTAGCCTAGGTTGCTTGGGACGCTTGCACAATGTGCTTTAACCCCGGTATAATTCGCTTATTTCACCCTGTTCGTCTTAAGAATCTTCCACACTACTCCGGTTTCCAAGAAAGAAAGGGCGCCTAGACATTCCAAAAAAATTAATGCGAATGTGAATGACTTTTATTTTGATCATCAATCACAAGTGCACTGAAAAAGCAAATCCACAAGTCGAAACAACAAGTCTATACGACTTGTAAAAGTGGGAGGTCCGTCTCAGTTGATAATTTTCCAGAAGACAGTTCTGTAGACCACCGTAAAAAGGACTTCGAGTGAAACGAACTACTGTGATATACCCCCGTTTCCTCGAAGACCCACTGCTGTATTGAGAATAGTCTGCAGCCAGACAGACTTGAAGTGAACTACATTAAGTCCGAGTAGATCAGGTATGGTACCGAGTCGAAAAAACCCGTTGCGCCAAACCACGCAATTATTCGGCCCTCACACATGATGGCCAACTCCAATTGACGTGGGCATGTGCGTAATCGATCGAAGATCAACCAATCCGTTTAGCCTGAGATCCAGCAAAGTAGGCAGCCCGGCAGGGACGCAACCTGACTGAGCATAAGCATCTCTAGGATTTCCCATTTTGCTTTGAATCTAGTGTTCCCAATTATCTAATATACTAATATTCTGCACTTCATGCTGACGTCTATTCTGATTAGCGGGCTGGTGTGGAAGGAGCTGCAACGGGAGATCGTGTATGCAGGCCGTCCGCGGAAAATAGTGAAACAGAACACGAAGGTTACAACACAATCGACATTGAGGACAAAAGAGAAAACGGCAGAATCGCTTTGCTTCGAGTTTTTTTTAATAGACTGTACATAATCAGAGCAATGATAGAGGAGATGGAATCGATTTTGTTCTGTATGCTTTACTCACAATTAGGATAGTCGTATACCTTTACAGTCCCGTCCGCAGACGCGCTCAAAATGAAATGATGATCGGATTCGCTGTCTCCTGCGGCGAGTTTTTTGTTCAGTTTGGTCGGTGGTGCCCAGTCCACACTTGTTACCATATCCGAATGACCCATCAAATCGTACAAAGAGCCACGTGTGTTGCGTGTATCCCACAGGCGAACACTGCGATCGACGGAACCTGTGACAAACTGATTGTCGCGATGGGGTGCCCAAGCTATCGAGGTCAACCAAGCAGTGTGTCCTTGGAATCCGATCAAGGCTAGTGCTTCTGCAAAAAAGTGCAAACGGAAGAGACGGACAGTAAAAACCATTAGTGATACCGATTACCGAAGCCAGAAGAGGCAACACTAAGAGAGAAAAACTCATGAGTACAGAATAGAAGATCGAAAAATAGGGGAAGTTTACATAACTCACACTTGAATTTATGATCATCATAGACCTACATCCATCAGTCGTGCAGAAACTTCTTTTGTTGCGATAAAAACGAATCAGAACAAGCTGTTAAACTATCATCGCCGTCGGAAGTTGGAAGAGAACCAAGTGAGATAAAAGTTTACGACTAACCAGCTTGATAAAGGCGAAACTCGATTGGACGCATTGGTATGCGCATTAGACACCGTCTTGACTAGTCGCAATAGTTCTCCTCAGAGTGGACGTTTTGGTCGGAACAGAGGCCAGACAAAAACAGAACGGGATGAAGATTTTCACCAGTAGAAATGGCCGTTAAGCATTCATCAGACTTTTTGAAGGACTCAAAAAATTCACGCACTAAATGACTAGATACATTAGGACGTGATGATTAGTGAGTTTTTTATTCACCCTATTTCTCTATCGCTTCGAAGCTCTTACTTGTGATCGTATTTCTACTGTTTCTATACTCAAGCAGCTTCCTGCTGGTTTTGTTGAAAAACAAGAGCAAAAACTGAACAAAGTTAGTGAAAACTGGTGGAAACCGAATTTCTGACAATCAGTCATCCGATCGCAGACGAACAAAATCAGAGAAAAGAATGGATTTTGTAGTTAATCGAAAACCCTATGGGACAGAAGTCCACGCGTGGTTGAACAATGCATACCGCACGAATCCCTGATAACGCTAAACCGACCGTGCAGATTTTTCTCTCAAATGCCTTCCATAATAACAGTCACTTTTCCTGCTTGGCCCCGATTTAGTTTCGCTCTCTAACGACGTTTACCTCATACTTACTTTACGATGATATGACAGTAAATTAGACAAACTACGAAATGAACGAATAAACAGTGGAACTGATTTACCCCTCTCTCTCTCACGCACACACACACACGTTCACACACACAGACAGGGGCACATATAGCTCACCTGAAGCGCGCAAATCATAAATGCGCACACGATTGTCTGACGAGGCGGTAAGGATACCCTGTGGTGCAGCATCAGCATCGTGAAAGGCGTGTCCTGATACGATTGTGCGTGTTTCTGTACCCGTCTGTGAGCCTGATTCGACTTGGCAGTCCCATAATCGTAGTGTATGATCCCAACCGACAGATACCAGCTGGAATTCGGCACCGGGATTAGATTGCTTCTGCGACTGATTATTGAGCCAGCAAATGCGAGTGACGGTTTCACGATGACCGGCCAAAGTCATACGGGGAATCTGAGTTTCGTTTGAGTTGGTGAACGGTTAGGTCATTAGGTCAGATGCAAGATTATCTCGTAAAAGTGAAAAGTTGACGATCGAACAAAAGCGCACCGGGATGGAAGACACTGCTTTCAAACTTGCATGGGCAGCTGGCCATACCAAAGCGAGGTAGCTGTGTGAGAAGCTGGAAGAGTTGTGATCAGTCAAAATCACGGATATTTAAAGAAAAACGCGGAGTCACAACCTTAGCCTCCATCATTACGGACTAAAGGGGAATATTTTAGACGGAGGTGGTGGACCAGTGCGTTGGGAAGATGCAACAACAAAGACGTCAACATGACTAACACACGATTAGTCCACACGAGTTTGTCAACACCGTGTATTTCATTGCACATCGAAGACCATGACAGACAAGTGCATGGAGTCAAATGAATTCACTAAAGTGGTCGTTTTCTACTGTTTACCTTTGCTACTTCATGAATACTTATTGGAAAGATGGTACAGGCAAATTCCACGGCCAAAATTGCCCACGGCATCAGTGGAGTGAGTCGGCAACATTGTGCGGTAAATCAACAACCAGTCAGATGCTTTGAACATTACAGAAGCAGGCCGAGTAGGAAGCTTTATCAAGCTGACAAAATGGAGAGTGGTGCTACAACAAAAGAGATGACATGCGACTACGGATGAAAAATGAAATGAGTAATGCGAAAACTGTCAGATGGATCAAAGTTTCAATTCATGACACCTCGACCATGAGACTCGATTCCAACAGATCACGCGTGGTAACCAGTCCAACGACGGCGAAACTGCCTAAAATCCTTACTAAGTATCTTCAGTTTGTCACAGCTGCATCGTCGCGAACGAATTCTACGAGCTAAACCAGAAACATCTGAATCTAGTGTTCTGTTTTCGCCCACTAGCTCTAGCGACAAAACGTTTCTGGCTTCCAATCATCTCGATCTATTGGTACAAAAACAATAGCATGGTGGCCATAGCCGAATCATGGACCGCAAACGTCGGTCCACCCGCTATTCACAGTCAGCTCTTCTGAATGGTTAGTCTGGTAACAAACCTAATTGACTGACTTGGTCCAGACCACGGTTAGCATTTGATTGGTCCTTCGGTCCCCTTCGTACACTTTAATCTTGTCCTCAATTTAGGACAAGCGAAGATGTGCTGGCTACCCGCCAAACCATCGTGTTGTCTGTTAAAAGAACCAAGCCGGCTACTAGTAATGTGCCAGTCCGTCCCCTCGCATTAAGTACAAATGGGTTTTTTTTAAACGAACGATAAGGCGACCACGAACAGACTACTTTTTTGAGCATCTCAACTATTTTAATTTGTAGACAATGGAAAAATCCACTTTATTTTTTCCGCACGCGAACGTTCAACGCCGCGAGGCGGAATCGAACCGGCGACCTTCCGCTTACCGGGTAGATGTTCTACCAGCTGAGCTTTTGCTATACGGCCAATCGGGTGCGAATAACACAAGTGAATATCCGATGATGCGCAAACCACTGAACTTCTGAATGCGAAAAAATACGAGTGAATTTTGCACTATCTACAAAGTATGGGCTTCTCGTGCCAACAATAAATTGTGCGGACAGTTTAGTCTGAACAATCGTTCGGATATGCTATTATAGGTAACCATTTTCCACCTCAACGCACCACAAAAGTGGTTTGAATAGGAGGTTAAAGAGTGCGATTGTGATAACTTACACGAGTGGGAATTTTGTTGGATGACTTGCGAGTGTGACCAATGCCTCCAGTTTCCTCGCTCAGATCAGACTCTTCGGGATCTGCGAGAAATTGAACACCAACATAAATACGGCTAGAATGAAGGTGGTCAACGCTGCTCCACAGGAACGATTAGGACCAGAAGGGATTTCCAATTATATAATATAAGTCCAAAGAAGTTGCGCTTGGATATGGCGCAAAGTGATCAACTTGAACCGATTGATAACTGCAACCAGGGTTGTTCAAACTTTTTATTACATGCCTACGCATTAGTGCAATGGAAGTAGTATACCAAATAACCTCAAGGATCCATTAAACTGTTAGGAGTAGCCGGAAACTAGACTCTGATACTTGGAATGAGGAATCACATAAGGTCCCAGTAGGTCAGGGTTAGAAGACAGTGAATTACTATTTACCATCAAAGTGACTGGAAATGGCAGGATTCAAACCTCTGACCTGAAACTTATTCAACTTTCATACGATATTTGATCAGAACATTACTACTCCACTCTTACGCCACTACCTTCTGCTTGAGAATAACTCGGCTTCCTGGATGTCTGACGGCGGCATATTTTGTTCGTATTGCTCGGCGTTCTCTTGCAATACTACGCAGCTTCTTCGAGTAGCTTGCTGAAATGCTCGACCAATCTTGGAGTTTTTGTTCGTTCCTGTGTATGAGATGGCCGTTGTCGTCCCGTACAACGGAAAGTGAATGCGTCGTTCTCCTCGAACCAGAGCGTATGAATAGGAAGAGTCTCCCAAAGTCTGCAGCGGCGAGTGTGACTTCCACCTTACTTTCTATTCAGGATCATATACTTATATCTGCACTTACACTGGCTTGAGATCAAGCAAGGTGCTAACGCAAAAACCACAATTACGAAATAGGAGAGTAAAACATAGCAAATAAGACAATTGACGAAAGAAAAAATGTTGATTTTTTGCTCCTCATCCGACACTCTTGGATGTTTTTTGTCACTTCGTTTGTCAGAATGATATTGTTATGGTTACGGGGACCGAGAGTTAGACAGACAAACCGCACAGCATTCGCACCTCTGACTTCTATTCTCAGCCACGTCCCTTAACGTATTTAACCAAAGACAATCCTCGTCCCTTGGGCCCCAACCAGGGAGGCGAGAAGCGTCAACCGGAGCCAATGCTGATGCTAGCTTCACCATACTTTTACGCCAAGTCATGCCCTGACCGCCGCATCGTTTCTTCCAGTGTGCTCAGCACGTACGGATAGAGTACAGAAAGGTGGATGACGGGCAGGCATTCGTAAAACATCAGGATCAGAACCAGAACTGTTTAAGGTGGTTGTATGCCAAGTGCGTAGATTCCCGACGAAGGCTATGGAAACTGACTGAATTACGGAGTCTGGCTTCCCCAGCCTCTGAGCAGCTGCTGAGAGTTTTTTCGGAGACGCGATCCTTGTTATTCCGCGATATCTTGCATGATTATTCACGGACGGCCCTTACATAGACACTTTAGGCGTAGCCTGTCGCGTATTTATATCACCGTCGACGGGGATTGTGTCCATCCTGGAGGCGACAGAATTTGGCAGTGCTTGAGCTTTGCCGGGGTTGCTAGTAAATACACCTTAATTTGGACTTGGGGGCGAGGCTTGCTTCGGGCTCAGCGATGGTTTTTGAGACGGGCACGTACGAGTGTGGTCAGCCCCATTAGTGCTCCCATTTTTGGAGCCGCTTTACGCTTGACAATTCGCGACCGAAGGGGGCCAGCGAAATCCAATCAAGATGGAGGTGACTCGGTATCTTGTCCAGTTGTTGTTGGAGTACTAAGTCAGCGGGTGCTTCTTTGGATGCTGGAGGTGGGGTCTATTAAGATCTGGAAAAGTAATCAGACGATTGCATTTGTGTATGCTCGTCGGCGAGGTCAGTGGCGGCGTTCCAGTCTCCCGTGATTATTAGAATGTCGCGCCTGGATATTCGGTGGATTGTGTTCTGAAAATCGTTAGAGACCTCATCTTCGATGACTGGCTCAGTATATAGGATTGGGGCGTAGACCTCAAACAGGAAAAGGTGAAATGGAACACTCCTGAACTGCGTCATGGTTATTATTGATGAAACTAGCTCCCAGGAGATCAGGGCGTTGTGCTCTGCTATTTCTGGCGAAAGCAATTCCATGAGCACGGAATTTTTCATCGTCCTGTCACGATATATCTAGTAGGATGCGTCCACATGGGGGAGTTATATTCGTCGAGTGACACAGTTGGGTAGGTGTGCCTCAGACAGACAGGCTATGTCGATTTTGTAGTCGTGGAGAAAGCGCATGGTGATGCATTGAATAATTGTGCTTAACTTTTTTCACCTTTATGCGACTAGCGAGAGGGTGAGTCGGCTTCATGGATATCCCGAATGGCGCCCGCCCATGAGCGGTGTGTAAGGGTACTGTTCTTGAATTTCACGAACACACATCTTGTTGGAACTTGAGAACCCTATTTAAGAAATGCATAAAAAGGTTTCCCATGTTCTAATAAGCTGTGTATACGTGAGCCGATTTAGTGTCTGTGGTCACCCCAGTTACTGGAAGAGAAAATCGCGCGTAGCTTACTGCGGAAGCCGTACTATGAGCAGTGTGCATCGTAGAGATAAAATTCATCAAGAAACACGGCATCAAGGTTTGAATAGCATCCCCAATACTATTCAATTTATTTTACAAGGAAGGCACCTCTTCGTGCCAGAAGCCGGTGGTTTACGTGTCTTTCGCCTCATGTGGCGATCCAGGATTTTCAATGTGTTCTTGGGGGAGGGGGGGGGGGTGACCGGTTCTCGGTTAAGGCAGTGGCCTTATTTGGCGAGTCACAACAGCACGTCACGGTGCCGTCTACAGACCTTTGCGGTTGTTTCACGGTGAGGGAGTTCATTGTTAAACGAAAACCCACCACATCTCTGACAAACGCCACCGATCGTTTGCGACTGCTTATTTGGAGAGCTGACGCTGCATTATTCGCGACTGACCAACGAGTAATCGTCCTCTTATCCGCAACCTGCGGACAAGCCCGGTAGCACATAGCTCTGTTTTCCGTAACCGACCCTTCAGTAACTACGGCTTACGCATGATACAGAATAGGAAAAACCGTTAATGATTCGAAAAAATAATGTTAAAAATGTTACATACCTGATGACCACAACTTGATTGTCCCGTCCCATGAGCCAGTGGCAAAAAGTCGGGTACTGAGTTTCGAAGATTGGGGCGCGGAAGCAACAGTCATAACTGTCTCTGAATGACCCCGACAATTAGCCACACATTTCACATGGTCTGTTTTCGTGTCCCAAGTCCACAAATATGCCGACTGGTCGAATCCACCGGTCACGAAAGTTGCCCGATGTCCTTCATCCGGATCTGACCGATAAATAAACAAAAATTTCACTATTTTAACTGGAGAACAAACACAGAAAAACAATAAAGATCATGTCAATCTAAGTGGCAGAGGCTCTCAGCTGTTTTTGGACAGTGTCGATTCATGCGACGGAAAATCAGCGCAGTTGAACACTGTAGGAATGAGTCACCCATAGAACTGGCGTTCAGTCAAATATACGGGTAAACAAGAACCAGATGTTTTGCACAAATGACTGCAATGTTCGTATTTAGCACCAAGTCTCGTAGCCGTATAGTAACATATTTTACACAGCAGCTCTGTACGCTCTATCCTTCACAGCGATGGAAGCGTCTCGTTGTTTCCATAGGTGACGAAGATTTCAGAACGCCCCCTGAGTCTTTGCTGTTCGGTCGACGATCACATCTCCAATCTTCCCAGCAGTATTTATACAACGTCCCACTTGGGCAATCTTCTCAACAGTTTCTAACCTATCACCACTGAGAGTAGGTGCGAGAGTGGGCCCCTCTCAGACTAGCAGCAATACCCTACATGGTGAAGGTGAAAGGTACATGCCACACCGCGAGACTGTTCAGACGCTCTGTGCCGCAGTAATGTCAACGCAAACCAGGGCAATATCATCGGCATTGTCTAAATCTAAGAGTTTGCCATCAGATATGAGCTCGATATCTTCACTTCCGGGATCATCTCGTGGATTGAGCAATTGAACAAAGTGAGAGTGGACATCACAGAAACACGCCGCTTCTAGCTGAGAGGAAAGGCGACGACGAACCATATGCTTGCGCTCGGCCGGAAGTCTGAACATATAGGGCTCGAATAATCTTGACGTACTTACCAGACACTCCTTGTATAACGAGATAATCACAGAACGTAGTGCTGCCGACAGATCCAAAGCCACTCGGTAACCAAAAACATAACCACTGTTGGTCTGCAGTGTGTGTAGCGGGACTCATGTCTGACGGATAGTGGAACTTTCGGCAAGCGCTTTGAACATCCATCGATTGACAGTAGGTTTTCTCTTTCATTGAAAATCGCAGCATGAGCTCAGCGCCCACAAGAGTATGATCAGGATCTAAGCATGTACTCCACTAGGACATACAAGACTTAAATGAACCACGTCAGTGACAACCTATGGATATGATCTACTTGTGTCCAAGATTATTCAGAAGAAAGCGGATACCAAATCACTGTGCATCTATGGACTTGCTTGAAAGAAATAAACGGGGGTCTGCAAAGTTATGTAGCAGACGACTGTCGTTATCTTTACATCGAGGGCCAGTGCCACTTTGGCTTTCGTGCATCTGCTCATCAGGATCTAGACGACGAACCTGAGGTATGGGGTTCCCAACTAATACGACTATATCTCTGTGCGATACCTTTCGTAAAAGGTTGTGCAGTTGTTGGTAGAATACATCACTGACAATATCCGGACCACAGTCAGTGGGAGCGCACGTTGCGACAACGAACGGACATCGTTTGCCGCCACGCCCCCCCTCTTATCTTGCACAAATCTCTCAAACGGATCGCACCTAATCTACTGTTGACAGGAATCCAGTTATGCAAACCAAATTCTCCTCTAGCGCCTAGAGCAATTCCCACACTTGCTGGAACGGATGTGGAAGCCGCAATATCTCTCGTTGTGCGTACAGTGAATGCGCGTCCCGAAGGCAAAGTGAGTCTAAGTACGCTGGTCGGATCGTGGGCGAGAGTTATGGACAAGCAGCATACATCTATGGTTAGAGTCTCGGGGATGTGTGCCAGTGCTGCTTGCTGGCCTATTTGCATTAGAGTACGTGCATTGAAGGCTGCAAGCTTTAGACACATACTAGCTGTTTTACCATTTTGTTTATTGAACCACATACTGGGGAGAGGCGCCGCGCTTCCATGATCATTATCTTCCTCAATGGTAGCCTGAAAAGCATACAAAAACGTATTATCCACGTCCGACTGTAAGAAGTGACTCATGGAAAAGGGTGGTGCGGTGAGTCCAGGAAGAGTTAATTCGACCACCAGCACCTCGGTCGCAGCAAGAATGAGAACCAGTGTACATGCGTAACTTGTAATAATCACATTGAGCAATCCCATTTACCCCTACTTGTATATTGTGAAAAGACTGCATGTTTCTAAAAATATACACTACCGGAAAAAGATAAACGTCATATACTTTAGTGACCGAATCTATGATGAGAATACTCTAAGCGAAACACCACAACGACTGCACAGATGATAACCTGCTCAGCTTGGCTATCTGTTTGATTTTAGTTACAGTAACAAACTGATGAAAAGGTCCAGACAGCTTGAGTATTGCCTGTTGTCACAGAGTCGGTTAACGACTGTCAATTTATTCTTGTGGTAATACTATCGTGTTGATGGGATTTATTTTTTTTCGTCTCTTCGTTGGAGGATAGTTTGGTGCTCCGTAGTCGACTTATCGTTAGTTTCTGGCTGTGACGTAATCCAAAAAATCTGTAGCAACATTTAGTGTTTTTATCACATGCTTGTGCATTAGTGCAGTGGAAGGGGCATACCCCATAGCTACAAAGGTCCACTGCGCTATTGGGGGTAACCGAAAATCTGGCCATGAGAGCTAGATAAACGGAAAACCAACAGGTCCCTATGGTCATGATGGACTTGCATCAATAATGGAACATTCAGTAAGTTGCTTACCTTGGTAGTCTGTGCATCGGGATGCGGGAATCATATTCAGAACACTTCGGCTCGACAAAAAATGGGTGGTTACTGTTACTACTTGGCACCACAATAAAATAGCATAACATTTGTAGCTTGTAGTGAATGAAGAGCACGTGAGAAACTACTGTCGAGACGGAATGGTTTTAAAAGGATAGCAGAAACAAGCATATTTCAGTGAGTTTTATGAGTAACGGCTGCGAAGTGGAAAAACATACCGAATTCAAGCCACTCTACGCATTTGACTTTCTCGTCCAGTTCCATACGAAACACGCAAGATGAGTTGCACAGGTCCCACACCTGGACTGTATGGTCGTAACTTCCTGTTAGAGCACTGAAGTGATAATGGAATTTGCACGAGAAGCTATGTACATAAAACGTCATTCACAGTTGATTCCCTCGTGTAGAGCATCTATTACCGCTTGAGAAACAAGTGAGATTCTAGTGTGTAATACACACATGGAGTGCACAAGTATGAAGATGAGTAGACATATTACTTACTACCAAATATACATACATGATTCGGAAAAACGAACACAACTACTTCCCCGCAAACAGCCTGATTATTCGTCGCTAGCAGACTTTGGCAGCCTTGAGAAACCAGTAACACGAATCCTCGACTCGAATCAAGAAGTCTGAGCAAATGATTTTTCCCAATCTACTCATAGAATTTTCCATCCCCAATTGGTGAAAAATTGCCATTTCGACATGTGAAACGCGAGTAATTCGGTGCCACATGAACGTTGTCCAAACTAAGACAGCTCACAATATAGATTTCCACAACGATGTCCTTTGATATTCGGTGACTAAGCATAATGCATTCAGTATGATTGCGTTCACATTGGCATCTGAAACTGTACGGGTGAAGTGAACGTCGTCTGAATTGCAGTTAAAGATCACTGTTGTCAAGGTTTTGAATTCAACTCATGTCGATAGGCTCTGGATACGTGTATTTCCTTCTCCAACTACTCCGTCATCTTGCGTTTCGCATGTATCTATGTGAAGTTGTATTATCATATCTCAGGTCAGTTTTAGATGTACGGCCAGCTTCCGCTTCCCTTTGTTCAACAAAGTTGCCCTATACCATCTTTTATGCCCTGCAAACTTTGCCACAGGGGACGTTCTACGGAATGCCATGTCTGGTTTTCCACACGGTGGAGTTAAACTCCTCCCAGGCAACAGAGATTCCGGCTGGGAATATGCCAATGATACTGCTTTGCTGAGTGACAATATATGAGCAGTTCAACACGTTCTGAACAGCTTGGTGTGGGTATGTAACGTATTTTCGCAAGACTGACAGGAGGCTGTCAGCACTCGCCCTTTGCGGTGATCAGCTGAATTTAGTAGACAGCGTTAAGTACCTTGGAAGCTCGATCACAGTTGGTGATATTGGGAAAGAAGTCAACTCACGAACAGCGACAGCCAGGGAAGATTTGCAAACCTGTGACACCCATGGTACCGCCGTGACATCCGTCTCTCTCTTAAGGAACGGGTGTACCTCGCCACTGTCCGTGTTTTGCTATACGGATGCGAGACCTGGTTACTCCGTGTTCAGGATGGTCAGTGGCTTTTAGTTTTCGATCACGGATATCTTTAAAACATTGCTCACGTATGGTGGGAACATCGAGTGAGTAATGACAAGCGAGAAAAGTCAATCTTTTACTGAAGTGATCACTTCGAACAACCTTTGGTGATTTGGACACGTTGTGCATGCTTGTCTGTCGTCTACCTGCCCGTGGTCTGTTCTCGTATGCTGGGCAAAACTGGAAGAAGCGACGCGACGGTCAGGCCACGACTTAAAGTGCAAGCAATGAAGAAACGGGCATCAATATCGGTTTCTGTTGGAGATCCCCGTCTTTGTAGTTGGAGTCTAAGGGGTGAGAAATGTCGCTGGTTTCGGATGTTGAGGAACGTGGCTCAGAGCAGTAGTTAGTGACGCAGATGCTGTACATGATTTTTCGTGTCCGCTGAATACACAAAAATGTCATGAAGGAAAAAAAGAAAGGATACGGTGAAAAAAGTAAGAAAATCTCATCACATCATGTCCTTTAGCTAACTGCTCCTTACATTCTGTTTTACTTTTCCGCCATTTTTGTGATTGTTGTTGTTGCGAACAGAGTTGTCTATTTAGACTATGCCAGTGACATCGCCTCGTTGATTGGCATTGCACAGACAATTCACAATGCTCTGAACGATTGGTGATCGACGTATCACGATATGGTACGCGCTTTGCGTCTTCCAAGTTCAAAGACAGGCAGGAGTCCGTGCCCGTGGTGACACTGTGGTGATCAGCTAGAAGTAGTTTAAGGCTTTGAGTACTTCCGCAGCTTTATTACAGCTGGAAGTAATGCTAGTGAGATCGTGTCACGAACAAAGAACTAGTATAGCTTTTCCAATCTACGTCATTTGTGGCGCCGCAGAGACATGCGACTGCCTTCTGAGGGACGGGTAAACAACGCTACGGTTCATAGCGTTCTGCTTTACGGCTGTGAAACCTGGTCATCCAGCGCTACGGACGCTTCACAGCTTTTCGTATTTGACAACCAGTCTCTGAAAAATTGTTCGTCTGGTGGAAACAGGGAGTGAGTATTACGAGGTTCTTCATTGTGCTGCGTAATAGTAATCGCCCTATGACCGTTGCAGCCGTTCCACATCGTTTCCGATGGTTTGGACGTGCCTGACCATCATTTACTTCTCGTGCTTTATTCGCACGTGCCGGGCGAAGCTGGATGAAGCAACAGCGCGGTCAGACGATAACCTGGCGAAAAGATGCTAGCATCAGCACTGGCTTCGGTTGGTACTTTTCACCTTCCCGGTTGCAGCCTAAGGGCTAAGGCTTGTTGTTGGGTAGAGATGTTGAGGGAAATGGCTCCGAAAATAGTGGCAAGGATGATATGGGTTTGTCCATTGAAACCTTATGCCTCTCAAAAACGTGAAACAACCAAACAAACGAAAACATCGAAAAGTGTGAGATGGAGAAAAGGGGCACTATTACTAACTATTTGCCATCAAGCCGAAATGTCTCGATTGTGGGTAGCCTGTGGCAATAATAAACAGTATTGACCACCTAGAATATTGTTGTTTGGGCTTTTCGAAAAATGAGTGAGTAAATTGCCTCGGACTGATCAGAATCTGAAATACGCGACTGAACGGCAAAGGGCTGTTTATCAATAAATTTGTCGACAGATTTGCTCATGCATCATCATCTTCATCATCGTACAGCGTTAAACAGCCCCACTGAACACTGCCTTTCTCACTATCTTGAACGTTGAATTAGAAAGTATGAATATACAAGATGGACAAGGACTGGACCTACAGGGGCGGGAAATGGAAAGAATGCCTTGGTAGCCAACACACGGAATAAACAATCTAACTGTACAAACGCACATCGATCAGTCATTCTGATTCGACAGAAAGTGGCAACACGATCGCTGTCATATCCTTCAGTGTCTCCAGCCAACTGGTAGACGGATCTTTTGGACCCCAACCACGAAGACGTGAAGCACCTACTTTTCCTAAGTTCGCCGTACATTTTCTCATTCCTCGCTGCCACGTCATCTGTTGACCTCCACGTGGTTTCTTCCACTCCTGAGGAGGAACGGAAAATAGGAAACGGTACGCTAGACGTGTTCGCCATTCGTAACACGTGCCCCAACCAACGAAGTCTACTAAGCTGGATACGCTGTGACAGAACGTTCTCCGAAGTATTATCCAATACTCGCTTTCCAACCTCATCATTGCTCACTCGGTTATTCCACATCGGTGGTCGAAAACCTCAAAACGGCGAATATATTCAGCACGCAGACTCCAAGTCTTGCAACCATACAACAAAACTGAACGCACTGCAGCACAGTATACACGACCTTTCAACTTCAGTGAAATATCAGGTCGGCGCCACAAGTGCTTCAGTCCAGCGTACGCCGCTCGAGCCTTGGATATCCGCGTGCTCACCTCTACTACAGTGCTCCCATCCGTCGTCACGCTGCTGCCGAGGTAACTAAAGCGTTCAACAATTGCCAGCACCTCTCCATCGAGTATCATGCTCGGAATCGTTGACGTCCAGTCTTGTAACATCACCTTACACTTTGAAGGTGCAAAGCGCATGCCGAATGGAACTACAGCTCTTGAGAGTCTATCTAGTGCACGTTGAGTATGTTCCGTGCATTCGAACAAGCAGACAACGTCGTCCGCGCAATCTAGGTCACATAGCTTCCCACTGTTTCCTAGTTCGACACCTACATCCTGAAGATTTTGCAGCTCACTCTCCATTATTTCGTCCATGACGAAGTTGAACAGGAATGGAGACAAAGGACATCCCTGTCGATCAGCACTGGTCGTTTCCAACCGACCGGATAGTTCACCGTAAACTCTAACGCAGCCAGAAATATGAGAATGCAATGATCTCAGTAGGCTCACGGGCTTTTGCGGCATACCTCTTCGATGAAGAGCACCGAAAAGCGCTGCTCGATCAACTGAATTGAGGGCACCTTTGAAGTAGTCGCTGAAGAGTAAGAATCTGGTCGATGCATCCTCGACCTGGGCGAAATCCGGACTGTCGGTCACCGGCGTTCCTCTCGCGAGCCGATGTAAGACGATGCAGCAGAATCGAAGCTAATACTTTGGTGACTATCGGAATTAAGCTAAGCATATGATGGTTACTACAGTCATTGAGTATTCCCTTCTTGAAGATGGGAACAATCAATTATTCGCTCCATATTAACGGAATACGCTCCTCGTTCCAAATGTCACGGAGCAAGATGGTAAGTGATTTTATCAAAACATTACCACTAAGTTTGAAAAGAACTGGGGGAAGTTCGTCAGGACCGGCCGCTTTCCCACGCTTTAGTAATCCTATACGACTCCAATTCCATTTCCAATGAAGGCTCAAGTGATACCGCTCAAAGAGTCGCAATTGTTGACACGGGAGTAACTATATTAGCGCGCGGCCAGCTGAACAGCTCCTCGAGGTATTCGGCCCAACGGTCCAGTCTTTGCTGTTTGCCATGGATGGGCTCTCCATTTCTGTCGCAGATCGTCTCATTGACATGCGTGCCCCGTCCACCGGTATCGCGAATAAGTTTGAACAGTCTTTGACTGTTACCGGGAGAAGCAGCTATTTCCATTTCTTCGGCTACCTTGACCCACCAACTTTTGCGATCGTTTTAAGAGCTTTTCGTAACTTGCTTTCGTAGATGTATTCGAATATTACTCATGTTACAATTCGAGAGGTGACGCTTTTGCTCCAATATACTCAACGACTCTTGCGACATCCAATGTCTTTGATGGACATCGGATCTAGGACCACAGGCAAACTCTGCTGCAACATGCATCGCCTGCTGGATATGGGCCCAATGCTCATCTACATTACTGTTCTCCGTGGATCCTAGCTCATGTGCTAACTTCTGCTCATAACGGGTGCGTACTTCTGGATCACACACGTTGCACGGTTTTGCGGTTTGCGACGATGACCATGGAATGGGAGAGATAATCACATTAAAACTAATGCATGGTCAGACTCTACGTACGTGGGTCAGTAAGATCTTCAGTTCTGAACAGAACTGTGCCAACGTTAGCTTACTGCCATATGATCAGTTTGACTCAAAGTACCTGTAGAGTTAGAGCACCATGTCGCTGTGCGACGACAGCTGTCGGAAATGGGTACTAGCCAAGAACAATCCACTGCCTGCACAAAACTGGAGAAACCTATCCCCGTTATTTGTACGCTCAGCGGGTAAAGCAAAACGGTCATTTAAACAAGCTTCTGACGCCCTAAGTTCGCCAACTTGTGCATTGAAGTCACCAACTGGCACTACAATGTCAGAACCTTTACTGCTGCGAACGAGGGTGGCGAGTTCATCATAGAACTCATCTTTCTGCAAATCTGAGCTCCAGTCCGTTGGGGCGTACGCCGTTGCGCTTAACAAAACTATCCTTCCGAACACCAACTGATCCATAGAGTCTCACAGCACACAAAACGACTGTGATTCGGGATCCAATTCAGTAAGACAGTTTCAGTCTTGTCAGTCACGACTATCTCTACCCCACGTTGACTCAGCTCGAGCTACTTCGTCTCCTGAAGTGCGCAGAAAATACCTCGATGAAATACCAGGAGCAGTTAGTTGAATCACACTGCTCGAATCCTGGATACTTGTTTCACTTACGCAGCAGTTATCCATCTTCAGAGAGTCTATGGCAAGGGCTAGGCACATCTGCTGACCGGCCTGCGTGAGAATACGCACTTTAAAGGAGCCGAGATTCAGAGGCTGACGAGGCTTAAGAAAATATGAGTTACTAGACAGAGGATTATTCACGACACTATTTGACAATGAACCGTTGCGAGTATCGAGCGTGTTATCAATGGGAGCATTATTGATGGGTAGAGGGAGCAAAGAGAGCTGGTTGGGGACAGAAAACAAAGGTTGACTAGAAGGGAGGGAACTGTGAGCATTAACCGAATTATCACTACCAGTCCCACTTGATTCAATGGGCACCGCGATCCTGATTATCCTGCGCGACAACCGGTGCAATATGGGATTCTTTCTATTCGTGCAGTTCATTGGAGATGTTGGAGGGGTACTGCTAGAGTGTCCAGCCACAAAGCAGCAAAAAGATCAGGATTCTCAACCGGAGCCGTTAGTTCTAACCAAAACCTATCCGCAAGGCAGCGGGATGGCTTAGTGGAAGCCCATTTGCTTGGATCTGTTATTCTCCCACTGATTTTATCGACCGAGTTGTCAGCTCGAATCGACCCCCAACCTGGAGGACCAGGAGACTGGAATTTGTCTGACCTCTGTCCATTAACCTGTCAGGTATGATTGCATCTCCGGCTTAAAGAGGCCATCCTTTATAGCTCTTTGGGTCATAGAGGCGTGCAAGTTATCACACCACGACAAGGTGCAGTCTCGTCGTGGTGGAGATTTGCTCATGGATAACAAAGAATAACTGACCAAAAAACTAGCACTGGGATTCGAAATTCATGACAAAAATAAATGCAGCCGCCATTACAGTGGCACGAAGGTTACCAGAACCGGCGCGAAAAAGCAGCACACATGTAGTTACCCGTGCACTTCTCTCTGTTCCATGATCATAACGTCCCTTGGAACAGTGGTTCTTTGTAGTACCCACGGTTAAATGCACATACATACATACATGATACCGCACAGCACGAATACATCATTGACCAGCGAACAAATCATTTTCTCTAGCACAGCCTTACTTTCTGATTTCGATGGTCCAACAGTTTATTCAAACAGTGGTTTATCGGTGGCCAATACACTCAAGAAGTTTTCACGGTGGCGACCAGCAATCATCCATCTTGATTAGGACGTTGGTCGACATTAGACCATCTATACCAAGAACTGTGAACGGTTGTTTGTTTCGTGCCGTTTGTTTTATTTTCTCTATTTTGCAAGCATTCCCTGTCTAATCATTTGCATATACTCCTCTGTCCGTTTCTCGTGCACTACTGTTATTTCGGACTACTATGCCGTTGATCTGGATATGTAGTGTATTTATATAGATTGCATTATATGCTACAAAACTGATGAATCCGAAATTTCCCACCTCCTGACTCTGATCTTAATTCTTCTGCTACGAAATTCACATACTTTAACAAACCGGAAAATCATTCTACCGACACACCATCTGCTTTCTGTCCGACAAATCCTTAGATGTAACTTAGAGAGAGGCTGCATTTACCATTCGCTACGTAGCCAGTGAGCGCGATAGATGTTCCCATGTTATCCAGGCACTCCCATCCGTTGCCCCCGTGGAACGTCGCAATCCCATTTACTCGCAAGCCCCCGAATCCAACTCAAAGCATTCACCCAACACACCAGACCAGTTCGCAAAAATTCAAGCGTTGTCACAATCTATGCCACATGCAGTCCCTGCTGGTTGATCGTAAAATGGACGACACCATTTTCTGGGAGATATGGGTCGATAAGATTTCTCTCCAAAGGAAACAGGTTTCGCCCGCGCTAGAGCCCACTATCCCCTTGGCCCAATATGCGGACAAGATAGTAGGATGCTATCCAACAGGTAGGATGTGCTCGGATAACGATACGCAACTCCAATCTAAATGCGAAATCTTCAGAGGGTATTATGGCACAGGAATCAACCACGACGTTACACAAGCCTTTTTTCAATCATACTCGCATCTCAGACTCTGATTGGCGGCGACATCCCCCCCCCCTCCCTTCCTGAAATATTGTAGTTATGACATTATAAAAAGGAAATAAAATAAAGATAAAAAGACTTTTTTAATGTCTCACTCATCTGGCACCACGACTCATCAGCCGCGTGCTACCAATGACATTGGGGATTTAAAAGAAAACGTTTGCAATGTTGTTCTAGCAGGTCGGCGCCATGTGCAACACATGGCGGCACTGTTCAGAAGAGGGTTCTCGTTGACCTAGGTCGCGGTCTCACAGTCATTAAAAACATAATGCTGGTATCGTTGCACCTTTGGTCCACAAACACTCCAGCGCGATCTCCCATGTTCACTCCAACCATTTTCAAAACAGTCAAACGGCCAGGCCAGTTAGTAATGGTAACGACTACACCTAGCTCCACACGTTCAAGTCACCTATTTTACATTGCTGACCAGTTGGACGGCTTCCGGCTTCTCATCGACAATGGCGCCGAGGTCAGTATCATCCTTCCAAACAAACACCACCATCTCTCTTACATACACACACACTGCAGGTGGCGAACAAAACGACGATTGCTACATTCGACCGAAGGCCAGACACTATTGGTTTGGGTCTTCAGAGATGTTTTCAACGGATTTCTGTTTAGGCGGATGTTGACTGCCACAATCAGCGCAGATTTACGCTCACATTTTAGCTTTATTGTGGACCCCAAAAATCGCAAGCTGGGTGACACGACAACCAAGCTTTTCGCACTCGGCACAGGCAGATGCACCAATTCCCTGGATATTCGGCTGACGATTTCGTAGTCACAATAAGCTGATATTTTGAAGGAGCTTCCATGTCTCACGAAATCATGTCAGTTCACTGATCCAATGTCTCATGACGTACGACAACACATTATCATCAAAATTCAACCAGTTCACTTTCAACCGCGCTGTCTTAATGCATACAGGTTCCGTATTGTACACCACGAATTCGAATACACGATGTCGTTGTTCGTTTTTCGCATATTCTAACTGCTACTGCACTTTATTATTCAGATATATATGAACAACTGACAAGTTGATTAGAGGCTTACTTCCAGGCGAACCTCTTATTCTGTGGTTGGTAGTGAACGCACGTTGTTGATTTACTACAATTCAATCAACTTATCCAATGGAGCGAGTGCTTCGACCAGAACGATTCGATGCTGATCCTTATTCGTTTGACGCCACTGATCTCTGGATTCATTGGAAGAAAACTCTGGATAGTTATCCGGTTACCATAAAGGGCCTAAATGTGGATAAACTCGCCACCCTAACTGATCTGGTTTCACCGTTTGTCTACAAGCACATCGCCGATCGTGCAAGCTTTGATTCTGCTATTGAAATGCTGAATAATCTGTACATCAAACCTAAGAATGAGATTTTCGCCCGACACGTTCTCTCGACTGTTCGTCAAGAAAGCAACCAGACTCTTGACCAGTTCATTCAACGTTTGAAATCTCTCGCCGTGGATTGTACCCTCAAGGCAGTTACTGCTGAAGTAAATCGTGATAAACTTATTTGTGATTTACTATCCAATGAAATTCGACAAAGACTACTGGAAAGTAAACAACTCGACCTCAAAACAACATTTGATCTCGCCAGACAACTGGAACTAGCTCACGCAGTCTTTATCGTACAATCGTGACACCTCTGTGTTCAACATCATAAACAACACGACCTTCTGGGCCTTTTCTACCCCAAACGCCGACTTCGGAGGAGGTGATCTCAGCTGTGAGAAATTCCCCTTGCTATTTCTGAGGTTACGCTCGTCATCCGCGGACTCGTTGCCCCGCGAGAGAAGCTGTATGCAATACTTGTGGAAAGAGAGGACACTTACGTGTCTGTCGTGCACATCAGTTAAAGCGAAATAACGACCGCGTCGCCTCTGCCGTAAACTCACTGCTGTCTGGAACTAGTACTACACACGGACCCTGTATTGTTTCTCTCAAATACAAAAATGGCCTTTATGACCATGTTAAGCTGTCTTTTCTACCCGACCTCTGTACTGACGAGCTGTTGGATCATGACTTCTTGAAGCAACACCAGCGCGTTGAAATCCCTTTTTCAGGCACATTGCCCAGTTTCTTTGTTTGTGGCTTACTTGCTGCTCTCGTTGAACCCCAGTCCTGACTGTAGGCCAATCGTCACCAAGTCCCGCTGCCACACTGCTCAGGACGAATCATTCATCCAATCAGATATACGGACACCTCTTGAATCCAGCATAATGGAACCGTCCAAATCTCCGTGGAGGGCGCAAGTTCTGGTGGCCTTTAATGGACGACACAAGCGGAGAATGGTCGTTGATTATAGTTAGAAAATCAACCGATTCACTTATCTTGATGCTCACCCATTTCCTCGCATCGATGACATGATTAGTAAGATTGCGAGCTACTCCGTATTCAGCACCCTTGATCTGAAAAGTGCCTACCATCAAATACCAATAAGAGTTGAAGAACGCAAGTACACAGCTTTCGAGGTTTGCAATCAACTCCATCAGTTCTGTTGGATTCCCTTCGGCGTGACTGACGGTGTTGCCTGCTTTCAACGGACGACAGACACCATAATGTCCACTGAAAAGCTTGGGGGTACCTTTGCCTATCTGGACAACTTAACTATTTGTGGCCATAATCAGAACGACCCCGATCGTAATCTAGACAGGTTCTTGGGAGTCGCCACCAAATATGACATAACGTCCAATTAAACTTTATTATTCAGATATATGAACAACTGGCAAGTTGACTAAAGGCTTACTTCCAGACGAACCTCTAATCCTGTGATTGGTGTTGAACGCACGTTGTTGATTCATTACAACGGTTCAACACTCATCCCACACAATGTATGCTCAGTTCAGTTCATTCAACCATTAGGTTTGCACTGCTGTGCTCTGGTACTGGTTGCTATCTCGTACATCGTCCAGCTGAAGGCACAACGAATAGAAGCATGAAGTAAAAAACAACCGAAAACAAGGTAAGAAACGGGAATCATGAAGAAAAAGATAGGATCCGAATGCAACTAAGACGCTGGCCGCGACGTCTAGCTACTTCCATATCATATATATTTTTCACATCTGCCTGATTTCAAGCTGTGTTGCAACTGGGGAGGAAGGGGTAGACGGAGTCCGACTTCATGATCTGTTTGCGGGCGTAATACCGCTAGGTTTCCTAGGCCAAAGCAGGTTTCCTGAGGGGTCTGCAACCGGTGCTTTTGGCAGCTTTCCCTGCGAGAGGATGCGCCAGCTTCATGGATGTCCCGAATGGCATCTGCCCGTGACCGGTATGTGCAGAGGAATTGTTCATAAGAGTCATTGGGATGAAGTAAGAAGTGGCATCCCCAGCGTCACTCGGCTTTTCGTTCGAGGTAGCAATTCTAACCCGAGAACAATCAAGTTCTGTCTGTCGGGCAAAAAGAAGTTTGTATGTAGGGAGCCGGTGGTCAAACGAGATTCGTCCGCTTTTGGAACGGTGGTCTGCTAGTCGAAGATGCTCAGCGCAGCCTAGTGGACCTTGCCCCGCTCAGGATAACTGATGAAGAGACAAGGAGACATGGCTTAAAACAATCGGATGAGTGATAACCGTAAGCGCTAGCTCGACTTTGGCCGTTGGCATACAAGCAATGGAAACGAGAAATAAATTCCTCTCACACACCCTTCAATGAAAGGCAGCGCCAGAGAACTGTGCGGTCGAATGAATTGAACGCCGCTTTCAGATCAAGAAAAAACAGAGATTGTCGGCCAATGGAAGGTGCTCTAGAATGGGTTGAAGGGTAAAGATGTGTTCGATACAATACCTAAAGAATCTGAAATCAGTTTGATTCTCACGCGGGTTGGACAAACAGTGGGGAATAACCTCGGTGAGCAGTTTGGTTGCGATACTTACCAAGCTAATTCCTCTGTGGTTTCCACAAGAGAATCTGTCACTTTTCCTGTTAATCGGCACTGTCACTGATTCATACCATTCCCTGGTAATACGCACGCTATCCCGAATTACCCGAAGTAGTTTTGTTAACTCCGAAACTGAAGTGTCGCCTCCATCCCTAAAAAAGATGGAGACAATCCATCCGGTCCATCAGCTTTGTATCTACTCAAATTAACTATCTCCGGCACAACGTCAGTTTTCGATGGAGAAGTGATATCTACTTGCATCATATCCGGAATGTTCACTGTGAAACTGGATCAACTGAACTATTCTTTAAAGTGCTCCAGCCAACGGTTCAAACGACGCTTCCGAGAGTGAGCCGTCGTATTCGTTGACCAACTTAAAACAGGTTTTTGTGGACCGATACCTATAATCAAACTGCAAAGATCGAGATTGCTGCCAACAGATGCAGCTTTCTTCATTTTCCAACACTTCGCAATCCATCAATGCTCCCGGTCATTTCTCAAACTCTGACTCAGTGGGCTACCCACGGATTTGCGTACCTCATTGAAAGTGGCATTCAGAGGAACGGACTCGCGAGCATCTAGCAAAGCAACTGATGTCGAAGATGCTCATCGGTTGTGAGGCCTACTTGAACGTGAGTTGTGTCGTATTGGAAAGAGTGTACAAGGCTTCCTTGAGCTGTTACCAGCGCTTATCTGGGTCCTGGACATCCATCTGCTCAGATAACCATGAAGACAGCGCTGCCTGTAAATCAGACAGTCGGTAGTCGTCTAGAAGCAACTGCCCGGGACGAGCGGCATTTACATTGGTGCGAACACGGACGAGACGTTAACAGAAGCAAACATGTGGCAATGTGCGATGTGATTCCACAGGCGTAGACCAAAATGAACGAATCTTCAACTGATCCACGCCAGCGGTGACCAATCACAATATGGTCAATCTGAGTCCAACGTTGTGAAGATGAAGGAGGACGCTAAGTTAGTCTGCCGCATTACTTTAGTAGACGTTTTTGCTCGCCAGAAACAATCTGTGGTCAAAGCACAGTTAAATGAGACGATTACCGTGGTCAGTACGATCGACCGAGATTGCAAACGGGCCTCCAATGTGCCTTTCGGCATCCCCCAAACGGCTCAGTTGAGCGTTGAGGTTCCCAGCTATGGCCACCGTGTCCGTTGGACGCACCCTTCGAAGAAGCTGAGACAAATCCAGGTGGAATTCATCACTGGTCTCGGAGGAACTGCAGTCGGTGGGCGCATACAAAAACACGACGAACAAGCAGTCTGTTGCTGCTCACACGTACAGAACTGTCCGACCGAACTACACGCAAACGACTGCTAACCAGAATCCAGTGTAGCCATGCACGCTCAGCTCTGTTGCTTAAAGCTTTTCCGACGCCAGCCTAACTATCAGCAAGAGACATCGAACCACCCGGCACGTGAAGAGTACATCATCATAATCGTACAGCGCTAAACAGCAGGATGAGTCCCATTAACCACTTTCTTTCTCACCATGTTGCGCTTAGAAATAGAAAGAATGAATATACGAGGTGGACAGAAAGTGGACCCACAGAGGAAGAAAAGGAAAGAACCCTGTAGTAGCGAACACACAAAATACACAGACTAACTGTAAAAACGCCCACTGATCAACTATTCTGGTCCGACAGAAAGTGACAACACGATCGCCACTGTTCACGGTTCGCTGTCATATCCTTCAGTGTCTCTAGCCAGCTAGTAGACGGATATCTTGGACTCCAACCACGAAGACGTGAAGCACCTACTTTTCTCAAGTTCGCAAATAGCACAAGAGACTGAGGTTGTACTTCGGGCACGAAGAGTGGCCTTGTAAACGCGTTTCGGCGACACAACATACTTCTATTTTTGAAGTCCGGGCGAAGGCAGCTGTTGCCTTATCTGACACTTGGATGTAGAAGGCAGCCAAGTGAAGTGAACACGTAAGCTCCAGAACCATCACTTTTTTAGAAGCACAACAACGTGTGGCGAGTTGCATTAGTGTTAAATTAAAGGAGGGAAAAGTTTGTAAGGCCCTTTACAGAAAGGATGCTGGGTGTTTTTGGGCGTACTTTTCTTTCATTACCCACACCCGGAACGATTAGCTAGTTACGCCGTTTCCTGATAACTGTGAAATTATTATCGCTCTTTTAATCCACACTGTGAATCGACTGTCGCCTTTGACTGATCTCCAAAGATCCAACGCCAAAGCGATTGATTACACTCCCGAGGCCAAGGGCAGCATTGACAAGAACGAAACAAGCTCACGCATACGCCAACATGTTGCATCATCTCCACTTCCACTTGAGTACGGACGCATCTAATACTGTGGTTCGTATGGTAATAAATCAAATGGTCTTCAATCAGTTACAACCGTTAGCGCTCTTTTCGCAAAAGCTTCAAGCGGCGCAGACGAGATACAGCACATTTTCTCGTGAACTCCTAGCTATCTACCTGGCAATTCATCACTTCTGACATCTTTCGCAAGAACGGTAATTTTGCAAGCACGCTGATCACAAACGTTTGAATCATGAACTTTATGCTACGCCCAATCACTATTGACCTAGAGACGTGGGTCACTTGGATTGCATTTTTTAGCTTACGACAGATATCTGCTATTTTCGTGGAGTTGATGCTTTATCCAGACGTCAGCGCGGTACACACAAAACCTGATCTTGCTGAGCCGGAAAAACTCCAGAGACACGATCCTTCTGCACCTGACTCGTGAGCATCCCCCAAACTTCAAATGAAACATTCTTCTCTGACCTCCGTCAGTGGTGACTGATTTACCGGTAACCCCCCCCCCCCCCTTGTTCCAACTTCCTACAGAATAGTTATACTCGAACATTCATATTTTATTTATCTTACATATATTTTAAACACTTTCGGTCCTAATTCAGTGTTCCAGCATCCCGAAAATTTATCTGCCCGTTTTGTTTGGGTCAAAACGGAATTTTGGCATTGCGTTTATGGATCAAGTGTTGACAGTCTCAGAAGAATAAGGTTCGCAGCCAAAATTGCACACCTCCCAGCACATTATCTATTTTACTACATGTTTGCACATGAGTGCAGTGGAAGGGGTATTCGTTGATGTCAAAACCAAGATCGGTTCGGAGTGTGTCGAGAAAATTGTTATGGTAAAATTGTACTGTCTAATAACACAGCGTAGTCGAAATCGTTGGTAGGTTGTCGACATTTCGGTCACCACGGGTAACCTTTTTCAAGACTGGTTTTACAACTGAATGAAACCGGAATGGTAGCTTAGAGCAATTGGGTGTTAGTCACAGTGTGTTCGTGTATTGATGTGTGTTTGTCATTTCAGTTTCATTCGGTTGTAAAACCAGTTTTGAAAAAGGTGGAGAGGCTTCATCGTCAGCTCACAGAACCGTTGATGTCAAGGCCTGATCCCACATGTTGCAGTGATAACTTAGTACTAGTTCTCTTTTACCTTCGATCTTCTGCCAAATATGACCCACAAGGCACGTCAGTTGAACTAGTTTTTGATGCGGCTCTTCAACTTCTCGATGAGTACGTTCCACTTTATACAGTTGACGTTTCTAATCTATCGCATTTTATCAAGCGCCTCCGAGATTACGCGCCTCAACTAAGTCCAACAGCCACTAGTATAACCATCCCTTATTTTCTGTACATATTGATCTTCACACTTCACCTACTGTTTTATTCGCATGGATCCTGTACGCGAACTACTCACACCACCGCATGATGGTTTACTTAAGGTGCTTCATCGTGCCGACAAGTTTTTTTGCTATCCGTAAGGATGGTAAGTCGGATACAGCTTCCGCTGACAGACTGAAACTGGTCTATTTTGTTATACCGGCAACGCTAACACAGCCAACAGTTAATGGTAACAATACCCAACCATTTACGACATAAGACGTTACACTTTTTTCCCCAACGTCATCAGAAAAACAACAACCACTTGTCATTAGCCATTCTGGCAGAATTCGACAAACTTTTATGTTCCAGGACTTCGTGATATAACATGTTCTTTTTACATACCAGGTGTCTATTTGCTTTGCCATTACACGCTTATTTTGTACAACGAGTGCTCTGGTAGGGATTTGTGTAGATACCTGGATAATAAGTGTATCTAAATAGACTGCGTGGTACCCGATCCGCACAACTGGTCCCAAGAAGGTTGGCTGAAACGGGGCTGAGACTATTTAGGGACCATTTTCGAGCACACTTGAATTTCAGTAAACTATACCAAATTACTTCATCTCCGGATGTTAGTTTATGAACTTCAAAATTTTCCGTTCGCGAAAAGGTTATGATTTATAGATATCCTAAAAATTACGCCGCATGGTCGACATATTTTCCTATGCCGAATATCGTGATAACCTAAAGTATTTCACAAAGAAAAAAAAATACTCATAAGTTCGGACCACACTTAAGGCAAAGGACGAAAGTATATCAAATAAAAATGATCTCAAAGAGGTCCCATAAGAGACCCTTATGAGACTAGATACTATCTTTGTGCTGACCGGGCTGATACCCTACGATAATTCTCGAAAGAGTAAAATTATCTTCCCATGCTTCCAACGTTTCTGAATTCAATAACATAACAAAACTCATGTGAAACTGCATAATAAGAGATGGCTTTTCGCAACGTTTTTGGACTAAAAGATGTACCGGATTGTTCACTGGAACATCACATGTATCAAACTATTTTACCCAGGCACTTACAAGTTTCGTCTTCGCTTGACAGCGCTGATGAGATCATTCTGCGGAAGTTCTGAATAGTAGCAAGGAGCCCGCTGTCTTTCACAGTACTCAATCTCAATTAGCTCCTAGAAATGGAAACAGGTCAACACAAAATTATTTCTTACCAATGAGAGTTGCTTCTCTTGCACATATTCATTTAGTGTAGACGTTAAGAATTCGTTGTTGATAAGAAAATCGAACTCGCATGTTACTGGATGTTTGTCTGTGTCTACCGAGAAGTCATAAAAGTAATAACAAGAGACCTTCCAACAACTGATTAATCACATCATTTAGCTCCTTGCGAGAACTTGAGGACGGCACAGATATAGGAGCTGATGAAACTGGGTACCTTCTTGTATGAAAAAATTAGAATCGAACAAACCGATGACATTTAGTTAAAAATGACACTTGAATATACTGGGCCATTTTACACGCCTTCAGGGAGCGCTGTGATGATTGATTATAAGCGAATGAGATCCACGGCTCGAGTAACGACAGCAAAGCTGTTCTAATCAAGCTGAAATCGGATGCGTGACAATCAACACTGACAGTTCGACACAATACGATAACCAGCTCGCGAACACAATTCACAAGAAAATACGGTACTGAACGAATGTTTATTGCAAAATATCGGAGGGTGGTGTCCCAACCGAGCGGCACGGAGAAAAGTCACGCTAGCCAGCACACGTGGATACCGATGAGTCGAAAACGTATCACGTTACTGTGCGATAAAACATATGGCATAAAAAGGGTCCATTGGTTCAAGGTTTTCGCTACCATTTGCTTGGTCCCGTCCAATGATTACGTGCGGCACCTGGACTAGTGCCTCATAAGTTCGATATTGTCCCAGGTGTCTGAACTGCTTCTGGGTCATTCAGACGATGTCGTGTATTTTAGGCCGGGACACAACAGTCCGCGTCTGATTTTTCTGTTCGCGCATTTGCAGAACCCGATTGATAACCTTCAACTCTCTACTGACAGATCGCAAGCATCGAAGTCAGAGACAAACTTCCGGGTGACAGAAGACTAACACCGGTGGAGTGGATAAGAATCGTTTTAACTGACCAAACGCTTTAGAACACTTTGGGTTATTAAGACTGGCGACCTTCTCCCGTCAGCCTACAAATGTGTACAGAGATTTTAGTAAACACCTCTACCAATTTCTTGAGTAGGATGCTAAGCCCATGAGACTGCGAACTTCGTCTACGTTACTTCAGACTGGCCATTCGGCAATATACCGTTCTTTCTGGGTCGGTGCCCACTCCTTGGCGTGATGAGGCATGACCTAGAAACTTAACATTCTTCTGGAGCAGTTGACATTTCCTCGTTTCGAGTCTAAGGACTAAGCTTCGTAGTCTCTCTAGTACCAGTTTCAGCTGCTCATTATGTTTCTGTATGATTCGTCCGTGTACTACTAAGTCGCCTTTTTGCATTGAACAGCTCTGTGGGACGATGTCTCGCAATTTCTGGTGCACTGACCTTTAGAAAGTAGCTGGGGCGTTTAACAGTCCGAACGACATGGTTTCGAACTCGTACAGTCCGTTGGGACGACGATAGCTGTTTTGGTCCCATCCACTGAGTGTACCTCTACTTGCCAATATCCGGCTACTAAATCCACGGTTGAGAATCGAGCAGCACTCGTAACGGCGCTTAACGTATAGTCTTTTCCCGCGATTGGAAATGAATCTCTTTCTTGCTGCGTCTAACCGACAGCGATCGTGCCCAGTTGCAATGAATAAACCCCTACGTCTAAAGACCGTGTAGTCAGATCGATAAATACCGTGTTTTTTATTCCCAAGAGTACCTTCGACGGTGTTTCTGCACGCATGAACTTATGCATTGTCAAGAACCCATCTCACTTAACCTGGCATGTGGCGGTGCCCGGTGCGACCAGGTTAGCCCCACTAGCTGCCATTAATCCCGCTCGTCCATTGCTTTGTTGTTAGACAAGAGCGGTGAATAGATGAACAACGGAGCAAGCAGCATCCGTGTCGATCGAAATCTGCGTTTAACGACTTGACAGTACATCTGACGGCCAGCGGTGAGTTAATCATATCATACGAAAGTTAGATAAATGGCAGTGAGATGGCAGTAGTGATTGATTCATCACGCATCTCGACCGGGAGATTATGACCACAGCACTGGGCTCTCGAGGCAAGTTCTGGTAATATCAGCAGTAAAGTCCTGGCACTGGATGAAGTTCGCTTACGGCTTGGAATCCAGGAACCGTATGGCTACGATAGCCCCGTCCAGTTGCTGTTCTAGGAATTCTCTTCAAGGCTTGTGTTTGGAAGCCAATAGTGCCGACTGCAAACACGCTAATAGTTCGAAAAAATTCTCTTTCATTTTCAAAGCAGAGGTCTCTACCGCAAAGCGTGCCAAGATATGAGTATCGCGGACCTCCTTGGGCACCTTTGGGTATGTTTTCACAGCCAATACTCTCAGGGAAACCGCGAACTGGTTCAAAGACTGTCATATGTTGTTTACACATCACGACGAGACTGCACCTTGACGTGGTGTGATGGCTTGCGCGCCTCTATGACCCAAAGAGCTATGAAGGATGGCTTCCTTAAGCCGGAGATGCAATCATACCTGACAGGTCAATGGGTAGAGGTCAGACAAAGTCCAGTCTCCTGGTCCTCCAGGGTGGGGGTTGATTTGAGCTGGCAACTCTGTCGGAAAAACCAGTGGAAGAATAATTGATCCAAGCAAATGAGCTTCCACTAAGCCATCCCGCTGCCTTGTGGATAGGTTCTTGTTAGAACTAAAGGCTTTGGATGAGGACCCTAATCGTTCTCCTGCTTTGTGGCTGGACACCCTAGCAGTACCCGTCCAACATCTCCCATGAACTGCACGAATACAAAGAATTCCATACTGCATCGGTCGTCGCGCAGGATAATCAGGACCGCGCTGCCCATTGCATCGAGCGGGGTGGGTAGTGATAAGTGTGCTACTGCTCAGAGTTCCCTCTCTTTTATTCAACCTTTGTCTTCTGTCCCTAACCATCCCTCTTTGCCCCATCTATCGACCCATAGTGCTCCCACTGATAACACGGTCAATACTCGCAACGATTCACTGTCGAATAGTGTCCGGAATAATCCTTTGTCTGGTAACTCACATTTTCTCAAGCCCCGTCAGCCTCTGAATCTCGGCTCCTTCAACGTGCGTACACTCATGCAGGCCGGTCAGCAGGCGTGCCTAGCCCTCACATTAGATTCTCTGAAGATTGATGTCTGCTGCTTAAGCGAAACGCGCATCCAGGATCCGAGCAGTGTAATTCAACTAACTGCTCCTGGTATCTCATCGAGGTATTTTTTGCGCACCTCAGGAGACGAATCAGCTAGAGCTGTGGGTCAACGTGGTGTAGGAATTGTCTTGACTGACAAGGCTGAGGCTGCCCTTTTAGACTGGATTCCTGTTAACAGTCGTTTATGTGTTGTGAGACTCCAAGGGTCAGTTGGCGTTCGAAAGGATAGTTGTGTTAAACGCAATTTGTTTGTGATCTTGGCGTACGCCCCAACGGACTGCAGCTCAGATTTGCATAAAGATGAGTTCTATGATGCACTCGCCACTCTCGTTCGCGGCTGTAAAGGTTCTGACATTGTAGTGCTAACTGGTGACTTCAATGCACAAGTTGGCAAACTTAGTGTGTCAGAAGCCTGTTTAGGTGGCCGTTGCGCTTTACCTGCTGAGCGTACAGATAACGGGGATAGGCTTCTCCAGTTTTGTGCAGACAATCGATTGTTCTTGTCTAGCACTAATTTCCGACACAGCTCGCGTCGCACAGCGACATGGCACTCTAACTCTACAGGTGCTTTGAGTCAAATTGACCATATCGCCGTAAGCTACCGGTGGCGCAGTTCTGTTCAGAACTGTAGATCTTACTGGTCCACGTACGTAGAGCCAGACCATGTCTTAGTTTTATTGCGATTATCTCTCCAGCTCCATGGTCATCGTCGCAAACCGCAAACCGGATTAGCCGTGCAACGTTTGTGTGATACAGAAGTCCGCACCCGGTATGAGCAGAAGTTAGCACATGAGCTAGGATCCACGGAGAACAGTAATGTAGATGAGCATTGGTCTCATATCAAACAGGCGATGCACGTTGCAGCAGGTTTTGCCTGTGGTCCTCGATCCGTTGTCCATCAAAGACACTGGATCTCGCAAGAGTCGCTGAGTATAATGGAGAAAAAACGTCAGCTTTCGAACTGTAAGGAGATGAATAAGATGCGGAGAAAGCTGCAAAGACAAGTTACGAAAAACCACAGGAATGATCGCGAAAATTGGTGGGTCAAGGTAGCCGAAGAAATGGAATGGGCAGCTGCTTCAGGTAACAGTCAGAGACCGTTCAAACTTATTCGTGACACCAGCGGACGGCGAACTCAGGTCAGTGAAACGATTTGGGATAGAAATGGAGAACCCATCCATAGCAAACAGCAAAGGCTTGACCGATGGGCCGAGTACTTCAAGGAACAGTTTAGTTGGTCGTATGTTAGTGTAGTTACTCCCGTGTCAACAACTGTGACTCCTTGGGTGGTATCACTTGAGCCCCCATCAGAAGTAGAAGTAGAGTCATGTATTCGATTACTAAGGCGGGGGGAAGCTGCAGGTCCCGACGAACTTCCCCCAGTTCTTTTCAAACTGGGTGGTGAGGCGTTGATAAAATCACTTACCATCTTGCTCCGTGACATTTGGAACGAGGAGCGTATTCCGTTAATATGGAGTGAGTCATTGATTGTTCCCATCTTCAAGAAGGGAATACGCAATGACTGCAGTAATCATCGTGGGATTAGCTTAATCCCGATAGTCACCAAAGTATTAGCTTCGATTTTGCTGCATCGTCTTACACCCGCTCGCGAGAGGAATGTCCGCGAACAGCAGGCTGGATTCCGCCCAGGTCGAGGATGCATCGACCAGATTTTTGCTCTTCGCCTACTACTTGAAACGCGTCACACGCACCGCTGACCGACAATAATGATTTTCTTAGACTTGAAAGGCGCCTTCGATTCAGTTGATCGAACATCGCTTTTCAGTGTTCTTCATCGAAAAGGTATGCCCCAGAAGTTCGCGAACCTAATGAGATCATTGTATTCTCATACTTCTGGCCGCGTTAGAGTCTACGGTGAACTATCCGGTCGGTTCGAAACGACCAGTGGTGTTCGGCAGGGATGTCCTTTGTCTCCATTCCTGTTCAACTTCGTCATGGACGAAATAATGGAGAGTGAGCTGCAAAATCTTCAGGATGTAGGTGTCGAACTAGGAAACAGTGGGAAGCTATGTGACCTAGATTACGCGGACGACGTTGTCTGCTTGTTCGAATGCACGGAACATGCTCAACGTGCACTGGATAGACTCTCAAGAGCTGTAGTTCCATTCGGCATGCGCTTTGCACCTTCAAAATGCAAGGTGATGTTACAAGACTGGACGTCAACGATTCCGAGCTTGATGCTCGATGGGGAGGTGCTGTCAGTTGTCGACCACTTCACCTACCTCGGTAGCTGCATGACGACGGATGGGAGCACTGTAGTAGAGGTGAGTACGCGGAAATCCAAGGCTCGATTGGCGTACGCTGGACTGAAGCACTTGTGGCGCCGACCTGATATTTCACTGAAGTTGAAAGGTCGTGTATACTGTGCTGCAGTGCGTTCAGTTTTGTTGTATGGTTGCGAAACCTGGAGTCTGCGTGCTGAAGATATTCGTCGTCTCGAGGTTTTCGACCATCGATGTTTACGTAGTATCGCTAGGATTGGGTGGAATAGCCGAGTAAACAACGATGAGGTAAGAAAGCGAGTATTGGGTACTAATTCAGAGAACGTTCTGTCACAGCGTATCCAGCTTAGTAGACTACGTTGGTTGGGACACGTGTTACGTATGGCAAACACACGGGTACCATACCGTGTCCTATTCTCCGTTCCTCCTAGGGAGTGGAAAAGACCACGTGGAGGTCAACAGATGACGTGGCAGCGAGGAATGAGAAAATGTACAGCAAACTTAGGAAAAGTAGGTGCTTCCCGTCTTCGTGGTTGGGGTCCAAAAGATCCGTCTACCAGTTGGCTGGAGACACTGAAGGATATGGCAGCGAACCGCGAGCAGTGGCGATCGTGTTGTCACTTTCTATCGAATCAGAATGATTGATCGATGTGTGTTTGTACAGTTAGACTGTGTATTCCGTGTGTTGGCTACTAGGGCATTCTTTCCTTTTGCTACCCGTGTAGGTCCACTCCCTCTCCATCTTGTATATTCATACTTTCTAATTCAACGTGCAACATGGTGAGAAAGGCAGTGGTCAGTGGGGCTTGCCCTACTGTTTAACGCTGTACGATGATGATGATGACTGCAGAAAACTTCCCAGAAAAACGGAGGCCAGTGTTGACCGAATCACGTCGGGACCGGACAAGGTAAAAACGCCAGTGACCAGGAATGGTCTGGCAGCCTTGTCGCTTAGCAGTGGTTGTTTTGGGGGAATGTCGTGTAGATGTGTCTTCGTTTGAAACGCTCAAAGAGTAAAGTCATCCCCAGAACAGTTTTGCATTTTGGTCGCACGGTTTCGTACCTTCGTGTATTGTGAGCATCCGGTCTGATCTCGGTTTTCATGGAAGCATTCCCAAACCTAGGGTTTTTTCTGCTGGGTTTTCGTCATCGCACCCTTCCACCACGGGAGACGACATCTGTAGTGCGGATCATTCAGCTAGACGGTTAAGTTACGTTCTATATGATCCCATACGCCATTTACACTTTTGGACAAAAAACTCCGGTGTAACGATCCAGCCCACAAACCTAGTTTATAGACATCTAAGTATCTGAAATTTCTTATCCATCTGTCTGGACGCTTTTCGTGTCCCACAGCACAAATGAACCGTTAGGTACTGTCATGATATGATTAAATGTATTTGTGTAACCCATCATCGAGTTTCTTTATTTATATTCCAGCCACCATACGCCTGTCATTAGTCAAATAAAGCGCTCATTACTACTCTTTGGTCCTGCTATTCGAAACTCTTAATCTGCCGCTGTCATATTCACAACAAGTACTGTGGTCGCCTCAACCAAGTGGTACAGTTGGTGTATCAACTGGGTACTTGGTCAATACGAAATCCAATAAGGCAGGGTTTTGGCCGTTCCTCCGGCGCGTAGGCTGACGAATATGTTGGAAAAGAGCCTTTTCTTGGACAACATCAGTCATGTCTCAATGAAGAACTTTGTGCCCAACCACTTTCCCAATCTACCTCTAAGACATTTAGGTCTCAGAATAACAGAACTTGATTGCTCGCGAGAACCTGAAGAAAGCACAGATACAGGAGCCGATGCAACTGGGTAACTTTTTGTATAAAAGAGTTAGAACCGATATCCGATTACATTTAGCGGAAATTGGCAATCGAATTCTGGACCTTAAACCTCATTCTGATGTTTTTAACACACACAAAGGGAATTACAGCATAAGGGGTAAACCCCATAATCATAGGACATACTGTAGAAGTGGATTGTGAGGGAACATTCACACAAGAGCCAGTTTATTGAACCCGCTTTTGAAGAGAGAGAAAGGTTGTAATTGGGTGGAAAGACAGAAATTTAACGGTCCGGGGAAAGAAAGAAGACTGAAAGATAGAGGTATGACATCTAGTGACAGAAACTCGATAAGAAAGACTAACTGCCCGGGTACATAATGTTTGGGGAAAATTTGGGGGAAGAGGAACTGTCGAAGCAAGCCCAGATGAACAAAATCTAAAATAGTACCGGTAGAAGAGTGACAACGAAGCAACAGCCCGACGATGGACTAGTGACTGCAGACTCGAGGTCAAAGAAGGGTCGTCGATCAGCCGGATGAACTTTCGTTGAACCCGATCAAGAAGAGAAAGGGAGGTAAACGAAGCTCCACCCCACACATGACTGCAGTATTCAAGTGCGAGGTGGATTTCAGTTTTATATAGCAGATGAGCTGGTGTTAAGAAGTATCTGGCGAGAAACAGAAAACCAACTTTGCGCGCGGCACGAGAGGCGGGTTGAGATTTGAAAGCGGACCAACAAACAGAAGTTACGGATAGACCAAGGAGATAGGATCAGTGGAGGGCAGCACAGTTGAATCAACGGATAGGTGAGGGGGGAATGAACGATATTTCGAGGAAATTGAGAGAAAAGAAATTTTGGGAGCATTAAACGCAACATGATTGTGGAATCCCCAAGTGGAGAGGTCGGACTCTAAACATGCACTGATTGCACTGCGATCACGATCGATGTTGATGTTGGCATGGCGGGGAGTGCGGTAAAAAAGGGAAGAATGATGGGTGGCGTCAGTACCAAGGGAATGGATTGGGTTGGAAGTAGTGGATGGAAAATCATTAATAAAAGAAATAGGGTGCGCGCTAGTATTGAACCTTGGGGAACACTGGCATTCACAGGAAATGGCTGGAGCAAAACCCCATCAACTCGGACGGAGATGGTTCGCTTACTGAGGAAACTTGATATCCACGATACGAGTGCGGAGGAGAACCCGGACGTGGGCAGTTTTACCAGAAGACCTTCGTGCCAAACTCGATCAAAGGCCCTAGAGATGTCGAGCAAGACCATGTGTGTTTCTCCGTGTTTGTCGAGTGCAGCCGACCAGGAGTGTGAGACGAGAGCCAAACAAATGGGCTTCCACTAAGCCATCCCGCTGCCTTGCGGATAGGTTTTGGTTAGAACTAACGGCTCCGGTTGAGAATCCTGATCTTTTTGCTGCTTTGTGGCTGGACACTCTAGCAGTACCCCTCCAACATCTCCAATGAACTGCACGAATAGAAAGAATCCCATATTGCACCGGTTGTCGCGCAGGATAATCAGGATCGCGGTGCCCATTGAATCAAGTGGGACTGGTAGTGATAATTCGGTTAATGCTCACAGTTCCCTCCCTTCTAGTCAACCTTTGTTTTCTGTCCCCAACCAGCTCTCTTTGCTCCCTCTACCCATCAATAATGCTCCCATTGATAACACGCTCGATACTCGCAACGGTTCATTGTCAAATAGTGTCGTGAATAATCCTCTGTCTAGTAACTCATATTTTCTTAAGCCTCGTCAGCCTCTGAATCTCGGCTCCTTTAAAGTGCGTATTCTCACGCAGGCCGGTCAGCAGATGTGCCTAGCCCTTGCCATAGACTCTCTGAAGATGGATAACTGCTGCGTAAGTGAAACAAGTATCCAGGATTCGAGCAGTGTGATTCAACTAACTGCTCCTGGTATTTCATCGAGGTATTTTCTGCGCACTTCAGGAGACGAAGTAGCTCGAGCTGAGTCAACGTGGGGTAGAGATAGTCGTGACTGACAAGGTTGAGGTTGCCCCTTTAGACTGGATCACAGATAATAGTCGTTAATGTGACGCCAGAGGTCAGTTGGTGTTCGAAAGGATAGCTGTGTTAACCGCAGCTTGTTTGTAATCTCGGCATACGCCCCAACAGACTGCAGATCTGACGTGCATGAGTTCTACTAGGAACTCGCCATTCTTGTTCTCACGAGCAAAGGCTGTGACATTGTAGCGTTGGCAGTCGATTATAATGCACAAGTTGGGCGTCAGAAGCTTATTATGGTAAGCGTTGCGCCTTACCCGCTTAGCGCACAGATAACGGGAATAGGCTTCTCCATGTTTGTGCAGACAATCGGCCGTTCTTGTAGAGTACAAATTTTCGACACAGCTTGCGTCAAACGGTGACATGGCGCTCTAACGTTACAGGTATTCTGAGCCAGATTGATCATATCGCAGTAAGCTACCAGTGGCACAGTTCTGTCCAGAACTGTCCAGAACTGATCGGTGGTGGTCGAGTGGTTTAGAGCGTTTGCTTACCACCGCAGGGGTCCGAGGTTCGAATTCTCGCCATCACCGGTTGCTTTGGTGGTAAACAGTAATTCTCTCTGTCGTCCGGATCATTACCACACCTGATCTATTGGGACCTTAAGTGGTTCTGCGCCACTCCAAGTCTCAGTTCGATTACCGGTTATCTCCAATAGTGCAGTGGGCTCTCGTGGCTATGGGGTATATACCCCTTCCACTGTACTCATGCGGAAGCATGTAATAATAAAAAAGATCCTACTGTTTCACATACATACAGTCGGACTATGCATTAGTTTTAATGCGATTATTTCTCCAGCTCCATGGTCATCGTCACAAACCGCAAACCCGGTTAGCCGTACAATGTTTGTGTGATCCAGAAGTTTGCAACAGTTATAAACAGAAATCAGCGCACGAGCTAGGATCTACAACGAACATTAATGTAGATGAGCATTGGGCCCATATCCGGCAGGCGATGCACGTGGCAGCAGGTTTCGCTTGTAGTCATAAATCCGATTTCCATAAAAGACACTAGATTTATCAAGAGTCGGTCAGTCTAATGGAGTGAAAACGCCAACTCTCAAACTGCAAGGAAATGAATAAGATCCGAAGTCATCTACAAAAGCAAGTTACGAAAAGCCTTGAGAATGAACGCAAAACTCAGTGGGTCAACGTAGACGAAGAAATGGAAGTAGAAGCCATTTCAGGTAACAGTCAAAGACCGTTCAAACATCTTCGCGACACCGGTGGACGACGAACTCCGGTCAGTGAAACGATATGAGATAGAAATGGAGAGCCTATTCATGACAAACAGCGAAGGCTTAACCGTTGGGCCGAATAATTCAAGTAGCAGTTTGGCTGGCCGCGCGCTAATGTAGTTACTTCGACGTCAAAAACTGCGACTTTTTGAGCGGTATCACTTGAGCCCCCATCGGAAGTGGAAGTGGAGTCATGCATTTGACTACTTAAGCGATGGAAATTGGACGGTCCTGACGGACTCTCCAGCTTTTTTCAAAATGGGTGGTGAATCTTTGATAGAATCGCTCACCACCTTAATCCGTGACGTTCGGAAAGAGGAACGTATTCCGTTATTATGAAGCGAGTCATTGATTGTATCCATCTTCAAAAAGGGAATACGACGCAACGACTGTAGTAACTATCGTGGGATTGGCTTAATTCCGATAGTCATCAAGGCATTGGCCTCGATTTTGCTGCGCCGTCTTACACCGGTTATCGACCGTGTTTTCACATTCTGTCGAATCAGATTGATTGATCAGTGTGCGTTTGTACAGTTAGATTGTGTATTCCGTGTGTTGACTACTAGGGTATTCTTTCGTTTTCCCGCCCCTGTAGGTCCACTCCCTGTCCATCTTGTGTATTTATACTTTCTAATCCAACGCGCAACATGGCGAGAAAGGCAGTGGTCAGTGGGGCTTGCCCTGCTGTTTAACGCTTTATGATGATAATGATGAGAGAAACGGCCGCGAACAACAGGCCGGATTCTGTCCAGGTCGAGGATGTATCGACCAGATTTTTACACTTCGTCAATTATTCGAAACGCGTCACACACACACACACACACACCGTCGACCGACAATAATGGTCTTCCTTGACTTGAAAAGCGCCTTCGATTCAGTTGAGCGAAAAAAATGTCACAGAAGTTCGTGAAGCTACTGAGGTCATTGTACTCTCATACGCGTAAGCGTTTACGGCGAACTGTCAAGTCCGTTCGAGACTACCAGTGGTGTCGGACAAGGATGTCCCACTTCTCCATTCCTGTTCAATTTCATCATCGAAGACATAATGGAGAGTGCTTTGTGAAATATACAAGATGTCAGCGTCAAAATGGCGAATATTGAAAACCTGTGGCCAAGATTAGGCCAATGACTTTGTCTGTTTGCTCGAATGCACGGAACATGCGCAACTTGCACTAGATAGATTAACAGGAGCTGTGGCCCCATTCGGCATGCGCTTGGCGCCTTCAAAGTGTAGGTTGATGTTGCAAGACTGGACGTCAACGGTTCCGAGCTTGATGCTCGATAGGGACGTGGTAGCAACTGTTGACTGCTTCGCTTATCTCGGTAGCACCGTGACCACGGATGGGAACATGGTAGCAGAGTTGAGCATGCGCATATCAAAGGCTTGAGCAGTGTGCGCTGCACTGAAGCACTTGTGGTGCCCACCTGATATTTCGCTGAACTTGAAAGGTGGTGTGTGCTGTGCCGCAGTGTGCTCAGTTCTGCTGTAGTTACCGATAAACTTTAGCTCCCGTGATTTCCTGCCCTTCAACAGTGTTCCCTCGTCACCCCCGTCACTGGAGTAAAAAGCTCAGGTGAGGCACTTTCACTATTTGGGCTTTGTCTGGCTGTGTTAAGGGTGATGAGCTTGGATGATTAGGACCAATGGCCACAAAGCTCGACGTGCTGTCTTGAATCATCCGGCTCGACGGCGACTGAATCGTTCGTGGCGACTCTTATACTATCACCTGCCGCCAGAAAGAGACACCTATGCCTGAGAATAACGAACTGTGCTACTACTGGTCCAGGCACTATGGCTCCTCTATTTTCCGACCCGGTCCATTTGCAGGACTCGTTTATGTAACGTAACTCGGCATGCCGACCATCCGTAGGTTCACTATGCGGAACTCTATCGCCCGCTCCCTTAACCTATCTCCTTTCATGATGGGCTTTAGTATTCCCTTTACAACTACGCTTTTGTCTTTCAAAGGCTGCCTCAGATCGTTGGTGAAGGCGAGTTAGTACTGAGGAAATCTGACGTCTCTCGTTTTCCAGGGCTTTGACTCTTCTAGTCAAACCTAGGATGTCACTTGAGAGGCTTGCGATGCCTACTGATGTTGCTGTCCTTTATGTTTCCACTCCGCGCTGAGGTCACTTCCTCGTGGGTCCCTACGTGACTGACCTCCCTTCACTGATTCTTACTGCTCAAGGATCAAGTGGATACCTTCCGATTGCTCCTTCTCGTCGGCTGCGCACTTGGTCAACATCGAAAGATCGGGCATAGCGGGGTTGCCTACACTACTAACGCAGCAGTTTACTTCCTTGCTTACTTTGCTCTTGTTTGAAGTCTTTTCCTAGCTCGAAAGGTGAGGTCAGGGCAACGCTTGTTTGACATACAGCCTTGCTTGGTAGTCCTATGTGAAGGGACTCCATACAGGTGGGGTGAATTCGCGTCAAACCTTTGTCTGCGGCATAACCAACAATGCGCCTTAGACAGTTCCCGCAACGGAAGTGAAACCGTGCTGCACATGCATTACATTGGATGACATTTACTGCGCCATTCGAACATACCGTTCCCACAAGCGCTCTCTGGTTCTTTGTTTCGACGAACCGGCGGTCTTTAAGTTGCGTTCAGATTTTCTGTGGTCGTGGTGAGACAGTTAGTTGCTGGTTAGGGTGGCAAAGTAGCTTAAAATGACAGGGAAGATGTAAATGAATACAACCATTCTATCCCATAAGTCTAGAGATGTACGGCAAGTCGGCTAAGGTGCGAGATGAGATAAAACTAGCATAATATAACGCAATTATGTACCCTGATGGACACTAGTCCACCAGTTGGCTATACGTTCAACTCATCTTCAATCTTCCAAATCAGAAGCAGTTGGTCAGTATTTCGTAAAAGCCACGTCACCTGAACGCCGGGTCATGAAGTGAGATGCATTTATCCTGCTACCACATCTTCAAAAAGACGTCCGTGCGTTGCTTGGCGCTGAAGGGAGGCGGTGACGACTGCACAACTCGGAGAAAACGTTTTTTTTTCATTTGAGAAATCCCCAATTCACTGAATTAATGAGGCCCCAACATCAAGGGCCTAGAAATTCTGCAGCATTTTGTCGAATGCTTTCCCGAGGTCAACAAAGATTACGTCCGTGGGGTGCACCGTAGCCTTGGCTTCCGAGCAGTTTTCACGCGCAAGTAGCAGACTGGATATGCAGGAACGATTTCTGCAAAATTCATGTCGTCGCAAGCAAAGAAGTTGGTGATTCCTAATGTGTTCATTAGAGCGGAAACCAATTAAGGGTTCTAACGTCCTACCAACTACGGGTGCTAAGCACACAGGACAACAGTTGACGGCAGCTATCTTTGAACCGGTTTTGAAACAAAGGAACAACGATGGCCTGATTTCATCTAAATAATCGTTCGGCCAACACTGGCGAGTTACGAAGTCATGTAATTGGCGAGGTTGTTATTACGGTCACCAGGGGGTTTCGGCTGGACGCATTGCTTTAAAATGAACTGCGCTACACTGTGACACGAATCTGCGCGGCGACCAAGCCGCTGGAGAATACACGGAAACAGGGACAACAGAGTACCGGAAGCAGCGAGAATAAATAAAGGATGGCTACACCGGATCAAATAGAAGCGGATGAAGTGAAGTCGCTGAGATCAAAGGTGAAAATAAATGCTGATACGCTGCTACGTAGAGGCGGGAGGAAAGTAAGCTCAGGGAGTTTCTTGGCAGTCAGTGACGATACCGCACAGGTGAGCCGGTCATTTCTTGTTTGTTGCCGTGTGTATGCCGAACACACAGAGTCCAGGGCTTTTCTTCGCCTTCTCTGTTTTTATTTAGTGCATTTCACCTCTTCAGACAACATACAAAATGAACAGGAGGCAAAGTCAGAAACCCGCGGAATCCCAAACATTTTCCTGCGGCGTTGCTAGGTGCTTGAAAGAAGTAGAGAAAGGAATACGCTGCGACGTCTGTGACCTTTGGTTTCATCACAAATGCAGCTTTCGAACTTCACCTGGACAACCGTGGGCTGGTCTGGGTGTGCACAAAATGTGTCAAGTTTGGCAGGGATCAGTGGACACGCCTTCAGCGATCTCAGGAAACCACCGACACATGTAATGAAACAGTTGTTTGCACGAGCTCTAGCGCAACAAAAACTAGTCCGAGTCTGGAGACAGATGATAGACTTGAGGGGTTTGAAAAAGCTATGAATGAGGAAATCTCCCAACTTCGATACCCAGTGAATACTCGTGACATAGAACCAACATCAGTAACGGGGGAAACCAACAGCTCGGCGAAACAGTTGAGTAACTTGGTCAGGGATACCGAGACAGCCATTGGGAGACATCGCAACTTAGTGATTAAGGGAATCCCCAAACCGTTATGTCGCGTGGCCCGGCTGAGAGAGAGGGACATGCGCCACCATGTGGTGAAGGTGCTAAGAACAGCGGGCCTACCAGAGTATACCCTAATTAAAAGGATTTTCAGGCCAGGTAAGTGCGTGTAAGACCAACGCCTCGTCGTATGACCCCCACCCCCTGCCAGCGCTGGTTGAATTTGGAAACCCAAGATACAGCGACATGTGATTTGCTACAACTGGCAAGATAACGAATGCTGCCGCAGGGAAGATGTGCGTGGAACCAGATCACTCGGCGAAGAGTAACGATCGCAGAGGCAACCCAAAGCGCCATTCATGGCGTCTACACCGCGGGTAAGCATCGCCCAGTGTCAGCAGCCGGGAACACCAATAACTCGCTGGGATCAACCCAGTCAGACTGGCACAGTCCACGTGGACTCCCATATACCTTATGTTTACCGTTTTAACCTAGCTGCAGCGCAGCAAGAAACCTCACCTGACGAACCCAGAAACTGAAGACTTAAGCCAACCAGAGGCACCAAACGTCAACATGGCAAGAACGCCGACGGCACTGGGGCAACTTGTCCGAGTGCAAGCAAGCGATCTCAGGCCTAACTGAACTATGAGATATGGTAGCACGACAAGCAGTCTTCGTCGGTGAGACCTCGACGCTCACATTCTTTGGTTTCCTCTCTAGACTGCCGTGGTGGTGCTTGCGTGGATGATACTGAAGGCTTTCTATCTTTCAGCTGCGTTTACAAACACCACTGGGGGTGTGGTAGCAAACTTGAAAGACGAGAAAAGAGAAAGAAAAAGACTAATTACTAATGATAGTAAACGATGAAACAATAGCACGTAGAAAAAGAGGAATACCAGGATGAGTTCAACGATTTGGAAGTTGATTAGAAGTAGCAGCGATGATAGCCTAAGTGAGAATGGAAATGTGCCAGCTTAAGATGTCAGATATAGAACACTTCGCCGAAATAGGACTCCACCTGCAACGCAAAACGGCAAAAGGGTTCAGGGAACATGCCTCCCTGTCATCATACAGCGCATCATCACCACATAAAACTCACAAGCACCCAACGTACCACCGGTTATCAACCTGGTTGGATTCAGGCTAAATATGTAACGACGGTTCGTTTTTGTCTCGCGATGCAGGCGGTGCCATAGCACAGTGAAATTTCCTTCCAACTTTCTCATTCCAACCAAACACGCCAGTTACGTTGTACTTCCCATCACTATTTCGCCTTCCACTCAACTACCGATTGATTTGTGTTTCCTTCTCTCCCCTTTCTATGTTTATACTTTTATCTTCTCCCTCAACTTCACCACCCCAGCGACCCTCCAAGCGAATGCACTGGGGAACTAGATCTCAAAAATCTTTCACGCGAACACCATCATGGCAGCCTTGAAAGGGAACAAATAAAAAGTAGCAACAAGTAGACGCTCGACAAACCAGTGGCTTCGATATCTGTCGCCACATCATACTGGTACACCACCCAGAAACAACCATTCGTTATTCGCACATATATATAGTGAAGCGCATGGCAATTTGTTATTCATTTATTCTTTTTTCCTGTTGAAGATACGGGAAGATTTTTCAGCAACGCAGGCTGAAATTAAACCACACCAAACTCGAAGCGGCAGCTCCGGGAAGTTCCCCAAACCTCACCGGTGCACGCATCTGGACGCACGTTAGGCTCGCACCTAGCCTCGTACTGTCCTGTCCTTCTTACCCACCACGCGACGCAGCGCCACCGGCGTAGCGCAGTTTTGTCTAGTTTAGTTCACTTTCTCAGTTCATCTCGGTTTGCACAGGACTTGGTGTGGCCAGAGCCAATCCTGTATCCAGATAGTTGTGTTGTCGGCGCGTTTCCGTAGCTCCCAACATTGCCTCAGTTTCGTTTCCTGAAATGCAGAAATTCTGTGCAGTATCAGCCCTGGCAGAGAAAGGTGGAAACAATGGGTAAATTACATCTGACCCCGAAAACAGCCTAACATAACTCGGGGTATACTGCCACCCAACGAAGGTCTACTGCTTTCTCAAAAGCCTTCACTGTTGTGGTATTTATTACCTCCTCCGGGAGCCTGTTCCAATATGGTGCCACTCTATTTGAGAAGCAATTAGCCCCAATTTAGAGCCTCGAGTGTTTTCTTTGTAATCTAAGGCTATGCCCCCTTGTGCCTCTCTCGGGGATCAGAGAGAAAAGGTCTTCTCGATTTATTCCCAACAGTCCGTTCATTACCTTGAAGGTTTCTATCAAATCCCCGCGAATGCGCCGTCTTTCCATCGAGAACAGGCCTAGGGCACGGAGACGCTCTGTGTAGCCAAACCCCCCTTGCCCAGTCACCATTCTAGTGGATAGCCATTGCACTTTTTCCATACATTCTATATCTTTTTGGTAGTACGGGGCCCAGGCTTGCACGCAATACTCCATATGCGGCCTAACTATGGCCTGATATATCGGAACTAAAATCTCCGGCTCTCTACACGACATAATGGATTTAACCCGAAAGAGTACTCTCCTGGTCAAATTTGTAGCTGCGGTGCACTGCTTCGACGGCTCGAAGCTTTTGCCTATTATAACTTCCAAGTCTTTGGCCCGAGAGACCAGTTGCAACGAACCCACACCATTCCCACCAGCCCCTGTATTTGTGGTCAAGGATTGACACTTTGTGAGGCCTAGCGGAAGGTCCCATTTGAGTGACCAGTTTCGTACTGCTAACGCGTCAAGTTCTATGTCTACTCCAGTTATATTTACGTCGTCGGCAAATATGAAAGTGGGGTTTGTAAGCTCACATGCTTGGCTGTTGATGAAGATGGGGAAGAGCAGAGGGCCGATCACCGAGCCCTGTGGCACCCCACTTGTTACACCTTCAGATTTCAAGACATGACTACCCACCTTAACGCTAAAAGTTCGCCCAGCTAAAAAACCATTTATCCATTGCCTCGCCTTTCCAGCAGTTCCCATAGACTATACTTTGACGTCCAGAAATCTGTGGTTCACGGAATCAAACGCCTTGTTGAAGTCCAAGTAGCAGACAGCAATGGACTGCCGTTCATCCTTGTGCTTGGTCACCTCATCGAGGAACAGCAGGAGACTCGTCAGACAAGATCGTCCTGCCGAAAACCCATGCTGAGCATTTGATATGAGGTTATGTTGTACTAAGTGCCTGGAGATCTGTTTCCTGACTATTCGCTCCCGGCGCTTACACAGTACTTGTCGCCTGTTGATCCCCTTGGAGCGATCTCGCTTTTTCAGTTAATTTCCGATAGGTTGAGATCCCTTAATCAGACGAACTCCTTCGTCTGTCCCAGGGCTGCCTCTAGCATTTGCAAAAGCTCGACGTCTTCCACATCTGTCGCTGGCAGTGCCCTGTAGATACAGGTAATGCAGACTACCGGCACCTCGATCCTGATAAGACAGGACCTGGCCTATATATTACCGGAGACCAAGGTGAATGAAGCCTCCCAATGGCCTGCGTTGGTCAGTACCACTAGTGCTACTCCTCTCTTCTGACTTCCACCTGTTCTATCCTGCCGGTAGGCAACTTACCCTGGGAAGAGCATCTTGTCAGTATCTGGCTTTGTCCAAGTTTCCGTCAGTGCAACGACGTCAGACTATGCGATCCTAGTCGCCTACTCCCCCCTTTTCCCCAGGAGACTGCAGGTGTTTGTGTGTCCACGCTACTGACTTCATTGCGAGTTTTATGGCTGGGGTGCCCTTCGAAGCAATCTCCGAGGTGATGCCCCTTTTTGGCCCCCATATTTGTCCGCGATGCACCTTCTCGTATAATAAGTGAAGCTCTGGATTTCGCGGTTTTTTCGTTCTCACCCGTCGACCCGGTGTCGGGCTCAGCGTGCACAGCAGAAGTTTCTTCCTTTAGGTTCGTCATACCGATGGCCCGTGATGGTCTAGCGACCACCTCAGCCCAACTGGTTTCTTTGGCTCCTCCCTCTGGTACCTCCAACTTCAGTGGTTGCACCGGAGAAGGTTTTTGGGCGTCTCCCTCAGAATCGGGTTGGCCGGCTGCACCCCCTCAATACTGACCGGACTGGATGCCTTGGGAGTCCCACTCCTTTTGGTACTTTGCACTGCGGGAACTTTGGCTTTTCGTTTACCGGCTTCTAACACCACCCTGGGGACCGGACTTACCCCTTGGGCTTTGGGCGTAGACCTCCCAAGAGGGGCCCTCTCCAATTTTCTTATATAGAGTGTCGGCCGCTTCACACCGGGTGTCCCCGTTCGCAGCGAGACTATGGCTTTGCCCTGTTTGACAAATGCCGGGCTGTCAGATGTAACTCTAGCTATTCCCTGCGTGCAGCCCCCTACTTCTGCCCTGGATAGCAGCATATCTCTCCAGTAGACACTGTGGAAAACAACTAGCAGAGGTCACGGCAACGCCGGTTGCGTTCCATGTCGAATTCCTGCTCCATGGCACTCGACTATTGGTGTCGTAGGAGGTAGGCAGCCCTCCTGAGAACCCTAGTCACATGCAGGCGGTTTTCGTCCCTTCAGATTCTGCCGTCGTTTATGGCGTTTTCCCCTAGGTCTTAAAGTAGCAGCCTTCTACTTCTGTCTGACATGACCTCCGCGTCCCGCTTCATGCTTTGCGCCTCATTATCTAGGCTTTTAACCTGCTCCTTGGGAGATTCTACTTCTGTCAGGAGGCTTTTTCCACATGGTTGAAAACTGCACCATCCCCCCCCCTGTTTTCTTCACCTTTGGGATTGGGATGCCTTCTTTAGTTTTCTGATTTGGCACGCAGTTTTCCCTTTCAGCTAAGCTATTGATGGAATTTGCTCTCTCCCGTCTAGTTTCCAGTTTCATGTTCCTTTCTCTTTTTTCCGGTTCCCCTAGAATTACGTGCAGGAACTCGCATGCGAACGCAAAGCGGTGAGCCCATATCCACTTTAGGGATGCTTACTCGAAGTGTAGCCCGAAGTATTCCCCTACCAGCTTGGAGCTCTTTTGGTGATGCTATAAGCAACACTGCTCGCACTGAATTTCCCCTTCTTCCATCAGGTCCGTGCATTCTTCTTTACCACAGCTCATTACTTGGTTGATAGGATCCACCTCTGTTCCACACACCTCAGCCGTGGTAATCGAACTCGTATAAAGACACAGTATCGAACACCGGTAGGATGGTAATACGTCCTTTTGAAACGACAAAATGGTACACTAAAAAGTGCCACAGAAGGATGTTATCCGGTATCAGTAGCACTGGTGCCAACCAAAAACATTTAAAAGGGCACTCAACCGTATTATTACGTTTATGAAGGGAACAAACCCCTTAAAACGTACGCGCTCCGTGTTGCTAATTACGAAACGTTAGGTCGAGAGAAACAACGTGTGTCACCTCACCAAACAATAAAAACAATGTTTATCACTGAAAGCGGTTCGAAAATTTAAACCACGCGGCAACCCACAAGGTCAGCTCAGTTCGGTTCAGTTTGCACAGACAGGTGATGGGGAAAGGGTTCAAAATACAAATCTCGACAGTGTATGCACAGAGTATTTCCGGCGAAATGGAAGGTGGACTACTGGACAAAGCGAAAGGGTTCAAAACACTATTCTTTACTTCTTCTCGCGCACTGGATCGCCGGTGACCTGGAAGGTACACAGCTGGACAGCGGGAGAAAGTTCAACTTTGCTGCAAACCGTTCAGCTTGAGTGTCACAGGAGGTTCCATCAGAAGAAGTCCGTCAAACGTCAAACAGTGGGATTTGTGGGCTGCGCGCCTCCCCCGGTCTTGCCGGGCAGGGCAGTAAATCGAGTGTCGACCATTCTTCCCGTCCGCGCTACTGATGTTCTTCCTGTAGTTTCGGTCGCCGTTTCTAAGCTCCAATAGACGCTGACAAGTGGATAGAGTCCATAAAAACTTGTAGGTTCCTTCCAGAGAATGAGCGGCGTAAACTGTACAACTATGTGTGTGAATCGTTAATCGAGTAAAGCAACGTGCAGCCAGTCACCTTCCCGGTGACCCTTTGTGGTGATACCCATGGCTAATTTTACGAACTTCTCAAGCTATTTCGGACTGGAGATCTTCCCGATACTAACTATATATTTAAAAGTGATTTCATTGATAGGGGTTACTATAGTTTGGAAACACAAACGCTTCTGCTTGCCCTGAAAGCCATATATCCGGACAGGATAACACCGCTTCGAGGAAACCATGGAAGCAGACAAGTGACGCAGTTTTACGGCCTTATGATGAATGCATTAATAAGTACTGCAGTGAAAACCCGTGGCATCACTGCTGCAAAGTGTTTGACCTTCTGGCCGTTACTGCTTTGGTCGAAGAATCAGTTTTATCTGTACATGGTGGCCTTTCAACAGAAATAAAACATGGGACCAGTTGCGTATAGTCGAGCGGAACATGGAAGTTCCTCATACTGGCCCACTTTGTGATATCCTGCGGGCTGTCAGCCCTCGCGGAGCTGGCTACCTGTTTGGAGCGAAGGTCACCCAGAAGTTTGCCGATCTCAGCGGAATACAAGTGAATTGTTGAGCGCACCAACTAGTTCACGAATGTTACAAGGTCATGCTCGACAATCTTCTGATCACTGCGTGGCCTGCTCCCAACCGTTGCTATCGGTATGGGAAAGCAGCAGCTATTTTGGATTTCCATGCTCCCTCCGTGTACCACCCCGAACCATTTGTTGCGGTTCCAGAAGAAGAGCGAGTCAAACCCCGTTACGAATTACACCCTACTTTTGTGATTTTGTTTGCACGTGCTCACCTACTGGCGACCGGTAGTCCTCGTATAGAAGGCCTCGGTGACTCGAGGCAGCAACACTGGGGTGCTCTGAGTTTACATCTAGAGCGGACTCTTTGTGCTAGTGTGTTATGCCCTTGCTTTGAAAATAACCGACACAACTCTACTGGCTTACGGTTCATGCGTATTCACGATCTACGTAGATTAATTTGCTTATCTCGGTGATGCTCTCATTTCTACTGTCGATCTCCATTATTATTCTCTTTCCAATTATAATGTCGGTAACAGCCCCACCTAACTAAACAGCTATCTACTGTCCTGCATGCGACAGATTAGGTGCGCCTCTCAAATGTGCAGTGATCCTAAATAAATTGCTTCTATGCACCCCAGAGGGAATATATTGCTGCTCTTCGTCAATCTAGTGATGATATCCAGATACCGCTACTGGGAGATATCCGGTACCACTTGCCACCTGGGTTACCTCTGAAGGGCTGGACGGTCTACAGGTCCGCTAGGCAGGCTGCCCTAACTGTTCGCTGCCCTGCTGCCAAAGGACGGCCGTCTGATGACCAGCCCAGTTGGAACTTTCGTTAGCCTCTGCCAATGTCCCGTTGTCTGAGAATCTAGACCCTTTGGGATAGACTATCCGCTTTAAGGCTAGAAAAACTCTTCACTGCCTTGGACGTTCAAATAAAATCAGGTCAGGTCACTCACGAGGATTCACGAGGATTGACAGGCCTGGTGGCAGTAGGTTTCCAGTGGCTCGGGTCCTTTCGCCAGGTTGGCTGCTCACTGTCTGACAAGAGTCCACGGAAGTTGCTTTATACCTTTGATTTCTAGTGCCAGTGTTAATGCAGTCTAGTACTCAGGTTTGGCCGGGACTTCTGCGTTTTCCGTTATATTGGCAGAAATCTACAGGAGGAACAGGGCCAAGAAACATTGAGGACTGCGCCTTCCGGTAAGTAGTGCAGCAACCTCAGTGTTATGTACTGGGACTCTGTCCATTTCTGGCTCCATCCTTGATTGGATATGATACCCAGGCAAGCACGTAGCAACCATTTCCGGCCCCTCAGGCTGCTTATGGGTCTCTAGCTAGCGCCTACATTACTGTTTACCCAGGACGCCTTTTTTGGTGCAAACAACTCAGACACTCTACGCATACAATCCACTTGTTGGCAGCTTTCAAAGAGAGGAAACAATGGGGGATTAAGGTTTCCACCAAGTTAAGTCAGGGTCTGCTCCTTCGTAGAGTATATAGCCCTTGGTCCTCGATTCATGACATGATAACTATTGTACTCGGGAGGTCGCAGAGCAGAAAAACTTGAAACTTTGGGTCAGGATACATTTGTGCCAGAGAAAAACAACGGCTTGCTGGCGGTATGCCGAATTCGGTATTAGTTGAGATAAAAAAAAATTTATTGCGTGCTCTTTTGTGTCGCATTGGTAGCACGATACGAGTTTGACCCGCGCCACATCACACAACTTGTCTCCGGTTATGCGATCTCTTTTAAACCAGCCTCTGTGCCTTTTGACCCTCGACTTTCTTCTTCATTTTTTTCTTTATGGGGCCGGTCTACGAGAGACCACTGGCTATTTGTAGTAATCTCAATGACCTGAACCAACAGAACGTGTGGAAATTGCCCCTACCCGGAACTGCGCAAACGGAAGTAGCGGAGAGACCAAGGCTGCGAAATAGCACGTTAGTTTAGTTCAGAGCGGGGTCGTTTAAATATGTTTAATTAGAGAATACAGCTGGTAGACCCGAAGATGCCCAGTCACAGGGAGCTTTTGTCGGACTTGTCCGCAGCGATCCTGATTAGTTGAGGCTCATCCACGTGCGTGGCCACGAAGCTGTGCCTGAGTGTATCACGTGACATCTGCTGAAATGCCATACAATTCTTCGTCCTGCTGGGGCTCTGCCTCCTTTTTCTTTCTTGCATTGGACTTACGGCTTGGGCCAATAAACGTCCGGTTTCTTACGCAGAGCTCAGGAGTTTCTTTCTGTTCTGCGACCTCCAGGCATCCAATGTAATTTGGTATCTGTAGTAGCTGAGGAAAGTGGAAGAAGCAGGCTCGCCCACAGGAAAAGTAACCTCACCATAATGTAAGTTCAGTGCCATAACTCACTGCTGTCCCCTTGTGAAACAAACTCCGCTTCCTCGAACGATGTAAAGATTTGATAATGGAATGGTGATGAATGGGGTAATATGAGGCTGTGATAGAGGTAGGAACAGCAAGAGATCACTAGAGCGATGAGATGTAGCACAAGGTTATGGGTCAGTAGGGAAGAAAAAATGACGAAAAGGTGAGGATCAAACAGCCACTTCTAAAGGTTAGTCAGTCTGGGGATACCTCTGACCAGTACACTTGCAGTTTATGCATGAAGGCCACGACGGAGTCTGCTGTCTGTACGTGTAAAGGCAATTTGTTCCACTTTTTATGACACTGAGGAAAGAAGCTTGCCCTCACTCTCTGGATTGCTCTTGGCTTGTCCACATTATATCCGTGTCCCCTGAGAGCATCGCTGTGACAACGAGTGAGTAAGGGTCTGTAATTTGTGGCAAATCTCCTATATAGTTTGTACAGCCATACCAGATCTCCCCTCAGCCTACGCCGACCGGGGACTAATGGATTGAGGATGGTCAATAATTCCCGGTACTAGCAAGTTCGGAGCGCGGAACTGGTGACCGAATCTATTGGCAGTCCAGTTTCTTGTACCTGTGGGCCCCCGCGTCCCAATGTGCTTCGACTTCTTGAAATCCCTTCTCATCTGTCGGGAATGAAACTTTCAATAGAGTGACTTTTGTCGAGTCACCTTTGGGCGAGGGTAAAAGGCATCATTTTGGTATGGTAAATCTTCATCCGGCAGCAAGTTCACTCGTCTTGCAAAAGCCTAGTCGACCGAAGGTCAGATCTCATTTAGGGAAGGAAAATTACAGGGTCTGAGAAGCTTCTGGGAGGTGTGATGGAAAAAGCAGCGAAATAATAATAATAATAATAATAATAATAATAATAATAATAATAATAATAATAATAATAGCAAAGTTGTTGAGGAAAAGGGGAAAAGAGAAGGTCGGGATGCAGGTTCTTTTGTTTGCCATCCACGGTCTAGCGGGCACTCCGGATATTCAGGTGTCCGCGTGAAGCCCAACTTCTTTTTAAAGACAACTACAGTATCTGCTGCCACCAAGTCCACAGAGTGCACACTCCAGACGTTTAATATTACGCATGAGAATAAATGGGCTCTCATATTCTTGTTGGCCCCTGGTTTAGCGAGCCTCAACTTATGCCCCCCGTGGGCAGAGTTCCTGTCGGGGACAAACAACAGGTTGTTCATTCTGGACAAAACCTTTAGTTCCTCTTCTGATTCCATTAGTTCTCCTCTCGCGAGTCTATGCCTCAGCGAGAAAATATCTAGCCATGACACTCTCTTTTTGTACTCTAGCCCCGTTGGGCCGAAGGTCCGTTTTTATTTTTTCCAGACAACCACTGATGTGTGTCTTCCCTTCGATGGCTCGGCATAATACCTGACCCATATTTCCCGCTGAAAATTCGATACCCACCCGTAATTCAGTCACTACCACATTGGCCCTCTTATCCAGGATCCCTTGCGACCTGGTCGCAAGCTCCTGGACTATTCGATCTCCACAGCTATGTGACAACGCCAATATCACTCTTGCGAAACCCACCGGTGTAGAATACCGTCAGTTCCACCGCCTTGGCCGGTGCACACCGGGCATGCAGGAAGTCTGAAACGATTTGCGGGCGTAACTAGGATGGTAGATCGCACATCCTTTCACTAAAAATGTTTTTCAGGTTGGGTGTCCAGGGAACGGTCAGCCCCACTCACCAGCACCGGCTGCGATAGAATAAAACATTTATACACCCGAAATGCTGCAACTATGGAACTATCTCCCCCAGTTATCGCCTATTTTTCATCGTACTCGTCCCCATCTTCGCCATCTTAACTTACCGCTTCTTACGCCCGGCAAAACCTACTTTCCCTAGCACATAATTATCGCGGAGTTAAATGACCGTTTCCACACTCAGCTTACAGTCCATGACCCTTCTTCCCGAGGATCTGTGCAAACCACCAGCTTGTCCTATTCGCAAAATTGACCAATCCCCAAGATTAAACTTACCCTTTTTATCACAGTTACTGATATATTTGAAAAAGGTCACATTCGGTGTTGCCATACTCTTCCTTCCCGCAGTGTCTAAACAGCATATTTAACTGAGGAATATTTGTCATCAGAGAATTCCAACAGTGGACGATATTGAGACGTTTCGCTCCCTCTATCAGTCCTATGATTTGTCCGCACACGGCCGTAGCATTGCAATATCCTCACCTTGCAAAGATTCATGCCCTCCCCGTATATTCACATACCTTTGTAAATCCTCTCAGACAATTTCCAGCCTTGCAACTCCCTGGTCATCATGTTCAGCCCCTAGATAACGATAATCATTACGTAAACACTTAATTGTCATTTAAATACTCGTCTCCTTTGCAAACCGTGTATCTGCCACCATCATGGCTGCGCATCATAAATTGATCTGTTGCCTAGTTCTCATTTCCATGTTGGTGCATCACATTCCACTTTTCTGAAAGCAGACAATCTGCGCAAAAATTGTAGGGTCCCTTCCGGCCACTTCTTTCGCTATCACCCAGGCAATCTCTCTTCACAGATGGGCCCCTCACTGGGTATTTAACCGACTGAGCCGATATTCAATCGCTGAGCGCTACAAGGCTAATCTTCGAAGGATTTTTCTTATTCCTTATCCAAAAATTCACTCTTTTCATCGTCTGGTTTTCAATCCTCAGCGCAGCGCTATGGCTGGTTCACCTCTCCTTTGGAAACTTCTTTTCCTCAAGGTGAACAAAACTTCCGTCAACTATGTTTGATTCTCTCGTTGCACAGTCCCTCTCTTTGTAATATTTGAGTAAGAGTCTACTACCTCCCTCCAGCTCCACGCCGACTCGGCCGGCTTGGCCTCCCGACCTTGAGTTCAAATTTGGTGGGCGCCACTATAAAGACTCACTTAAATACTTTCCTTTATACTAAATCGAGTGCACATACCTGAGTTACCCCTTGGAATTCGGACTCTGCTTCCAACTGTACCGTTTACAGCATGCCTCGGGTTATCCGAAATAAGTCATCATCATTATCATCATTCTTGTGAACCTCCTGTGGACCCTCCCCCGGTTAGTGAGTGTCGGTGACCAACTTGGGCTCAGGGGCAGGCCTGAAATCAATACTCCAGGTTCTGCTTAGTTCGGTTCAGTTTGCACAGGACAGGTAATGAACACGGCCAACCGAGCGTCTTGAAACCTTTCGATGGCATGCACATCAATTATACCCCCACCACTGCACTTTGTATTTCTTCTAATCCCCGAAGGTCTTTTGGTGTGGTCTCGTCAGTGCAGTGTAAAGGGGGGGCGTGACTCCAGGTTCCCTTAAGCTCATTGTTCTTCGCATCTGGTACTTGGCTTTGTTCGCCCTGTTGGGCGCTGACGGACACTGCTCCGACGGCCTAAAGTTGCCCTTTACAGCCATCCCCAAATCCTTGAACTCCGTCTTCTGTGTAACTGGTAGTGGTTGACCGCGTTCATGTTTCCGGTTCCCCCAGACCCATCTGCCAAAAGTGATGTACAATTCCCCGGGCTCAAAGGTAGGCCCCAGGCCACTGTCCAGTTGGGGATAGGATCTAGGTCTTTATGAACCTGGGGGAATCCAGGAGCTTTTAGAATGTACACTTCATCTGTGAACAGGAGACGGTGGCAGGGCAACGCACAGTAAGTAACCCACAAATACCAGGAGAGAAACTGCGTACTGTCGCCATTATTGATTTTGAGCCCTGAAGTATAAGGCGTAACCGATGATCGCTCAGGCACACTTGTAACCCGTCCATTGGATTGGTAGCCACATTCAGCCCGCCAATTTTGTGCGGCAACAGCATGTGCTTCACACCATTGAAAGCTTTGCGAAAGCCGAGGTAGCACGCTTCAAATTCCTCGCCTTGGTCTGATCTCCCGGCTGCCTCATCAAAGAAGCCGGAGGGGTTGCTGAGACAGGGCCTTCCGCCTGCCACCAGTTTGTTCCCCTCTAGGTGCCCCACCAGTGCAGTTTTATTTTGGCTCCCTAACAGTTTTATTTCTACCGATGGCCAAAAAACTGGCGGATCGTTCACCATGTCCTTCCTTCCGCTATCCTTGTGAAATAGTACGAATTTCACTATCTGGAGCTCAGCAGGCCATCGCGCCCCCCTGAAGGATTTTTTGAACAGCTTAGCCGAGGTTCATGGGAACGTCGTCTTAGGATCGCCGGTGTATGCCGTCTGGCCCTGAGGAGTTCCTCTGAACAATTGCCTCAAGGGCCAGTGAAATATCTTCCGGTGATGTCCCAGGCTACCCGTCGGACTAGGCCTAGACCACCCTAGAGGCTGTGGAGACCCACTTGAGTCTGCCCTGTGGACCTCATCGAAATACTTCCCACAAATTCCTGAACTCCGCTTGTTGTTCTCAGCTCGGCCCCGCTTCCGGTTCTTACCCAGCCCACTGCAACCCTTCAGGCCGACTTCCCCCGGAATAAATTGAAGAACTCTTTTAGGTGTTTTTCCCGCCCTGTAGAAGCCCATTCCCCATGGTAAATTCTTCGACTTCTGTTGTTCCACTATACAGTGGTTTATTCTTATTTACTGGATGAAGCCTTCGGGTGCTCCATTTTGCTGAATTCTTCTTCTTGCTCAATATTTACGCTTCGAAGCCCAGGTTGTGCTGCTTCCCCAACACCTTGGTATACCTCTTTCCTAAACTGTGCCTAGCGGAGCAACCTCTTATGTCACACGCGGTGAGTTGCTTCCGACGAGCCCCCCACATTTCTTCCAAGCAGCCCCCGTATCCCAAACTAACAACTCTGCCACCTCTACCAGAAACCTTTCATCAAATATCCTGGAGGGCCTCCGCCACTTATTTAGTGGGTCCTTCCTCTGAGCAAGGAACCGGAATGTGATGATTCCGTGGTCACTATTCCCCAAGGGCCATCATTTACGACCTTGTTTTCTTCTGTCAAAAAATTAGAAACAACTGGATCTAATATCTCTGGAGTCTAACCCCCTCTGCGTCTAGGGCGCTGATGGATGTGCTGTATTGGCGCCCTGTGCTCGATGTAGTCAAGCAAGCCCCGGCCGAATGACTCCGCAGGCTCCAGTTAGCTTGCCAGTCTATCTTCGATGCTTTCAATTCCCCCGGGACTGAACACCTTTCTGATTTTCCGGTTGGTGCTGCCAGTATTCTAGCAGACCCTCATCTTTCACCGTCCCAGGGGAGGGGCTCCTGTACGCTCACACTAAGGCCTCCAAATTCGATACCTTATTTATGCTGTCACTGCTGGTGTACTGGGCGTCTAACTGTCAGCAATCTCCCCCTAGGTTGTGTCGGGCCACCAGCAGCAGTACTCTTTCCCTATTCCCCCTTTTTCACCGCGGGCTGGGGGGACGCCCAATCACTCCGGACTAGTTGGAATAATTCTATCACTCACTCGCAGCCGTGATTCGATGATCGCCGTGCAGTGCTTTCCCTCAGACTCGACCGAAAGTTCCTCCTATTTATCGTCTGCACTGCAAACATTACTCTGCACAACCGCTGTTCCTCCTTTACCCTTGCTGTTTACGGGCACAGATGAATTCACCTTACATTCGAGCTTCATTCCCGAGTGCTTACCACCGTTTTTTGCCTCACTCGGGCTTCTAATTTGTGGTTCATTGATAATCGTACTCTCCAACACATTCCATTGAGCATTTTTCAACACATGACCTTCTATTGAGGACTGGGCCGCATGTGCGACCATCGGTGTGAGGCACACTGCCGGAGATAGCGAGTTTAGTGGCCATGTCCCTCGATAATCGGTTCGTTTTGGACACTCCTGTTTCTCGAGAGCTTGTCTTGATGTTCCAGGGTGAACTTTTATGGTGGTCTATTCCAGTGACTCTTCTGGAACTAGTGCGGATTCCTTCCGCCGCGGCCAGGACTACATCCTGATACCTAGGGTTCCCAAGCTCCATCAGCGTAGACCTCCTCGATGCTTGCCCGTCAGCATTTGGTCTCCATCTCCGTAGGAGCCGAACCCTCCTGAAAGGGGCAAACGAAGACACCACAACTCATTTTAGTGAGTTGGTAACCCGTTGTGGCATATGCTGGTTTCTTCGCCGTACCGCTCTATAAAAAGGTCCGCTTAGTCTCCTTATAACTACATTTCTATTTCGCTACCGCACCAGCGTACACGTGTCATCGAAGGGGCCTCTGCTCGCAGATTTTCCATATGGGTAGCATGACAGTGAATAATATTGGAAAGGCCCTTCCTGTTTAGTTCAGCCCCGTTTAGGAAAGCATTATATGACCCAGTGTTAGGTGGAGTTTCTCCACCTCCTTCACAGTGAATGACGTTTGCCATACTGGTCGGCATCAGGAATGAGGCTTCACTTGTGCAGTTCTCAGGAACCGAGCTAGCTACTTCCGTAATTGCTTCCAGGCATAAGGTATATTTCTGTCGTTATTTTGCCAAGGTTTCACCAGACCTAGTGTGAGGCATGTTCCTGCCCCGCTCTATGCACCCTGAGCATGCCTACGTCAGATCATTATGACGCATGCTGGCCACGAAGGCCTCCGCTGGTATTTTCTAACTTCTCAGTGGAATCGAATCGCGGCACACGCCCTTCTAGGCGTCTAAGGAACATCGCCATTTACCTGACGGGATTTCCGCCTTGAACTTAGGCTTTGTAGTTCAAGGGGACCTGCCAGGGACCTATTTGTGCTGAACCAGAGCGTAATCATACTTCCAGAAATACCTTTCGACGGGGGCTATTAGTACAGCAGGTTTCACCGGCTACTTAGAAGAGGAACCACAGTAGTTGTAAGGGCATAGCAGATAAGATTCAACGTAGGTCTAAATGACACATCCTTAAGGCAAACTAAACCGTTACAATGGCACAATATAGCTGACATTGGTTAAATTCTCTCCAGAGTCACAGGCCACCAGCCTAAACTTGAGGCAAGCTGTCTTCAAGCCTCTTCGGTTCCTCGGGCTGGACTGAGAAGAAACTCAGTCGATGGTACCTGTAATGCCCACGTTGATCGAAAAATTCCTCTTCTGCTCACATTCCTATACTCTATGACCAAGTTTGGACTGCCTTCTCCAACCTAATTCATGCTGACACCGTTTTCTGGTCGACAATTATTCTACGCTTGGTGCACTTACTTTTTCTTTTTAGGGTTGCGCTTTCTTACTGAGATTACTTTGAGGATAGTTTGTCCGGTAGTGAGATGTACTGATTCAACACAGTTTTGTTTTATTACTCCTCGGTTTCACTTTCTCGCTCACGTCAACCGACCGTAGACGTTCAGCTCGTTTACGCTGATTTTTGGCTGCCACGCTCAGGAAATTGTTCTTTGGGCTTGATTAGGCTTGGAGAACTTGTTCTATTTGCTTGCACTTCAGGACAGGTATTTATTATTTACTCTTTTTGGCCAACTGTTCCCCTTTTTACAGAATCTTGTCCTATTTTTGACTACCTTTTTGGCTGGATAATGACTGAGGCTCACTGTCAAAGGTATAATCGTGTTTGTACTTACATTCTTACTCGCTAATAGTACCCTAGAATTTGCAGAGCAATTGTGTTCTTAATTTGGGTTCTGCATTGATTTGGGCTACGCGTTGCTTTGAGGCTCCAAGGTGCTATCCCGAACGAGTGAAGCTTATTAGTCGGTGAATCGATGATTGAATCGTTGGCCAGGATTCACCCGATCAGGACTTGAGCGTTTCGGTCGTTATAGTACTACCTTGTGTCCTGAAAGCGGCATTTATTCTCCTTCATTTAGCTCTGGTCCATATTTTCCCATGGTTAAGCTCGGCCTTCGGCAGACAAACAGTCCTTTATTCCTCATTTACTCTTTTACTCATACTTTTTTTTCTGTTTTCGCTATTCCACTTCAAAGGTTAGTTTTTTAATTTGTTATTCTTCCCTGATTTCTTTTTTAATTGATACTTTCAGTCTCGTCCTTTAATCTATTTTTTTCCATTTCTCTCTTTCTTGAGGTGATTCTGCCTCCGAGCCATTTGTTTATCAGGGACGCTGACTGCTTCCTCGTGCCCGAATTGGGATGTCCCATTAAGGAGATGGATATTGAACATAGAGGCTTGGCTCCTGTAGTTACAGACTCTACGGCCACATAAACGAGACTGCCCTTGCAATTGCAGTTCATCCGAACAACTGCGTGATTCCAAAATAGACGGATCTAACTACCGATCGACCAAAGATATTAGAACCCAAAAATGCGTGAGGATCAAAAAAAGCATCGGATGAGTTGGTATTTGAAATATGCAGAAAAATTCAAACAATCACAAGGTATAACTTGACCGAAGTCCTCATTCGGCCCACCTTGCACTAGGCTGCCACGGAGAAGGTAACAACTCAACTGAGCGTCAGCCAACGGGAAATAAAAATACTTTGTAAGAGGACGCGTTCGTTGGTGTAGATGAAAGAAACTGGAGCAGGAGTGGGAGAGTAAGAATACCACTCAGGGGCATTTATTACGAAATCACTGACATTTTTGCTGTTAACGACCCCCGACGGATAACCCGCTGTAACAGAAGACGTTGATCTGGCAAAGGGGCAGTATCTCGCCTGTTGTTGATTCCACCGATCAGCTCTGCAGCCTCGCTCTTGACAAGCCTCCAGTTGTGAGCTTCCATCCAGATTACTTTCCAGAACCTTTCCGTTTACGACTGATTTCACCACAAGCCAAGGTTTTATGTCATCTGCACAAACAAAGCTAAAACAAGGTGGCTGGAAGACTGACGGCAAGTCGCTGATGTAGGTCAGGAACAGCACCGGTCCAAGAACCGAGCCCTGAGGGACTGGGAAACTCTGACTGTAAACGTCCTCCCTTTCGGGAAATCCACACTCTGATCAACCATCTGACTCTGGGGACTAAATGCCCTGAGTCTTTCCAACAGTCGGTCTTGAGTTACCTCGTCAAAAGCATTGCTTTAGTCGGCGAAGACAACATCCGTATTGTGACCGCCCTCCACACCCTCTCCCCAACGTTCTGATGCCAACAGAAAGTTAGAGTTATATGATCTCTTTGAACGGAAGCCGTGCTGGGCAGGGCACAAATACATGCTCAACTCAAGGTGCTCCTGGATTCGCACTAACACTGGCCATTCTATCCCGCAATGCAGGTTAGGCCCGCCGGGCGATAGTTTGTGGGTACCGTTCGCGAGCCCCCTTATACAGGGGACAGATAATTGTGGTGTTCCATTTGCTGGACAAAGTGTCCGTGTCTAGCGATAGAATAAATAGATTGGCCAAAGATGATGCGATTTCGTTGGCCAGTGCACGCAATACTGCCGGATGGATACTATGTAATCCAGTCGACTGGTAAGCTTCCAGTTTTTTCGGTTTCTTGATGACTTTATCTGGATTGGAGGAACGCAGTATGAGGGTAATATCTAAGTATGGCAGCGACGGCAATGGGGTTGACTCCGTCGCATACACAGATAAGTAATGATGCACAAGAACCTCTGCTTTTCGAAAGTCCGCTTTAGCGAGTGTTTCCCAGTCGACTGAGGGTGTTGTTTCGGGCTTTTGGTCTCAAATATGCACGAAGTCATTTGGGTGCAGTGGTGGAGCCTTTAGCAAGCACGATTTCGAAACATTTTCTCTTCTCCGTTCAAACGGACGAACACCTATTTCGGATGACCTTTTACCGCTCTACCCATCTTCGGTACGCTGATATCGCTAGCATGCATGGCTTTTACTGCGAAGAGCACTTCGTAGCCCACGATCAAACCAAAGAGGACATTTACTGTGCTTTTGAGAACAAACGGCAGGGGCGAACGTCAGATTCAACCCAATGGGCCCCACTCGTGTTTTGGACCAAGGGATTCTACACTGACCGGAGCTGCGGCTGTCCACATCACTGATGATTTTGCAGCCTACATTCCATCAAAGTTTATACGCCGTATATAGCTTCCAGTACGTGACTCAATTAAATAAAATACGCCTAGACTTCAATAGGCGGATTGGGCGAAATGGCCAAGGGAACCGATTGGCAGAGGTTATCTCGTTCCCTCGAATTTAGATTGCCTCGGGGATGCCACGATATCCAGGGGGACGACTGAGGGCCCTGAAACTTTATAGACTCCCTCACGAGTTGGTATAGGATCAAGTCCTCATGGACCTTGTGGAAAGCACTTGTGAACGAGTGTGCGCACAGACCGAAACAGCTCTTATCGCGATTGATATTCGGCTCGTTGAAGTCACCGAAGATAATGCAATACCAGCCGTGGCCCCACCGTCGGAGTTCACCGAGAATGACTGTGGAGTCTACCCCCGGCGATGTGTAAGCAGGTCCGGTGGTTCCACAACCGCTAGGTTGAATAATACCCTGCACCACAGGAATTCCCGGAACCCCTCCGGATCAGAAAAACAAGTAGCTGGGAGGCATGTATGTCAGGCTGAACATAAAGGGCAACACCGCCACTTTGTTTCGCCTGACTCCTGTTCACCCGGTTAACGGAGTGTCCTGGAAGTGACACCGCAGAGCCAGAAACGTCACAGTACAGCCACTTTTCGGTTACGGCAGTGACGGTGGGGGTATCTTGCGCCACCATTGACTCCGATGTATCTAGAGTATCCAGATTATCCAAATAGTCGATGACGTTGAAACAGTTTTCTCGCTCCATCAGTCCCACTTCTAGTATACCTAGGGCTGTAGCTTTGCGATACCCTCACATTGAAAAGCTGCATGTCCTCCCCACATATTCATATCTGGAATGCGCTTGTTGTAACGACCGAAACGCTCAAGTCCTGATCGGGTGAATCCTGGCCAACGATTCAATCATCGATTCACCGACTAATAAGCTTCACTCGTTCGGGATAGCACCTTGGAGCCTCAAAGCAACGCGTAGCCCAAATCAATGCAGAACCCAAATTAAGAACACAATTGCTCTGCAAATTCTAGGGTACTATTAGCGAGTAAGAATGTAAGTACAAACACGATTATACCTTTGACAGTGAGCCTCAGTCATTATCCAGCCAAAAAGGTAGTCAAAAATAGGACAAGATTCTGTAAAAAGGGGAACAGTTGGCCAAAAAGAGTAAATAATAAATACCTGTCCTGAAGTGCAAGCAAATAGAACAAGTTCTCCAAGCCTAATCAAGCCCAAAGAACAATTTCCTGAGCGTGGCAGCCAAAAATCAGCGTAAACGAGCTGAACGTCTACGGTCGGTTGACGTGAGCGAGAAAGTGAAACCGAGGAGTAATAAAACAAAACTGTGTTGAATCAGTACATCTCACTACCGGACAAACTATCCTCAAAGTAATCTCAGTAAGAAAGCGCAACCCTAAAAAGAAAAAGTAAGTGCACCAAGCGTAGAATAATTGTCGACCAGAAAACGGTGTCAGCATGAATTAGGTTGGAGAAGGCAGTCCAAACTTGGTCATAGAGTATAGGAATGTGAGCAGAAGAGGAATTTTTCAATCAACACGGATATTACACTTGTACCGCAGCTTTTTTTTGATCGTCAGGACTTCATCCTCCTTTTATGAATAATATCAATATGTATATTTTTACCTCTCATTTACTTCGTCTTTTCTGCAGGCTGTGATTGTCTGCCACTGTCGCAGATAAGCTTCATACACTTATCTCTCACTCAGATCCCATTCCACGTTGATGCACCATACTCCTTTTTTCCTAAAGTAAACAACCCGCTAGAGGCTTATCTGCTTCTATCCGACAACTTCCTTCGCCATCACTCTGGCATCCTCTTCCCAGATGTGCTGTTCATGTGGTTTACCGTTGACTCATCTCACACCTCCCTCGCAAGCTGTCTCTGCTACTATTGTAGCTACTCGTCAAACACCAATTCGTCACCCAGTTCTCTTTTCTATGATGATGCACTATATTCCAATCTCGTGAAGGTTATCAATCTGCTCAGTGTTCACCTTTTTCCGTCCTGCCACTTCTTCCACCAGCATCTCGGCTACCTCTCCACAGATGAATAGTTCACCTGGTATATGACTGACTCTGCCGATATTCGATTGCTATGAATGTAACCTCGGACGGACTTTTATTGCTCTTTCCCTGCGGTATCATCCGCTTCTATAGTCTGATTTCCAATCCCGACTTCTTCCGTACACCTCGAAGAGCCATAGCTGGTTAAAGTCTCCCTTGCAAACTTCTTTTTCTTCAAGATAAGCCAAATTTCGGCCAGTCCCATTTGGTTTTCCCCGCAGCGCAGTCCTCTTTTTTTAGTGTTTTCTTGCCAGTATGCCATTTCTACCTTTTTAAACCCGTCTAACCTGGATTCGGTCGGCCTGGCTACCCCACCTTGGTTTCATATTTTCCAGCAGACACCATAAAGAGTAACTTAAATACTTTCTCCTGCACTGAGTCTAGTGCTCGTACTTGTATGACCCTCTTGGAACTTGTGTTCCTCTTTCACTTTTACCGTTTTAATTTGCATTGAAGCACGCTTCGGGGTTATCCGAAATGACCAATTAGTATTTTTATTATTATTATTATCATTATTATCATTAGCCCACCTCGTTACTTCAATGGGCTGCGAACGCTGGACAGCAGTGCCCCCGCCCTCCCGGAACTGTGTCGCATCACTGGACCAAACTCTCTTGAAACTCGCTGTGAACTGCGGACTTGAGTGATTGCATCAGCCGTAACTCAAGCAAAGCAACGGCCCAAGTCAATGACTTCTTGATAAGTGCAGATCAAGTTTGGGGAGAAATCCAAATTTCGAGCTATATTTCGGCTCCGGGGTCCGGTGACATGCATCTTGCCACCATTGGGTCAATGGAGGCAATCGCATCCGAGGCCCTGGCAGAGCTGCTCAACATGACCCTGAAAATAGTCATGCTTTCCTTCATTTAAAAGACCACCGCCGCTGCTCCAATTCATAAGCTTCGGTCGAAGAAGGATGCGGGCGATTGTGAAAGGGTGAAAATCTTGCAATTATACCTAAGGTCTCCAGAAAGCTCCTAAGAAATTAAATTGTGACTTATCTAGTGCAGAGTGGTCTGCTTTCACGCAAAAGACACGACTGCATAAGGAACCGATGGCTCATGTCGAACCAGCTCTCTCTCCCGGGCGAGATTGCGGCTCTTTCGGCTTGGGAGACTGGTCGAAGTTTGCTTTTTGGAATTTAAAAAGGCCAGTGAATTCATAAACCACAGAATGCTATTCAAGTTAGATGAAGTGGGCACAACACCCCAGAATAATTGCATCATTAGGGGCCTACCTACGTTCCGGTTGAGGATGGTAGGTCAGACCTAGCCATGGCCCGTTGTAGAGTAACACAGGGGTCGGTGCTGGGGCCCATGTTATTTCTTGCCCGCAAAAGAGACACAACTAGGGAAACTAGGAACCTCGACTTTCTGCTCGCCGACGACTTGAAACGTTTTCGTTGCATTTTGGCCCTATTTGCCCCATTCCGCCAACCAGAGCAATCTTAGTCCATTTTTGCCTGCTACTCAATCACCTTTTTCATGAACGACTAGCCGCTTCCGTTGAGCAAGCTCATGCTGAGGCCTTAGTTCGTGATCCGCCGTCAGTGGCAAACGTGATCTCTAATCAGTAAAACACCAGCCACTCGCTATTGGCAGAAACTTCTCTATATTCTTTTGCTGTGTACACGGGAACATTTATCTTCACCTCCAAATACATCCTTTATCGTCTAGGGCTTGGTTCACTGCAAATCACTGCCGTAGGGCTCGAGTACCCATATTTCCCGTCTACTTCCTTGCTTCGACGCATCTGTTCCACCTTCTCGTTCCAGCTGTCTGCCGCCTCAATGGACTTGCTTTCAACTCCATATCTAGGCGTCCAACCATCATTCACGTTGCTTCGATAGCACATTATATTCCTCGTAAAGTGTTTCTACCCATGCTTACTTCCAAATAAAAGGTCGTTCTGTCGATATCGCAATGGAATTACCCACAAAAGAACAGCTGAGATAAACTTACCTGACCTCACTGGCTCACTCATTAAGGGTTCCATACCACTGTCAACCAGTCCAAGGATTCGTCCAAAAGACACCAGAAAAATACCGCTTAATATGCTGACTTGAATTTGGCTTCCATCGTGTCCGGATATTCAATGATGGAAATCTCCCCTTAGACTTTCGACATCGATCTTCACGCAACTAGCAGCGGCCCCGAAGTATTTCTTTGATCTCCTGACGAACCACTGTCCTAACTATCCTTGTATATACTACACCTTCCCAGACTATAATAACTAAATAATAGGCAGCTTTTTGTTTGACAAACGGTTCACAACACCTTGCTCCCGAAACCGAAACCATCTTGCACTTCCCGCGTTGACCGTTCCAACTTCAGTTAATTTAAACACTGTCCAGTCATATCGTACCGTTACTGAAAAGTACGAACTCGACTCCTGAAATTTGTGAATAACCCATATCGCTGTGATAAGCTGTACTCCGTTATCATGCTTTGTGCCTGTGTCTTGGTCCCAGTCGGGTAACACACCAATAATATGGATTAAGCCGTTCTGACCCGAGCATCCGGGGGGACTTATTACTCATCCATGGGCGGAAGAACAAAAGACAAGTACTTCAAATGCAAAGAGGAGCAAGTACCTTTTACCAGCCACCAGGGAACGATGGACGAGTATGATAAAAATTCCTGGCCACCGCACTACCCTAAGAGCGTGGCAAGTGGTGGACCTTGGGGGAAAATTTAAGGAATTCATTACGCCAGGCCTTCAACAAATTTTGGCGCAGCAAGAGCTTCCTGTGCATCGCACCTATCGGCCAGGACCATTTGCTCCGGGGAACCTGCGGTACTAGTGCACACACCTGGGGCGATCATTTGACCACACTGGGAGACTTATGTCCAAGCTTGGTAGCCGTCATTCCTGTGCCATGGCGGCAGTAGAAAAAGCGTAGCGAAGTTTCGCAAGTTTCATCAAGGAGCTTCAGGATATTTCGTATCCCACCAGACTGGAGCATGTGTACCTTCTGTCGCTAGAACAGAGAAGCTGGAGAGGGGGTTTCATTGAGGTATTTGAACAGTCAACGGGACTGTCTCAGCAAATTACTGTATTCTAAAGCTTAGCCACAAGGCTCCCAAGAGCCATGAGCTGAAGGTGGGCGGACCCCTAGCATATTGTGGTTTCATGGCACAGTCATTTGCGTGTCATGTAGGGAAACCCTGGGCCCAGTATCTAGGGGGTATCGTGGCAGTTCAAACTATGGCATATTTCAAGGCCAGCCTAGGTGGCTGCTGATCAGAAATCTTTCCTGATTGCTCTCAGAATCATCCTCAATAAATATTACACTCCGGTTAGCATTCAGTCATGGGTCTGTAACTGTTTCCAGTACCTTCCAGCCTCCTGTCGACCGGGTGTTTATCCTAGTTGGAATGCTTCAGTTGTCCGTTTTCCTCGTTCTCTTTCTTCTCCTTCCGTTACTTCCTTTAACCACTTGTGTGGTGTCTGCCCCTTGGGATGTCTGACTCAAGGAAGTTCGTCCGATGGAAGAGAGACATGGGAGTGAATACCAAGGAAGCAAGTCGCGGGACTCTAGGTACTACCGAAGGCGGGCCCTGCTGTTTACTCTATTTCTACAGGTGAACCGTTTACCGGGCCACACGTTAATTACGGAGTTACCTAATATCGCACCGAAGCGGGATCCATCCGAAGTTGATTGACCGAAGAGAGTGGACTCATCATTTAAGCCAAACCCGCAAGTCCCGTGACCTGGTCTGCAGGCTATGTGAAATACGAAGGGTCAGAGAATCGCATTGACATAGCGGGGGACCTGACCCAGGTAGCTGGCTGGGAGGACAACTGGGAAATACCCTCAAATAAAGCAAGGGTCACCTACACAACCGGGCAGTATTAGGAGTGATGGTGATGGGGGAAATTGGACCATTTACAGCGGAGGAGACTGTGTCAACAGGGAACTTGTGTGTCAAAGTGCCTGCAACCTTCGAGTTCGCCAAAAGATGCAAAATGGCCTTTCAAGAGGCTAAAGATGAGCCCTTTTGGCTGCCCTTGGCCCTCTCCTGCTGAAAGGAGGTGTTTTTTATTATATACAAGGCAGTAGTGGGGCCACTTTAAGAACACTGTGTACAGGCTCGTGCACTATTTTGAAAAAGGAAGTTGCCTGCCTAGAAAAGTTCAGCAACTGGCTACCCGGACGGTTGAGGGACAGCAAAGGAAGTCACATGACCAGAGACTGCGGGATATGGGACTCCTCTCACTCAAAAGAAGACTTCGAGGAGAACTCGGTGAAAGGCCCAAAATCCTGGAAAGTTCACTGGGGGTTAGTGCAAGGATATTTTTGAACAGGCTACCGAGCAGAATAAGAGGTAGTCGCATAAAATTGCGGAAGCCACGCTCTGGGGCATATGTGCGAGTGAAATACTTCGGCAGTAGAGTAGCGGTAATGTGGGATAAGCTGACTGAATAAACGGTTGGCTTATCATTTGCGAGGCTTCTTAAGGGAATGGTGCATGCTAAGTGGGAAAGGGTTATTCACGGAAGTGGAATACCAAGGATCAGGAAGCAACAGCAGCCCACTCAAGGCTTTTGGTTAGCTTTTGTCAGTGCCTTCGACTAGGGACACTGAATGTGAAGGAAAAGCAACGTCTGCCACCTGGGTGGTTAGGACGGTATTTCTGCGCTGCAGGTAAATCCAATCGCTGAAGAGAACACAGTCTCCACTCCACTTGACGTTCCCGTCCTCACTCAGGATGAACTCCTTAGGAGAGCACCTCAAAGCACAATACCCTAGTGTTGTAGCCCAGACTATCCCTCCAAAATTGGCCTTCAAAAGAAGCATCAGCGAAGAGTTTTGGTCAGTCATTACTGGTTCAGAGGCTCAAACCGGAGCAGACAAAGATGACGACCTACCTTGGCCTGCCTCGAAGCTTAGTACCACCCTTAAGATAGCTCCAGGATTATGAGGCAGAGGGACGTCAAAACAAAAGCTGAGGCCACTTTGCCACCAATTGGTGCCCCGTGAATACCGTTATAGAAGAAGAACTCATTAGCTCCGGTGACTGTCTCGGAACCTGTGAAACAGAAAAAAATCTTCGCCCAGTCGTTGGCTAGATTCGAAGTTGAGAACAAGACCGCGCTTGAAAAGGGACGAACTGATGTAATCAGGGTATCCCCGAGACAATCGCGAAGAATTTAAACCGGAGAGAACAGACGGTGAAGCTTCATTTTGTTAGTCTGCTGAGGGTCATCAGTACGCTTGGCCATGTGGCCGTCAAATGCCTCCTCCGGCCTTGCAAATGGGAGGTTCCCCGGGGAGGCCAGATTAGGGGGCTTAGGCCAGTTGTTTTGGGTTTCAGTTGTCACAGACACCGGGACAGTTTTTATTGACAGCACACAAGATCAAGAGTGCAGCGAAGGGCAAAATCTTAGTTCTAGCCGACGACTCCCCGTTTTGAGCTACATAACCACTGAAGACCCTACATAGTTTTCCCCACGGGATTCAACACAGCTGTTCTGCACTGGCCCAGAGTTTGGGTACTAGAGGTTCCACCAGTGGCATAAGCTTGCCAAGGCGAAATCTCAATTGAATACGAAATTGTGGTGATGAAACAAATAGAGAACTTGGGTAGATTGAGTGCGCGACCTTCGTATTCTGCTGTAGTGAGTGTTCCCGTAAACAGAAGCCAACAGGCTACTGAAACTCCAGCCCAAAAAAGGGGACCTGATCAGACCCGAGTTCCTGGTTGCTGGGAGCCGCAGTTACTTGGACCATTGAGCAGGGGACTAGGCGACTGTAGGCTGATTATATAAACACAACAGATATCGGTAACAAGTGATCGGAACTTGGTACTCGCGCACTAGACTCTTAAGTGATAGGCGTTACTGAGACCTGGATCCAAACCCAAGAGGACGTCAGACGTCAAATTCCCTTCAACTTTGTGCTTCGCCGAGCGGGAATGTTGCGCAGACTGCGATGAAAAGGGTCAATTCTTTTCATGTGAGGGTACTACCAGTAGCGGGGGGAATCCAAACCAAATCTACCTCAAAATCATCATGGTAATTATAACGGTATATTTCTTGACCCCGGTCAAGACACATGCACAAGGCTAGATCAGAGAATACAGTAATACATAACAATGGGGGTGTTCTCAATTTTGAAATTTGAGAATCACACAGTAACCGAAATAAAACGGTAAAGTTTAGTGGTGTTTGAGTGAACTAAATTGGAGACGGTTAACGCGGGACTTGTGAACCAGTGTCAAATTTGGGAGGCGTTTTGGATAGCTGGACAAACGTGGGGATGTTGATGTAAGCGAAGTGATCGCAAAGACCAGTAAAGCAACAGGCTTTGGACATCACAACATGGAATAGTACACTATTTGTCTTATGGGTGCCAAAAGGTGGCCGCGACGGGTTAAGGCGTCCAGGAAAGGATGCGAGTGTGTACCAACTGGATACTTGGACGATCACTAACGAGTAGCCGAGTGGAAGGGTTACGAAAAGACAAGGCCAAAAATAAAGTCTCAAGTAGTTAGCTACTTGCAGTCAGAGATGCCAGCGAAATATAGACGACTGATCCAACATTGGGTAACTTATTGTGGAGGGAGCCTGTGAACAAATGCAAATGAGTCAGATGTGATAATAAGACAGACCTTTTTGTGTGGGTGACTTCCGTGTCATATGGAAATTCACATGAGGGCAAAAAGCCTCAGGAGGAATGCAGTTAACTTTTGAATAGCATGAATGGTGCATGGACTTCTTCGAAGAAACAGACTATTGGAGACAAACGCTACTGATGCTGCCAAGCAGAAGTTGGGAGTGGGTAAAGATAACATTTTCTGTATACTCGATAAAAAGAATGAATGACAAAATTCTGGTTGGCCACAGATGTTTGATACTTTGCCTCACAAAGGCATTGTTTGCAGGTGATGGCAGGTAGAAAGATGAGGGTGGCAGGCAAAAAAGGGCTAGCCTGACAAACTGGGCAGATTCGGTTGGGAAAGCAGCGGCGAGGGCTAAATTTCGGCCACTGCTTTCGTACTGCAAAGCAGAACAAATTGAACTGTTGAAACGGTGTACAGGAAATAGATGTTGAGCGGGTATGGGTTGATGATTGGTGTCAGGAGTCCACTCTGTGATCCGGCGAGACTTTAACAATGGATTTTTGCTCCGTTTTTAGGATTATGATCACTGGTCAGTCATGTACGGTGCTTTGTATAACTTCAGCTGACGTGAGTATAGGTTTAAACCATTGTCAATCTGATCGATCAAATCGTTTAGCCCTTACGGTAATCCGGGAATAACGTCAAATTGGCCTACGGCTACCCGAATAACCAGGAGTGCGGCAGTCTGAAGGGTGTTCCAGCCGTGGGTTATGGTTATCGTTTTAATAGAAACCAGAAAATGAACATTTGTTATCGGACTGCTCGTGGGCCGATCTGTGGGGGATCAGCGGATGGAGACTGGTAATCTTCTAGGGTAGTTGGGTGACAGTAGAGATATGGGAAAGTTCATCAACACAGATAGAAGATATAAATTGCAAGATGCTAGCATTTCTTTTAATCTTCTCAGTCGCGTACGTAAAACATGCGATTTCGTGTTCAAATGTGTGCCTGCCGTGGCGGTAACCAATCAGGTTTACCGAACGGTTTCCGAGTTTCGCTTGACACTATCTACTCCATTGTTTTGCTCTGTGCTCCATTTGAACACGAAATCGCATGTTTTACGTACGCGACTGAGAAGATTAAAAGAAATGCTAGCATCTCGCAATTTATGTCTTCTATCTGTTTTGATGAACTGGATCAAGGGGACCCAATGTTTCAAATTTCTCAAACGAAGACTCCCCGCTAACATCACGAGAGCCTTGGATCGTCTGTTGACGTTACGTTGCAAACTCACAGTGGAAAAGATACGTGTTGACTTTTTGAACGAATGCCTATCTACTTGCCGGTTTCCAAACCAATTTTTGAAAATCCTGTCAAACGCAAAGCTACCGAGAAACAATGCAAACCTAGTTAGAATCGCGGACTCCCACATTGAGGCGGCCCGGGAACAGATAACAAAATTCAGAGAAACCCAGCAACGCTTTGCAGTCATCTTATCAAGTCTATCACTTGTGTGTCGAATTAAGTTTGAAAATTTCTCAAAAGAAATGTTGCAAGAAACCAGAACCAAAACTATGGAAAAATTTTATGGGAGACTTTGCAATCCCAAAGAGGTACCAATGTTCCCGTCAGATACAACCAAGTATGTGCACAATTTTTCCGCCTTACAACTGACAAAAGCACAAAAAGAAGTCCTATCATTAGGTCTGAAGTTCAAGTTGCCTCCGAAAAACATCAACCAGTTACAAATGGAAGCTCAATTCGAAAACTTGAATGACCAAGTCAAAAATCTGACTCCGGCCTCAGAGGACAAAGCAGGTTGGTTTAGGGCGAAATTGGTCGATCTTTCGGAAGTATTCAACTCAACCCCTGTCCGACAAAAATGCTGTCTATCACAAGAACACTACACGGCAATTAGACAATTGAAAGAGATGAAAGATGTGGTATTTCTTCAACCAAACAAGGGATCAGGTGTCGTCATCATGAAGAGACAAGACTACCTTAAAAAGATGGATAGCACTTTGGGGGACAAACGACGATTTATTCCGGATTCGACCCCAGAGAACAACTTGCTGGTAGAGAAACAGGTCACACGACACCTCCAGATATTACGCTTGCATGGATTTATCTCTGAGGACCTATACAGAAAACTGAAACCGATTGGCACCCAAACGCCAAAACTGAGGGGTTCTCCGAAAATTCACAAGCCTGATGTTCCATTGAGACCTATTTTATGTATGCAGAACTCAGCGTGCCACAAACTGGCACGCTGGCTGGTGGATATGCTATCTCGCATCCGAAAGCACATGACATCACACTGTCTTAAGGACTCATTTGAACTATCAGATATCCTGGAGCGAACATCCGTGAGTTCTCAAAAAATGTTTTCTGTAGATGTTGATTCACTTTTCACTAGTGTACCCCTAAGAGAAACGGTAGAGTATTTGTGCGACATGGTAGCAACACTCAAACCCACGTTACCGATTCCTGTTACATACATCAGGGATCTCATTCTCTTATGTACAGAAAACATACGTTTTGATTTTGAAGGACAGTCATACAAACAGATTGATGGTGTGGCAATGGGTAGCCCTCTTGGACCCACATTGGCAGATATCTTTTTGGGGATGATTGAGAAAAATGTACATCAGAATATCATCCAGTTTACCCTGTACAAGTGTTATGTCGATGATATTTTGATTTTTACTGAGGAAGAACGGTTCACTAAGTTCTTCAACCTAATGAACACCATGCATCCCAATCTATCAGTCACATGTGAAACAGAGAGTGGCAGCAGCCTCCCTTTTTTGGATATCATGATACAAAAACGTGCAGATGGGACAATTCAGAAGACTATCCATCGTAAAGCAACATGGAGTGGACAATATATTCAGTTCTCCAGTTTCGCTCCAGTTGCCTACAAAAGGGGCTTGGTCAAGACCCTGTTCCACAGAGCGCGAAAAATCTGCAGTGTAGACCAACTGAAAAAGGAAGAAGAGTTCTTATCCCAAACTCTCTGTGCCAATGGATACCCGGAAAAGTTCATTGAAATCCACAAAAGAGAAAGGCCTAAGACCGTACAAGTCGACACGGTCGAGAAGAAACGAGTTACACTAGTGTTGCCGTTTAAAGGGGATCATCTGTTCAATCGGATTAGCCAAAATCTAAAGTGTGCACTAAAGCGCACCTACTTGGCGGCTGAATTGCAGATTTCGCAAACCACCAAACGACTAAACCTCCAAGCACATTCAAACAGAGTCGCGAACCTGAATGCCTCTCACATCATTTATCAGTTCACCTGCAGCTGCGGTGACACCTACATAGGCAGAACGGATCGTTGCCTTAGTCAAAGAATGGGGGAGCATGTACCGAAGTGGTTAGTGCAGTGGATGAGTCATCCTCCACCCGGACAACAGACGACGACTAGAAACCCGGCTTCATCGATCGCGAAACACCTTGTGACCTCTCGTAATCGGATTGATCCGGGTCAAGCGTTCCGAGTGATTGCATGGAATCGGAACCCAAAGCTCCTAGCTTTCTGTGAGGCAGTGTTGATAAGTAGACTTAGGCCCCCACTGTGTGCACAGAAACTGTTGACCCACAATGTGTGCCTGCCGTGGCGGTAACCAATCAGGTTTACCGAACGGTTTCCGAGTTTCGCTTGACACTATCTACTCCATTGTTTTGCTCTGTGCTCCATTTGAACACGAAATCGCATGTTTTACGTACGCGACTGAGAAGATTAAAAGAAATGCTAGCATCTCGCAATTTATGTCTTCTATCTGTTTTGATGAACTGGATCAAGGGGACCCAATGTTTCAAATATGGGAAAGTATCAAGCGCAGGCTCAGCCGGAGTGCAAAATAACTCAGTTGTTAGGTGGTGGATGAGGAGAAGTGGGGCCATTTGGGAACCAGGAATAAAACAAGAGGGTGGGATCGGGGAGAGGAGCGGAAAATACAAAGCGGCAACACGGTTGCTGCACCAGCCTTGAGCGAGGACGGCCAACATGGTGAAATGGAAAGAAAGTACTCGGTGTTAAGGCTAGGCTTTTTCATGTGAGTGCAAACGTGCTGATATTCCGTGGGGTCATGATAAATCAGGAGTAAACGGATTCAGGGTGGAATAAGGTCCTAACTTACCATGGGCATATGGGCAGATCGGTGAGTCTTTGTTATTGACAAATAGTGATCTGCGTGGCAAGACTACGGTATGCGAGAAAAGTGCAAGAAAGGCAAGATGAGGCCACTGAGTTCTAGCCTGAGACAGAAGAATTAAGTGAAGGTGGGCACCTTTTACTTAGAGAAGAAGCGGCATTTATAAGGAAACTAGACATTTTGGTTGGATAGCTGAGTCAGAAACGTAGCTGACAAGCTATCTCTGACTTTGGCTATTAATATTATTGCGTGGGCTTGAGGAGAACATAGAAAGGGTGAAGTAGTAGGTGGTAAACTGTTAAAGTGCGATGACTACCTTTCTCATTCCGTTAACCAGTACTGGTGAGGCTAAGCCGATGGCTGTCAACCGTAGGCAAATCAGTACCGAAGTGTCACCAGAGCCGGGGCGGCATAGTGTAACTATTCCAACCGTGTATTCCCTACCTCATTGTGCATCAGCAGGCTGGTTTTGGGTTTTGCAGGGAATCCAAAATGGTTGAAACTGGGAAAGGCGGGGTCGGCAAGCACATGTGGGGCTCGGGTGGCATGCTGTCACCCGGCACTAGTTCAGACGAAAGGACCAGAAGGCTATCTCATAAGCTTTGGGTTTCCCATATGCAGGGTCGGGTCCAGTCTGTCACCAAAAGGGGGCAGAGATCATTAGCCCAAGACCTCCCCAGCCGGAAGGTTTTTTTCGTTCCATTTTTTACAGAGGAGTAGGGGAGCAAATTTACACCCTAGAGTGACCTTACCATCTCCCCCTGACAGGCCTTTCTTTATACAAGACCGCTAGAAATGGTTGTTCCCCTTCTGTGAGATTTCCACAAACTAGATGCCAAAATCTTTGGAGGTGTTGCTACCGCAAGCAATGGAAGGAAAGGACAGAGGATGGGCCAAGCACTCAGATATTGGCAACATTCATGGGACTATCATTTGACCGCTTGCTTCTGCCAAAAACAGAGCCGAAGGGGCTGCATTATATACGCGAGCTATCTGGTGACTGCATCGCCGACTACGATATTCTGGGTAAGCTCGTGGGCATGACGACCTTGGTGAAAATGTATCAACTCTGGCCGTCAGCTATTGCTGAAGCATCGGGCGATTGGCACGGATAAATCAACGGGCTTCAGCCAAAAGTCACACGGTGAAGATAAGAGCTGAATAGTTGTAAAAATCTGGGATTCAGTAAATCGAGCGACAGGCGTAAAAGTAGGTCAAATTCAGGTGACGTCCACCGGATTGGCGCTGCTCTAACAGAGCTTTGATCTGGTTTTTAACTGCTAGCTAAGTGTATGTATGCAAATTAGAGTGTAAAATGACACTGCCTGATGAGGGAGGAGAAGAAAAGTGGATGGAGCATAACGAGGAAGCATATATATATATATATATGTACCTGAAAGCGATTATCAGACGGGTTATGAGAAGGGGGTCGGACGCAAAAGACTGACTCATGGTAGCCTAATTAGCGAGAAAGTCTACATATGCTTCGTCTACCTTTATATTACTGTGGGTCATGCTGGTTACAGAAGACACGTCTAGGATTCTGCCTAGAGCTCCTTTAAATTGTTTTAGCGTGCGACACGATCCCAGCAGGTCGGGAAGCTTGTTCCAGAGGCTGGGATTGATCACCAAGAAATATCTAGATCTGACTGACAGCCTAGAGTGGGGAGTTGTAATGACGAATTGTATGTAACGGAGGGAGTAAGGAGTCTCACTAGAGAAACCAAGTGGGCAGTCGGATTGGTGGACCTTTGAGTGCAGAAGGATGAAAAGAAATGAAAGATCGAGCTTGATACAAAGTGACCATAGGGGTTCAAGCCGGAGTGGTTCTCACCCAGCTCTGTAATTAGGGTTTGAATAGGGGACAAGCAATTCTTCGGTGAAGAAGAGTTGCGCTTCCTCTGTACTGACCCGGTCAGCCTCCCGCATCAAGGTAAAGACCAGGGGACAGTATTTCAGCAGCAACCTAGCGTGTGTCTTGCGTATCAGGAGCTTGCTCCCCTGAGTGAGGTATGTTCTGAGGATAAGCCACTTGGACCACCTTCATGGCTAACCACGAAGAAATGGTAGTTTTCCGTGTGTGCCACAGCCCGTCTCCATCAACAGAGGAAGATGATCAGACAGCTCGATATTTACGGCTTCCTACAGGATTGTGGGGGAGGAAGTCATGAAGCTGGGGAATCTTTAAGCACCGGAGGTTAACTGGGCAAACAAACTAGCCCCTGGGAAATCGGTCGGCCACAGTGTGCTGCGCTACGTACAAAGTGTGGGCCTGGCCGGACATGCCGCCTGGGAGACTAGATGGAGGCAAGAGCAAAGGCTATCTAGCTTGGAACCCTGTGATCATAATGTACTCAAGGGACTTTTAAGGCCTTCTGGTTGAGGTTTGACTATGGAAAGGGACTACGTTGCTCCCTGCTCAACACTTAACCTGGACCGGCTAGAAGCCACGACAACGGGGTACGTGGCCACCACCTGATAGACCAAACGTTGTTGGAGGAACGGAAGACGGGATGTGATGAAAAGGCGGGCAGGACGAGAACTTTATGAAACTGCTCTAAGGGCACGTTAGGATAGACCTCCTATCGGTGTCTGACAGAGTGGCTCCTCTTACGAAGGCTCGACGGGGGGTGGCGCTTGGGCATAGTGGAGAAGACGGACCCGAACGGCCTTTTAGAGAAAGAAACCTGCTTGAGCGAGATACCGAAAAAATGGTGTTCACAGACTTTGCCTGCAGTATCTAGCAGAAAAATCTGAGTAGTATGAGAGTCAGAACGCGTGCAAAAGTGAGAGCGGCGTTTATCCAAAGTTGTCAAAATAAACTCAAAGAGGTGCTGCAGTTACCTGCAAGCCGAGGCGGCTCCAAGAGTAGCCGTCAAAAACGTAAGAGCTACCCTGTTTCGAGCATTCACCAGCAACTCCGAGAAGGCAAGTACCTTCGGCATCACTTCCAGCAGGTTCATAAACAAGACAACGAGATTCTGGGCCTCCCTCTGATGGCTGCTGAGGCCGCCTCCTAAAAGGCAGAGGAGCTATTACGGAAAATGAGTTGCATAATTCAAGGTGGCTTGATAAGAACTGAGGCGGCGGAGTCCAGTAGTACCAGTCCAGCCCTCGTCCAGCGTCTGATGGAGGTTTTGGGCCAAAAACTGTTGAACGGATCGCTAGGCCAGTTACGGGTAGGACTTTTGAGATCAAACAGAAGGATATCCTGTCAAAGGAACGATGTGTGTTGAGCTGTATACTCTAGGGTAGTTTACTAGGCCTTTGTTGTACTTCAGGCGCAAAACCGACTTAGATCTGGGCCAAGAAAATCAGTAATTTTTGTTTGCAAATGACAGAGAATTCTTTAGCTCGGTAGCAACAAATTCCACGCAGCTGAATCTGAAGGTTGTGCATTACTTTCCAGTGGTCTGGGACTTATGGTATCACGCGGTGTCGATCGCAAGCGGAAAATACTCACCAAAGGTTCCTATCACGTGCCTATCCCTTGGTAAAGCGGATTTAGCAACACACATCATTCGGCACATTTTTGACATGCTTGGTTATATTGCACTCCTTTTTGGAAGTGGTTCAGTTTGACTTGACCTGGGAACCTGTTCGTGGCGATTGCTTTTGACATTGAATAAGGCTGAATTTTGGTTCTTCCCTGGTTATCTATTTAGCCACACGACTGAGGCTCCTGTTCGTTTTGTACGTTTAGCTTTACCAACAAGGTACCGTAGAATTTACGGATCAATCTGCTCTTTGTTTGGGATCCTTTCCCTTGGCTACGAGTTACTCTGACACTGAGTGGCGACTCACACTTACAGCTGGACAATATCAGATGTTTCCACCTTGTAAGTGGTGGGGAACTTTAAACGACAAGGTATCTTGGAGAGGCAACCGAGCGCATTTATTTCACGGAAGTAAAAACAACACAAAGCCTTGTGATATCTCTGTCGGACAACTGGTGATCTGAGGCTCAGTGCTGCGCAGACATCCAGAAAGCCTCCCTGAGACTTTACAGGCTAAGGAGAACTGTAGCATCCAGAAAAACCTGGGTTATATCGGTGTATTACTAGATTTTTTTTGGCCGCACTTGGAACATTATGTCCTGGTTTGTTGTCCTTGGAAAAGGACACCAAACTTTTCGAACAGGTTCATCGATGTTCCACCAGATGGCTCGCTAGCTTGAGACGACTAGCTTGCAAACAGAGACTCAAGACGTTGGATCTTGCTTGAATTCAGAGGGCGTAGAGGCGACCTAATAGAGGCTTCTAAGGTGCCTCAGGGGTATGCTGATCTCCACGGGCTGACTATGTCGTTGTTAAGCCTTAGTGGCCGCATAGCGAGCACTGAAAGGAGAGAGAGTTTCAATTAGATTTAGAGTTATCTCTTTGACATTTAGGGTTGAAAGTGGCTGGAACAGTCTCACAATGGAAATAAAACGGCTGTAAAGTTCAGGCACTGAGTGTGCCACAGCTGAGACAGTGTATTTGCGAAAGCAAGATGCAGGTAGCTGTCCCACTCAGTACATTTTGCACTTCCGCTTTTTATCACGGTTATCCCCGTAATTCCCCGGTAGTGAGCAGCCTGTTGGAGGCCACGGTGATGTTCGATAAGTATAAGTATAGGATATTGCAACCAATTCCAGTGATGGTATATTTCGGATGAGCCGGAAGCATGTTACGAAGCACGACCAGATGATCCGGGTAGAGTTAGGAATGGACTTTTCGAGACGGCATAACTTATGTACACAGAAGGTTGAGGGAGATTGTTTACGTGGACGAAATCGAGGATAATGCCCGAAAAAGTTATAGGTCTAGGTCAATTGGCCAGTTCCGCTTGTGGCTGATAAGTTGGTTGGCTAGTTGGATTATTTACAATATCAATACTGGAGGTGAGCACTACCACTGGGAATTGGAGCGAAATCAAGGAACTTTTGCTAAGCTATACTTAGAAGAAGAGCTTATCAAAGGGGGCCCGAACAGTCATTGTATGCCACAGAGTATAAAAGACGTATACATAGGAAACTGGATGATGTATACGAATGGATCTTCGGAGATAAGTAGTAATGGTCTAATGGGCCATATGGTGGTAGATACTTGACGGCGAGGTGCCAAAGTATGCAACCACAAGAACTATGTGCAACGCATCTGAATGGGGGCGGGTGCTATTTTAAGAATAGTGTTGGGAGAAACAGCAGGAGGAGAGCAGCTAAGCCTTGGGTGGATTATTTACATTGACGCAGGTATGTTACGAAGTGGCAGCAAGATAATGAAATAATTGTTATGAATCGATGCGTAGAGGGACTGCGGGGGCCGATAGCATGCAGGAGCGTCCATAGGAGGGAGAGTAGATAACCGCTCTGGTGACCGTTCTTAATAGCGGAGAAAGCAACTACGGTGAAGGGAGATATGGAACCACTGGTTTCGACACGAAGGCTGGATCCGAACGTGGAATTTGGAACAGGAATAAAAACAGTCAGCTTATGTGGCAGAAGAAATTGAAGGTTCGACACTGGTGGAATAAGTCATAGGGCAAACGAGGGACAACTCCGGAGGGACAGGGGGAAATCGAGGTGATTGTAAAGGGAAAGCCAGAGGATGACGGGTGTTGGGACTCGAATTGTATGCGCATGTTGCAGTGGTCGAGAAGTAAAAACGTGAAAGCAAAAGATAAATCAACGTGGAGTGCGGAAAAGTAACAGCAATTACGAAGATGTGTAGTTGGCCGAGGAGATGATAGAACGGATGAATGGTAGGTACACATCTTTTGATGAACGTTGCAATAAATGTGCCATGTCATAAAGACGTGCGACTAAAGCTGCATTACAAGTAACTGAGAAGGCTGGGGTGTGACAACAGACAGTATGGATGCTGGTTGCTTACGGAATTGTATATATATTAAGTCAGATGAAACGAGTCAAACGAATCAATCGAGTGGCACTTCTTGTGGGAGAGAGGAACAGACAAAGCTTTGAGAGGAAGGTCGACAGAGGACAGGTGAGCACTCAGCGGTTTATACTGTATACCGGGTGAATAATGATTTATCCGTATAAAGGCGGCATTTGATGACGAACCAACCCCGGATGCTTTGGAAAGTGGTTGCATGGACGGAAAGCGCGCGACGATGAAGTTATCACAGGTGGACGGTAAGTGCACAATTTGTTGAACATTATGGCAGGTGCCTTGAGTATGACACTCGCAGAGCTTCATAGTAAATGTACCTGAGAGTTACAAATGTGAGGGGGTCAAACGGCATAACGAGAGCAGGATAAGGAGGCCGATGGGCACTTGTACTGATGGAGAGAGCAAACAATCGCTAATCACATTTATGACCGCCCATTTAGCCGCTCTCGATGGATGGTGCTCAAAGTGGGCTATGAAATTCTCCGCTGATAAGTGTATTTATTTAACTTACGAAAGCCAGGTTCCTCCTGGCTCCTCATGCATCGGCGGTTCACCCATCGACAGCCGGCCCTTAGTAAGAGACCTTGGCTTAAGTTATTCTTTCTCTTTCAACTTCTCCGAACATATCGGCTTCCAAACGGAAAAGGCTAAAAAGTGTCTCGGCTTTTTGTTCAGACAGTTTTGGCTTGGAGAGAGCATTCTTTACATGTACAATGTACATGCCAGGTCCCTTCTTGAATACTGTCCCTTATTTTTCACTAGTATGCGAAAATCCGACAGTACTATCATCGGGGGTATTCAGAGAAGATTCACAAGGCAGCTCATTGGTTGGTCGTCAAACTTAAACTAGAGGGGACGACGGCTATCTCTCATAATCGAACCACTGTGGATTCGTCGCATCAAGCTGACCCTGGTACTTCCGTATAAGCTATTGGCTGAGCAATCTTATTCCTTCAACCACTTGCTCTTCTCCCCGGGTACTGAACATTCACTCCAGAATAGACAGTATACTATTACCACATCCTCCTCAAGGACTGTTCTACGTTCTAAGTTGTTTCTCTTCACCCACTCCAGAACCTGGAATAGACTTCCTCTGCACATCAGGTCTTCCCAGTCAAAGTAGGCGTTCATGCACGTTATTGACACATTCCTTTCCGTCCCAACCGTTTTGCGCTCATTCAACCTTCACAAAAACCGAAAGGTGAGCTTACGAGAAAGGCTTCGACTTTCAAGCCGTTGTTCTGTTTTCTCGCTTTAGCTCACCTTCCTGAATAACTTCACTGATTTTGAATTCTGAATGCTATGTTTGACCGCTTCGTTTTAGACTTCCCCATCGACCTATTTAAAGCATGTCCAAGTCCACTAATTGTTACTCCATGCCAACTTATGGGATCCTGCCAATTTAACTTTGAAATAAGTCCTTCCAGGTGCCTTCGCATTTATAGAGAGGCCACTATAGTACCCCCCACAGATTGTCAATATGCCTCATCCGCTCCACAATTTACCACCTTCATTTAGTTATACCACTTCCGCGGCCCTGAAACCAACCTCAACAACGCTATGGAAACTGCATCAGTATCTACCCGCTGGTCCGCTTTATATATATATATATATGCATATACATATATACATATGTATATACGTATATACTAACTACTGTCCTTCAATTATTAACACAAGCATGGTAGGTAACCCAACGCTCCTCGATATCCCTCAGCTTATGTTGCCTCTTTTCCACACCAGGTCCCACCACATGCACTTCCATCACCACCTCCGCGATTTTGAACTGAAAAATCTAGTCTGGTTTCTCTCACTTAGCGTGGCTCACTAACTGAACTCAACATCTAGTTATGACGTCACCAATTCCGCCCCCACCCTATCCCCAGCTGAGCTTCTTCCGTAAATTCGTGCAGAATTTACTTGTTTTCTTCTGCTGACTAACTACCCTAGATCAAATCCCAACCTGGTTACTGAACCTCACTGCTCTCATTTATTCATTGTTCACTGCTTCCTTCTTTAATCTCATGTGTCATAGAACAGGCTTTGCCTTAGTCCATCTACACCACGTCGTTAGTCGTGCAGTTATTGGTACAGTTTCCTCTAAGGCATCCAGGGAAGAAACTTACAAACAGCTTCGCAAGATATTCCCATAACCTAAAATAAATCAGGGTTTTTTCTGAACAATAAAATCTGAGATTAGCAACTGACCTACGGATCAGTCTCTCTCAAAGTTCCTTGAAATATCTTGCTTGAATCGACTACCAATCGCTTTATTCACCGGGAGGCAAACCGAGTTCAACCTACAAGCACTAAACTCCTCCGGCTTTCTACCTCTTGGTGCCTTGTTCAGTACCACTGGTTGATATATACAGTGAAGCCAGTAACAACTATATCGCGCTTCAGCGAAACTTATCGTCCTTAGAGAAACAGTTACCATCCATGGAAGATGAGCTGACCATGCTGTTGCCACTAGCATATATTGTCGATCCCTTACAACATCTGAACACTAAATGTCTACTATCTGCAAGCCGTTTCCTGGACTCAGTTGCGTCCGAAGTCCATAGAAAGATGAAAAGTTCCAAAAGCGCCGTAGTCTTCAATGTTCCAGAAAGTTTGCCTCTTTCCTCGGTCAAACAGTCATTGCTCAAGGCTTTTGGTGTCACACCACGAGTGCTACTGCAAAAGACTCAGAAAACGGTCACACCGAAACATGTGCCCGCTTCAGTTTCAATTCCTAGAACAGAGCGCTGCCGTGGATGTCGTTGGAAAAAGAGAGTTCATCGCATAGTCTACTTTACTTTAAAATATATAAATTGCTCCTGATAAAAACTTTTTGAAGAGGAAGGGCCTTAGATCGAAAGCCGGCAACCAAGTACTCCCACCACCCTCTGATCCAGTGCCACCAACCCACTCTGAGAAATTTCCCACGGTAAACAACTCGTCACCCCTCCCGCTGACCAGTTCACCAGCAAAAAGTGTGGACCTAGATTTGTCCCGTTCACCTCAACGTCCCTCTAAAAGTCTCCATGTTGCACACTAGTCTCCACCACTGTCTACCCACAGGCGAGCAATACAACCCTCCTCTCAGCCAGCGGCCATTCACGCCCTGGTCTTCCTTCCAAATGAGCCAACAAATCGCCAGATTCCAAAGCGCCACCCAGCACCGGCCAGCCAGCGGCAGGATTGTCTCCCGATGCTTCGTCACAAAGTCACCCTCGTCACCTATTGCTCTTTATGGCCAAGACCTCCCCCACACTGACATCGTCATGCTGTCAGCTCCAATCGACAGTCGACTTATGACCTCTCGCGCTCCAGCCAACCGGCATATTTCCCATCAGCATCCTCCACCACGGGAGTACTTAAGAAATCGCGTCGCCCACCCTAGCGCTAGCCCACCAGCGCATATATGTGGTCCCCCGGAGGTCCGCGTACCCAACTGCTACATTCCACATCCTCAAACTCAGAAGCCGCCGTCATCACGTCCACAGACACAGTACCACATCACAAGTTTTCCACTTAGTGTACTGCCCCCATCGTTAGCTCTACCGAAGTCGAATCATTCAGGACGAGCTAACAGTACGGTTGCCAACCGTTACCACAACGTATGGCCCGTGCCTGACTCTTTTCCGCCTTATCGTATGCCCCATTTTACCCCTCCTCACCATCCGACATCGCCGTATACTACTCTGACCCCACTGCACACTTCGCCGACTGACCATTCATAACAAAGCCTCCTTCATCAACAGTCCTTTAGCCACTACTCCACCCCCACATACTCTTTCCGTGGAGCCTTGTGAGAAGCCTGCTGCTTCAACAAACTCTATCCAAAAAATCATACTTTTCTCTTTCGAATCCCACTTACCCTGCCATTCATCATTCTCCTCATAGGGCCGCTACCAAAACCATGGCTGCCTCGCCCCTACTGCTCCCCACCCCCATACTGACCCCCTAGCATCACTGTTAACCCTCCCCCGATTTGAACGTGATCTGCTCCAAAGTTCCCACTTAGAGTCACCATACCCCCTCCAGATGTGTTATCCCGCGTTACAATAACACATCAGCAAACTAGTGTTATTTTCCACTGAACGTCATGAGTGTTTAGCCCATCGTACAATCTGTGGCGATAAGGATAGGGCAGTCCTAACGGAAGCAGTAACTCATGCCCAGTCCTACGGCTTGGGTGATCCGCTTATTGATCACCGCTCTCCCACGCACACTTTGGCTACCAAATCCACTGACGACTCGAAGCCTCCCACAGAAGTGCTTTTCATAACACTATTCAACTCCTGTTACTTCTGGAACAAGCTTTTCGCTATGAAAAGACTGACTGTCGTCCACAAATTCGACATTATCCTGATCACTGAGACTTGGCTCACAGAGCGCACACCTGAACAAATATCACTGGTCGGTTATCAAACCTTCAAGACTCACGAATATACCGCCGCCGTGGAAGTTGCATGGGGTATGTCAAGAGCAGCCCTTCTGCCACCCCACTGGAGAATACCGTGCTGGCAAATGTCAAAGATTCTGTATGGCCTGCAATTTCTTTACCCCAGATGACCATGGTTTTAGGCTGTACATATCGACCCCCCAGCAACGACACTTCAACATTCAGCCCCACTACTGATGTATTTAATTACATCGCTGACCCGCCATTTGGAGGTAAATTTACAGCAGGCGGCTTCAATGCTACGGGTGTAAACTGGTCCTTCTTGACTGCCCCTTACAAATATTTTCAATCCGCTTCATGCATTCGCCTGGGCCAGTGGGCCCAACTAGTAAAACAGCCTACCAGAAAAAATAACATCCTTGATCTGATATTTACCCCGGGTCTCACAAATGTCTCTGCCTTCGTACTAAACGACTACACAGGTAGCAACCATAAAAACCATCAGTTGCAGATTTCAAGTCAAGCCGCGTATTGATAGATTGCCATGTAACGGTCCATCTTTCCATCACTCTAAATGGGACCATGTTTTCTTTCAAATTCGCTCCAGAGGCTGGGACGAGTTCTTCTTAACAGCAAATCCCCAGTAAGCCGCTGACCTCTTCTACCCAAGTTTGCACTCATGCATCGAAAAAATATCACGCCCCTACAATCCAGTCAGACCAGCAGGTTACCATATAACCATGCTAAAGCAAAAACACGACAAGCCTCGACGGAGGTACCAACTAAATAGAGACATTTCTACGGCCTTCATACTGGAAGGCCTGTTTCGCGAAATCCACCACAAAGCCAGTGACTTACAACTAGTGCAAGAAGCCAAAGCATTAAGCCACCCAAACAAAGCTCAAGAGCTAGCCTGGCTGCACAGGGCTCGTGCCCCTCAGTCAACTCGATTTATGAAACGGATCATCCATCTGGATAATCTCATAACCTCACCTTGAATGATAGCTGACACGTTTAAAGTATTCTTCTTAACCACGGTGTCTCCCACTCCAGCCTGTACCCAGCTTGCCGCCCCGTCTGCCACAAGCTCCTTACTCAGTCCTATCACGGTTACCACTATGGATATAAACAGATACTTCCACACTTTCCAACCGACATTCTACCCCGAACATGACGGCCTACCGTCAGCAATATTCGCTCTTGGCGACCCGGACATTTCCCTCCTACTACTAAACCTATACAACCTATCTCTGCAAACCTAGCCAATGGAAGAAACCAATTATCATCCCCAAGTATAAGAAAGGCGCAGAGCATGACGTTGCCTATTACCGTCCGACTGATCATGCGCCAATGACCTCGAGGCTGCTAGAGAAGGTCGTGAAACACTACCTGACAGACTAGCTTTCTGCATGTAAGCTCATCAGCCCAAGACGGCACGAAGTTCTCAGATCACGGTTGTGTTCGACTTTCCAATTTGACCTTCTGAACTCGGTAACAACAGCTGCTGACAAAGACAGAGCACTCGTCGTCATCTATCCTGATGTGACAAAAGCCTTCGATAGAGTCCCACGTCTGCAGTGGCTGAACAAGACTAGAGGATACTGGATTGAAAACCCCCTGCTCAGTTGGTTTAAATCCTACCTACAAGACCGTCAGCAAGTTACCTGCATCAACGGCCAGATATCAGACCCCCGCTCGGTAAACAGCGGGGTTATACAAGGCAGTGTTCTAGGGTCACCGCTGTTTATACTATATATAAATGACAAGTGCAATATCATCGCTTGTGGCGAGATTTTCTTGTTTGCCTATGATATGAAGATAGCCTACGAATTCGAACGAGGTAACCTACATGTATCATTGAATAACATCACCATCGACGTACAGTCCTTATCTTCCCAGCGTGACCGCTGGGAAGTGGAATTTTCAGTGAACGAAAGCTGTTATCTCACTCTAAGTTGCAACATTCCTCATGGCATGCTTAAGATTAGCGGTGTCTCACTCCCACATTCCACAACAACAGGAGACCTCGGACTGCAAAACGCTTACACTTTTTGTTTCTCTGACCACACTTCCCACATAACTGCACGGGCAAATAAGTCCCTTGGCTTGTTGCAGAGAAACTTCCTTCTCATGAGCATTAAGTCAGAGGTATACAAAACTCATGTTCGCCCAACCCTAGGGTACGATACACTTGTGTTCTCAAATGCGCACAAACGTGACATAATCGACATTGAGAGTGTACAGCGTCGATTTACCAAAACACTATTTGGGCCTTTTACAAACCTAAGTTACAGACAGCGGTGTATACTCCTGCGGCTTGATCCTCCGTGGCTTAAGATAATAAAATTCGGCCTTGCATTTTTGTTTAATTTGCTCCACAAACAAACTGTATCCCCTAGCCCAGTTCAGTTCAGTGCAAACTCGACACATCAGCTGGGGAATAGAGAGCACCGTATAACGATCCCTACTTCTCAGAAATCTGCAAGGAGAAAATTCTTCCTCAGCAAACATGAGACTTTGTACAATACACTCCCAGCTGATATCCTTTACCGAGATTCCCTAATTATATTTGAGTCTAGGCTACACGTGGAGCTGGCCATCCGAAAACTGATCGCTCTTATAAATCCCTATATGACTATGGACAGAGCTTACGAGGAAATCTTTGGATACTAACCAGAATCTTTGATAATCGCTTGGATGTGCCACACCATGCACCGTATTTGCCATTAACTTAGCCTAAACCCACCCGGTTACAATGTCTAAACATAGTAAATCGCATGATTGGGGCCAGTGCCGCTGAAGTCGTATTTGACTATATGAAATACCACTGGTTGCATAAAAGATAGTCTTTAAACGTCCCCAGTGATAATTTTATTTAGTCTTGGCCTTTGTCTCTAACCCAAGACGCATAACATGTCGGACTCCTCAACCTCCATCCAGTAGTCACACTGTATCAAATCATTAGACACTCACACCTCAACTTTCTTCCCTATCATATGACTCTAGCATCCCCATGATTGGCCTATATAACATTTGATACTTGGTCAGCAAAACCACAAACCATCTGTGGATCGTCCTGATGCAAAATGTTGTCAGTGCTGCAAGCAGTGCCCCATCTATGTGCAAACCGGTGTTTTGTTGAGCATAAACCCCATCGGATAATCGCAGGCTGTGGTCGACTCTACCGCCCTCTGCATTTCCTGTCCCATGTAAACGGCCTTGTGGTTCTGAACTTCACGGATAAGGCGAGTGTTAGAGCGGTACTGCTGCAAACATTTCTGGCCGTGATGGTCTCCCCGCATAGAGTTGATCACCAATGAGACATGAACACCAAAAGGTAAGAGTTTGGAATAAAAAAGTGAGTGGAAAAAACAACGCTGTTTTCTCTTCCAGGCACACCAGCCTTGTCACATGTGGCCCAAGTCTCCGAGTTGCAGTGTTGCCACGGACTGACTGGTGTGGTTGACCTATTCCCAACGCGGCTTGGTACATGCGGTCCATGTTTCGGCCGGGGCCTGGGAGCAGTGGTCATTCACCAAAAGTAGCTCCGTTTTCTCTGACAGCCAGTTACCTGACTGTAATAGGACCATAAAAGATAGTAAAAACGTCTGAAAAAGTGTGGATCATTCTTGGAGCGCCGCATGCTGGATGCCAGTGGATTTGTGCTGTGCTACGCCCCCATCTGCAGCAGGCCCTTGTGCAGCCTACCGTGAGCACCGAATGAAGACCGTTAGAGTACGCTTCCCTGACGAAAATTCGGGCCCATCTCATTCCCACCTCTCACGGTTCTACAAACCAGTCCTCAAACCGGCGTTGTCCTGCTTTTCAATGTGACAACGTTGACAAAGATGCCACAACAACCTTGAAATCACCTCTACACCAGATTTCCCTGCTCATACTCGAGTATAATCTCAGTGCTATAGCACCATAGAGTACCAGCATAGACGAAATCATGTTCACGTTCATCGGCACGCGACCAATTTTCTCTAATGCATCGCCACCGACACCCAAATAGTTCTTTCTACTTTAAGGCTCCTCAGAAACTGTTCAGTATAGAATAACCACTATACCGGTGGAGACAGTAACAGTATAGTGCTACACTAACAGTGTGCCAGTCCCATTCGCTCACAGTCTGTTACTTCAAATCAGTCTTATCGCCTCGAAGCTAAACTGCGTTCTGCGTGGGCAAACGGTATCGAGGGCTTTCATTCCTAACCATTCTAAACGGTGATGCCTTAGGTCGTTTGTTAGTATCCGAGCAATGCCTTGCAAAGTGCAGGCCATAACCCCTTTGGAATGCATACTCAGTTGCCTAACCGGTGTGCGAAACTTTGTTAGCGTGTAGCAATACAGCGCAAATCCACTGAGAGCCTATTTTACTCAGAATGTGGAGTAGGTGTCTCTGACTACTCAAATGAAACTTCATGCACGCCCCAATCACAAAAACCTAACCAGTTCAATATTATTGTCTTCGTACATTATCATAACCCACAGCTGGAACCACGTCCAGACTGCAATCCCTAAATATTTCAGGTTCGTTGTCTCCCACTATCTCAGTTGCAAAACTGGATAACCAAGGATACCACTTTGACTCGTACCAACAGAGACCCAAGCGGAAAATGTCATAGCGACTGGGACCGAAATCAAGCCACCTGACAGGAAATACTCCCAATTGGTTATCAGATCGTTCGGCGTTTTCTAACGCTAAGCCCATCCTGCAGCTATCACCTTCGCAGCCAACACAAATCCCGGTTCACGCGCATCCTGCTAATATACCGGTCAGTACCAGTCATCAGTTCATTCAGTCATATTCGCCACACTTGGCTGACTGACCGACACATACCTGACCCTGCCTGAAGAAACATAAACATAGGATGTTGTACACTACCAGAATTGACGCTCAATAACACTGAAGCCAAATGCGTCAACATATACATATACGTATATATTTGTCGGTGAAACAGCATAATATTGCTCAAGTCCATGCGGAGATTCTCCACTTTAGTATCCGTTGCCACAGTTCATCTTTTTCCCCAACAGCAGCGGGCTGGAAATTGACTCTCAAATTTTCGAGGACCCTCCAATTGCGCTTTCTCATTCCCGAATGGTACAGGTTACTGATCCCGAAATTAAACTCACCTTTTTATGGATTGCTGTTCCCCCCACATACACCAGTGTACTCAAGTTCACTTTCACGAAGTAGGTCTCATGTCTCCGGTTCAAACTCATCCCGTTTGTTGAACCCCGGTAAATCCGTCATTCAGAGTTAGCATCATATTCATGAATAGCTATTCTCTTAGCCCGCGTCGACTTTCCCGAGTATACACCTGTACAATTTTTTAATCCCTCCCCGTCTTCTTGGTCAGAAATTAATCTGTCTGCAGAACCTCAGTAAGCCTCAGTTTTCTTCGGCTTGCATCATTCTCGTTCATATTGCATCTTCGGTACTGTGTTAACGATTTTTTGACATCCTCACGCCGCAACACGGCCCAGATCGAATTCGAATCTTGTTCGAAATTGCCGGGAAAACTGTTATTAGAGTGATCCTTTCAAACTATTGCTTGCTGTGTTTTTCTATCGCCGATGCTCTTGACTTTTATCCTTAGAATTTGTGAATATTTCATTTTATTAGGCAACGTATTACATCATGATCATGGGCTTGGGCACGTGTCTCGACCATGGCCGAAAAGTACACGAATATTATAATAACATCAAGGCCTATCTACCCCGTCATTCTGGTTTTTTGTACCAAACATCATCTATTTACCGATCCATGTATGTCTCGCTCCTTCAACGTCTCACCTTCTTTAGGATCTCCCACCGTATAGCAACAGAATGGGCATTAGCCCGACACTCCTTGATGTCCTTTTGCTTACGTTGCCTCTTCTCCACACCAGGTCCCCCCACATGCACTTCCATCACCACCTCCGCGATTTTGAACTGTAAAATCTAGTCCGGTTTCTCTCACTTAGCGTGGCTCACTAACTGAATTCAACATCCAGTTATGACGTCACCAATTCTGCCTCAACCCCATCCCCCAGCTAAGTTTCTTCCATGATTCCATGCAGGACTTAGTCTTTTCTCCTGCTGAATGACTACTTTAGGTAAAATATCAACCTCCCCATTGGATTTGTAGCTCCTACTTATGCGTTTCTATTTCCAGTTTCCCCTTTCATGGCCTCAATCTGTCCTAGGGAGCAACTGCATCGATAAACTCGGGCTTCTTTTCTGTTCTTCTTTCCGTTAACCGTTGGCCCTCAGACGGAATAAACCAAGACTGCTTTTCTCTATCTCATTTCCCTTTACAGTGACCCCCAATGCCGGTCAACCACCTCGGGCACTATACTGACCACCTCCGTGGCTGGGGCATCTGGATGATAATGCTGTATGGCCATCTATCAATCGCTGTTCCCGTTGCCTCTTTTGTCCAAGTGCCACAACCTGACCAGTTGGTCCTGGGCCATATACCCTTGTGGTGGTTGCCCAGCCCTCTGCACAACCATAAGAGACCACTCAAGCTAATCCCAACGGTGCGGGGCGCGGTCAGATCCCCCGCTTTGGCCGGGCATGCAGGCCGTCTGCAACAAAGTGCAAGCGCAATAAGGCTGGTGGATCACACCTCCTGTATTCACCTCACGAAGTGTTTTTCAAGTTGGGTGTCCAGCGCAGGGTCAGCCCCACCCACTAGCACCGGTTTAGGTAGCACGCTCTAACTTTCTTTGGACTACCGAATCCAATACCGTCGGTTGAGAATTGCATGCTACCCATCCTTTTTCCGCCATGTTTCGCTCATCTATTGTTCTTGTCAGCACTCTTATTGCTTCTCTTCCGTGTCGTTCTACCTCTGTATGCACACCCATTCATTCTGTTTTCGTTCCTGTCGTGTTTCACAATGACAACCCTAACTGCATTGTGTCACCCCCGCCCTATCCATTTTACTCTCTCCAAGCCCGAAATATGTTCTTTTCCAACCATTTCGCCCTTTCGGCTCCTAGTCCGTATTCACTTGGTACCTCCATATGCTTATAAAGCTCCTTGATCGCAATCCTCACTAGTTACCATTTTGAGGCATCTTTTTTTGTCCACCTTGAGCCTCATACCATTATGCACAAGACACATCCGTAACCATGACCAGTCACCACATAAGAACTCGCCTTTCCGACCTTTGCTTTTTCAAGACCAAATTTATTGTCTTTTTACCACCTCCATATTTTCTATGTCCATATCCGTAATTCTTTCGTGGACCATCCTCTTAGGTAGTGAACTGATTGGAAACCTCTGGCTCAATCCATTGGTGCAATGGCCTGAAAGCACGCAACTCTCTACTTTCATTCTCCCAACTCCGACGCACAACTATTTCTAGTTCATTTTTGTTCCATCATAGGATTTCCCGTCTGGGTTCTTTTCTTCTTCTCGGTCTTCATCCCATGTCATCTGCGGTAAAACGATCTCATACATCATTTCTTACCTGGTTTTCTTTGGTCAACGTTCTCGTCTCCTTCGTATATGGCTCGCCCCAAGCATCTTCATTGCGCCTTTCAGGCTGCTCTGCTCTTCCGCGTTCCACCCAGTGTAATATCATCGTTACGTTATCATTCTCACAAACAGTTTCAAACCATGTGATTTGCCATCGCCTGGTCTTTTTATCCTCCACTTCCTTATTTCTCTTCCATGTTGTTCGCTGTTACTACTGATGCACCTTCACACAACAGTTCTTCTAGCCTCCAAGTAACCCTTCCCCAGTGATCTTCTACACCTCTCCAACCGCCCCGTACTCACATTCGCTCTGCCTTCTCTAGCCATTTTCACGGCCATCTTTCTGCCGCATAATGCACATCCATTTAAAAATGCTTCACCCATGCTTGACCGTCACCATATGTCACACCGGCAATAACTGCACTGCCAGATTCACTCTTACCTGTGTTCGTCGATTCTTTTCTTCATATTCCCTCGTTTATCAACTTCTGCTCACAGCCATCACTTCTGTACTTCCAAAGTTGGTTCTCTTTCGCTGTTGATTCCTTGTGTTCACTTGTCACAAACAAGCTCTTCAGGATTTATCCAAGTTAATTTTGCACCATTTGATCCAACCCTACCTGTCTCGCTAAAGCATAGCTACTTCCATGTCCCGTTTCTTCACTGTTGCTTGCTTCTACTCTGATATATATATTTTTGTATCCATATAATTTCTCTGCATCCTTCAGTTCTTTGCCGGCGAGTTCTTTTTCCACCATGCCACTGCTCCTCATGAGGTGTCCGTTTTGTCTATAACTGTGCCTCACTTTCGCCGTATCTCGATCTTTTCGCTGCCTTGATGCCGTCCGACTCTTTCTTTAAGTCTTGCATTGCCAGCTCTCTGTTTTCAAATTGACACCGCCTGTTTATTGCAATAATGCATAGTTCTTGGCTACATAGTCCCCAGCCATACAACTCAATTTTTGTTCTTCCTCTCTTCTCTTCTCTTTCCCTTTTTCTTCATCGTTTCTCGTAGAGGTAGTTTCTCATGCTGATTTTCAGTACTCTTCATGTAAAACTCCCGGGTTCCGTTCTCCCCCTCTTGGCTCAGCCAGCTGCTCCATCCGACTTTCACCTTTGAAATCACCGGGCCCATATTTGAATTCATCTCCGGGTTTACTTAAACCCCTTCATTACTCCTCGTTGCGCGTACATTTATCTCCCTCTCATCCCCCTTCTGTTTCTTCCTACCCACTTAATGTTGCGTATTTCTCCATTTTCCGTGAATTTCGTCTGCGGGTTTTGTTGCTTGTAAAATTTCGGTCACTCGCAACGCTTGCCCCGGGCGTCTTTGAAAATAAACTATTATTATTGTTATTACAAAATATATTTCCGCTGCTGTCAGGGTTTGCCAATGTCTGTGAGGCAATGAACAGTGACAGGAACAGTGCCAGTGAGTGTGTAGCAGCCGTGAGTTTTGGCACGATAAATGGGCAGGTTTACGGAAGAGACTGGAGGGTGATCATACGTGAGATGCAGGCGATGTGGGCAGTGAGGGGCTTGCCGAAATCGATGATTGGTTATATGGGAAATTATAATGTGCCAAGGAGAGGAGAGGGTTGGCGGGTGGAAATGGAAGGTTTACACAGTTTAGCACATAACTGTGGTGATCAACTTGCCGAGCTTGATTAGGTTAGTCTCTACCTCAACACTGAGGGCTGGATCAATGGAAGAACTGTTGTTGGAAATGACAGAGCGAATGACGAGTTGGCTGCAGCAGTACGAGCGTAACGACGAAGTTCTATAATCCACACACGGTGCTAGCGGGTGGGATCGGCGGTGTGACAGACACCTAAAACGAAAACCGCTTTTGGAGGCAGGGGTGTGATCCACCAACCTAGTTGCGCCCGGACATCGTTGCAGAAGTTCTTCAAGCCCGATGTGCACCGGCCAAAGCAGTGGACCTGACCGCGTCCCGCACTGTTGGGATTGGGATGCTTTGCCACAATGCCTGTAGAAGAAAAGTCAGTGACCCGGTGACTGGGTCCTGGGAATTCAGAGAACAAAGCCAGTCGGAGAGCAATTGAGGGAGAAGCGAAGATCGCACCGTGTCAAAGGTCCAGCTTTTATATCCAACGAGGAAAATTTGCCTAATTGATGCTCATAGGATAGGGCAGACGAAAAGGTCCTTGGTCGGAAAGTTCTGAAATGAAGGTAAAAATGGGCTGCAGTCCAGCATTTGCGCTGGCTATGGATCAAGGCAGACATGTAATAACAGTGTCATGGTAGAATCTGGGCAAAAGATAGAATGCGCCAGAAGAGAACTAGAACGTTACAGCGATAAAGGCTAGGTCTGAGGATTGAGCAACAGAACTGAAAAGAAGTTTGGAAGCTTCTAATATCAGAATATTCTGAGTCTTAGAGCAAATTAATAATGAGACAAAAGCCAGGAAGGAGTAAGCCCAGGTGCAAATAGATATGCGCAAATCAATAAGGGATGCCATGCAGCAGAGTGCAGGGACGGGGACAGTTATGAGCCGAACGATGAGGACAATGATTAGAGACAGAGAACAACTGGCAGCAGCTGACTGGGTTATGGAGAGAGCTTGTGTAAGGATGAAATGTTGAGGTTCAAGACTTTCCAGGGAGTGAGAGGTTCCTCAGAAAATAGGCGCATATAGAACGAGATTTTCAAGACTAGCTGGATGTCAGGTCCGACTCCAAAAGCTCAAGACTCAGAATTGGTGGTGGTTGTTAACATCAGAGCATTATCAACGCTGAGGTTACGTGTCACTGATGTTTTGAAGTAGATGGGGCAACACAGTGACGAAATTCAAAAGGAGAGTTTACCCAAAGACAGGAATATCTTAGCAGAAATAAATTATATCTCATAGGCGGACTAGCATTCGGAATAACGATGCGCAGATCTCTGTGACAAAGGGAGTAGGGAGGAGTAGATGGGACACATGGTGTGTCGGCAGAAGAGAATGCCAAGATATGAGCAAGTCTATAGAGGAAGCAAAGGTTGAGCCTCATACGGCATAGCCAAAGAGGTTCACTGTAGAGAACGGCACAGCTCTATAACTGTGGTAGAATAACTAAGCAGCTGTTTCGTGAGTGGGCGTTGTACATTCTCCAAAGTTATTCTGTCGACTTTTAGAATAGTAGTAAAGATGATAGTGCAGTACTCTAGGCCGGGTCAGGCACAAGGCAAATGCTGTAGGATTTTTACACAGCACAGTAAAGAGAGACCTGCGGAGAAGTCCCAAGGGCTTGTTTGCTCTGGCAGCCTGGAAAGTCAAGTGTTCCGAGAAGTTTAGGGAGCACGAGTAGTGCAACCCAAGGTCCCGTACTGACGGGTTGTGGGTAATAGGGGGGTTGTACATGAGGAAAGAGTTCTAGGGAACTTGACAGCGTAGGGTCATAAAATTGTACTTCTCAACAAATAAATCCACTTTTCAGGAGCGAAACGATTGTTCAAGGCGTTCCAGATCGCACTGTATATCGGGAATTGCGCCGGTAATGTCCTGGGATGGGAATTCATATACAATTCCTGTCGTTCGCAAGTGGGAACTGTGTGCCTTGATGCACCGTAGGGAAGACATCAGTAATACAGATTAGGAATAGAATTTGTCCTAGCACGCTTCCCCGAATGACACCACTGATAACGGGGGAGGGTTGTGAGGATGTTCATTGATTGAAACAATTTGGCTGCGATGGGAGTTATAGGAGGAGGACCAGTTGAAAATTAGGGATTTACGTCCAAAGGCTTCGAGCTTGGACAAGAGCCGCGAGTGGGAAATACCGTCAAATGCCCTAGTTATGTCCAACGAGATGACAACTTGGATTATCCTACTGTCTGCTACTGCGGTGACTATGTCGAAAGGTCGAATGGACAGGTGCTATAAAACCAAGTTTTAAGCAAATATTTTCGCCTCTACGCATCAAGTTACTGGGCAGTAAATCCATAAAGACACTTTTTATAACTAGGTGCTCAAGTAGTTTAGACTCTATGAGTGTGTGGTTGATCGGTCGGTAGGTCAGTGGGTCACTGACAGGACTCTTCTTGTAGCGAGGGATAACGGTGGATGTTTTCCACTGTGACGCGAAAATGCCAAACTTCAGAGATAAGTTGAAGATATTCAAAAATGGAATTTCAACACCAGACCCACCAAGTAGGAGCAGCGCTGGAGGGATTTTATCTAAACTGGGGCGGAATGAGGGCTTCGCATTATAGAATGAATCAGATACTTCATTGGGCCCACCTTCATGGCCAGACAAAGTGGATGTGGCGATGGGAGCTATTGGAGCGTGAGCTGTTCCAGACTCAGTGGTCATAGAAGAGAGGACCGAGTTAAAAGCCTCAGCCATCGCAGCGGGATTATTGGCCTGTGCCCCACTTGGTAACTCCAGGTATGAAATGCTTGGACAAGAGTGCATGTTTGCACTCCTAATTATACGTGAAATCCGAAGTATCATATCCGGCCGGTGAAGGGCAGAAGCTCCTTGCTTCGTGTGGAGTTTGTCACTCGTGACTTGGATAATATAATATAATATATGAAGACGGGAAATTCATGAAAATGTTTGTAAAGTGCTAGAAAATTTTGCGTTTTATTTGCAAATGTTTGAGGGCATCAGACCGGCTGCTGGGGGTTTATTAAGTAATGGTCTGACGTAACCCTTGTAGAAGTTTAGAATATAACAGGTTTGCTGCAATCTGGGGCTAATGAGTCAAAAAACAGTTGCCCCACTTTATGGAGCGAATTGATTCGGTGAGTAGCTGCCATTCGTAATGAGGAGACAGAGTCAGGTGAGCCTTGTGTGTTGTTATAAACCAGCGCACTAAAATTACACTAAACCACCCTACGACCCCTTCCGGGGAAGTGGTCAAGTACGTTAGTCTCAACTCTGGACGGGCCTAAGGTGAAGATTAAATATAGTATGTTTTCCTACCTGGTCTGGGTGAGCACATGTTGAGTCCAGAGTCCCACCCGAATGCAGAAAAAGAAATGTAATAGATGGTGTGGAGAGGTGGGCTTTTCCTGCTAATATAGGGCGCAATAAGGTCACCATCGATCTTCTTAGCTCCGGGGAGTACTTCAAACAGGTAGTTAAAAGCGTCACGATGGGTACAAAGTCAGAGGCGGCTGTACTAGGAGGTCTATATACACAGACAATGCAGAGGCACGTGCGAGCGATTTGATCATCAACCTATAAAGAGTCCCGTACAGCATCCAGGATAGGGCGGTCTTAAGAGGGTGCAGTAACGATGCACATAATGTAGAGTAAACATCAACCGCCACAGCGACACCCACTTTTACTAAACGTCTGATGGCCAATCGGATAGATATGTCAGGTGGGGCAAAATCAGCTAGCCAAGTCTCAGTGATGAGGACAAGATCAGGGCGGTGCAGGAGTGCGAGGCTTTTTAGCGAGTCAAATTTGTTACCAGGGGGCCTGCTATCCGTGGGAGGTAGAGGAAGCTTAGCTGGTTTGTTCTTAGTCAGAAAGGGATGACAGAGAGGTACACTGGCTGAGGGGCCCAGCATGGAGCTAGACTGGGACCTTTGCGGGTTGCATGAGTCGTAGTAATTTGATGCGCAGTTAAGTGGGAAGGCTGAGGAGGATAAACTACGTTCACGTGATGGTTTGAGAGGGGGCCAACAACACACCAGGGGTTAAATGGAATAGAAATGAGGGGAGGGGTTGAGGTAATTCCAGCCGGTGCGGGAAGTTATAAAAAAACTAGTAAGAGGCTTTAGAGGCGGCGGATGGGACAGGAAATGGCGATGGTGCAAGGGATAGTGTAGGAGGGAATTGTGGATTTGCGGTTATTAGTTGAATTGCTAGTTGGGTGCGCTGAGCAGAAAAGGGCGTTAGATGAAAAGGATTTGATAAGGAAGAATGGAACGATCTAATGGGTGGTGGGTAGGGGATTGGTGGTGTCCGAAAAGACACCGATAATAGGGAGTAGTGATGGTCGTGCTGGACTGCTGAAGCTGGCGGGGAGGTATGAAGTGGTTAGGACACATTGCGCATGGAATTACCAGTGGACGGGAGTGCGCTTGATGGAGGCCGTAGGGTGATACCACTGGGCGATCGTCGATGGAAGCATTGCTGTGGGGGAAGATACTACTTTAGATGGTGCGAGCTGTAGATGATGGGATGGAAAGTTCACTAGTCTTGTTTCTGGCATGGTAGCTGTTAAACTTTAGCGGGTGAGGTTCATGTGGGTTAGGACGAAGAGGCTCAGAGTTGTGAAGAACTTGAGTACCTGGAATTGGTGGTCAAGTTACTAGTGTTTTTTGGTAGACAGGGGTCCCGTTGCGGGTGAAGGTTTCCCACGGGGAGGCATCAATTGTTGAAGGAGCCCAAGGACAAGCGGCTTAGGAGATCCGTCGGGGTGGTGAGATGTGGTCTGCGGGGGTATCGAAGGCTGCCACGTGACCTGAGACATTGACATTTGGTGTTTGTCTCATTCGAGGCTGTAGGTTAGGTACTGCAGCTAGTGCAATGAGGCTCGGTAGGCTATAATACTTGAGCAAGGAAGTATGAGAGGGTGTTTTGTCAGACGGATTTATCTTGGCAGGCCTGTTTCTCCTGGAGGAACGAGATTGCCTGCCAGCTTCAAGCTCTGGGAGGCTGGAGAAGGTGTAGGTGTTGAGTCGGGGTCAACATCTAGTTGCGGTTGGTTGTTCAGCCCTGCTTGAAGATTGCTGCTTTGAACGATGGGTGTTCTGGGGTTGAATTTAGTTGATTAAAAGCAATTAATTTTAGGGGCTTGCAACCTCTTCAAGAGTTCTCTTCGAAAGGGCCTCTTGTCGGATGTCATTCAGTATCCTTGCGCGGTGAAGCAGCAGACAAAGTATGCTGCTTTTTAATGAATTCTCTAGATTTTGGCTCCTCAGTGAGGGGGAAAAGCAGCCGACAGTGATAACTTTGTTCGTTTGCGCGAACAAGTGCAACGACATGTTTCCGTTTCCGCGCCATCACCTTTTGATGAGGCATGTCTTAAAACATGCACAGGGATGTTGCCGGAAATGCTAAACAAAATAAGCTTCCTGACGCGTTTTATCCGCGTTGTACCAGCAAAGAGATACTGTCCCTAAAAGTGCCAAATGTAGTCAGATCACTATCCCCGCCCGTCAAAAAAGGCAGAGAAATGTTTAGGAGCGGTGATAATTTCTGTGTTCGGATCCATAGCATCAGTTCTTGACTGAAGTGAATTCAGTTGTGGCTTTAGTCTGGTGCATTTACTGGTATTGTCCTCGAATAAGTTGTTGAGCGAGACAAAACAGGATTTAGTGACCGGGGATTTGGCCTTCCGAGTAATTTTGTTTTTTACAGGGCAAAGCGTACCCAGTCGGCAAAATAGTCCCGAATTAGTCCAAAAATAGTCCCAGATTGGAAGGGATTTAGTTCCAAAGTCGTCCGATTTTAGTTCCGTTTGAAACACCCCGGGGACATTTTTGGGACTATTTTTGACCACAACAAGAAAGCAGTGACCTACGTGATTTACTTTGAAATCTCGGTAAGCTATATTACCTTACGTCTTCTCAAAATACTGGATGATGTAATCTTGTCATTCTCCGTCAGAGAAAGTAACGATATGTGAATGACCCCAAAAACAACATATCACGAACCGGATACTCTCTGATGCCCAACACCTCTCAGAAGCGTGGCATTTTACAAAAGGTCAAGGTGTACTTCCTTGGTACGAACCATACCTGAAGCAACCGGCGAAACCCTACAACCTACGCCACGTAATTTGAATAGCCTCAAAATAGTTCCTTGGGGGACTACTTGGGGCTGAATGCTTTTTCTTTGTGCTGACCGGGCTGACAAACCGTAGTGTTTTTCAACAAAGTAGAACCATTTTTCATGTTTTAGATCTGTTCAAATCTAATGGTATGACAAAACTTCTCAACCTAATTACTGAAACATTCCCTCGCGGGACTATTCTGAGACTGAAACCAGCATCCCTGTGTTGGCTGGTTAATGAAATCAGATACGTAGATCGATGAGAGTGATCATCGAACTAGTTGGCTCCACCTGAGCCAGCGGATAGAGCAAGAGGGGGTAGGCCGAGTGAAGAGGCATCTTCAAGAGAATGAGGGTTATCGGAGGATGGAGCGTAACAGCCATTTTGTGGTCATCAACCTATAGGTGAGCAACCGCCTGTGATCTGGACAGGACACATTTCGGTAATTGCAGATGGCCTAGGCACGAACGGAATGAAATTCTGTGAGACTTGCAGGTACCTGTACATTTCCGACTTTTTCCATGGTGCTCAAAGTCCCTCGATGCAACCCCCCCTGTTGCACAGAAGTTTTAATGTAAAACAAACATACATCTTTTCTGGACATCACTATTGCGCAGTACAAAAAGGTTGTCAATAAATCTTCCACTGCGGCACGGCCTCATCTGATTTGGAGTGTCTTGGAATTACCTCAACTGGAACCAACTGTGGAGAAAGAGCGTTTCGGAAGCTGCCCCGGCCTCGCTTGGCTTTCATCCCGATACACTCCTGCTCTGCTCAAAGAATAGTTGTCAAGCGGAACTGACTGGAAGATATTGGCGGATATTGGCTCTTTGGCGCTCACATCCCAATAGCAAGAAAGGCGGACAACTGTGAGTTTGTGTCACATCTTCCGTTTTGTTTTAATTTCTAATTTACATAACCTTTGGGCCCTTTATCTTAAAGCGCTCCTCCACCCATCATAGTTCGCTATTGTGGCCCTAGATATTGTTGAGATTAACTTTGTGTACCATATAGACTGAGCAGTACACTACAGACGTCACTTAAGATGATTACTTACAGGGTTGACAAGACGCATTTATTGCATGAACTAAGGGGAATAAGGTATAAACCAAAGAGGAATAGATAGCTAAAAAGGTGATTTAGTCAGGAAGCGAGTACTGCTTTACAAATGGGCTCGCGATTGGTGATTTTTGGTAAGTGTAGATTTAGATTTCTTAGTAAACGGTTTGGTTGGTTTTCGCGGTAATAAAGTACGGACGCACCCTGGAGTGTTGCAATTATTTCCACTGAATGTTTAAGGCTTCATTGTGAATAAATAATACTAATAGGTGTGACAAAAAGCAAAGCCTAAACGATGAAAAAAGGAGGAAAAAACGAGACAACCTGGTACATACGTCAAGTATACCTTGACCTTTTCACACTGTCAGGACAAGCTCAGTGTTTGACACTAGAGAGAGTTCAATAGTAATAATAAAAATGATAATGGTATATTTCTTGATCGTGGTCAAGACACATGCACAAGGCATGATCAGAGAACACAGCAATTCACAGAATAGTGGGGTAATCACAGTTTTGAAGTTCGTTGTTCACACAATTGCAGTAATAAAACGATAAACTTGGACGGTGTTTAAATGAACTAAAACGGAGAGGGTCAGCGCAGTCACGGCATATCGGTTTCGAATTCGGGACGGGGACGATGCCGTTAGCGGGATGGACATAGATGTGCAGATAAGGCGATATTAAAGAAGGGTAAAAGTGCAGTGTTTGCAAGAACCCCGTAAAACAACCGGTGTCGGACATCACAAAGTGAACAGAGGGTTGAAGCAGGAATAATACACAACTTGCCTTATGGGTGCCGATAGATGTCTACGACGGATCCGGTAGTCCAGAATGGATCAGGATGATCTACAGAATTTGGTGAGCAGTCGATAAAAATAGAGAGAGGGTGGCGGAGTGAAAGTGATTCAAAGAAGAGCCGGGATGTGTAGAAGGAGACACTGTGTGGCACCAACTGGATGTTTGAGGAGTCAGTATCGAGAAACTGGTTGAGTGTTATCAAAAGAAAGTTAAAAATAGAGTTAACGTGGTGTTATTTAATTGAAATCGGAGAGGCCTGCAGGATAAAGAGATGATTGGTCGTCCATTAGACAACTCGTTGTGGAGGGAGCCCGTGATACAAATGCAAGTGGGTCGAATGGGATAATCAGATTTGCCTTTCTTTATAGGTAATTACGATGCTATATGGAGAACCACATGGAGGCAGAAACCTTTACCAGGAATGCAGTGTGCTTTTAAGGAGCTTGAAAGGTGAATGGATACAGAACAGGGATTTCAACAAGAAGCTGTCGAGGAAACACTCTGTTGGAGACAAACGGTGCTGATGCAACCATCAGATATGCACGAGTGGTGAAGAGGAAGGAAAACAGCGGTGACTGGGAGAATCCAGACCCAAAGGACCAAAGAAAGTTGGGTGAAAAAGTGAGATTTTCTGCATGCGTGATAAAAGAATGAATAACCAGGTGGTTGGTACTTTGTTTCATAAAGACATTGGTTGCTGTTGATGGCCGGCAGTGCATGATAAGGGGCAGTTGGTTAATGATGGAGATATTAGGCCCATGTTTATCCAGAATGCAAAATGGTTAGGTTGACAGATGATAGAATAGTAAAGGAGCCCGGTTGAGGATAAAAAATAAAACAATGGAAGAAGGTGAGGTCAGAAATAGGAATGGGAAAAGGGAGAACAGTAGTCGGGTTGTTGACCCGGCCGCAGGTGAGGGCGGAGAAATTATAAAAAGAAAAGGAAATGCTCAGAGCTAAGAGGAGGCCTTTTTATGTGGATGCGAGTGTTTTTTCTGCGGGATCATGCGTAATCAGATGCATACGCTTTCTAGGTGGAATGGGGTCCCAACATACCATGAGCAACTACGCTGATCGGTGAGTATTGATGAATAAAGAATGGTAATATGCGTGGTAGGACTCGAGTTAATGGACCAGTGCAAAAAGAGGGACGATGAGGCCACTGAGTTATAGCCTGGGACAAGGGAATTAAGTGAAGGTGAGCAACTACATGGAAGGAATAACGGTTTACTAAGGGAGTTAGTGTCAGTAAGAACTTTGGTTTTGCAGCTGAGTCTACATGGTTGCAGACAAATCATAGCTGACTTTGGATAACAATATTAGTGCTTGGGCTCGAGGGGACACTGAAAAAGTAAACTTGTGGATGGTAAATTATAAAAGTGCATTGATGACTTCCGGACCGCGTATCGACTACTGCAATAAAGATCAGCAAGCTGGTCAGGGATTTTGCAGGGAACCCAAAATTATTGAAGCTGAGTAATGGGCGGTTGGCAAGCATATGTGGAGAGCTCGGCCAGCGTGATGTCACCCCGCACTGGTCTAGGCAAAAGGAACTGCAGGTCAACACCTTCGCCGTTATGGTTGCAAGTGGCTGGAACAGCCTCACAATGGAAATAAAACGGCTGTGAATTTCACACGTTAAGTTTGACACAGCTGAGAAAGTGTGTTTGCCAAAAGCGAGATGCAGGCAGCTGTCCCACCCAGTACACTTTGCACTTCCGCTTTTTTATCATGGTTACCGCTGTAATTCCTCGGTAGCGAGCAGGCTTTTAGAAGCCACGGTGATTTTCAACAAATATAATTCTAGGATTCTTATGGTTCACTTACCGAGCTTTTTCTCTCATCCAGTTTTAGTTTTTGCTCCTTCGGGTCGAACACAAGCAACTCCTCTCGGATGAACACTGGCTCCTGGAAACTGCACCTTAGGCACCCTTTGTCTCAGGCTCTTCTTCATTTTTTCCCACCTTTCCGTCTTCAGGCGTCGTCATTACACCATCCGCCTACACTTCGTCTATCACCATCATCGGTTGTTGGTGCTTTTTCATATCCAGTATTCTATTTTGGTAAATCCTCTCAAACAATTTTTATCCTCGCACCTCTCTGGTCATCATGTTCAGCCCTTAGATAACGATTACCAAACGTAAATACTTACCTGTCATTTAAATACTCATCTTTGTAAACAGTGTATATGTGACTATGATGGCTACGCATCGAAAACTGATTTGTCGCCCAGTTCCCACTTCAATTTTGTTGCATCACATTCCACCTTTCTGAAAGTAAACAATGTGCGCAACGGTTACATGTTTACGTCCGGCCACTTCTTTCACCATCACCTAGGAATCGCTCTCTACAAATGAGTCCTCCACTGGGTATTTAACCGACTCAGCCGATATTTGGTCACTGAACGCTTCAAGGGTAATCTTTGAAAGATTTTGCTTGTTCTTTGTCTGCAAATTCATTCCTTTCATCGTCTGATTTCCAATTCAAAGCCGTGCCATACTCCGCGGGGAGCTATAGCTGGTTCATGTCTCCCTTGGAAACTTCTTTTTCCTCAAGGTGAACAAAACTTCCGTCAATTATGTTTGATTCTCTCGTTGCGCAGTCCCTCTTTTCTTAATATTTGATTAACAGTCTACTACCTCCGATCAGCTCGACCCTGACTTGGCCGGGCTGGCCACCCGACCTTAAGTTCAAATTTGACGGGCTCTGCCTTAAAGAGTAACTTAAATACTTTCCCTTGTACAATATCGAGTGAACATACCTGAATCATCCTCCTGGAATCCGGAATCTGCTTCCAATTGTACCGTTTGATCTTGCATTACAGCATGCCTCGGGGTTATCCGAATTAAACCACTATCACCATTATCATCATCATTACTGTCTGCCGACACCATCTCACTTCTTTCACCACCTCTGACAAGCCACCTTCATAACTTCTGTCCTTGGGGTGGACGGGACTCTGGTTGTTACTCACCCGGGGACAGTGGCCCTGTGAGGATTTAAAGGTTGGGTACAAAGGCTTGAAATCCCCTCTGCCTTTTATACTCAAAACATCACCAAAGGAGGCTCTGTTCTTCTGTTAGTTGCTGCCCCTAATGGTCCGTGGGACTCACTGCGCAAGATTCTGAGAAAACCTTGAGCCGCCATCTTAGTTCTGCGGTTTGAGTGGATTTGACTTGAGTACTCCTTTCTTTTACAGCAAAAATAGAACGACGTACCACTGCGCGCGAAACACTGGAGGGAGTTAAGGAGGTTCCTTTAGAGAGTTGCAGCAGTCATTTTACTCCATGCTTCTAACCTATTTACTGCTTATTTACTGACTAACTGAATGCCGTCTGCCAAGCTCTGTTCCCATTTGAAGGTTGCTCTCACGCACTCTTTTGCGCATGCCCCTGAATATGCGCCAACCACTCTCTCTTCTGGTGTCCTAGTTGTTCCTACTGGTCGTAGAGGATACCGCTCTGGTCAACGTATTTTCACTTTGCCCAGCATTACAGTCACACGCAGACAGCCTAAGTCGTACGAAGGACCAATGGACACGTCCAGTTAACAAACGGCGGGGTAAGGTTCGCGAGATGTTACAAGTGGATACGGATCTCTGTGGATACCAGTTAAATAACTCGGGGCTCTTGGTTGGCTCCGAATACTACCGGACTTCATCTCCATGGTGCAGACTGGGCAATTTCGTGGGCCGTCAGAGATGAATGCCCCGTACAGTTACTTGATTACATTTAGGGAGGAAACCATATCCAGCAGGTAATTCAAACAACTAGATGGAGGGAAGGACAGACGCCGGCGCTACTGGACCTGGTCACAGCGAAGCTTTCCAGTGAAGTCAAAGGGCTACAGGCCTCGGTCACCCCAGGTAAAAGTGACCACGGGGGACTATTGTAAGTTCTCCACCGTTTAGGATATAGTGCTTCGTAAAATGCAAAGGTGCTTTAAGAATCTTGATGTTGTCGCAGCACAAACACTTACACAGGAAGCGCAGCAAGAAAATGTGGAGGGGGAATGAACAGACTCCAGGGGCAACCTGATGCTGATCACTGAGCACTCCGATCATGTAAGTCGAAAAAACTGGAAGTGGAAAGGCCCGTGGTAGACCCCTAAAACCACCAGGGCACAAAGCCGGACGCCCAGGGCGTGGGCTTGTTACCGGCAGACAGGAGGCTACGGGCGGCTCCTTTGGTACATAAGAGCTCGAAAATCAGCAATAAGGATCCGAAAGCAATGCAGACTATCGTGTGAGGTTGTACTGGCCAGGAAGGTCAGTCTATGCCAGAGGACCTACTACAAATGCTCTTGGTCAAAAACAGCTCCGCTTTTAGCTGCAGGTTGCTGTAAGAATGGTATCTAGCCAGCAAATAGTATGTAATGGAATAACCTGGACCCAGATTACGAGTATTGAAAGAACGAAACAACCAGAAAAGAGGAGAAACAGCGCATTCTGTTACTGTTGGTTTGTGCTCGCTCGTTTGTATACAGAAATATGCATGTGCTTATTGGCACATAAAGTCCCGACCAGTCACAAGGCGACTTCCCTGTACTTACACAATCTAACTGTTACGATCTGGCCTTACCCGATTAGCTGGATACTGCAAACGAAGCTATAGCCCACTGGACCGCGTGTGAAGACAGTAGAATCACTACAATTGCGTCAAGGATAGAGACTGAAGTCATGCCTCATAAATTACGACTGATGCTGAACAGCTGGGGGAGAACTTCCAGATGGTGCGTCAACCTGATCATGGGCTGGACCCTGCTGTGGGACCTTTCATACGACCGCAATTCTAGTCTCACGTGAGGAAGCCGAAGAAGCTCTTAGAGGGCCGAACCAGCACGAGGCGGCCGGGCCAGATGGCTCCCGCGCGATGATCCACCCTCCTAGTCCACATCTTAGCAGTATCATTGGCGCACATATAACCAAGTCGCCGTCGGATGCATTACTACCAGGAGACTGGTCGACGGCGGAAATCGGTACCGTACACCAAGGTGGCAAGAAGGAAGAAGTGAAAAGGGCCAGGCGGCCAGCTTGACATCAGTGGTCTTAAAAATTCCGGAAGGGCTGTAAGTCAAATCTCGCAAATCGAGCAACGCGTAGTCAATTCAAACGAATCCCAAAACCATAACAAGATTGATTCGTAGTTTCTACGGTACTAAATTGAAATTCACAAAGGATACAGATATATACAAACCTCAAGTATGCGGCCAAAAAGACCTCACAGTAAAACCCGAAGGTCCAAAGCCCCCTGGCTCAAGCACGACAGTCAGAAACGGTTCAAGGCCAAATTCAAATGTCTCACATGGATAAACAAACGTGAAAATGTGTGATGTATGAGCGAGCTTTTCAAGATAATGTTAAATATAGTCAAATTCACAAAGCACGTTGAACATTTGGAAATATTTTCAGTATTCGCTCTCTACACAGCCAGCTAAAATCCTTCCGCAAAGATGGTTGTCTAAGGTTCAAGAATGGGTCATGATTCTCACCCTATCTACCTATAACTTATTGTCAGTGCCTGTGGTTGCTAACTTCCTGGGTTAGCTGAGCGTGAAACAGGTTTCCGCCGTAGTGATCATCGCACAATCCATAAGGAATCAATTCCAAATCCCGCTGCACATCTTGAGATTGACATATTTATCAGGAGACCGGCGGCCACAGTCAGACGCACGATAGAGCTGAAGGCTTCGCAGAGTAAAGCGTTTCGCCGCGCGAGATAAGTCTACGCATCACAAGCAGTAAACTATTGCAGCGATCGGTTAGACTAATTTTGTTTACAAGCATGAGTGCAGAAGTTGAAAGTAGGTGCAACGCCTAATGAGATATCGCGTAAAATTGACAGGTCACAAACCAGTGGAATTACATAAAATTCACGCACCGAATCTTCCGAAAGAAGTGAAAGCCGGTTGCTGATTATGAATAAATTTCAAAAACAATTGTGCGGCGGACAGCATCGAAATACACATGGACACGGAAATTGATCGAATACTGGCATCTATCAGAGTATTTCAAAGTTTTTCTGTGCACAAAATATGTGACAATCAACATGGTATAAAACGTAAATAAATGTTCTTCTTTAAAGATAACAATAGTTTCACAATGTGCTTACAGCTAATAAGCCTCACTTGAACTGTTCAAGTGAAACATTGGTGAATTTCTCCTTTTCCCAATGTGCACGCTAGATAGAAACTGGAACTAAGTACATTTTGCAACTTTTCAGGAAAAATGGGTTCAGTTGAAAAGTTGTACAGCATAAAATGTAATAAAATGCTGAGTAAATCGGAGCGAGGCGATCTGCAAGCTACTCTGTCTTTTGTATGTGGTTTCGAGCTCGAATCATCAACATTTACCTCGCTGTTTCCTGCTAGGAGTGGATTAACTCTCTGATATCTCGAACACGTTCTTCGTTTCTTCCGTTTCCTGTAATATAACACAACTGTAGGATCTGTCCAATATGCAAGGCTCAGTTCGGCGGTGGTACAGTTCTCTTTTAGCATTGGTGCTACCCTAAAACCCAATACCAGCGCAGTCATTTTGAGCTCGTTTAGGAATACTGACTTCAGCTCAGCAGTTTTTGTTTTGGCGAAGGGTACTTTGTTTTGCCGCCGGCCATGCAGTTCCACCCAGGTACCGTACACTGTCACTGAGTCGGCAAATTCCAAGCTGCTTTGAGTGACCTGCTGGTGTCTTTTTTTGAGATACTTCAAAAGCCTCCGGGCAACTTCTCCATTTCTTGATAGGTGACTTGACGGTGGTCTCTTGGGTATAGAAACTTCATGTTGCCCATTGTGACGTCTCGTCTTTGAAGTCGCCATCGAAAGCACCGACTGATCCTTTGAGTGAACTTCGCTTTCCTGAGATGGACCGTTGGGTTCAATATCGAAAAGCTGATTGTGTTCTACAGAGGCACTTCTCTCAGCAACAGTTAAGCAATTTATTGGTGCAGATTGTTGAAGTCCGCTCGTCAGGGGTCCAAGAAGTGTCCAGCCTAGTATCGTTCGCGTAGCGAATGGTTCTTTTCGATTGCTTATGCTCTGTTCAAGCACCCAATGAGCCTCTGGTACATTGCATCCAACTAGTATGTCGACGTGGGGGCTAGACACTTCTTCGAACTCTATGTCCCTGAGATGAGACCAGCTCTTGGCGATCGATCTAACGGAGTCGACTGGTCTCATTGGCAAGCTGTCTATTGCAAAAGCTTCCGGAATTTCTACGGTCCCCTCATCAGATAAAGACGTTAACTGCAAGGCCAGCATCTTAGAATTGCTAACATGACCCCCTGCAATCGTGCTGATAGTGAGCGAGGTAGGCTCGCCGACTAGTTCACAGCTTTCTACAAGATCGCGAGCAATCAGCGAGGTATCCGACCCTGTGTCCAAAAATGCAATGACCCCCCTCAGTCCTTTAGGTATCACGATACCGACAGGTACGATGCCTAATCTCGCCGTTTTGAAATCATCATGTCCCGCTGAACAGCAATTCTGGGTTCATCCGGCTGAATAGGCCTATTGTTGAGAGGGCCATGCAGTAACGAGTGATGATTACCCAAACATCAGTCCTGGTTACATTTCACTCTTAAGCTGCATTCATAGGCTCGATGAGAGTTGTTCAAATACATAAAGCATGAGCCAATTCTTTTTACTGCGCACCACTGATTGGGTACACTCATCCCATGAAAGGTTGGACAATCTGTTAACTGATGCAGGGAGTTGCATAGCTTGCATTCAGTTGACCTCTCGGGTTCTTGACTTATCACGTGCATGTTAGCCAAAGACTGAATTCGGTTACAGTTCTTCCCTACAATTTGAGCAGAGGTTGGTTCCGTTGGCGCCAGTCTGCAACTTTCGCGTACGATTTGTCCAAATCGGCTGTTGGCGATAGGGGATTGACGACCCATGAACTCCGCCAAATCGTTGAACGTAGATTCCCGCTCAAGCATATTTATTTTTTCAGCTTCCTCTGCCCATTGGCTCTGTAATCCAATAGGTAAACATCGGACAATGCACTCCTGTGTGTGCAAAGCATTCAGATCGGACTGGTATCCTAAGTGCTGCGGTGCTGTACTGTAATTCTGCATTTTTATCACCAAATTCGACAGTGATTCAGCCTTGCCCTCAGTCCTTTTTGCCTCCAATAAAACAACATCAATCAGGCTTCTAGCCACCTTGAATGGTTGTCCCAACAAATCTTTCAGGATTCTGCGTGCCCTGATATACCCCATTGGTGGATCAAGCATCGAGCAGCCTTCGATAGCACTTTTGGCTCTCCCACGACAGTAATGTATTAAATACAAAAACCTTTGACCAGGATCTGCAACTTTGCACTCAAAAAAGTTTTCGAATTGTTTCATGAATATACAGTATTGCTCGGGGTGCCCGTCGAAATGGGACAGCTCCACTCTCGGCAGGTCGAATGCCAAAACCTCGGTAGTTTCAGGCTGTCTCAAGGGTTTATATTCGTCGATCACAGTGCCGTTTCGATTTTGACATCGTGAACTACATGGACTCTTTGCCGGTTCTCTGAGGCCAATTCCTTGTGTAAGGGGCTCTGCTTCCTTTCTGGCTAACCGCAGCTTGTTTTCTAATTCTATCACTCTCATTCTGTAAGTAATAATATCGTCAAACTCATCGCGGTTAAAGATATATGACCTAGCACTGACAGAACTAGTAAACTTAGCATTATCTAGAGAATTAATAACACCCAAACCATCCCAAGAGACTTGCCGATTTATTTCCTGTTGCCTCAAGAGGTCCTTGCTTCCTCGTCTGGGCATTTCCAATGAGTTTTCTTGTCCAGGTTCCACTTGAATACTGTAAGTCAAATCTCGCAAATCGAGCAACGCGTAGTCAATTCAAACGAATCCCAAAACCATAACAAGATTGATTCGTAGTTTCTACGGTACTAAATTGAAATTCACAAAGGATACAGATATATACAAACCTCAAGTATGCGGCCAAAAAGACTTCACAGTAAAACCCGAAGGTCCAAAGCCCCCTGGCTCAAGCACGACAGTCAGAAACGGTTCAAGGCCAAATTCAAATGTCTCACATGGATAAACAAACGTGAAAATGTGTGATGTATGAGCGAGCTTTTCAAGATAATGTTAAATATAGTCAAATTCACAAAGCACGTTGAACATTTGGAAATATTTTCAGTATTCGCTCTCTACACAGCCAGCTAAAATCCTTCCGCAAAGATGGTTGTCTAAGGTTCAAGAATGGGTCATGATTCTCACCCTATCTACCTATAACTTATTGTCAGTGCCTGTGGTTGCTAACTTCCTGGGTTAGCTGAGCGTGAAACAGGTTTCCGCCGTAGTGATCATCGCACAATCCATAAGGAATCAATTCCAAATCCCGCTGCACATCTTGAGATTGACATATTTATCAGGAGACCGGCGGCCACAGTCAGACGCACGATAGAGCTGAAGGCTTCGCAGAGTAAAGCGTTTCGCCGCGCGAGATAAGTCTACGCATCACAAGCAGTAAACTATTGCAGCGATCGGTTAGACTAATTTTGTTTACAAGCATGAGTGCAGAAGTTGAAAGTAGGTGCAACGCCTAATGAGATATCGCGTAAAATTGACAGGTCACAAACCAGTGGAATTACATAAAATTCACGCACCGAATCTTCCGAAAGAAGTGAAAGCCGGTTGCTGATTATGAATAAATTTCAAAAACAATTGTGCGGCGGACAGCATCGAAATACACATGGACACGGAAATTGATCGAATACTGGCATCTATCAGAGTATTTCAAAGTTTTTCTGTGCACAAAATATGTGACAATCAACATGGTATAAAACGTAAATAAATGTTCTTCTTTAAAGATAACAATAGTTTCACAATGTGCTTACAGCTAATAAGCCTCACTTGAACTGTTCAAGTGAAACATTGGTGAATTTCTCCTTTTCCCAATGTGCACGCTAGATAGAAACTGGAACTAAGTACATTTTGCAACTTTTCAGGAAAAATGGGTTCAGTTGAAAAGTTGTACAGCATAAAATGTAATAAAATGCTGAGTAAATCGGAGCGAGGCGATCTGCAAGCTACTCTGTCTTTTGTATGTGGTTTCGAGCTCGAATCATCAACATTTACCTCGCTGTTTCCTGCTAGGAGTGGATTAACTCTCTGATATCTCGAACACGTTCTTCGTTTCTTCCGTTTCCTGTAATATAACACAACTGTAGGATCTGTCCAATATGCAAGGCTCAGTTCGGCGGTGGTACAGTTCTCTTTTAGCATTGGTGCTACCCTAAAACCCAATACCAGCGCAGTCATTTTGAGCTCGTTTAGGAATACTGACTTCAGCTCAGCAGTTTTTGTTTTGGCGAAGGGTACTTTGTTTTGCCGCCGGCCATGCAGTTCCACCCAGGTACCGTACACTGTCACTGAGTCGGCAAATTCCAAGCTGCTTTGAGTGACCTGCTGGTGTCTTTTTTTGAGATACTTCAAAAGCCTCCGGGCAACTTCTCCATTTCTTGATAGGTGACTTGACGGTGGTCTCTTGGGTATAGAAACTTCATGTTGCCCATTGTGACGTCTCGTCTTTGAAGTCGCCATCGAAAGCACCGACTGATCCTTTGAGTGAACTTCGCTTTCCTGAGATGGACCGTTGGGTTCAATATCGAAAAGCTGATTGTGTTCTACAGAGGCACTTCTCTCAGCAACAGTTAAGCAATTTATTGGTGCAGATTGTTGAAGTCCGCTCGTCAGGGGTCCAAGAAGTGTCCAGCCTAGTATCGTTCGCGTAGCGAATGGTTCTTTTCGATTGCTTATGCTCTGTTCAAGCACCCAATGAGCCTCTGGTACATTGCATCCAACTAGTATGTCGACGTGGGGGCTAGACACTTCTTCGAACTCTATGTCCCTGAGATGAGACCATCTCTTGGCGATCGATCTAACGGAGTCGACTGGTCTCATTGGCAAGCTGTCTATTGCAAAAGCTTCCGGAATTTCTACGGTCCCCTCATCAGATAAAGACGTTAACTGCAAGGCCAGCATCTTAGAATTGCTAACATGACCCCCTGCAATCGTGCTGATAGTGAGCGAGGTAGGCTCGCCGACTAGTTCACAGCTTTCTACAAGATCGCGAGCAATCAGCGAGGTATCCGACCCTGTGTCCAAAAATGCAATGACCCCCCTCAGTCCTTTAGGTATCACGATACCGACAGGTACGATGCCTAATCTCGCCGTTTTGAAATCATCATGTCCCGCTGAACAGCAATTCTGGGTTCATCCGGCTGAATAGGCCTATTGTTGAGAGGGCCATGCAGTAACGAGTGATGATTACCCAAACATCCGTCCTGGTTACATTTCACTCTTAAGCTGCATTCATAGGCTCGATGAGAGTTGTTCAAATACATAAAGCATGAGCCAATTCTTTTTACTGCGCACCACTGATTGGGTACACTCATCCCATGAAAGGTTGGACAATCTGTTAACTGATGCAGGGAGTTGCATAGCTTGCATTCAGTTGACCTCTCGGGTTCTTGACTTATCACGTGCATGTTAGCCAAAGACTGAATTCGGTTACAGTTCTTCCCTACAATTTGAGCAGAGGTTGGTTCCGTTGGCGCCAGTCTGCAACTTTCGCGTACGATTTGTCCAAATCGGCTGTTGGCGATACGGGATTGACGACCCATGAACTCCGCCAAATCGTTGAACGTAGATTCCCGCTCAAGCATATTTATTTTTTCAGCTTCCTCTGCCCATCGGCTCTGTAATCCAATAGGTAAACATCGGACAATGCACTCCTGTGTGTGCAAAGCATTCAGATCGGACTGGTATCCTAAGTGCTGCGGTGCTGTACTGTAATTCTGCATTTTTATCACCAAATTCGACAGTGATTCAGCCTTGCCCTCAGTCTTTTTTGCCTCCAATAAAACAACATCAATCAGGCTTCTAGCCACCTTGAATGGTTGTCCCAACAAATCTTTCAGGATTCTGCGTGCCCTGATATACCCCATTGGTGGATCAAGCATCGAGCAGCCTTCGATAGCACTTTTGGCTCTCCCACGACAGTAATGTATTAAATACAAAAACCTTTGACCAGGATCTGCAACTTTGCACTCAAAAAAGTTTTCGAATTGTTTCATGAATATACAGTATTGCTCGGGGTGCCCGTCGAAATGGGACAGCTCCACTCTCGGCAGGTCGAATGCCAAAACCTCGGTAGTTTCAGGCTGTCTCAAGGGTTTATATTCGTCGATCACAGTGCCGTTTCGATTTTGACATCGTGAACTACATGGACTCTTTGCCGGTTCTCTGAGGCCAATTCCTTGTGTAAGGGGCTCTGCTTCCTTTCTGGCTAACCGCAGCTTGTTTTCTAATTCTATCACTCTCATTCTGTAAGTAATAATATCGTCAAACTCATCGCGGTTAAAGATATATGACCTAGCACTGACAGAACTAGTAAACTTAGCATTATCTAGAGAATTAATAACACCCAAACCATCCCAAGAGACTTGCCGATTTATTTCCTGTTGCCTCAAGAGGTCCTTGCTTCCTCGTCTGGGCATTTCCAATGAGTTTTCTTGTCCAGGTTCCACTTGAATACTGTAAGTCAAATCTCGCAAATCGAGCAACGCGTAGTCAATTCAAACGAATCCCAAAACCATAACAAGATTGATTCGTAGTTTCTACGGTACTAAATTGAAATTCACAAAGGATACAGATATATACAAACCTCAAGTATGCGGCCAAAAAGACTTCACAGTAAAACCCGAAGGTCCAAAGCCCCCTGGCTCAAGCACGACAGTCAGAAACGGTTCAAGGCCAAATTCAAATGTCTCACATGGATAAACAAACGTGAAAATGTGTGATGTATGAGCGAGCTTTTCAAGATAATGTTAAATATAGTCAAATTCACAAAGCACGTTGAACATTTGGAAATATTTTCAGTATTCGCTCTTTAAAAGAGCTTATCAGGGATCAAGTGGCCAGTCGGTTAACTAAATGTATGGCCATTTCCAATGGGCATCATGGATTTTTCAAAGCCGATCCTGTCTGTCTAACCTCCTTTAAATCGTAGGCGAATCACCGGCCATAATAAATAGAGGAGAATATGTCGAGGTCTGCCACTCGGACTTCCGAAGGGCCTCCTAATCAGTGGACCACCAACGGCAGCTACGTAAAATGGAGGCCTTTGGGATCGTACCTATGTCCTGGAGTGGAACCGAACATATCTTAGCCACAGGACGTACTACAAAAGGGTAGAAGACTGCAAGTCTATGGAGGAAGGGCCATCAGTGAGGTCCCACATGGATTTGTGCTGGGTCTACTTCCAGTAGTAACTCAAGTGAACGAGTTACGAGAAGTTGCCTTGTAGCGGCTTCGCGGACTTCAAACTCACTAAAACGAAAAAGCCCGCTTAGCGCTCAGGTGCCTTTCTTCTGAATAGGTGTCCGTACCTGGATCTAGTTGGGAATGATAACCGCATCCCAGGGTCATTCAATTATGGTACCAGGTCCTCCTGTAGCTAAAGACAATCTTCCTTTTTGAATCTCTCTTCTCAGTCACATAAAGTGGCTTATAGTCAGGACAATTGCACTTCAAGGTAATTTCACACATCGGGGTCCTATTCAGCCAGTGCGCATGATAATCCTCATCGATCGGTCACATTGGCCTATTTTAGAAGCCCTGTAGGACATTTCGGTGATTCTCTCAATTCATCCATTAAGGTCCGCGGCTGATGAAATAAACATTTACCAGGCTCTTCAATGAGTAGGAAATTGAGCTCAGTCTCAGGTCCTTTAATCAACTAGTTGTTTGAAGTCTATTTGTTTAAGTCCACCTGGTACCGGCGGACACGACAGCATCGCCATTTTATGCCACTCGGCTGTTGTGGCAAGGAGCACTCCAGCTCGACAGCTCCGGCCATTAGCTCATTCAGTCTCCGGTCTCCTGTCGGTTATACGGGATAGCCCATATAATTACCAAAACTTATCACTTGTCGTCGTTTTTTGTGTTCCTTTCGATGGGCGGAAATTGAGTCCGCGTATATCGTGCGGGCGTCTAAAACCTCTTCGCAGACGGCGTGAAACTCGTGGGTGAAACAAGCACCCCACCCTTCAAGAGGATCCAAGTAGGGTTTATTCTCGGACCACCCAGGGGCAACAGCCACTCAGTGTTGGCAAGTGTGAACACCTGATCCGGGACGCAGATGGGGGTTTACCGTATATAAACCTGACTGACGCACAAAAGTTAACACGGGTCACGAAAGTCACGAACCTTGAAGCTCGGATAAGTGAGTGCTTCTGGGCGCTGCCTACCAGTCGAGGCAAAGACAAAACGGGGGCCCTACAAAATACTGCACAAGTCAGGTCACGCTCCGAACATCGCGTCCAAGCCTGGTATCCAACTATATTGGGAGACCCTGCGGTAGTGGAAAACGTTTAGCGTCGTTTCACCGGGATGGTAAATGGATTGAAGAACAAGCCATTTACAGATAGATCCACTGCACTGAACCTGTTCTCCTTAAATCAAAGAAGACTTAGAGATGAACTCATAGAAGCGCTAACCATCCCAACAAAGCCGATCTAAAAATAGCAGTTGAATCACGACTTACGGGCCATGAGTACCAGCTGGTGAAACCGAGGACACTGGGGACGGCTAGAGCGCAATATTTTGCGAGCCGGGTCATCAGTGCTTGGAACGGTCTACCGGCCGAGGTGGTTGATGAAAACTCAGTGGTTCAGTTTGAGACCTTTTCGGACAGCCGCTGATCGGCTGTATTCCCTGAGGGCCACTAATTTAACACACAAAGAGCAAAATTGAATACGGTGCCCTTCCTGTCTTTTTATCTGCGGTCTCCTCATACCTGTCACTCTGCACTCCCACATTCACACTCCACTTCAAGATTCTCCGTAGTGCTCCCCACACCTGACCTTCTCGTATCAGCCCTTACGCCAAATGCTGCACATGAATCACCCCCTTGGTTTGGGCTTAGACAAGGGAAAGGACCCAAATCGTACCCGTGCGGTAGCCGAGCACCTAACAGTAAAACACAGTCCCAACCTCAACAGATCCAAAAATGAAAAAACCGAGAAGGGAAAAAGAAGAAGACACAAAATTCGTAGCCCGGTGAGAATCAACTAGGGCTCACTGGAGCAAGAATCTGGACTGATATGGTGACCTGCGCTTCACTTTCTGTGACGTGGCATGACCTGGCCGGACTTGTGAGAGCTCCCCCTCAACACCTCCAAATGCAGGCAGCTAGCCGAGGGCCACCATCAGGTTAGCCCAAGGGAACTTGAGGACGGAGATACCGGGGTGGCGTTGGAAAGGGCTGATACTGTCAAGCATCTGCTGGCGTTCATGACTGCTGGTCTCAAAACCCAGAGGCAATGGCTGTAAGCCGCAACGAGAGGTAGCAATGCCCCCTCACAGTTAATGAGAACCATTGCCTCACGGAAGCCGTGGGTGCTGTTGCCGTTCTACACAACCCACGTAAGTCCGCCTCTGGAACATACCGTTCAGGCTTGGCATCCAAATATTAATCGGGACAGGCAACTAATTGCCCGTGTGTGAAGGGGATTCACATAAATAATCACTGAATTCCGAAACATGCCCCACGAAGAGAATCTTAGAGAATTGGACCTGGTCTCTCTGGAACTAAGGGGAGTGAGAAGGCCTCTAGGACTTGGAAGGAATTTAGTTGCTCCCAAGAAGCCCAGATGAAAAGCCCAGGAAGCAAGAGTTAAAGCTTGTGAATCACCGTTGCAGTAAGCTAGTTAGAGGCAAATTTATCACCCCAACGAGTAATAAATGAAAGCATTTACCTTCGGTTCCCAGTGGTGGAGGCCCGGAGGGTCGACGATCTCTAGAGAAAGTTGAAAGCCCATTGGGACGGCTTGTTTGAAGACCTTGTGTGGAACGGCAGACTACTTCATGCCCTCCTTAATAAAAGAAAACGTAGTGCTTGTAGCTACGGCCAAAAGAGTTTCCCCCAGGAAACAAAAGTTGTCAGCCGTGCGGTTCAGCTTCTCTATGGAAGATGCTGAAATCTAACTTCTCTCACCAACCTTCAAGGGTAAATTAAAGCCATGTTTCATAGGCTAGCCGAGAAAAACCGAGTGTACTTATAGTCACACCCGTTTTTCACACTTTTGCACGACACCGCTACGGACCAAAATGCCTATGGCAGCACGCAGCCCGATCGCTGTGATACTTGAGGCACGAGGATGAGGCTGGGATAAATTGAAGCGTAAGGCGGATAAACACTACTCGTTTTGCCCTCACCAGAAAGCCACTGTAGTGAAGCAGTGATCCGCGGCCTGGTGAGGGGTTTCTGCAAAGCCAAAAACATAGACTAATGTTTTGTACCCCCTGATTGGCCCTTGTCTAAGAAGTTGCGGTCAGAATGTGATATGCTGAAAAGAGCCAACGAGCCTCGAATGCGGGAGCCGGCTGAAAAGTGAGGTACGATATCGGACCACCAAGACTTTTCGGTTTTAAAAGAGTCCCAAGTGACACTGAGGACGCCTAGAAGCCTAAACTTCAAAGGCAGGAATGAAAAAACTGAGGTGAGCACTTTGGCAAGGGGGAGCAGCGACCTGCCTCCCTGCCACCACAAAACACGAGACAACACATAACCCACATTCGTCCAATGCACATCTGGTCCTCATTCGGTTTTGGAATCAAGCTGAATATGTAGCAGAAATTGGTTTGTGCCGCCCTGCAGGTGGAGTCCTATTACGGCGAAGTGTTCTATATCTGACATCTTAAGCTGGCACATTTCCATTCTCACTTAGGCTATCATCGCTGCTACTTCTAACCAACTTCCAAATCGTTGAACTCATCATGGTATTCCTCTTTTACCACGTGCTATTATTTCATTGTTTACTATCATTAGTAATTAATCCTTTTCTTTCTCTTTTCTCGTCTTTCAAGTTCGCTACCACACCCCAAGTGGTGGTTGTAAACGCAGCAGAAAGATATGAAGCCTTCGGTACCATCCACGCAAGCACGATCACGGCATTCTAGAGAGAAAAGCAAAGAATGTGAGCAGTGAGGTCTCACCGACGAAGGCTGCTTGTCGCGCTACCACATCTCATAGTTCAGTTAGGTCTGAGATCGCTTGTACTTCTACCGGAATTTTCTTGTTTTGGGAAAGAGAAAATGTATTGTCAGGCAACTGGAAACGTGCGGCGTTGTCGTGACCACTGCAACGAATGTTGTGGTTCTCTTTTCTTGTGCAGCACGTGAGGACCTCTGGAGCTTCGGGTGAAAGAAACTGGAAGCAAATTTGGCTCAAATTTTCATATCCTCACCCGATGGACAAGTCAGGTTAGAAATGCTGTCAAACAGAAGCAATGAGGACACAAAAGGCACGGAAGCGCCAGCTACTACCGGGCCTTCCTACAGTTCCAGTCAGCGATAAATATGCTATATCGGACAATTAAGCGTTGCAGAAACAACTACGGGGAAAGTGTTGCTTGGAACACCAAAAACAAACCAAAAGCAAACTGCTAATACTTTCAATCTAAGGCAGCTCTGAGGGGAGCCGTAGCCGGGATCAGGAACTCATAGGCAGTGCAGGCAACAAGCAAGCAGCAAAAAGCAGAGATCCTGTTTAAAATCTTCGGGCAGGCATAATGACAGGCCCAGGGTGCTCAAAAGCTACCTGTGACCAAGGGCGGTAAGTTTTCGGAAATGAAGGACCGAGAAACTAGCGCAGGAGAATAGCTAAACAGTCTGAAGCAGCTAGAATTGTCCAAGGCGGCCGGGCCGGATGACATCCGCCCAGCAATACTGAAGACACTAGTTCAGTTCAGCCCAGTTCAGTTCAGTTTGCACAGGACAGGTAATGACCACGGCCAATCGAGCGTCCAGAATTCCTTCGATGGTAAGCACACCAGTTATGCACCCACCATTGCCGAGTGTATTCCGTCGAATCCCGGCTAAAAATGAGAGGGAAACGGAAAACCTCACCGCACATCAACTGCGAAAGACATTATGCATCGTAAGCTTTCACTGAGACTGTATGCAATGAGCGAAAAAGCCTATTAAAACAAGCTCTCGACTGGATACTACTATATAGAATAGCAAGACGTTTCAAAAGGGACAGGGTGATGGGTGCCAACCGCCATGGGTTCTGTCACAAGCGCGCTTTTCCATCCAACCTAATATGTTTCTTCGGTGATGTAACCTGTCCAATGGCCCAAGAAGAACGTGTTGAATTCTGCTAGCTGGACTTCCAAAACGCATTTGATTTTGTTATCCGCAGACTGCTCGAAGCAAGGGTTGAATCGTCTCAACCTACTCCGAAGATACATCACTGGATTGTACAAAGCCTAATGGAAAGAGTTTTCCGAGTGGGAGTGGAAGACTACTCGTCGGACAATGGGAGACTGCATAGTACCGCTCCGTAAAGGCAGTTCTAGGACCCCTGTTGTTCCGATGTATTTTAACGATCTGGCAGACGGGTGGAAAAACCCGTGCGTCTCGTTCACGGACGACTTCGAGTTGGTAGGAGTACCTGATAACGCAGCGGCTTAGCGTGATCTGGACAAGGCATCCCAGTGGTCAGTAGTGCGGGACCCTTCCCTCAATCCGAGCAAACGTCAACATCTCGTCAAAGAGGAAGGACCACGGCCCACCCGATATATGGGGTCGCCAGACAATCGAGGGCGCTGGCTCAGAACATAGAATCCCAGGATCTAGGGGTGATGGTATGTTATGACCTTCAGCCAGGCCGCCAGTGTCAGAAAAATACAGCAAGCGTGCAGAGACTTGCACCATCTTAGGAGAGTGGTCAGCTCTAGGGAACTGAGTGTCTTATTGCCACTGTACAAGGCTCTTGTGAGATCTCATCTGGAAAACTGCATCCAAAAGTGGAAGCCATATCTTGTGAGGGACACCAAAGCTCTCCAGCAGCCACTACGGCGAGGCACGATACGGTTTGCGGAGTACCGACATATGGTCTACGAACTGGGGTCAGAGCAACAAGGGCTATTTTCTCCAGAAGGAAAATGAAGAGGTGACTTAATTGTGGCTTTAAAAATAATGAAAGGGTTCACAGGAGCACGGGGTCACACAAGGGCCCTACATGAGCTGCGAAGGAGTGATTGCCGAAGAAAGCATACGCTGACAACGGAGAAAGAGTGAGCTTTGACTTGAAGCAGAGGTCGTCGTTTCCAGTTAGGCTCGCTAATGAATGGAATAGGCTGAGAGACGATGCTACAAGCACGAGCACAGTGGCTGAGTTCAAAAAGAAGTTGGATGGGGGTGTGGAAGACTGTATTTGGAGAAGTATGGCCAGGAGTCTGCTACCGTTATTTGTAGACAACTGACTAGTTCCTTCCCATTCAACCCCCGTGGGACTCTTATATAGCACCTTCCACCTCTTACTATACTATCGTTACTACCGGGGAGACGGAACGTGAGGTGCGTGTGACTAACGGCTGTGATCAGAAAGTGGTTGAAAGGAAAAAGGTTTGGAGATCTAACCCGAACCCCCTCTGATTATAGCCAAGAATTGAAAAATAGTCGTCCCTTCCAATGGTAGAAGCACCGGGGAATCCAAGGAGCTCACCAGTGCAAGAATCTGGACATCCAGCCTTCCCTGCGTCAAACGAATTGAATTGATCTGACCCGATCGGGAGGTTGAAGGACTACGAAGAAAATCTTATGAACAACGACTGCAGGATATTGGACTGTTCTCACCTGGGAAAAGAAGACTCGGAAGAGACCCCACTAAAGCTTCTAGAATCCCGAAGGGTTTATCGGGCATAAGTACATGGGATTATTTGACCAGACCACTGGTCAAAGAAAGAGAGGAAATAGCGTAAAATTGTGGAAGCCAAGTTGAAGGCTAAATGAGCGAGAGAACTTCATTAGTAGTAGTGGAGACGCAATGTGGATAAGACTGGGGGAAGAAGTAGTTAGCGCACAAAGTGTAAGGCATTTTAAACGGAAGCTGGATGAAAAATGAGACGAGTTATCCGCAGAAGTAGAATACTGAAGAGTAGGCGGAAATTGTAATTTGCTGCAGGCTTTTCACTATTTTGTCTGTGCCTACGACCCAAGGCGCTAAGTGTGATGAATAGCTAACTTCATGGTGAGGAGGAGGCTTCTTTCACTTATTTATTTCAGCCCTTCAAACGAAAAAATCCAAAAACGTAACAAAAAAGGGGGAAGTACCGTATTTGCCGTAGTGGGGTCCGATTTCCGTGCACACCACTGAAGGGATTCTGGAGGCTGGATTGGCCCTGGCCACCGTCAGTCCTGTACAACCTGACCTAGCGTGACCCGCACCTGTTATTTTGGCAAACTGCAGCTGCGCTATACTGCGACGTGAACATGCATGGCGACCTGGCTGTTGGAGAATACACGGAAACAGGGACAACAGAGTACCGGAAGCAGCGAGAATAAATAAAGGATGGCTACACCGGATCAAATAGAAGCGGATGAAGTGAAGTCACTGAGATCAAAGGTGAAAATAAACGCTGACACGCTGCTACGTAGAGGCGGGAGGAAAGTAAGCTCAGGGAGTTTCTTGGCAGTCAGTGACGATACCACACAGGTGAGCCGGTCATTTCTTGTTTGTTGCCGTGTGTATGCCGAACACACAGAGTCCAGGGCTTTTCTTCGCCTTCTCTGTTTTTATTTAGTGCATTTCACCTCTTCAGACAACATACAAAATGAACAGGAGGCAAAGTCAGAAACCCGCGGAATCCCAAACATTTTCCTGCGGCGTTGCTAGGTGCTTGAAAGAAGTAGAGAAAGGAATACGCTGCGACGTCTGTGACCTTTGGTTTCATCACAAATGCAGCTTTCGAACTTCACCTGGACAACCGTGGGCTGGTCTGGGTGTGCACAAAATGTGTCAAGTTTGGCAGGGATCAGTGGACACGCCTTCAGCGATCTCAGGAAACCACCGACACATGTAATGAAACAGTTGTTTGCACGAGCTCTAGCGCAACAAAAACTAGTCCGAGTCTGGAGACAGATGATAGACTTGAGGGGTTTGAAAAAGCTATGAATGAGGAAATCTCCCAACTTCGATACCCAGTGAATACTCGTGACATAGAACCAACATCAGTAACGGGGGAAACCAACAGCTCGGCGAAACAGTTGAGTAACTTGGTCAGGGATACCGAGACAGCCATTGGGAGACATCGCAACTTAGTGATTAAGGGAATCCCCAAACCGTTATGTCGCGTGGCCCGGCTGAGAGAGAGGGACATGCGCCACCATGTGGTGAAGGTGCTAAGAACAGCGGGCCTACCAGAGTATACCCTAATTAAAAGGATTTTCAGGCCAGGTAAGTGCGTGTAAGACCAACACCTCGTCGTATGACCCCCACCCCCTGCCAGCGCTGGTTGAATTTGGAAACCCAAGGTAAAAAGACACACTACTCGCTGCAAAGCCGAGACAGGGAAGATGTGCGTGGAACCAGATCACTCGGCGAAGAGTAACGATCGCAGAGGCAACCCAAAGCGCCATTCATGGCGTCTACACCGCGGGTAAGCATCGCCCAGTGTCAGCAGCCGGGAACACCAATAACTCACTGGGAACGATCAACTCAGTTCGGTGCATTCCTAGTGGATTCCCAGGTACATGAAGCTTGCCAGCAAGAAAACTCACCCGGTTCGAATCCGGAGACTGAGGGCTCAGGCCAGCCGGAGGCACCAAACGTCAACATGGCAAAAGACGTCAGCGACACTCGGGCAACTTGCCCGAGTGCAAGCAAATAAAAGCATTGCCATCTACGAGACCCGGAACAAGGGTAGTGGTTACTACCGGGGGGATAACTGTTGTATACACCAATGCGTGTAGTGTGGGGAAGAAATGTAGAGAATTGGTGGCCGAAACCGAGGGCACTGACTGCATCGCAATCGCCGAAACTTGGATCAGTAAAGATATAGCAACAACAGGTTCCCCCTAGCAGGGTACTGCGCCTACAGGGCCGACAGACAGGACGGAAGGGAAGGAGAGGGTGCACGTTTGCCTGTTGCGGACTGGCATGAGCAAGTGGCAGAAGAGGAGACGTCCACACCACACATACGGGTGGCTTCATGCTATCTGAGTTCAGAGCACGTGAAGGCGACCTTGACGTGAGTCTACAGGTCTCCAATCTCACCCTCTAACGAAGACGCATTGTTAATGGGGCTCTTGGCCAGGATAGCAACCCAGTCCGATAAGTTAGTGACTGTCGGTTATTCAACTCGCCCGAAATAGAGGGGGAGGGACAACGGGCACCACGAGGGGGATTCAGTGATCGGTTGATGGAGCTGGCGTGCAGATTCACACTGGTACAACACATAAGCCAGCCAACCCGAGGGACAGTAGGCTAGACATCTGGCCTCCTGCAACTCGTATTCTCGAACACACCGGAGGAAGTCGACCACCTCGAGATCACTGCTCCTCTAGGCAGGAGCTATCATGGGATGATCAGGCTCCTCTTCAAAGGGAACCCTCCAGAGGTCCCCCACAAACTAAGGAGGAACTTCTGGAAAATTGACGGCCAGGCACTAAGGATGGCTGCGGAGAGTACACAGTGGGCAGCCTCCAACCCCACGCCAAAGGAGGAGTGGTTACACATAAGAGGCAGCTTGATGCGACCCACTGATGAGTTCGCTTCAATGAGCAGGGTGAGAAGGAAGGGCTGATCACCTTGGTGGGTCCGCAGTGCAGAGAACGCGCAGACACACAAGGGAGCGGCGCGGAGACTCTTCCGCAGCAAAGGGGACATCTTCGCTTTCTGCCGTTCTCGAGGGCGCGGAAACATGCCCCAGGAGCTCAACGATCCTGTCAAATACAATACGAGGCAAGATTGGCACGAAATACCAAGAAATGCCCCGAGGTCTATTACGACTATGTACCGTCTATGGCTCAGTCACGGGTGGCCGTTGGAAATGTTACTGATGGGCAAGGTAGGCATGCAAGCAGAGCCAGCGAAAAAGCCGAAGTACTTAAAAATTCTTTGAGCTGGTACACACTGCAGACGCCGGGAACCATCCGCCATTACTAGAACCCTATAGCGTTCCCCAAATGAACTAAAGTGTAATAGAATCCCTAGAAGTGGAACTGGCTATCAATCGGTTAAAACGAAGTAAGGCGGCCGGGCCAGACGGGATTCACACCGCCATCCTACGTCCGTTAGCAAGCATAGTGTCCGGGGCGCTAGCACACATTCACAGGGTCACTAGCCCTGGCCACACAGCCTTCCAACTGGCTAAAAGCCGAGGTTTTGCTCATCTACAAGGGAAGCAAGAGGTAAGTTGCATCTAACTACAGGCTCGTTAGCCTACTGTCGGTGGTAACAAAAGTACTTGAGGGCATCTTTGGATGCGGGATCACAAGGCATGTTGAGCACCACAGGAATATTACTGTGAGGCAGCACGGATTTGTACAGAGGCGATTGTGTCTCACGAATCTCCTACCAATTCTGGATGATGTGGCTGGCGGGCTGGACAAAGGCAAGCGAGTTGAAGTGCGTTATCTGGATTTCCAGAAGGCCTTCGACTCGGTAAACCTCAGACTGCTGGTGAAAAAAATGCAGGGCATAAGGCTTGCACAGGGAACGCTGAACTGGACTAGAGCATCTCTTACTGGCAGGACATACCATGTTCGGGTTTGGGAAGCAACATCCAGCGCAGCTAGGGCATGCAGTGGGGTGCCGCAGGGGTCGGAGTTGGCACCTCCGTTGTTCTTGATCTATATAAATGACCCGGTGGACACCCTGAGATGTCTTGGTTCGCTGTTCGCTGACGATCTCAAGATTGTGGAGGAACCGTCTTCGAACTGGATGCAGGAAGACCTGATAAGAATACGAGAGCGGACCGAAACATCGGGGCTCCTTTCAAAGAGAAGTTAATGCAGACAACTGCTCCAGGGTGGGGGAGCAGGAGGGGCTCAGCACTTCGATGAAGGATCAATCGGGATAATCGAGACCACTGAGGTTATAAGAGATCTTGGCGTCCAAGCGCACAAAACTTTTAAGCCCACCAAGCAGTGCCTTGGAGCAGCAGCAAAGATTAATAGATCCATGTTTCAACGGTGTCGGACTGTCAAAACACTATTGCCACTTTGCAAAACCCAGGTACTCCCCCGCCTGGAATATTGCGTCCAGGTCTGGGCTATGAAACTATTCAGCGACAAACAGCTGTTAAAAACCACCCAAAGGCGGCTTACTAAGATGACCACTGGGCTGCTGGACAAGACATGCAAGGAAAGCCTCAAGGCCCTCGAACTGTTCTCGCCCAGTAGGCGACTCCTAGGGGGAGATATGATGAAGACTTTCAAACAGCCCCACGGGTTATCCGAAACTGGCAGGCCGTTATTAGTTCTAAGCAAAAACCCGACTCCCAGGGGACACGAACACAAACTGATCAAACCCAGGGCCATCAGAAGCTATCGAACACATCCCATCTATCCGTGTAACAAACCCGTGTAACAAACTGCCACTCCGTGTGGTAGGAGCGAATAGCGTCGTCGTGTTTAAGCGACTGCTGGATGACCGCTGGGACGAGGTTTTTCAGGACTTTTACTAGGCAATCCAGCACACCCTCAGGTTACACATCTCTTTCACTCATTTCTTTTCCAAAACACAATATATTTTTACCCGTCAAGCAAACAAAGTACAGCAAACTGCGGCCTTTTTATTGATTCAGCTCTCCTCCCGGGGGATTCTTGAGGGTAGGCATGGCAGCTAGTTGAGACAGTGAACCTGTCTATCCAACGCGACTACCGGTTCTTCGACAGCGAACCTGCTTTTCATTCTCTTCCTAGCAGTCCATCACTCAGCGATCACAACATTCGGACCACTTGGCAGCCGCAGTACCATGGGAAAATTGCAGCCCTCGAGTGCAAGAACCTGGACGTACACTGGCCAAAGCCACAAGTCCAGTGACCTGATCTGATGTGACCTAAAGGTCAACTTCGTTGTGGAAATTCGAAAGTTTTCCTCGTTTTCAAGCAGAAATGGTATCACTGAGCCATGGCTACAAATTTTTACAGATAATCCTGATTTTTTTGAACTTCCTAGTTGTGGTAGGTTTACTCAATCTTTCATATGAATGCTGATATTGAGGCATGCGGTGTTGGTCTGGTTGCGATGGGATCAATCGTCGATATTTCTTTAAGCAACTACGGAGACCTGGAACACGATTCCCTGCGAGTGGCAATTGTTTTCATTATATGTCTTGGATGTTTGGTTTTCATTGTTGGAGTCTTAGGGCTTTGCGGAGCATGCCTAAAAAGCGCTTGCATGCTGATTGCAGTGAGTTAACTTTTCAACCAAATTGAATGACGTTACTTGTAGTATACGTTATTTTTAGTACTCTTGGTGATGGCTCACGCAGTTGGAGGCGTAGCAGTTCTCATAGGTGCAAGAAAGGTAAGCTAAATGATTATAGTTTCATTCTGTTATATGACCCTTGTAGCACCCAGCCCGTTCGTAACATCGGTTTTCGATCGGTTTGTTTAGTAGCCATTTTAGATGGATGAACAATGAATTTATGTGGAGGAAATTGACGGCTGAAGTAATGTGCAATGCTTGGTTGGCGTTTTATTTATAAATAAAATGTATTGGTTTAGTTCATCGAAATGTCCTGAAAACCTCAGTATAGATCACTATGTCCTACTCCCTCGAAGTAGGTGAAATAAGGACAGTTATTCGGAAAATCATGAATTAATGGATAGAGAAGAGAGTCGGTATACGTAATTTGGGTTAGTGAAAGAAATTAACGAAGCGTATCACGTATTTTGTAAGGTTGATTAGACCTTACATCGCGGTTTCCTTAGTAAACGCGTGCTTCGGTCCTTTGTACTGCGTGGACCACCTGCACGTTACTCTAATGCGCGGCACTGCACAAATATGTTAACCAGAACAGTATTCTCCACGACCCGTGAGAACGAGAAGGCGATTGGGAGAGATAGTGGTTAGCGTGTATTTGGGAGCGTGCGTGAGAGCGTGCGCAAGAGCAACGGTCAAATGGCCACCGCGCTTGGCAGTCAGCGTTCAGTTAAACAATAAACGTGGTAAAAGTATGAACGAAGATGGCAACCGCTACAGGGGCCTCCTCCTAGAAGTCCGACGGAGTTGGGCTTCGATCGTGATGGTAAGCCGGAACTATTGGTTGTCCAGGAACTCCTCATAGCTTCTCCGTTATATTGTTGTTGACGTCGAACGACTGCTGATGAGTTTACCGGTGCCTGCACTCTCGAGGTCCGATGTGCGTGGGTCCAATTGTGTTTTGGCGCCCGCGGGTCTCATACGAATGCAAGCCGGAAAATGCCTCGTCAGGTCCATCCAAAAAGGCGTCCAGCTGCCGTTTCCAGTGCCAGGCTGACCAATCGTCCCGTTGTCCAGCGAGCGGTTGGCTCCTTGAACGTGCACGGGAGTCAGCCAGGCTACGGATGAAGCCAATGTGACTTGTTAGATCCGTCTGAGAGAGGGCAAGGTAAACTGGAACAAAATAGCGCCTGAGGGCGCGGGCGGATGTTGGACCGTAATAACAACACACGAACGATGTTCGGTGTTGTTGTAGTCGCTAGGAGACCAGAAGAAAATGAAACCATAACTACAGATTGTAATTTCACGGGTCTGTTTTTTTGGTAAATCCATGGCGAGAAAAAAAAAATCACGACGAATTAGACACACAAAATATGTATGGACGAAAAAAAATATTATTTGGTAAACCAACCGAAAGAAAAAAAAAATCAAGATAGGGAAACAATAAAACACACAAAAACGTACGCAGACGGGACCTTGAACGGTAGAAAACAAGGAAACTCACGTGACCTGAGGATCACGTCGGGCTCACCAATTGTAAGGTTGATTAGACCTTACATCGCGGTTTCCTTAGTAAACGCGTGCTTCGGTCCTTTGTACTGCGTGGACCACCTGCACGTTACTCTAATGCGCGGCACTGCACAAATATGTTAACCAGAACAGTATTCTCCACGACCCGTGAGAACGAGAAGGCGATTGGGAGAGATAGTGGTTAGCGTGTATTTGGGAGCGTGCGTGAGAGCGTGCGCAAGAGCAACGGTCAAATGGCCACCGCGCTTGGCAGTCAGCGTTCAGTTAAACAATAAACGTGGTAAAAGTATGAACGAAGATGGCAACCGCTACAATTTCAAACGGTTTTCAAAAACCGCCCGAAAACCGACCAGAAGCCGCGCCGAAACCGATCGGTTTTCGGACGGTTTATGGGTGGTTTTTGACCGATTTTCTGGACGATTTCTGAACGGTTTCCCAGCTGTTTGTGTCAATCATTTGTAGTACGTCATAAGCTTCGTTGCTTCATTTCACAAACCAAAAGTACACATAACAATGCTCTTTTCTATCTACTAATTTATGATTTTCCGATCTATTGTCCTTATTTCACCCATTTCCAGGGAATGCAATAGAGTGATCTCTACTGAGGTTTTCAGGACATTTCGATGAAATAAACCGATACACTTAAGTAAAATACCAACCAAGCATTGCACATTTTTTCGATCTTCAATTCCCTTCCTGTCGATTCTTTTATCATCCGTGTAAAATGATTACTAAACTAACCTACCGAAAACCGACCGAAAAGTGATCGGTTTTGCAGTGGACTTGAACCGGTTTTTCTACAAGGGTAATGTTATGACAAAGATTCTCCTCAAAATAATTAGTAAAATCTAGTCCCTCGCGGGACTATTTTGAGATTAAATTGAGCACTTCTGTGCTCTCTGGGACTGCAACAAATGTGATAATGAGTACTTCAGAATACTCTCTAATGACTGTTTACGTTCGATTTTGAGCCGCACTCTTTCAGACACTGAAATGGGTAAGAATAGACGTACAGGACAATTGGTCTGTGTTTATTATTGAAAAACGCTATAGAACATTCACCACTTGTCCAGTTTCACTAAAAAATCAGTTGCTTGTTTACTCCTGAATAATCACTCAGGCCTTACTACCATCACCTGACCGTCAAATGAGTGTTCCCTTTGAGACACCAAAAGGACACTCGATCAGGTGATATTCAGGAGACTTTCAGGTGACGATCGCCTAAATAAATCAAAACGGACCCATTCAGTCCCAAGTAACACTGCCCAGCGTTAGTCAAATTGCGCTGGTGTTGAGCAGACGTTGGGCAGGCCAATCGCAACGTACGTCGCTCAACGTTGAGCAACTCCACTGAAATGCCCTGGGCAGAGGTACCAGCGGTCAAATGGGCTAGGGTTGGGCTTATCTGAGGCATCAAAAAATCGCAGAAGATAGTCACCTCCTTCTCACTACCCTTGCAGCAAACACCGCTGCAAAACCACTTTGAAACCGATCGTTTTTGGCCGGTTTTCGAGCGGTTTCTGAATGGTTTCAGGACGGTTTCTGAAGGGTTCCCAAAGGTTTGTGCCAGTCGTTTGAAATACGTGGTATGCTCCGCTAATTTCTTTCACTGTACCAAAACTGCCTTTAACGATGCTCACTTCTATCTCCCGAGTTATGATTTTCCAAACAATTGTCCTCTTTCTACCCACTTTGTGGGCATGAAATAGAGGGATCCACAGTAAGGTATTTCAGGGCATTTCAACAAATAAAGCCAACATATTGAAATAAAACGTTAACCAAGCAGTGTGGATTACTCCAGTCGTCGACTTTCTTCGTAATTATTCATTTTTGATCTCTGCAAAATAGCTACCGAACAAACCAATCGAAAACCGTTCGAAAGCCGACGGCACAAACGGGTCGTGTGCTACAACGGTAATTACTCCGATTTCTTCCAATAGCTTAACATGCCGTTGTAATGTTTGATCGTGAGCCACGAAGTGCTCTTCGCAGTAAAAGCCATGCATGCTAACGATATCAGCGTACCGAAGATGGGTAGAGCGGTAAAAGGTCATCCGAAATAGGTGTTCGTCCGTGAGAACGGAGAAGAGAAAATGTTTCGAAATCGTGCTTGCTAAAGGCTCCACCACTGCACCCAAATGAATTCGTGCATATTTGAGACCAAAAGCCCGAAATAACACCCTCAGTCGACTGGGAAACATTCGCTAAAGCGGACTTTCGAAAAGCAGAGGTTCTTGTGCATCATTACTTATCTGTGTATGCGACGGAGTCAACCCCATTGCCGTCGCTGCCATACTTAGATATTACCCTCATACTGCGGTCCTCCAATCCAGATAAAGTCATCAAGAAACCGAAGAAACTGGAAGCTTACCAGTCGACTGGATTACATAGTATCCATCCGGCAGTATTGCGTGCACTGGCCAACGAAATCGCATCATCTTTGGCCAATCTATTTATTCTATCGCTAGACACGGACACTTTGTCCAGCAAATGGAACACCACAATTATCTGTCCCCTGTATAAGGGGGCTCGCGAACGGTACCCACAAACCATCGCCCGGCGGGCCTAACCTGCATTGCGGGATAGAATTGCCAGTGTTAGTGCGAATCCAGGAGCACCTTGAGTTGAGCATGTATTTGTGCCCTGCCCAGCACGGCTTCCGTTCAAAGAGATCATATAACTCTAACTTTCTGTTGGCATCAGAACGTTGGGGAGAGGGTGTGGAGGGCGGTCACAATACGGATGTTGTCTCCGCCGACTTAAGCAATGCTTTTGACGAGGTAACTCAAGACCGACTGTCGGAAAGACTCAGGGCATTTAGTCCCCAGAGTCAGATGGTCGATCAGAGTGTGGATTTCCCGAAAGGGAGGATGTTTACAGTCAGAGTTTCCCAGTCCCTCAGGGCTCGGTTCTTGGACCGGTGCTGTTCCTGACCTACATCAACGACTTGCCGTCAGTCTTCCAGCCACCTTGTTTTAGCTTTGTTTATGCAGATGACATAAAACTTTGGCTTGTCGTGAAATCAGTTGTGAACGAAGAGGTTTTGAAAAAGAATCTGGATGCTTCAGTACGATGGTGTGACATCTGGGCCGTATCAATCTGTGTGTCTAAATGCGCGTACTTTTCTGTTGGGAGAAGGATATTGGATGCCGTGCACCGCATCGGGAACAAAGTACTACCGCGATCGTTTTCCAAGCGAGACTTTGGAGTCGTACTCTCGTCGTTCGTCAAGACTCAAGCTCACACGGATAAGGTCTGTGCATCTTTCAGAGCTATTCTGGGTGCCGTACATCAATTATTTGGCCCGCTGAATCCCGAGGCTTTCCATTTGTTATATACTTCCCATGTTAGCCTGAGACTTGAATACGGGGCTGCTGTAACCTACCTTAGCACTGTCGGTGAGTTGATGAAGCTGGTGAAAGTGCAACGTTTTGCTACAAGACTTGTCAGTGGCTTACTTTGGACCAGCTATACGGATCATCTGAGGCTTCTTGATCTCTACCTCGATTACTGTCAGCTAGATTGTGGCGTCGTAATTAGTCTGAGAAAGGTCCTTCTTAATGACATTGGTCCGGAATCGCAAGCGGACTTTTCTCTTCCAATGGGCGACCGAAAGCTGGGCCATTCACCAAGGCTGCTGGAGTTTCAGCCGACTGGCTTGCCACTAGTTTACCGTCTTTCACGGTGGGCCACTAACCTTTGTTAGTGGAAGAGAAGGGCGACGCTTGCTTCAGGCGGAGTCTCAGCATATATCTGTGGGAATTATGGGGGAGAGCTTCCTGCGTGTGGACCCAACAAGTCGACTTGAATAGGATTACGCGGTATGTTTCTCCCTGCATTCTGACGAACATGCCGACGATAGATAGATAGAATATTCTCCAATCGTTTGAGAATAACCACTAGATGGCCATTATACTTGAGCAGAGGGTCCATTTTTATACATTATATATTCACAGAAATTTTGGCGTTCCATTTCTGATCATTCCATTCGACGTGAGAGTCTTCCTGGTTCTTCTGTATGTTGTCCATGGTATTCGTAAAAATGAAGCACGGCAAGGTTTGTTTTGGTTACGTTATTGCTAGTTGCATTGAAGAAGCTCTATTTTTTATTTTTACACAGAAAAAGAGACGAGACAATGGTTTTCTACTGAAAACAGCTTTGACGTGAATTTATATCCAAACATGCACAGATTCTACAGCAATATAACTACGGTCTTACGATGGGACATGAACGGCTTCTTCCGAAACCTCCTTCCAAGCAACAACTTATTGAAGAATTACGATAGCTAAGGCCAATTGGTGTTAGTTTATACAATTTTTCACTGCGTGGCACAGGTAACCGTGTAGTGGGTACGGTTTTCCCCCACCAAAGTAAAACCCGACTATCATGATTTGCAAGCATATTAGCCACATAATACATGCAAAAACCGGCCACATCTGAATGGAATATGCCATACACAACGGCAACTCATCCATATTTATGTGTAGATCGATGGAAATTTGAACAACGTCCATGCCGCCCGTAAAGAAGTTCAACCCGTCTGTCAGTCCCACGTGAATATTTATTCCACTGCCCAACTGCATTTTCCCACACGAACTTGGTATACGAGAAATGGTCCCTGGATCAGGTGGGAGACTTGAAACAAGCTTGTCCATACAGAAAAGCCAGTTGTATTATTGCTTCATGCTTAAGTTTGAAGTAAAGAGTGGATCCGACTTCTGCACCACAGCAATGCATGTTTACGGATACATTTCTTACCAGCTGTAGTTTTCCCGTTGCTCAAAAATAGTGTTAAATGAAAACGACACCGACTTCCTCGGTGGAATGATATTTATGGATGAACAAGTAATGGGAATTGTATCTCTTATCGTCAAGTCCCCATGGATCCCTTCACTTTTACCTCCGGCGGTTGTGGCATAGCTCCATGATATACACTAGAACTGCAAACTGCATCTGCTACTCAATAAATTCAAATATAAAAATCCATTATAATGGCATGCTCCGGACTCTTTCTTTAGGACACGGAGTTCGGTGCCCTCAGAAAACTGGCCATTTGACATATGAGACACTACAATGCTTCCAGTTCATTCGCCACTTGCTCTCTTTCGGAGTAACAAAATGTTTCTTATAAGAATGAGCAACAACAAACAGAATAGGTTTCAACAAGTAACCATTTTATCAGTATTATTTTTTCCCAGAGCATTCTACGTAACATTCTGCAGACAAGGTTGGGAAACACTTTGACTTTTGTATAACAAAGGAAACGTTCAGGGCCAATGATTTCCAAGCTTCAAATGCTAGAAGATCATGCAATAACAAAATAGTCTAAACAATACTTATCTGTAATAGGTATGCATTTATAGTACTGTGACCGCTCACCCCTAAAAATACTCCCCTCACCGCAGGGAACAAGGAAGAATTAATATGGGCCTCCTAGTCACAAGTGCATGCAATAAGACAAAATTGTGAAAAATTTCGCAGAAAATTATGCCACCTATTGGCAAAACATATATATATATATATATATATATATATATACTGCCCTTGATAATTCAGGAGGATAAGTGTCGGTAATTTTGGAACTTACCGGCACGGTGCGCCACCCCAAAGCTCGATTGGGCAGTGTCCAACAGCATTCGGGGATGTGCTACTTGGGCTTCCATTAATTTTTTAAATACTGGTTTTGACTCTGAGCACCTGAATATATGTACACCTCCTAAATTTTATGTCACTATTTTGCGGGATAATGAAAGTTCGCCACCGGTGTAATAACAATGTTAACCGTCTTTTTGCCTACTTTATTTGGCACAATTAATTCACAGAATGCTTACAAAAGCTCGTCTTATTACACTGTGAAAAAGTACTTTTATGTATACAAAATTTGCATGACGTTTTCAAATATCACAAAGAAGTAGCATATTTTGTCTCCGCAGAGCACTCCGAAAGTCATTCTCTGAAACTTAAAAGAGAAGAATAGAGGGCATTTCTGTAAACGTGCACAGATCATCTACAGAAACTTAGTTGTGTGAACCATTCAGACAGTCTTGTTCAACATTTCGTGATAAAGTAATGTCGCCTAAATTTACACTTATCAATAAATCATGTGTTCTCACGGCGATGACTGCAAACGGTGGCTCACTACTGATTGCGGCACGCGCTTTAATTTTCCGTTGATAGATTGCACAGTAACCCCAAAAAGCTTACTCTTTGTGGCGGCACCTGTATGTGGAAAAATGATGACATTTCATGTTATTCACCGATCGTTATATTGCAACTCTTTGTATTAGTAAACGTTTGCTTTCTCTGGACTCCTGTCAACTTATGTTGTAACTAGAAACTATTTGGGGGAAAATAAGGTTATTTCCTTCAAAAACAGTGAAGCACACAGCAATTATAAACCACGTATATCAACTAGTCAAAGTTGCCAAAAGGGATTCCATTTTAAAATGGCAATTTTGTTACGAAAAACAATTAGGTAAACTGAATATCCCCGAAATAAATTCAAGAATCAACCGAAAATAGTCGAATGCCAAATAAAGAACTCTCAGCAGCAACAGCAATGAAGTTATTCTGAAACCGGCGGCCATAAAAGTAATTCAATAAATAAAACGGAATATACGAAATTGCCACACGCAATAGTCTGATCAAAAACCTGATTAAGTATGATTATTGAGATTTTTAATTTATAGAATATTAGCTTTTAACTCGTTATAGATTCACTAAGAGAAAGAGGTTTCCGTGTCTAAATCCAGTTACAATCAAACAACTGAATATTTCGAAATATCGCTTACTGTACGCTTTTATTTTAGACGTTTTACATTTTTCACCAACTTTTGGGTTTTCCTGTTGATTTTTATACTTTTGGATGCATTGGAGTGGTTAGCTTAGACTGTCTCAGAGGGGTTACTCGGGTGCCAATCGAGTGTCCCGTTGTGCTGCCTGGGCATTGAGTGACTAAAAACCAACTAAAAGCTGGCCACGTACTAACCACAGAGTGACCATTCAGTGCTTTGTTGGTAAAACTAAAAAGAAGCCGGACATCACGCAAGACAACTGAGCTGAAAAAAACAGAACTTGATCAGCTTTAGGTTAGTTGGCGTAAGAGGACGAGGGGAGCAGATCGCTTGACATGAACTGAAACTGTTACAAGTGTACTGAATAACCGCAAGGGTATACTGTGAGAGACGTAGAAAACGTAAATTACCCTCAACTGTTTGATTGAGCGCAGAAGTGCTCCGGTAAGAATTAAACCATCTGAAACAGTGATAAAATTGGTTGAAACTGCACATAATAGATATTGTTCTGTCACACACTCGGTAGGCATTCGTAGATGCAATTCAATAGCGAAAAATAATATTGAGAGAGCCAAAAGGAGTGTTGACTGCTGCAAATTCACGAAATTTTCTTCAAAAGGCATTTCTGTGAATACATCTTTCAAATCAGGTTCGGAATAGGACTTAAAATCATTTTTTCAAAGACGAGACTAAAGAACAACAAAAATGATTGATAGATAAGGCTGAAGTTGTTCCATGCAATTATGACCAATAATAAAGAACTCGGAATAAAGGACAAGAAAGAACTAATGGAAAATAGTGGAGTGCAAATTATTAGGAGGTAGCTGACACGGTTTCAACCTATTCAGATCATAACCAGTAATTACTTTAGCTAAAATGTTAAGCATCTTATTAATAAAGGATGGTAAACACGTTGAAATACAAGTAGCAGTAAGTGATTACACACCTACGGTATGCAGTGTGAATGAACGGTCAGTCAGACAGTGGGTGAAGTGTGTGGATAACATAACAAGGCAGATACTAACTGTTGGCAGCCGCAGAAAAATAAGGGGATACAAGGGACTGAGTACTAGAACCGTCGGTGGCGTCAAACCTAGCTCTTCGACAGACAGACTGAAAACGACCAACTCTGCCGCAATTGTGAAGTGAGACAGTGAGAAGCTATGAAGTCAAACGTGAATGCTTGGCACTACAATAATAATAATTGGCTCACAATCGAAGATCGTTTCTGTGCAGGTGGAAATGAAAATCTTGTTTTATTGGATTTCTTCACTCGTTTGAGTTAATGGGGCTGAGAGTTAGCAGCACCAGATAATAAGACTAACCCCTTTTGAATAACCGCAAAGTCGCCTTGACACCGTTTGCACAAGAGCTGAATAGACTTGAACGAGAGACCTTGAAGTAGAACACCTGTATCTTTGTTTCAACACATTTATTTCTATGTAAGTTTTCGTGATAGTAGTTTGAATTTTTGCAGGATGATTCATTGTCCAAGGCTCGCCATATCATTTGGTATATAAGTTCGATAAACTTTTGAGAGCCAGCCCAAATAAACTGACGGTTCGGTGTTCTACTCAGAATCACTTATTTTGGGCCTAAGACTCCTTCGGGACTCGGGGGATGTGAACTACTAAGAATTTGCAACAAGAATTGAGCTGCTGCATCTGTGGTTTTCAGTGGTTAGTAGAACGTTTGCAAAGCATCATAGATCGTATTATGCAAAACCGTTAATTAGAGCAATCAGCCAACCAGGTAATCGCTCAGCTGCGTCTCTAACATCATCAAACTAACAGCAAGAAGCCTGAGTCTGCAGTTTCAAAATAAAATTACGTCCGGACTGATAATTCTCGAGAACTAAGGAATAAAACTCCCCTCATTAAGAAACTGCAAAGTTGGTTGGCTACAAATATTGAACAAGCTAACCTCGGAGTACTTCAAATGGCTGGGAAATCGACAAACTGTGGGACGCCAATTTTTTCACAAAGGATATAGGTTCTTTCCCAATGAGTGATAAGAAACCAGCAGTTTGTTTCTCAGAATCCAGAACTCAAAGTAACAAACATCTCATTTGGAGGTTTTTCTAGGATTCTTAGAACTCACAAAAGTTTTAACGAATATTCAACTTTTCTAAGCTTCAGGAATTCACGGCGCGTTCTGAGTGTACGCCAGATGTGCTCGAACTATCCACGGTGAAAACAGAACTGCTTGGGTTCAAACTATGCGCTCTAAAGAAGTGAGAACACCGAATGAAACCACATTTAATTGAAATTATATTGTGAGCTATTGTTATGTACACATGTGCACAGATACAATACAACAACGTACAAAATGGTCATTAAAAATCACCACAGAAATTTAGTCAAAGGAACACGGCCGGTCACTTTTTGGTCAGTGCTGCTAGGGATGTTTTATCAGTGGTCAGTTGAATGAACAAGAAGTGACTAGTAGATGTTGATTTCGCTTTGCGTATTTCGCCCGGGAGCTTGTCCGATCAGCATGTGACAGTGAAGAGGTAAACAAAAGGCTTGTCTCCGGTTCCATCAACTGAAAGAAGCTCACAAATTATATTTCATTTAAGTTGGTTTATTCAAACATCGGTCAAACTGTATTGGTTAGGGAGTTCCTAAATGCATCTTATTAGTTCGATTTATGTTTCTTGTCTAATTCTTTTGCAGATAAAAGAAGCCTTCAGTGATCATCTAAAAAATCTGTATGAAGAATACAGTTCAACGGAGCGTGCTAAAAACGTTGTCGATTCAATACAAAAAAAGGTAACAGGAAATTTGTGTCATATGCTTATGGACATATCAGTTGAAGTGTTGTGGTGTAAGTGGATTCTGGGGCCGAAGCCCTGTTCCCGAATCTTGTATGGATGAGAATGGCAGAAAATACACGGAAGTGAGTAGTCTTTTGGTTCTTTAATATTTTGCGTCAAATTGAAATAACTGTTTGGTGGATGAGTAATAAAATTCATGGAGTCTGAATTAATTTACCAGCGGCTAACTTAGATATTAGTCAAAAGCAACATCACTTAGCCCCATAGCTTTCACATAAACTCAGTTCTGTTCGTTGTCGCACCCTCAGAAATTAGCAACCTGTTAAATTTTCTCGAAATTTCGAAAATCCAATCCAGAACCTACATTTTCTGTTTGTTTCTTTCCCTGAAAAGCAGCACTCTCTAGAAGCCACTGTCTGTAAAAGGTTCCCAATATCGTTCAAATCGGTCGGAATAAAACATCACTGGAATATTTCCCAAAAAGTAGCACCCGATAAGTCAAAGCTGTCCATACACATGACTGATAAAAGAAAGTCATCTGTCATATCAACCAATTAAGCAATAGCCTATATTCTGCTCTGCTGGGAAAGGCGTTCGGTGTGTTGGCGACGGATCAATCAGTACCTCACAGTCTACTGACTGCCACCTAAGATACGAAACGATCCTGAGTCCGTTTACGTGAAGTCGGTGCAGGTTCCCACTGTATTATCATGAAGGGAAAACTATCAATAAATTAGAAGTCAAAGCTTCCGGAAATGCTCTATGGATCAAAGGCAGTGCAAAACTCCGTGGTGAATTTTTTTGATATTTTATGAAAAACAGTTGTTTATGTGGCCAAAATGTTTGCTCATTTTGAACAAGACATGCCCTCTTCAAGCTAATCCTTTGTTGTCTAATGAACAGATGATATTTCAACCTCCAAACTACAAGTCAGTCGTTTAGCTTATGGGTCAAGGAGTTGCCTGGTTGCTGAAATGCATTTTCCAAAAACTCCTCCTTGACTGCGTGATCGATAGCGTGGAAAGCCAAAAAAGTGGGATCGAGCTGTCTTCCCGACCTCACTTCTGGTTACGTTTTACCCCCAGTCAAATGGATCCATCCTGTTTGGGTTGCAGAGCAAGCGGTTTCTTTGCTTCCCGTGAAACGCCGTTTTCCTTTCAAGGGGGTTGCACTTTCAAGAAAAGACGGGTGATTTAATAGAATAAATTCACAAAGCTGCAAAGTGACTGATTTGTAATGAGCATACTGGTCAGAGTAGTATTTGCCTAGAGTGGAGTCCTGCGGATGTAAGAGGTTGCTCAAATGGGTAATCTCTTTTTACATGAGAAAAAGATAAGATCTCGTCCGCACGACGAATTCCAAAACAAAATTATTCATGGGATTTTGTGGGAGACTCCCATGGCATTCGCAGTCCGTCGTAACTGGGGTGCTGAATTCTTACAACATGCAAGAAAGCAAGTTGCTGTGGGTTAATCCTCATCGCTAGTGGAGTATTTGTCAATCGCGGCGTCTTTCCAGATCGACTAATACTATGTTGCATAACTGAAAACCAAAGGAATAAAAAATGAATATAAGGACGAAATATCAGTTCGTTTTTTCAAATAAACATAAATAACCTAGAGCAAATGAAAGATATTAAAAAAAAACCGTAAAAAGCTAAAATAGTTGTGATTTTGTGACCTCGGCAATAGAAGATTCAAGAATTTGGCACTGATAATGTTATCAGTGAAAAATTACCCCGATTCTAAAATGTAACACTTGGTTAAAAAGTATCATTTTCTCCTCTCCTTGGGGGTGCAAAACGTTGCATAATTTAGTGTGTGGTTGTCATCAAAAGTTGTTATCAAAAGTACTGACCACGCGGCCCGCAATTTCCATGGTGCTGCTGTAGGCATGGAAAAAGTTTCATTGGACAACCCGAGGCTGCAGTCAACTATAACTCGCGTGAAGAAGGAACTCCTCGACGATAGATGAAATTGTTTTTTTGTTGATTGTCAAAATTTACTCTCTACGTGACGCCCGTGACCCAGCGTGCTCTAATGAAATACTGGCTATACGGAATTCTCTCGCATTCTTTTGAAAACAATAGTAGAAAAAATAGAGCAGAATATCAACTTATTGTGAGGCAGTTGAAATTGTTAAACAGGATGTATCTGAATGCGAGAGCATCGTAATCCTCTTGGGATTTATGAGGCAACCTAAAGAACGACGCCTCACTGCAGATGGTATCTAAAATTACAAATCAGTAACTGCTTGTGATGGAACAGATCAGAGTTTCACGCTGAGATGATATTTATGGGGAATTTCTGAAGCAAGAGATCACAAAAATAAAACTGACTTTTTGGAATCAGTGGGAAAACAGCAGTGTTATCAAAGTTGACATTTGTCAGCAGTAAGTAAATTAGCACAAAAGCATTTCAATGACTTATTGTGAGAAATAAAATGTCCTACTTCTGGCACGAAAGGGTAGCTGTCCACTTATACTAGAAAGCGTAGTGCCATATCGTGGATATCTTAAAGATAAGTAGTAATTGCCTGTAAATATAAAATTGTCAACCGGTAATTCGGCGAAATAATTTTTTTAGTACGCACTAAGTTTTCAACTGGCATATGAGTTCTACTACAGCATTGCCTGTCCCTGAAATCTAATTAAAAAAAATCACCAAATGAAAGCAATCTCACTGGTCAGCTCAACACTCCAATTATCGTTTAGAATGAGAAGAAGCAATTTGTTGTTTGCCGCAATAATCCAAGGAAGCCATTTATATTGTAACAGCAATTGCGATTGCTTCTTAAAATAATTTGTCATATTTTATGCAGGAACGCTAAGGACATCACACTTAGCCACATTTTATGATTTTGATTTATAAAACTGTAACATAACAGAGCCAAGTTTTCATCTCCTTACATAATTTTCAATCTCGGAAACGTTGAAACTATGGCTATTCTTACTCAAAAAATGAGGGACATTTGGAAAGAATTAAGTGGTTGCTCTGTTGATCGTTTGGCCAAAAGATTTTTTGCATTTACCGAAGAGAAGCTAAAATTAACGGAGATGGTAATCATTTTGCATCTGCTCCAAAATAACTCAGAAAAGGCCTATTTTTGTGTAAAACGCATATTATGATGAATTCGGGAGAATTTTAAATGATCATTGTGATTTGTACCTTACATTGTGAATAGAAATTATCTAGGTGCCATCGAGAGTATGCAATACTGCAGTTTCCGTCACATGAGAATGATGCTACATGGCTTTTATCATGCCCATCACCAAGAAATGTCTCAAACTGAGGATATAAAAAGTTTTACACAAGAAGCAAAACTGTGAACTAAATTTGCAGAATGCTATCATCGGAAATAATAAGTTCTCGAAATTCTATAAATATGAGAGATGTGATCCACATCCCTTTGGGAAAGCCATGTTTGCCAACATTTTTGTGCATGACCTGAATTACTATTTGTTCGTGAATCTTTTCTGATGGGCAGTTCACTGATTAATTTCACAGCTGTCTTGATTTTGCGTCTACTTTCCTTTTTACTACTTTGATTTTCAGGGTTGCATAGAAAAGATGAATACATTTATTCAAAGCAACCTGGCGATGATTGCGACCTGTATATTTGCTCTTGCACTCCTGCAGGTAATCTGCATTACTGTGGCCTCCTGTGTGGTACACGCTATTAGAAACAGGAAAGCACAAACAGTATAGAGAAAAAAAGAAATTACCTGGGGGCTCGGTACAAATGAAACTTCTCAAAGGTATTGCACATAAACACACACACACACACAGATAATACTAATATTGCATTTCCCGAGTATGATCATGAGATCAATGTGTTGAAATTTCCTCTTCGTTCTCATCGTAACCCTGTTTTATTTGGTAAATCAGCGTGTTCGCAAAATACCTTCTATTCGCAAAACCAGTCTGTATGCCCATTTTTGAGCCTTCACTAAATATGTTCGAATTTTTTGTGTGAGATTTCGTTCGTGACGAGACTTAAAATGTTTCAAATAAATTTTATCGCAGAGCATCAGTATTCCATTCATCTCTTTGAATGCAATAAAACAGTGTACAACTGATTCTTCTCTTTGTCAGTGAGAAAATCGGTGGCGTATTTCTGTTCACGTCCGGTATGGACTTCATTCCGACAGACCGTCACACACACACACACACACACACTAGAGTTCAGTTTGTCCGGCGGGCTAACCCTGAAACATATTCCACGTCAACTCTATGATGTTCAATAAACTCTGAGACTGCATTCCTGGAGAACAATAAAATTATCAAAATGTAAAATTTTTCCAGAAAATTTAATTAATACTCCAAGTTACCATCGAAATAAACTGACTGCTGGTAACAAAGAGCATTTTTTAAGGTGCTATCGTAAAAATGATGGTATACAGTGGTAAGCTTAAGAAAACGAAACGGCAAACATGAAGTGTCCAATTTTATTCCGCGTGCTAAATATCAAAGCCCAAATTCTCTTTCAAAGTAGATAGGACGCTAAAGGGCGCAAGGCAACGAGTGACAGATTTAAACTGGATTTTCTTATAGCTTCAACTACAAAATTCAGTGATTGGTGCACTAAAAGCAACGGAAAATCATGCACGGAACGAAAAGGAAAGATAAAAAAGATATATATCTCAGGACAGAAATTTCTCAAGTTCACAAAATTTGGCCTATACCCAATCCAAAGAGAGCACATGGAAACAGATTGAAAAAGGGTAACACTTATTGTCCGACTTTCCCGACTGCGAAACATCTAATGCAGCGCAGATCAGAGCTAATATAGCCGTTGTTTTCAGTACGGATCATACTAGCTTTCAGAAATTCAATGCACCAAATGATGCTGTGGGCACAGAAAGCACTCAATGTGCAATGCATAGTTATCTGAGTACTCACTCAAAAAACGTCTCACTCCACTAACTGCATGAACTTTCTGTGTTGCGTAATCCACTGTTCTGTTTCATTTATTCTACTATGTATGACAAATTTTAAGTTCACGAATGACAATCAATTTTCAGTGGAATTGCTGGCATCTCACAATCTGTTTTTTTATTCCAGTGGCGAAAAATGAAACCCAGTGATTCAGTAGGATTTTTGATTGCCAGAGGTGTTTTTCAGGAGCTTACCGTGGATAAAATAATTCACCAGTTCCGTTAAAGATTTTGCATTATTGCGATAGGATTTTGGACTTTCTTGAAAACGAGCTTTAGTTTAATAAGGACAGTCAGTTTCAGATAGTCAAAATATAACTCAAATTTTGGAAGGGATACTCAGCATCCCGAAAAATGGAGCACTTCACACAAAGTTGTAACAAAATAAGGATTATTCTTTTTGGTTTTATGTTAGAGGCCTTGAGATCATTCAAGTATTGAACTAGTAGTAATACGTGATGCGACTTCTTGATTCTAATTTTTTCTGGTTTGCTATATATCATTTTCGACAGGCGATGGTAGTTTTTATGTAATGCATTTTATCTGCTTGAGAAGAATCGTTGTATTATGCATGCTGTGCGGTTATTTAAAAGTGGTCGGAGAAATGTTTTTTTTCCGCCCCGTTTCTTTCTAGTTGGGGTATGGTTATGGGTTTCTGGTGAGGTCTTTATGTGTTACTCCTACACAGCATTACAGTGAAACTTTTCTACTGCAGGCCCTCAAAGGCCTACTGCTTTGTCCAGCAGGACTGGAAACCATGCCCTTGAGACTTGAAGTGCGGAATAGCACATGATTTCAGTTGAACAGCCGTTGAAACCAGCCGACGAAGAGTCAATTGTTCTCCGCGACCGGTATAACTGGTGGTGGCGGAATTTAAAAATCCCAACTCGGACGTGGCAGAGGCCTGCACCACAGGACTATCGCCTAGTGCAGTATCTTGGTACCTCACGTCGATAACTGAGTCCTCGATTTATCGTGAGCCAGTATCAATCCAAAAATATAGTGTAGCATCTTAAATAGCATCACCCATGATTATCAACTAGACTGATAATTGTTAGAGCATTATTCGTCAAATTAACTGATGATTGATGAGGTACATTTATTGATAGCTTTCTACAGTTGATTTTAGAACTGATTTTTCGGTTAGCCACGCCCCTTTCTTTTCTAAAATGAATGACGAATTTCGGATATGCTGCTATGAAACAAAAGAAGCATTTATTGGGTTGACTGTGCGCAACGCACAAGCGCTCGACTCTAAATGTGGAAGTCAACGGATCTGCAAAGCAGACACTTTTTAGGGGAAAACACAATACGCACAGACATATAACTGAAAATATTCTTGTGTTTTTGGTTAAAACCCGCCAACACGTTTCCACATTCTCTACAACCAGTTACTTCTCTATCCTTGGAGTATGCTACAAAAAGTCTGCATAAAAAAGAAGTAAAATGACATCTGTTGTGGAAACTACGATTAGGATCTACTGTAGATTTACCTGTGTAATTTGCTCTACAAAAAGCTGGGTAGCTTGGTAGGCAGACTCCCACGAAATCACTTCCACCCTGATTAATAAAAGGCAAGTGGGCTACAAAATTCAGAAATCTATTCGTACCAGACTCTTTCCAAACTGAAACTGAAAGGGGTTAGTCAAAAAAAAAACAAAGGCACATGCGTTATTTGCATCTGCCCCATAATAAGCTTTCACCTCTGCAAAGGTTTATTGATAGTCGATAAGGAAGTTCAGCTCGCCCCATCAAGAAACTCCTTTAAACTAGTTTAGTCTATAGCCAATGCTCTTTATCACGGATATTTATCTAGTATTTAGCAAACTGTTTGTTTGTTTTCCATGCTCTTATGTCTATAGTTTCCACTCTGACCACCACCCCCCGCTTCCACGCTCGCGTGACGATTTGTTTGTTCCACTGCTTCACGTAACCTTAGTCTTGTGTCTATGACAGGTGTTGAGTGACTCTAATTATCATCGGTCTAATCGTTGACCATATACGTTCGTATTTAATTATGATTCTCAACAGACATCCACGCGTAACCTTTCTTCCCCGTTTTGGACTCTAAGCGCACTGACCCACTGGTATCCATGAGCCATTGTGTTCTTGCGTCATAATTGCTTGGGTCACTTGACAGGACCCAAACATTTGAAAGGAATTATCTCTCTTCCTCACTATCTGCCTTTGGCCTCGTAGTTACGATCGCGCCACTTTCTCATGACCATGTAATTGCTTTTGTTCTTCGCCACGCTTGTATGTTCCCTCAGGCAATTCTCTTCGGACCATTGATAGGTCAAAAAGCTTTCCATAAGAAAGCACTTTCTTTGTAAACGCTTGACTTTGTCCTGCATTGCCGTCTCGAGCTTCTCCTGTCTATTTTTGCCTGGACTTTTTAAGGCCTTTGTTGACGGTCCTGATTATGTAATCGATTAGCAGAGAGTTTGAGGTTCGTTATTCGTATTATTCATCCTATTGTGCACGTGGTAAAGCCAGCTCTTGTTCTCTGCCTTGAAACTCGGGGTTCGCTTATCCACGGGTAACCTCAATTACGGGAAGATACCCCTGTACCATCTCCATTGTGTATATTTGCTTTGTGGTTAGCTCGGTTCACCCTGTGTTGTATGACTGTCTCCGTGTTTGCGAAAAGTATCACGATGATGGAATAATGTTTCCTTTTTATCATGCTTGTGAAGGAAATGATAGTCAGTGCGCCGTGACATGGAGAAGTAAAAAACCACTAGACTATCCTAGGTCAAATGTGGTTATTGCTCGATATCACAAATGAATGTCGTTTACCATCAAAGTTGACCGGACCTGCTGAAGTTCAGATCCTCAGTCGTAGTCTCAATAACTCGCAACTTACAACCTTCGAAAATTACCTGAAAAAATTGGGCCGCAATTAGCCGACGAGTTTTCATTCTGCAGGGTAATACTAAATTATTCAGCCCTTTTCTACTACTATTTTTGAAATTCGACTTTCCAAATTCGTGGAATTTTGATAATCCACCGCCGCACAATAGCAACTACGTGTGTGGGAAAACAACGGAATGCGAGATTTCTTTGTCCTTAGATTTTATTCCACCAAGTGATTCAAGGAGCATAATATAAATTATCATGTTTATATTTTGATGACCGATTCGGTGTGGTTTTTCCACGGAAAAAGCAAACAGATTTTGTTGCTACCTCAGTCTTTCACAGTTTTCCACGAATGGCTCGCGTGCACGATCTATGATTGCAAAGCCTGTTGCACCGGTCTTCTAGTACAAATCATAACCGGTCAGTGCAAATCTTGGGAAGAATATTCTGTATTTATACGATGTATGCACTATGGTTTAAGTAAGAACTCAGTTATTATGGTAGGTTTTGTATTGACTGACCACTTGAGAATACTAAAATCGGGTTATACTGAGAAAAATGATTTCAGCCTCATGCTCCAAAGATCCTGTCCACGTTGATCGGTAAACTGAACCACAAGCTAACGGTCACTCACCCCTGAAGTTCCATTCAGAAAACCCATGTTTTACTTGTTTCCTGAGTACTAAAGAAATTGACTGACCAGTGGTGCACAGGATTTTGACCAAAAGATGATTTCTGTGCTAGCTGGCCGTTTGCTACTGCCGGATAATGCCAATAGGTGTCAAGATGATAATCAACGAGGCCATTTGACCATTGGCTGATGATCTCAGAGGACTAAGGTGGACCGTTCAGTAGTGACCCAATTGGACCAGGGGATGATCAGTTTTCATTTAATTAAAGGTTAAAGGTCTATTCAATGAAGCCCCAATGTTTTAAACATTCTAGTTAGAAGGGGAACACAAGCAAAGTTTAAATATTTGATGACAGGAGGGAGGTCTCTACCAATTCTTAGGCATTTTTAGAATGGTACACAGCCAAAGAAAATTTCAATGTTAGCCCATATGATCTTCCGGCTTGAGCCCACACTTGGTTTGTGTACCAATAATGATCGAGTGGTTTAGGGAGTTTGCTTTTCGTCTTGGAGTTCTGACTTTGGATCTTCGTCACCGCCGGCCCCTCTGGTGGTGGACATCAATCCACCGCCACTCGTCTTGTAACCACGGTTGACCTATTAAGGCCACTGCAAATGAATGAAGGCCAATCTACAAGATAATACCTGTTTTGTACTGTCCCCTAATTTTGAGGTCCAGTAAAATTGGATAGAACTCTGAGGGGAAAAATGATGTTGATGATCACACCAAATTTCTTTTCGAAAATAAAACAAACTATTCCTTTCCACAGTACTACCCAAGGAAATGCATAAGTGGCAAAAAATAACTGATTTTAACAACTATCAGAAATCATAATGATCAGTTTTATGTAATTTCATTCTCCCACGAACATAAAAATCTTTTGTTTTCTCTGCAATAACGGCGTTGTGGTTGCTCCTGATTTTAAACTCCAAGGGAAATTAAAGCCTAGTTGTCCTTGATTAGGGATCGTTGATCAACAAACGCAAAGGCGAGAATTGGAGTACCATCACTGTCTGCCACAGTTCGTAAAAGACTTAGGATACAGCTGTCTATTAACTCGTTGCTACTCTCGTTCAACTGTTGCAAAATATTTCCTCCTTCTCTGGCCTCATAGGAAAAAGGTTATTCCTACTCGACATGAAATATCTCCAGTTGACCGCGGAATTCAACCTTACCCAGTCCATTCTTTGGTATCGGGCAAAACGGTTATTGTCCGTTTTTCAGACACTGAGACTGCTAAATGTGAAATAAGTTTATTGTCCTATGTAAATGGCCCTCTGTCTATTCGTCCTCATACATGTACTTATTTGTTCACCACAACCTAATTTGTGCATCAGGGGTGTGAGTAGATCCTCCGATCCGCGAGGTTAGTAGCGACTAGCCCACAGAACTTTCAGCTAATCATCTTTGGAATTCCTCAGTGAACTGCTCCAAGGGGATTATCGGCTCACACACTTCTGAAGCACGATTTGGGTTATTGTGAGATTGCTATCCCTTTTATACAATCTAACTCCAACTTGTTGCGCGCATAAAGACCTCAGAGTCCCTAGTTTGAATCTGGCCACTCTTCCTCAGTCGGCAATCCGAAATTCACTGCTACCTTCTCCCCAAAAATGTAGTATCGTTGTCGTTCAATAGATAATTAAAATACGAGTACTGTTTACGTATTCGGGAAAGGCTGTTCTCTAGAGTAATGGAAGTGTTTTTTAGGGTTATTAAGAAATAGGTCGAAGGAAACAGAAGGTTATCAAGTCAACACGATCAAATAAGGAGAAGGCCATATGCTTCAGTTTTCAATTCAGCAGCTTGTTTACACCGCCTCTGGTCAATTAAGTTCGCGATTAGCGAAGAACGAGTGTGAATCCAACTGAAATGAATACGGAGCGAGTACCACTCTAGCTCGGAATACGATACAAACACGGGAATAACAATGTGTGCGTGATCAACAATGGATTTATTGTAGCAAATGTACAATCACCGGCGTAGGCTATGGAGCTGTCACAGGGAACCCATTGCATGTGAAGTTTTATTCCTTTGATTACCTTTCACAGATTGTTCTTATCCCTCTTCCGAGGTTTGGGGCTTGATGACAGGTGATAAATATCGCCTCCTGTGGAAGCGGGGATGGTTATTCAAATGGCCATCGCACGTGTAATGTTTGAGCTTATGAATAAGTGATGTTATGAATTTATGAGTTAAAGGTTCCTAGGAGGCAACGAGAGGTGATGAGTGGAATTCCCTATTTGATGAATATATTTGTTATTCATTCGGAATACCAGTAAAAAGCTGTACCACGGATGAAAACCGAACTTAGATTCACGTGAGTGAATTTCATGACAAGTAAATAAATGCACTTTTTCATGCGTACCAGCACCACGAAAATGCTGACTAATGGTTCTCAGTCTATCAGAAGGCGAATCAGTGAAATTAACAGAAATGAGCTGATGTATGCTAACAGGCAAAAATAGATCCTACAGGGAGTAGAGTTTTGTTCAATCCGTGAAGGACACTGTTGGATGCACAGTGAAATCTTGCCCGGGGGTGGACAACTCACAAGCCCACTCTGACGGATGTTATGTGTACCAATGTTATTAGGAATCATGAACTGTATGTTCCATCTACAAAATTGCCGAATGCCTCGATGTGACCTCGTAGCTCAGAGGTTGGAACGCAAGTGGTACGAATGCGGTCGTAGCGTCCATATGTAGGTTCAAATCCCAGAGGAGTGAATGATGAGCTTTAGAAATTGGATCAAATCAACAATTTCATCGACAGGAATTCAAAACAATAAAATATAGAAACCATTTGCGGGGAATACTTCGCTCCTGATGGGAGCGCTTTGGAAGCAGCATGCACCCATTTTATCTGGCAGTTTAGGAATTTCAGCCAGCAATGTATATCTACCAAGCAACAACTGGGATTTAATATGGTAGACTAGAATTAAGAGTTTAGGTGTTCATCACTACGCTACAGGGGCTTGTCTTCTACCTGCATTTCTTTTCATTTAAACAAAAACTGAAGTAGCACCAATTTGCTGAGTTCTCACTTTTCAACCAAAATAATTTTCGTCACACTCCTACATCGGTTGGTCTGGATATTAGGAAACGAATGAAACCCATGAAAATCATCAGACGACGCCGTCTAATTGCATTTCTGGGATCAAGGGCGCAGGAAGCATTGGTAACTAAAAGCAGAACTATGTTATTGACTTCAGCAAGTTGGCATGTACAAAACCGTAGCCATCAATGGTAGTGCATACAAATGACCGCATACTGACTAGATTGGTTTTGACGATGTGGTGAAGATGGGGTGGGCATCTGAGTTCCTCAAAATGTGAGGTGAGTTATAGGCCAAAATGAACAAACCATAGTTCGTCCCCAACAAAAGCCTACGCAGAATGGTAACAAAGACAACAAAAATCAGTAGTTATCAAAGAGAAAATGGTGGTCAGTCAGCGCCTTGGTTTTCCTTCATTCCACTTTTGAATTTGAGCATGAAACTGAAATAAAATTCGATTACCAGAGTACTCAAAATTTATTCTTTGTAGGAAGCTCAAATCTTGTTATAACACCATTAAAATATTAACCAGTGATCGATTTTTGATTGGTGCTTTCTAGAAATGTTTTCCGATATTTTCCCATTATGATAAATGGGCTGAAAAACCCGATGGAGTCTGTCTGACAACTTTTTAAACAAACAATTCTCATCAAAGACCATAAAAGAAAACTCAGTCGGGTGAAATTTCACAGTTTGTGCCGTTTATCGGGAAGGTAACAGAAACTCTCCTAATATGAGTAACACAGTTGGTTAAACAAAATGAAGTGGTGTTCTGAAATGACTAACTGCTTCTTGGTTGCACCACTTCACTTGGGACATAGTTTTGCGCTGTAAAAATAAAGCCTTCCGTAAATTCATCGTTACAAACTTTTCTACAAATCTCACATCAGTGACTTACTCTCGCCATCCAACGGATATACTCACATCTTGACCGTTGTTCGTCATTTTATTCTTTGGACTGTGGCAGAGTCAGCAGTGGATACGTCACCAGAGAACAACTCGAAGACAGTACTTCAGCTCTAAATTGCTGTTTTTGGTATTCTACCCACGATCACTGTTGACCGCGGCAGTTAATTTTAGTCCCTACAGTTTTGTGAGAGAACTGAATTATTGTTTCATAAGTAAATCGCGACAAACATTTAATCCTTTCGTACTACTTACGGTAGGGCATTTTTATCCCTAACTTAAAGTAGATATTGTCGCGTCAACTCACAAACCTCTGGACTGTCTCCGGCCAGAAATTCATCGATCGGCCTATCCAAAAGGAAGAGTGACCATGAACAAAGTACCGAAACTCAATTCGTTTGTAGTCAAAAATCAGTGCTTTATATAGCATGAGGGAAAGAATACACGGGCACATAGCTTCGTTGTTAATTGCCTAAGGTAGTGGGCAGAAGTGATTGGCTAAGTCGGACCACAGAATGTCACAAGTTTAATTGCTTGGCAAGTTGATTTGAAGGGTAGGCAGTAGGTTCTCTGTCAGTGGTCGATGTGAACAGTGAAGTGTGGTGGATTGGTTGGTTTATGGGCACGCGTGTCACGACTACACTGCTACGTGGGGCATTCGGGTTTCGTCATTGGTTAGTGCTCACAAAGCACTCTGTCCGTGTATTGGAAGAATGCGGACTACCGTCTTGCTGATGACGTGTTTTCAAGGATATTTCCTACTCCCTGACAGATCTCATGCCACAACTTGATTTTACGTTTTGGAGTGACAGACCACCAACACGTTTTCTTTTATTTTCTTTCTTCTGTCTGAGACTATCCACTGAGTACGTCGAACGATCTGGATTTTGCGGGACCTTGATCTTCCTATTTGGTATGTCAAATGTCACTCAACGCATCAGAGGTCACACGAGCCAGTTCTACTCAACAACCACACACATTCTTGTACGCAGCTACTTTCACACTAGATCTTCTGTTTTCATTCACTATGATTTGGTTTTCAAACCACTCACAGTACCGCATACCGGTCTGTTCAAAGTGTTTCGTCTTGCTGACAAAGTTTAGACTGCTGTCCAGAAGGATGATAAAACAGAGACTGCATCTATTGCTACAATAAAACATGCGTATTCCAACATGCAATCCTCAGTGGAAATACCAGCTTCAGCGTCGTACCACACGTACTGTCAGCACTTTTTGCCAACAGTACTCAACTGACCATCATACTGGACACCATCACATCATTCCTGCCCTCACAGTCACAAACACCGCCGATGTAATGGACAAATTCAACATCCCATCTGATTTCAACAGTTTGTGGTGCTACCATCGTTCTCTCAAATTTTTTACTTTCCGTTTCTTGTTTTTTAGAGGGTTTCGCTTTGCATACTCTCTGAACGAGAAGTGGTGTAGGTATTTATGTTTCCTCACTTTCCCTTGCTTTATAACGTTTCTTATCATGGTTTTTCCTTGTTTTTGCCGTCTCTTGAATGTGAGGAATCTGTACAAAAACTAGGAACATAGTCTTTTTGATTTGGAGTATCACAGTATCCGTATGGCCACAAAACCCACATTAGTCTAAATATTTTTAACAGCACATATTAGCAGTAATCAGAGCTTAATTCTTCATCATCTGCTTCAAGATGTTTACTGATGTCCAGATTTCGGGTTTCTGGAAAACGGTAACTAGGACGCCCTGGTAACAAAGTATGTTCATTGCGTAGCAGATGGGATTTCAAACTCTAAAAATAGTTGCGAGTTTCAAGCTTTAACCACTAAGCCATCCTTTTGTAGTTCGCTTAATTTAAATGAAAACTGACATTAAACCACGTTTAAAAACAATCTTCGGAAATTTTATCTATCTGGTATCATATCTCGCAGTCTTTCGTTAGCTGGTCTAGTTTCTCCCACAACATGTGCACTAGTCAACACAGTTTAAATATATCTCACTGTCTTTCAAGCAGCTCCACTTGAGACAACAGCTTTTTCACATTTTTGATTTGTTTTTATATGACTGAACAATCAAAATTTGTCATAGCTTGTTTGAATCCGAGCTATCGTTCTTGCATACTTTTACTTGCAAATCATATCGACTTGAGTGGAATATCACGTGGATGTAGAACAGACCCCCAACTGGTTCAAATCTTTTCCAGAGTACGATTGTATCACCTGCTGTTCCACCTATGATCTTTGACTGGCTATCAATGAAGTCTGTAATTTGATTGTTCTCTCTGCCGTATTTCACTAAATTCTTGTTTGGTTGCACTGTAAGTGACACGAATTCCTCTCCACTGTCAGGTAAGGCAGACGCTCGTAAAATACGGCACAAATAGGGCGCTCTGGTTTTCTATTCCAGATAAAGTACTTTCCGACACTACTTCAGCAATATCCTGAAAACTCTCACACTCCTCCCGGGTTATCCCCATTTGTACAAATAATGTAAGATTACGAACGTTTCACTCTCTGTTATCTACCATTATTCAAGGATCCTGTAAAACGGAAAGGGGAGTTTGCCGATAAGAGACTGAAGAAGTGAATCGATAGGTAGCACTGACCAGGCTGGAAAATGAGAACACGTAATCTCTAGTTTGCAAGCTTGACTCCTCAAGCACTTTGTAGCATTTCACTCTTTGGTTATTGTTAAAATGCAATGGTGGCTGTGTTAAACGAATCCTAAAACAACATAAAAGTGGTGATCCGTTCGCACTGAGGCACCGCACTTTCTCTCCGTAATACCCTACTATTTTATATCCTTGAACAAACTGCTTTATTACTAGGTTACTATAATTCAAGATTGCTTTCCGTCCTCTGGAATCTAGTATCCTCAACTTGTATGATCTGTACACACTGTAGCCTGTCAGCTGTTTGGCAACAGGAGTCTCAGATACCTGGCTTGTTACTCTCCGATCTGTCCACACTTTAACCCCATTCATATCATTTTGGTAGGGAGCGATACTTTACCTCCAAGTTTATTACCCCGTATTTTCTAGTGTGACCTTGTGTGATTCACCTCTTCAAATCGCAGAGTCGCTGTTGTTAGCCTTTCTCCTTATGGAGCTGTAAAATATCGTGGATATGGAGTATTCCTTTTCCACTCTAGTCACGAATTGCTACGAGATACGCGTTACTTTCAAAGCACCATTGTTTGCTTGAATTTATATCATACCTAGTGGAAGAAAAAGTAATTCACGGACCAGATGGGCAGGAGGCCGCTCTCACTACTACTGCTACTACTACTACTACTAGTACTAATAATGGTAGTAAGACTGCGGTTAATACTACTACTACTATCACTATTACTACCTTAACCACCACTAAAGCATTCTAACTACCAGTTTTATTTTACCTAGAAGACGTTTTACGAAGAAAGGACACTGTAGACGTTAGTTGAGAGCTCCGATCTTATTAAGCCAACCATTGTGACTGGAAAAGGTGAGCATTTTACCACCGCCAAAGTGGATATCGCGTCGTCTTCCGGCGTCATTCACCCATTTGTATTGAACATTCCTCCAAATGCCAAGTGTTGTGATAAAATTGATTGTGCACACAGCGGAGCCAGATTGCAAGTCCCAATAAAATGAAGCTCCAGAAATCCGCGCTTTTTTTGTCCTCACCATCTTCCCTTTTTTGACCAACTATACTTGTATGAACAGAAAAGTTCTCGTCACTGAATACATTCAAAATATAATATTACTGTTTGGCTGGATCCTTTATGTTAATAAGAAAGTTTTTTAAGCAATCAAGTATGTCTGCGTGGGTGCAGGTAGTCGACGATCATAAGGGCTGTGATTTAACATTCAATTTGCATGTTCTTTTCCACGTCTGCGAATATCAACTAAAGGATTAATCGATTGTGAATTCTGCTTATTTTGTGCTCTCTCACTTTCCCCTGTCCACTTACAGATTTCGGGATTGGACAGAATAATCTAGCGCAACAAGTAGACCTGTGTGGACAATGGTCACCGATCGATCAGCAAGTAGAGTAAAACCGAGCAAGGTGTCTTTGCTACCATAGTTGAAAACCTACAGTACAAGTTGCTTCACTCGTAACTGCATCATGGTTACTCTGAGTTGCGGTTACAAATGTCTGCAAGTTATCTTGGTTATTTTAAACTCCTTTGTATTGGTATGCTCCCCCAATGTGTTCTTCTTTGATCGTGCCAAAGGCATGCGGAATAGGACTGATATGTGTTGGAAGTTTGGCAGAATCTTCTTTGCAAACTATAGGACAGAATGATCAGTCTCAAATCGGCGGAATGGTGATTGCTGTGATCACCATGGGATGCATTATTCTCTTGACCGGATTCTTGGGATTTTGTGGTGCTTTTTTGAAGAATGCATGCATGCTAGTCTTTGTAAGCCTTGCGTTAGCTCACTGCTAACTACGCAATTCCAGTACGGTATATTGCTGGGCATTCTGACTGCCGGCCTACTAGCCAGTGGTATAGCTGGTCTCATTCTTCGTCAAGAAGTACGTTGATGATTTCACTCTTTTTGTCTCGTGAGCATCACATACTGTCTGATCTTCACAGGTTCCAAGCATGATCTCGAAAAATTTGCTTCCTATTTATTCCGAGTACGAAAGCAACCAAGAAGTCAAAAAACTGATTGATATAATGCAATTCAAGGTAATCTGATTTTTTTATCAATCCACTATCCCAATTATCCATTGCTATGGTTTTCTGAAATTTAGCTACAGTGCTGTGGACTAAACGGTACGTCGAACTCCACTCCCATACCGAAGTCGTGTTTAAATGGGGAAAACCAACTGTACACAAATGTAAGCAACCCCTTCGTTTTGCCCGTGAGTCTAAATGGTGAAACTTAAATGTGGTCACGAGAAGATTGTAGGCATTATCCACTTTTGTGGCAAATTAGTATATTACTTAGGTAAAACTGAGAATTTCAGGTTATAAATAAAAAAATCTCCGAAGTTTTCATCTAGTGAGTAGTTATTTATTTAGAATAATTAGTTTATCTTTAACTTCGAAAGTTAAATTTTCTGATTCCGATATTCTATTGGCGCTGAATATCCGGACGATAGTTGTTTTGGCCATGTTTTGATTGACGTAGCTAGAGAACTACTTTGTTTCGTAAATTGATTCACTTTTTCTATGGAATGATTCAACATTAAGTGCCACTGCTTAATTCAGCATCGAAACTTCGTGGAAAAACTGGGGCAGCTGTTTCATCTTACTTCAATGTGAAAATTTCGTTTCGTTTTCTCTCAAACGCTCACAATCCTTCATAGTTGCGACCGAATTGTAGTTGCAAAAAGAGGGTTTTGACTGAATTTAGAGCATACTAATTCACAGCATTCAAGCAGACTATAAGGATAATTGTCTTTAAACTTTGCCACTACTTGCTAGTTGTCGGAGATATACCAGTATGCGTTTCTGTATCAATGACGCCATGTACGAGAGTAAAACGCGCTTATCAGACCACGTATGCATGAGCTCCGACAATATTTGAAGCTCGTTATGAATCCACCGCAGTTTATATCACCCGACTGCCAGTTTGAACTTGAATCCGCGTACGCGAGCCTGAAAGCGAGAGCAAGGTAACCAGACCGGACGTGTGAAAAGTAATTTGTCAGACTCACAATTATATAACCAAAGTTAGGGTCGTAGATGGAACTCAGTCAGAATTCCTCACTGACTACTTGTAAAAAACGAGGGGTATGAGTTGTAAGGGGCCTCCCTGGATTCCGATGGTGACTTCAGAGTTGACACTATATGATGCATCATTCCATAAAGTATTCAAAAAGCTCTGAACTCAGATTGATCACTCATATTAGTCTGTAGTCATTAACGGAATTTAGTGGTGGTCACACTATACACTGTCACGTGACAGTCCTCTACGTGTGACTATGAGAAATACGACAAAGCTCGACCCTTCCAGTGTACGGAATAATACTTCAACTGATGGTAACGTGGCACCACTGCTCGTTTAGAATACAAACACATCGACGTATAGTCGTTTATTTGCAGTCTTGACCCTTCTTTTAAGAACTTATTTCTAGAAAGGAACTAGAATTAGAAACTTCCAATTATACCAACTAGAAATCAAAGGCAAACGTGAATACCAGCTGAAATCAATCTGGATCGGTAACTAATTGCCAACTTCATGAAACCAAACAGTTTCCAACTATACTACTCTAGCTACAAAAGAGCAAAACCATGTCTTGCTCTCTACTCAGCAAACGTATCCTAAGTTCGTTGATTCATCGGTTATTTGATTCTGTTGTTAGCTGCCTTAATTAATTTCGAGTTTGAGCAAATTCCGGCTCACGGGCGTCGATAGGCTGATCTATGAGGCACAGTACGAGCATAGATTTGCCACTAATTGTACCCAAGTTTTAACTTTCGACTAAAACACGTAGCTTTTCCAACCTCGGTAGGTTAAAGAGTAGATTCACATCAAATTTTCGACAAGGTAAACAAATTTTTAGGATTTTTATAGGCTCTTGATGGCTAAATTTGTCGGTTTAATCAAATAAACCACCTGAGGTAACATGAACACAGTGTGAACTGCTAAATCATGAAAACCGTCAACCATTATCCAGGAACTCAACCGCTTGTAAAAACCACTAAGATATCTAAACCACGGCAGTGTGCTGCTTGAGGGATGGCTTCTGGGATACGGAAATCCAGTCCGAAATTCGTGACATCTTTAATTCGTATGTTTGGAGAAAAAGGCCTTTTAGTCGAAAAAGACTAAGCCGTCTTTCGGGAAATTTCATTCTCACAGATTTGGCTTGAATTATAAGAGAGTACTTGTTTGCAAATGAACTTTAATATACTGAAACTCTTTAATGCACTGGGGTTCGAGGTCATGTTGTCTGGTAAACTAAATGAAAATCAATTTGTTCAGAATCGGTCAACTTATTTGAAAAACTAACCCATTTTAGGTAAATTAGTACTTTCATGGAATGATTTGTCATGAAATGCCAAAGACCTACTGTGAATTCTTGTCCGGGCACCTAATCTAAAGGCTTGTCGATGACCTCTGTCAGTTTACACCCATGAAAAGCTATTATCGTGTTTCGAATCGTGGTTTCTAATTCAGAAGACGCGTAACCAATACTAATCTCACTGTTTAAATACTACCGGGTAATTAATACCAATAGCCAACATGATTCCAATCAGTGTGACGATCTGTTACTTATGACGATACTGAAAAATGGTCTTCTCCGATAAACTAATATAGATAGATTATTGTATGAGGCCCGGATTACGCAACTTAGAAAAGACCATTTAAAACGTGCGTTTCTATTACTTCTGTGGGCTAGAATGTCAACAGAATGAGAGTAAATCGGAGGGTCATAAAATTCTCGCTGAAAAGTGCCATTTGCAGGATTCGGTAGCCATATGTGGAAAGTGATATATATTTGTAACTTGGATCAGGTCACCAGAAGCGCATAACATATAAAATCAAGTGCTAAATAGCCACCTAATCTAAGAAAGTATTTGGAATTTGCAGTTTTTTCTACTGAAAGGATACACTGAATCTTCAAGTGGGAATAATGAATGTCATCTTCTATTAGTGTTGGATGTATCCGCGAGAGCTCACATCCTGAAAAGTCGCTTGGTCCTCTTTGCGTTTATTAATTGCATCTCAGTTCCCCTTTCATGTGACCTAGCTAACTTTTCGTGTATAAATTCTATTATAATTTTATAAACAGGAAACTACTTCGGTTACTATACCGTCTAGCTAATGATGTTCACACACCTCTTGTTTTCCCCATACCAGCAAGAAAATTAGGTACCTTTTATTACTGTTTCATTTTTCCATTAATTTCCTTTTATACTACACAAAAATGATAAATTAGTTCAGGAACGGGATCGCGGCCAATTCGGGGCTACCCACTGGGTGGTGGCCTTCGGCCGTGCAAGGATTTGAACCGGGGACAAAAAGGGTCTAAAGTCCACCGGGGTGACAGTTTGACCTCGGTGAGTCACTCTTCAAAAAATGCAGATAACAATCCAAAGTGATTTGACCTAATAACACTAATAAAAGATAATGATGTTAGTATTCGAAGAGTAACAGTAAACAAGATGTTTTTCACTAATTTGCCATACCCGGGCAGATAGAGTTCGTGCAAACGGATGGGGTAATGGCAGTTGTGTCGACAGAAATACAGACCTACGTCTACGCAAGGGTCTGACCAAATATAAATATGAACATCAAGTGAATTATTTCGTACCAGTAATAAATTTGATCACCAAGTGGAAAAAATGCTATCCTACTCATTTTCCGAAATAGAATATAGCATCCACGTGAACGTTTGCCCTCTGTTACCCGAAGACAGTTGCAAAAACGCACGGGCTCACGCACACGCGCGCACACGCCCGAGCCTAATAGTTATGCCTTAATTTTTCATTAAAAACGCACTGTCGGTCGTAGCTTGGGGCTTGCAAAATAAAAAATTTCCATCCACGTCATTAGGTGCAGTCGTATCAGGTTCGACGACTGACCCCTATTTATGCTTGAGATAATTCTCCGCAGTGCAGTAAGAGATGATATCGAACATATTGGTTTCCAGAGTGCACGTTGTGAAACAGTAACCTTGGAATAATAACATTTTTTCAGAACAGACATTTCGTGTACTTTACAAAGGCTACAATGACAAGCGCTTCCATCTATCTACCTCACTCGAGGATTTTAGCACAGTTACCCCTATATCTGAATGAGAAAAATACAGTGAGAAGGAAATATAAATTTCAAGATGGAGCAGTTGGTGAAATTCTTACCACTAAGTCTCCGGCAGAATAAACGAGAATCTTCTGCCCTTATTGGGTAAATATTATTGGGGTTCGAGACAAAATGTTTTCCGTGTTTCTCTCACTTTATTTCATGCCTCGGTGAATTGTGTACACGAGTTCCTGGAGATTGTTTGACATACCGGGTCGTATCTTTTGTGAAGTTATTAGGCATAGTCCACTGTTCTTTCAAGAGTCATGTTCTACCAATCGTGTAAAAAACACAAAGCGTTACACAGTTGATTTTTTGATGGCTGTGGGTAGATCAACTCATATCGCACATCCATATAATAACTCTTTCCGAATATCCAACTCGGTTCTTCAAATCCGAAGACTGATTATGGGAGTGTCCATATGGTATTATGAATCTGTCTAAAAATGGAACCTACCAATACAAAACAAATACTGTAAACATCGTAACATCTTTCGTTCGATGGTGAAACCAAGGTCCGTTTCTCGTCTTTGTATTCACCTCAAGCTTGTTACTGTTCGCACAGTAGTGGGTAGTAGAATTTAGAATTCGATTTTGCTGTTTCTATATGTGCCACAGCGTGTTCGATTCTACGGATGGTAAAGGTCATTGGTTTACGGGGGAGAATAGGCCGTGATCGGATTTAAAATAACTACGGTTCAATTCAGTTGGTTGAAATTGGGTTTAAAAACGTATTTTGATAAACACACCCATCATAGATGAGAATTCTTTCCAGTTACGTTATTACAAAGCTATTCATGCATTACAAAGCCCCGCTCATAACTGTAAACAAATGGAAAACGGTATTGTTGTTTCATTGGCCTAAGAGCTTCAACCTTTAGGGAGATTTCTCATGAACTGATAGATTTGTGATCCACAGGACCAATAGAAATTACTTAGGCGAGCCCATAAACGCTAGAGTCGACTCCGCGCGGTTAAACATGGTGAGGCGTGGATGGATAGGCAAGCTGAAAACAAATCAATATTAACCAATTTGAAAACACTACAAGCTTGACAGGAATACTCATAGTCGTAATACCACACTTAAACAGATGTTACTGTTTGGTCTTTCGAAACAGTCGTTAAGTATTCAGCGGTCTCCGTGTACATAATCTTTGCTCCATTTCAGCATTATATGCATGAATGCAAGTACGCATGCACGTATTTATATGTGTACGTACATGTGTGTACTTGATTATGTACGTATGCAAGTACGAATGCAAGTATGTATGCATGTATGTTTGTGCATATATATATATATATATATATATATATATATATATATATATGACAGGTCAATAAAAATGGTAAGCACTAATGAGTAATTAATTTCTAATGTATGCATGGTTTGTACACGCATGAATTCGGCATACTCGGGGTCATTTAGCACGGTTCCTCATTGTCCAGAAGATATATTGCTACAACCGGAAGATAGAAATTCAGCCGGAAGTTGAATGCCCATATTTTCGAAAAGTCACCCACATTTTGGTGAAAAGTCAGAAAGGCAATCCTGAAGTTAAACTTGGCATTAGTAATGGGAACACGTGGTAAGTAAGCAACTGGGTAATTCGTTAAAATTCGACAATCTGCTCTGATCAAGGAGCACAAGTGGTGTTCATGTCCCAAAAATAGAAACCTCGGATGTGCAATTTTTGCATAGGAGCGTGATCAAATAATGATGCATAACAAAGTTTAAAATACTTTAACCAGTGAGCATAACCTCTAAGGTTTCTGACCGGAGTCCACGAGATCCCATCACTCAATTGTTAGAAAACCAGAATACCTCCTGCTTAAGATTTTCGATCCCTTTCTTTTAGTTCATGGAGGAATTAGGGAAAATATTCTTTCTACGTTTCGATTTCAATAAGACAATAGTAATCCTACAGAAATGAGTAAAATGAAACGGATTTTGATCTCAATCCAACAAAAGGAGATAGAAAGATATAAGAAGCTATTGTCATAGGCAAAAATTGAACTCCAAGAGAAAATTCACTGCATCATCATTGAGAATTACCAAATGAGTTGTTTTGAACGTGGTCGATTATATTTTATTACTGGTTACTATTTAGAAATTGGTCAATCTGTTAAGGTCCTTACTATTAGTTGTTCGATTTCTAGAACCTCAAACACCATCTTTTGTTTTTAAATTTCAGAGTTGTGAAGAGGCTTTGGAGAATTTTTTGCAGGGAAACCTCGTCGGGATTGCCATCGCACTTTTTGTGATCGCCTTCATTCAGGTCATGTCCATGGTGTTTGCTGCCTGTGTGATCCGGGCGATTCACAACATCAACAGAAATTTAAGTTCTTAGAGAATGAGTGTGAGACAGTTAGGCAGGAGACAAGAATTCGCCGGTTTTGGGATTATCATCATATCACGGAAAGGAGATGGAACAGTTTTTGTGGGATCATGTGAAAGAAATCTTGTTACCCTATGCATTGCACAAATGCACACGTATAATATCACCTGATTACCCGTACATATTTCTTGTTATGTGGAAATTCAGACAAAGCAGTTTGCGTGCTTGGCTCTGTTGGACCGAAACATTTACAAAGGACCAGCTCAAAAAAAGGCGTGCTTTCTGGCTCCTGGTTAAGAAAATCCTTTTCATATTCTTCACAGTATGTGTCTCGTATTAGTTTGATTGTGGTCAAAATAACTTTTCCTTCTTCCCATAATTTAAAGTGACAGGCTGCCAGTATTACAAGGGTCGAATGTACACAATGAACATAGTAGGAATTTATGGAATTCAGCCCAGAATGCGCAATACTCCAGCTACTTGCCACACCTTGACCTAATTGGGATTTCTGTGGCATTCTCACTCTAGTATTTTGGGTTAGGTTAGTTAGCTCTCCCTGATAATGCAGTTAGCCGATTTGGTATGGCTGACGGACGAAACGGGTAGGACCCACATGAATTCACCCATACAAACAATTCAAAACAACAAAGCATGTGTATCCATTGAAATAGTCCCTTTTCATCCCAGCTCTCCAAAGAATGATCGATTTCTCAGTTTTCTGCCCATTTCTACCGCTCTTTGGCCTTGCTTGCATCTATTGCACTTTCGCCTATCCGCCATTCTCTGTGCTGGTTGGATTGCTTCGCTTGACGTAGTGATCTCTTAACGGTGACCATCTTGCTTTCTACTTGTGATTCTGCTGAGATTCACCTGTTTTTCAGTAGAATTGTTTATTTATATTCTCAGACACTTCTTAAACTAGTCACCGGCTCTTCTTCCGTCTGAAGCTCTTGGTTGATTGGCAACATTTACGGGGTATTTCCCTTTTACTACACTCAGTCTAAAATACAGAACAAACTGTTATGTGACCGGAAGAGATCTGTTGTGTTCTATGAAATTTTAATTTATAGAGGGTCGAAATGTCAGTCCACTAGAGGTGCTGTGTTAACAGGATAAATTTTATCACCTATTGATGAAATTTTCCCACCATGTCTTCACGTGTAAAGTTTAGGAGCATCGTAACCTGTGGTTCTTTATTGCATTGTGACCGACCAAAGTGGAGATATGGACAACTTCACTTACAAGAGAGCTCACTTGTGATATATCATAGACCATCATTTCCGGTCGATTTTGTTACTGGAACCTCCCATCGGCATCCCTATTAACATCATGCCTGATCAACTACTGCTCTACGTAAGCTGCCGCAGCTGGTCCGTCCGTGAAGTGTATCGGGTCTAGTGACTGGAAGAGCTGCTTGGTCCGCTGTATCCAAGCAACTGAGCATCACATGCCTCCTCATATGGGACCTAGAGGTGGATTGTATCAGGAGACGTCGGCCTGGATATTTGGCTAACAAATACTCATAAACTAAGTTTCCGGGCACAGATTCTTTTTCCAGGTAATAGAATGGAAAAACCGTACCGTGAGCTATAACTATATGCTGACCTTGATCCACGGGCATGACCATGTATGACTGGGAGTTATAAAAACAAGACCAGCTTCTCGGCTTACTTCTTTATCCAGCTGCCAACAAGAAATAAGACATACTGGAGGACTGCAGTCAAACCTGAGGTATGCTTGAGGAAGAGTTGAACGAGATGTGCATTTCTGTTCCTGACAGCAACCTCCGCGCCACTTCTCCAGTTTTTTAATTTTCTTGTGACATTTGCTCTTTATTTTTTGTCATACGCGTGCGTTTTCCTCTCATTATTCCAAGGGACTTTATCTCTATGGTACACATCTCCTGATTTCAACCGAATAATTTGAGACTTTTGCTAGAATATGCTTCTTAGGCCAGTTGACGTTAGGAAGGACAGCTGAGCTCGCTAGAGGCTATGGATTATGAAACAAGAGCTATTCTCGGAAAGCAATATAAACTAAGAAAAACACCAATTTTCGTTAGAAATGTAGTTTCTGTAACCTAAAAACAGTTACTTTCATGTAATCGTTGGAATAAATCGCTTGTGCGTGCTTCGTGCACTTTCATACACTACTGCAGGTAACAACAAGAGCAATTTCGGTTGTCTGCCGTCGATATTCCGTTATGGTTACAAAAACGTACACAGATCGATGAAACACAAGAGTTTCCGTGGCACTTCGAGTCGACTGAGCGCACTGTCTATAATTTAGTACAATAAGCGTAAACGTTTTCTCCCACCTTACCTTTTACTCTCCGCTTGCTGGTAGTCAAAGTGGCACGTCCAGTAATCTGTATACAAATAAATATCCAACTGTTTACACGTAGACTTTTATTCATTCATTCATTCATCGACTGTGCCGCGGTGCCTGTCCCTTTCATATTGATGCACTGTTTTTCCTATGTAATGAGTCCTTTCAACTGCTGCTGATTATGTTGAAATTAAGTAAGATGTTTGTTAATTGGTGCAGTGAGAACTATTGATCCGATCAGTATTTGGAAAAATCAGCAAGATTTTCTATGAGCTAGCCAACTACCGGAATATTGGACATTTGGAAACAATAAAAAGCTGTTCTGTCAATTGTACTTATTTTTGGCGTTCGGAAGGCCCAGTCGAAGTCCACACCTTGTTCAGTTGTTGTATTGTTATTTGCACTGTGAAAAGAAAACACAAATAGTGCGCCAGCTCATTCTTGTGTTTTCTTATCAAAGTCGTAATTTGGTTGCAGAATACGAAAAAACGATCAGAAATAAACTAGCAGCTCATAGGCACACTGAAAGCTTTATTAACGGATTCAAAACATTGATACTGATTACGTATGTAGAAGCAGACTTAGGTTTTCGTATTTCTTGTCTGGTCTTGAGGATATCTACTCCCAGAAACCTTTATTCAAAACCCGCAACGGCTTAGCGACGGCCAAAACTGTTTTATTCACCATCCGCAGTCATTAGCAGCTCCCCACAGTTATTTAGCCCTAGTGCACAACCTTTAGCCGTGGAGCAGCAAGCAGGACAATTAAAAAATATCGGAATATAATCACGTGAAAAAAGTTGGAAAAACTTGTTTTTACAAAGACTGGTGTGGCAATGATGGCTGAATAAATGAGAAAGTATGGGGGTCGTATACTGAGCTCTTGATCATTCTGACGATAATAATAGCACAAAAACTGTAATACTCTTTGTTCCTCCTTCCTTGTTTGCTATACAACAAAGTGAAACAACTCAGGAAGGGGGCCACAGTCAATAGAAGGATGCTAAATGGGGTAGTGACTGACGGTGACGGGAATCGAACCCGGGTAGCTATTGTCCAAAGTCCACGATGGTAACCTGTCAAACGTTACAACAATAATAAACTGATGATTGTAGTGGGGTGTGCGCAAGTCAACTGTGTCAACTGCATCCACTTCCTTGAATGGTGTTTCCCTTATAAGGGATACGAAGCTACTTTTATCAACCTTTTCCTTATATTCAGCTCCAGTGCTTGTCAGTGACTGTAGATGCAAAACAATTTATCGTTTATACGACTTCGTATTTTCACTTATAGAAGCTGCTTGTCTATGATGTTTTGCCCTTGCATACGGACTATCATTGTCGATATGTTGGTATTTTTTATTCGGAGGCAGTCGGGTGTCATAAACACATTGAGACTGCTAACAGTAGTATGGGTGCAAAGAAAAAACCCTTTTGTTCTCCAGCGCGAAATGTGCACACTACCATGATAGTGAAGAAGTTGTCAAACATCAACGTTAAGATCAAAACACACCGTGCTACTGCACTTACAGATCGAGTAACAGCTTTGACATCTGGATCCCGCAAGACACCAAATAGTGTATAAACTCAAAGTCATGAGACACACTGAGGCTCTTACAGGAAAGGATGGACAAAGATTTCCTAAGCACTACAGTTAACAAGTCTTCAATTGATCGACTGCTGGGTGGGTTTCACTATCGGGTTGGGCAGCGAACCACTTAAGCAGCGGAACAAAACTCGGACAGCCCGACCCAAAAAAGCAGAATATACCGATCGGCTTCAAAGATCACATTCTGTAACTCTGAGGCTGTACATCTATCAAACTAACTACAGCATATGGTGCTGTCGCATCTACGGATGGTTTAAAGTAGGTGATGAAAACGTTCCAAGTCTCCCATCAGGTAAAGAACATAGAGTGAACATGTTGGCATGTTCACGTGCAGCCGGTATTTGGAATTATGAATTTCACACAAACACTACGCAGCTCATTATTGATGTGTTTCTTTTACGCCGCCTAGCATTTATTGCCAGCGGATAGACGTTCCAGTGCCCTATATCCCTGATAGTGAGCCCCCTTTTAACAGAGGGCTACGGAGGTAGAGTTATATAATAATGACAAAAGTAGTTTCTCTGCGCAAACAGCGCATTAACCCACCGGGAGAGGCTTTCGGTGAATTTGTATATTTAAGATTTTTCACTGTCTTAGTTCGTTCGGATTTTTAGTACGTTGAAAACGGGTTCACTGAAAATGTAACATCCATAAGGGATGTGCCAAGATGTTCGACTATAAGGACATATCATCTGAAACTTCTATAATCAGTATGCTGGGCAGCATTTGACACGGTTACCACAATAAACTGAGCAGCATACGACCATCACACTTTCTCATTTATTCAATCAGCTTTGCAACACCAGTTTCTGTAAAAACAAGTTCACCCAACACTTGTTGGCTTCATCTTATTTTGATATGTTTTGATCTTGCAGAGTCGTGGATGAAAGGTTATTGTAATGATTCAACAGGCATCGCACGTGACACGACCGGATATAGCTTTGCGGCGGCATACACCGAAAAACTCCAACCACTGAGAACAAATGAGAACAATTACTACAAAAGGCAACTGTAGGTGGTCGACCCGTGATCTATGAATTTTTTTGGATTTAAGTCCATTAAATAAAATGGTTTTGTAATAGAATTTACGCTCCGTTTTGCAGCCTTGGTGTTCTTGCTACTTAGGCTTGGGCAGCTCTGTGTTGGAGTGATTTTGATACCTTCTATCATTTTGAGCTTTGGGAATAGTACAATTGTGCCTCAAGCTTAAGGACAAATGAGTCGCTGCTAACTGCAGTGGTTCAGGGCTGAGAAGTTGTGGGTCGTGATTAAACAACTGTAGGCTTTGGTTCAAGGTCTTTAGGAAATAGTGTATAAATATTTTGACTCATAAATACAAATGCTTATCTTACTGTAACATTGAAAACCAGCCTTCCTGAAACTTGGAATGGAGAACCCGGCAAATTCTTATTAGATCAATTATGCTAAGACGCCTGAGGAAATGGGAGTGGTTCTTACCGACATAAGGCAACGGATCACTTTCTATATGAAATGATTCAATAAAGTAACCCAACTACTCATACAGATGACACATTGTCAAGAGAATCAGGTGCCTTTCTATACAACCTGATTAAGCAGTCCACCTACAAGTCTCAATGACTTATGTGTAGCGATTATTTCGATCATCAGATACCGTATCTGTTACTTTCATGTGTCTGGTGGCATCTGTTGCACTCACTGGTTTATATAAAGATGCTAAGCAAAAACCCTATATTTGGTTTTTGTCAGTGCTGAACGTAAAATCTTATGCGGCCAAAATTATCAGTTGCACTAATAAGAAGGCTAATTTTACCAAAATTCGAGGTTACTCCGTCGCTGAGAACTGGGCAAGTGATCAGTAGGCTTCACTGAACGGTTTGTAAATAAAAAATCCAACTCATGTGATCTATGGGTAACAAATGGGCAAGAAATTGAAGACAATACGAGAATACTTCTTCCTTGAGAAAGCTGAGTGTCTTTGCGTTTGCCTTGAGGGAAATAAGACTGGCTTGGGCTATAAAACATATAGTCTGAAACGGTCATTACCAAGGTAAACATTCATCTTTAGAGAGACCAAGCGATGAAACAGTCTCCATTAAGCCTGTTCCCCATCGATTTGTTCATATAAAATTATTGAACTGTTAACCAGCAAATGATTATTCTCATCATCAAGACGAGATATCAGCTAAAGGGTAGACATATCCAAGCTTCTGAGGGTATCCAGCAGTACGCGCCCAAAAGCTAGCTTCACGTCGGACCTCGAAGTGGAATATAAAATACCTTTCTGATAACAAGAATAAATCACCGGTCCGAAGATTTTGCTCGATTCTTTATCCGAAAAATTTCAAGCGGACCATTAAGTATACTTGATTCGTTGTTTACATACCACCAAAAGAAAAACCAGAACCTAAAACACTCTTTACCGACACAAACCCAAAAACGGCAATTCGAGGTAGTTTTGTACTGTCCCACCTGCTCTAGTGAGAATAAATTTCAGCCTTCAAAAAGTCTCTTTCTTATTGCACCAAAGCAAGCCATTTACGTAGGATAGCAGGTGATCTTAGTGGAAACTATGGTAGAAAGCGTAATGGTCAAGAACTTTTCTCACAAGTGAGTCTTCTGACTGACTCTTTCGGTCACTTACCCGATTGGCTGTTTCTATCCCAGTCGATTGGAACAGCTGTCGTCAGTTCATTGGTTAATTTAGATCTGTTCGATTAAAACCACTCTTGGTCGCTGATTAGTAGATTCTCTTGCTTCCAATGAAATTAGTGGTTGGCTGCTAACTGATTCGTTCAACTCGGTTCCGTGACTGCGACTGTTGGTGACTGAATGGATGATTTCGTTCCGTTTCATCAGGAACTGTTTGGGATATAGGTCCGTCGATTTTGGACGGACAATGAAAGGCTGTCTGCTAACGGAAGTAAGCTATCTAACCATGCATCAGATAGTACACCCACAGAGGTTACATTAAAAAGGGTACGAATTCTGGTGACGGGCTTATGCACAAAAACGTGACGACTAGAAATGCTGTCAGCTTTTGACTAAAATAATCCATAACTCTATAATTCTAAAGAAGACAGAAGAGTACCGGGTACGCATACCTGATGAGCGATAGAAGCCGCGAAGCCGGTTGTGTGCTTCCAGGGAAGTTTTGTCCTGTCATCCAGATATAATACCATACTACTCATTTCGAAAATCTATACTTGGGAGCTTGTGTTCTAGTTCTGAAGGCTAGCGGTGTTAACCGACGAAATAACTTTGGAAGAATCTACAATGGACTCGTCGACCGCGCAAGCTGCACTCGATTCAAATGAGACTACAGCTTTAAAGGCATAACACTTAACATGACGTGTAGAAGACCGTGCTACGAGGGTTCGTGCCACATTTAAATTCATTTTCAGCTCTATGATACCAATGAACTTAACCATTCCACTAGTAACACTCAGTTCAGACGAATGACCGACCGGCCAAAAGCAATCTTTCATATTTTGGGAAAAGTCGTCACACAAGTTCATGGTCATCTGATTACCATGACAAAGAGCCGTATCTTGGGTTCATCAGGAATCCTGAAAATCCACCTCTGTGAACCGAACTTGCGCGCACAAGAATAGATTTTACAATCACCCGGCATCAGGTGGCCCTTTTCAACTAAGTAATGGGTTACCCTTCATCGGAACTGACTGATGGAATTCAAAGTCAAATTCAAACGGAAATCTCGATATAGGACCTTCTCTCATACACTTCATAATTTTATCCCTAGTCCGTACAATTATTACTTGTTCTCCAAATTTCTGGTCCGCTAAAAAGTAAATATGAAGACAGACTTGTTTGTTGCATTGTATTTTGTTCAGAAAATTACCCACATTGAAAAATCGGAGTGTGACAAAAATCCTTCTCAGGGGACTACGTTTCACTTTCATCGTGAACTGATAATAGAAGAATACAAAATTTGATGAATGGGGGATTCGAATAAGGACTTACGTTTATTGTGTGTCAACGCTAGTGACTGGTTATAGTAGGTATCATAAAGGACAGCCCTGGTTTGATTAGTCCGGTCAGAAAGAAAACACGAATCACTTGACCAGAACCATCTGCTGAGATATATTTTGGAAAGGCTTTACAAGCCAAAGATGACGAGAGTATAAATCGATAAGAACACTGGACTCGAGGATGTGTGTGAAAGCTGCGTGCTAAGTTTGAGCGATCTTCAGCTACGGCTTGAAGCGGACTGACTTACGATGTCACTACAGGGGGATGAATTAGATGCCTGCCAGGCGGACACCTTGCCGGTTAGCAAAAGTGGACCAATCAATGTTCGTACAAAAATGCCTCCACCAGTTCATACAATCAAGATGAAATTTACTCTTCTTCTCAGAGTGCACATCAACAGTATCTTTCTGCATCTCAAAAATAGACTATCAAGGGCAAACTATGAAACTAATTCTTTTGAATTAGGAAAATTACCTTAGTAAACGTGACACCGAAGCGTCAGTCTAGGGCTCATCATTGATAATTTCACGTAGCTCGTTATAAAGCACTTATGACAGAGTGGAAATACCGAGGTCTAAATAAGGCCTGAACTCGGTAAGCGAATGTCTCAGTTTCAGACCAGACATCCATACAGGCCTCACGTGACGTGGCTCTAGCTAAAGGGTTTTGAAATAAACATTTGATGTGCTCAGTTTTGGACTCGTATGGTTCATCAAATAGGTCCGGTACTAGTCATGTGCAGATCTCGAACAATTTAAGTGTTATTATGTGTACTTTCTTTATTTTCTGATGGTTGACGTGATAGATCAGCAATTGTGCATGTCTAGTCCCATCACTCGGAAGAGCTCTAGTGAGAGTGATTCTTACCCATCCAGATGAAAAGGTTGTAGTTTGCTTCTGTGAATATTCAACGTCGAGTGGAATGTTGGTCACCGGATGATGACTTTTCCCGTTCGGTACTCAACTGACGAGAGGAGAGTGGTAAGGGATGCAGTTTTTTCATCAACTGAAGTCGCCTGGTAGATGAATAAAAATATTTCCAACTGAAGTGCCAAGTAGAGGATGAAGTTACATGCGATTTTTTGTCAAACCACTTTATGGCAAAGAAAAAAAGTATCTTTCGTCAGTGGTGATCCAGAGAAAATAAGAGGTGACTTTAGTGAGGAAGCCGTTGGCAGCTATATTGGTGTTCGACCAATGAGTATAGGATCCAGTTGATGCACGTACTGAGAGTTTGAACTCATGGGGTTTCCTACTTTGTTGTACTTTGAAGATTGAACACGAGCAACCTTCAAGGAAGAGACTAATCCTTGAGTACTACAAGACTTTAGTCAAGCTAGTGAATGTGAATGATAGAGAAAGATAGAAAGAATAAAAATCTCAGTAAATATTCGATGTGAGCAAAAGGTCGAGGCCCAGTGTGAGCTTTTATTTGTTACAAAACCATCTGTTTTGTGGTCTGATTCAGGAGGAAGTAGGAACTTTCATATTCACATTTATTTGTTCATTTCATGTTTACCAGGATGAGCTGTTAAACCTTTCATTATCATATTTAAATGTGGGCTGGAAATTAAAAAAAATATGCTTTTCCAACAAATACAAAGCAACATGAAACATAAATTGTTGTGTTAGACCAATTTGTTCTCTATGACTGAAAATAGATTTTCTCAGGTGACGTTTATAGCAAGCTGCACAAAATTAAAGAAATGGGACTGTTGAGTGTGAAAACCTTTCGAATACGTGTGCGTTACATTGATCATACACATAAATGGATGAAGTTTCGGTTTATTCAAACAAAAAACTTGCCTGTGGTAACTCCCTTCTCCTACAAAATCTATTTTTCCTGCATCTTCGTGGCTTTTCTTCTAATCTTCTCTAAGTAGAAATGTCAAACTTATCGGAGAGATAGTCACTTTCATTTTCGACGAGAGCTGCCCCTTAGAAACCCTGTTTCTTTGTAACGGCCGTGCCACTTCTCCAACGTTGAAATCCTCAAGAAGACTCAAGGAATATTTCTACAAGGCTCTGGATAATTCTAAAGCAAGATACACCTACCTTTCGATAAAGGAAGAAATCAAACACACTAACTTGCTGTATGCTAGCCAACTCCTACGTAGCCACAACAGTAACCGACTAAGGCAAGGCCTTCGGTGGGCTGCGTGGAAAAAAAGAAACTTGTGAAATTCTCTGCGGATTCTGACAGTATCAACAGTACATTCATCCGGTCAATAAATGACTAGCCGATTTCATTCACATAGCCCCGTTCTCTTCGGACAAATTACTTAAACTTCTTTGTACTTCCAAAATAACCCCAGGTGTTGGCCCTGATGGCCTATTGTCACCTTTTTTGAGACATGGTGCTGATGCCCTGACCGATACATTAACTTATCTCTGAAACTAATCTTTTCGCTCCAGACTGCTGGAGATTAGTCACTATTGTTTCTATACCCAAACCTTGTATTTCTGTTGCCATAGCTAAAAGCTTTCGTCCCAATGCTCTAACTTCATCTGGTCTTTGGCTTACAGAGCGTACCATTCCAAACCGTTTGAATTCTCAACTAAACTTACCCGATGACGCTTTGTACTTTGCCTATAAACCGAACAGGTCTAGCACGGATGCTATCGCTTCCTCAGTCCACCATATAGCCGAATCTTTGAATAGATCAGCACACTCTGGGATGAGCTTTTCTAGAGTACTCACCCGCCTTTGATTCTATTTCACAGGCCCTCCTCTTTCGTATACTGGAAGATTTCGGCTCTTTCGCACTAGTGACTTGGTTGTCCCGTTAGTTTGCCGACAGAACTCAGTACACAGGACTACCTTTTAAAACATCCAAACTCTTGGTGAATAAGTCAGGCATACTTCAGGGAGCTACCCTTTTCCTTATTTATTTTCTACCTACATTAGTGATCTTGCATTCAGTTCTCCTGCACCTTTATATCGATGTGCCGATGATGTGGCCCTCCGTCAAGCTGTTTCCATAACCCGGGATTTTGATGACTTTTCCAGTATTCTGTCCCATATTCATGATTTCTCTGTTCGATCCAGTTTACCTTTACATTTGGCCGAATGCTTTGAATGTATATTTACCCTCTCTCAATCGGTTTATCTTTGTAATTCATCTGTCTTTTCCACAGAACCATTAGCTAGAGTGGATTTTGTCAAATACTCAGGGAACACTATCGATGCAAATCTGAAGTGGTCGTCCAGCATTTCACACTGTGTGATGAAAGTACTCCGGCAATCTTACCAAGTCCGGAAGCTTAGGCATTCTAGTGTTGAACAGAGTGTATTTTCCCTTTTCGTTCGTCATTATTTTCTCTGTTCTCCTTCACTGTTGCCAGACATTGTTGCAACTTATAAAAAATTGAAATTTCTTCGTCGAGGTCTATTTATTGTCAGTCGGGTGTCTTGCATACTCTCCATTAAACTATCTTCTGACTTTCGTAAACTACTTCCGGCCGCAAGTGAAAAGTTCGCCCACCTAATCCTTGCAGAGGTCATTCACTGGTTACACAGTGATCTATACACATGTAAATCCTTCGCTTCTACGCTTCTCTCATTTCCATCCTTAGCTTCCCGTACTAAAACTGATATTCTATATCTGGCCCGAGTCCTCACAAACCAGGCGTGAGTATCGGCAGAATTTCTTGGCATTTTTAATGTGTAATGGTTCTTCTTTTTCATCCCAATGATTCGATGACGAGCCAAGTGTAACTCTTCAGGACTGAAAAGCGGAAGTCTGTCTGCGCAAAAGTCAGATCAAATGCAAATAAAAATATGGACCCAAATCAAAGAAACAGGGATTGTCTTTCCAGGATCAAATACGGCTGAAACAATTCCCGAAGTCAGCTGTTCAATTTAGCGCCAATCCCAGCTACTTTTGCGAGTTGGGTATTGCTTTCGAAATGTTTCCCTCAAGCCCGTGTCAGGACTCACTCACTCCAAGTTTCTGAGGCATGAGATCAACCGATTGCGGTGCTTAATCACCTCCGAACAACACTCTCGGCGTCTGTCGTCTCATTATCCCAAAGCGCTCTGAAAGTTACTGTTTCTTTCTCAGAGTTTTGGATTGTTTTCCCCAGTTCGTTGTTCCATGTGGGTCGGTAGTAAATAATTAATTACCTGATTTAGCAAAGCCTATCCGCAAACAGTTCACTGCTCTCGACTGCCTACCGAGGAAGCTGATTGTGTGTACAGCAAAAGAGGCTTCAGCGGAAGTTACACGTTCCACCGCTTCTTAATGCCTCTTTTTGAATGAAACACGTAGATTCAATCTACTGAGAGAAGGAGAGCAACCGGTGTTGTTGCAATCAATCACACCAATGACGTTTGTCCTCACTTTCCGTTTAGCATACTATCGAGTTGATTTTTCTTCTATATCATCATTCCCAGTTATCTTGTTCCAGATAAGAGAGGTGAAAGGAATAAGGCGGGAGATAAGTCAAGCGGTCATCACTGTTATCAACAGGATTTCACTTCATCATTCAATCATACTCTCTGCTTTTTCTCTGACGGTTGATCAATATCCAGAGCAATAATTTTTCCTACGAACTCCCTGTAAAGTGACTGACAATTATTCAGTAATATAGTCTTTGGCATATGGGAAAAGGTTTTTTCCTCCTAAACTAAATCACCTGATAAGTGGTCAGACCCAAAACCTGAGGGAGTACGCTGGTTGGATAAAGATTCTTGTGTTTACCACTTGTCAGTGTAAAGCACGTGTTTTAAAACAATGTGGACTGTGTCAGGACGGTTCAATAATCTCGCCATCTTACCTGAACTGTTTATCTACATTAGTCAACCTAAGTGCTGTTCAGTTTTAACATAACACCATAATCGTTGCAACGATCAGACGTATGGCTAGATGAAGCAGTAGAATGTAATTTCTTCGCACTGGCATCATCAATAAAGCCCATCAAATTTTGGTAACTGGAAGCAACTCTGCGAGAGAAGATGCGCTGTACCAGCCCAGCAAGGTTACTCAAGTCGCTCGCTCCAATAATAATATTGTTATCAATATTACGTGACCAATCCCCTGCACCGAGGCGTTAATCCTTTACGGTGTCTACACCAGCCTATGCAAGCTACATGGATGAAATTCCAGCTTAGTCATGTTTGGATAATAATATTCACCACCTTCTCCTCCTCTTCTCTAGCAATTTTGCTTTCCTGAAAGTTTTTGTTTTTATCCGGACTGTATAAACCACTACGGTGACGGCAAAATGCGCTTGTTTAAGCGCAGTCAACTGATACTGGAGAAATTGCGCCAGACGACATTTTTCGGTTCCACTATTTACAATTATGACAGGATAGGACGGCCTCAAATATCTGCGTTATTACGAAAAAAAATCCGCTTTTTACTCGGAACAGGCGCTGTTTCCTTCGGCAGGTTAATGTTCGTCTGTTATGGTCGTGGGATGTTTTATCCGCCAACATCACTTCTGTGGAAGAACAAAGACACCGAAGCAGCTTATCATTGCATTACATTACATTACAAACACAAACCGATCAAATTTATCGGACCATACCACCCGACGTGCATTGTTTCGGTCGGGGAAATTGAACGGACATCGCACTTGAGATATGAAAGTTCGAATACTACCTTTATTCGTCACATTGGTGATAGACGCTGATTAGCTGCTACACAGCTCGTTGCCATGCCTGGCCCTTTTTGGCCTTATGCATTACTCGACCTAATGTCTCCGGCTAGTAGGTGATGACTATCTTCATGAGTGCAGTGGAACTAAAAGCTTACCAATGCACTAAAAATCGGGATTAATATAAACCTTTCACATTCAATACGCAGCCAGATTTAGATAAACCGAACCAAAAGTAAAAAGCTTATGGATGTTTCGAAATTTTTCAATATGAGTTGGTTTAGAAACTAATCAAATGTAACAGTTACAAACATTTTTGTTGAATCAGTTACTTTTCATTTCTGTCCAGATATGAAGGCTCTGAAAATTTAAGCTGTACCTGCATGGTATGCGGAATATGGAAGGAATTCTTCGTACAAAAGATACTCATGGAATGAGTCTATCCTGCTCCGGATAGAGCGTTTTTACCTTGTTTTACGAATATATTTGGAGTCATTAGTGTAATACATATACTAAGTAGTTCAGGAGGGCTTACTGTTGCTTCTTAGCAGTGGAACTTCATAGTTTATCTTTATTTTTGTGCGGATGGTTCGGAAGTCGAGTTTATTCACTAATCATTCAGTTCGCCAAACGTATGGACAAGATGTTTATTTCTAGGATTCACCCAATGGTAAGTTGAAATTTCCACCAGTAGTTTTTCGTTATTAAGTTTTATGGCACAATTTGCGGATTTGAGTTTCCTTAAAATCATAAAACATCCTGAAACATAACGAGATTTTCAAAAATATTGGTCTATAGACTGAGCCCCATCGTTATCAAAATATGTCACAGCGTAAGGTTACTGAACAACTCCTCGATCGATAGATCCACACACACACACACACACACACACACACACACACACACACACACACACACAGAGTTTAGCAGCCCTTTACAATTCTCCCATTTCCCTTCGCACTATCAACAGAACGGCAACAGTTTGATAATCGCGTCCTGAAAGAAAATAGAGATGCAACTTAAGAAGCACTCCGCAACGCCACTTGCTTATTTTGTGAGGATTTGTACTGTGAACATGTCTAGAATATGGAAGTCAAATCGTGGAGGTGAAATTTTCCAGATACCACAAAGATACTGAGATTTGTGACAGAGAATCTTGGAACTAGTTTAGGGAATCTTTGAACTGAGTCACAGTCGCGCAGGTTTCTAGTAACAGAAGTTGGATATCCGAGTCATATATGAAGCAAATCATCACACAGCGTGAGCACTCAACTCACCAATTGAAAGTATGCAATTGCTGTACAGCTTTTTTCATCCTTAGTTTATTATTTTACTTGTCTCCTTTTTATTATGTAGTAATAGTGCTATATTTTAGGAAGGAGTCGCTGTAAACTAAGGGCAGCCAATTTTGATGGTTACCGGTGGCAGCGCGAGAATTCGAACCTCTGGACCCTAGGGTCAGTAGCCCACTGTGTTGACCATTGGACCAGCGCCGGAATAACCATGGAATGACCACGCAATGAAACAACTTGCTCGTTGGATATTGAAGTTTCTGACATGAAACCAGTCAAAAAAGAAAGTAAATGCAATTTAGGAGAACTGTGCTTAGTGTCTTTTATTCTTCCTTGTTCCATTAGAGGGCAAAATGACTCATCTCACGGCGACTTCCTCTAATTTTCTTCAAAATATAAAGCGAAAAATGCGGAGCATACAATTTCCATTCAACATTCGCACTTCCCTCTTATATTACCAATCACTTAAAAATAGGGTTATCACGCTAACAAGTGTTTTCTGCGTGGTTTCTTCACTAAAGTGAACACATGCTCAGCTCTCATCATCTACTAGCCGGAATGTACACCTGAATAATGTGGCATCCGTGAGCTCCACTTCCAGTATGAGCTTTTGGTATAAATATGAGTGAATCCTTGGTTGTAGTAGCTACCATGTACACCTTGTTACCAGATAACGATCTTCTCCAGGTAACCTCATTGGAAAACAATGCGTGGCCTACCATGCTTTTTCTGATATCAGCTATTCATGAAGAACGTTTCGGAGAATCGTTCTACAGAAAATAATGGTAGCCCACTTTCTGAATGGCTGGGGTAAATAATAGAATCAAAGTACCCTAAACCCACTCATCTCGTTACGGCATCTGCTCTTCATCACTTTATGTGGCATCAGATTGAAATCCCTTTTTTAATGTTTGCGTGATATTTACCATAGAAATCAGTCCGTCTTTGGAATAAAATTCTATCATATAACACCATTTTGCCCACCTCATTCCACTATGGGGTTCTAGGTTTAGTCGATTACTAGAAATTATTGGGAGTTATCTACCGGTGTTTCATCTGTCAGCATGCTTTCTTATCACCGAGTGGCTCAAACTCAGTCAGTTTTGCGAATTACCTTTAGGATATTTTGAAGAGCTTACAACTTTGTTTGACTGGCAGTGATCAAGCGGGCATCATTTTGGATTGAAACCTTGACGTCCCAGGTAGGATTCCTGCTCCTGGCCGATCACTTCTCCATTTGGTAACCTGTATTTGACTGAGGAACCATCCCAAAAATGTTGTACACTGTTACGTAATAAATTGAAGTAAATAGACGTTTAGTTTTTCATTCGTTATTGGTGTATTGATTCATACCCAAATTGCCACTCCGGGAATGAACTGACGACTGTCGGATGCTACAGCTCTGTCGACATCCCTATTACTTGCATGTATTAAGTAAGTATTGAGTAAGAGTGCGCACATTTACAGAGCTTATCACCTTGAATATACTGCTTTGTATTTATCCATCTTACGCAGGATAATATCAAGGGTATTCATGTCCTTTTGTAGATTTACTGTGCTGTACATCGTTCACACGATGACAATTTTTGAGTGGTTCTAATTTATTGCTCAATCGAGAAGACTAAAAAAGATCAAAGAAACTAATAAATATTTGTTCTGACTAGTTGTCCCTTAAGGAAAAAGCCTGCTTATCTTTTACCGCTCCTTTTCTTGCAACATAATTCTTCGGAATGGCAATGACTACAGCGAAGCTGTTTGTGGACAGTTAATTTTGCTAGTATCAGCTCCTACGTCAACTTTGAAACAATAAAGTACGAACTAATCCTCGCATTCCGTTTGACTAAGTTCTCTCAACGAATTTACTATATTTGGAAGATAATATACCAGTCAGTCCTTACGAATACTAGTCCCCAGTTTGCGGTTTCAAAATGATTCATCTACGACTTTTCATCATTCATTTTTCCGACGTCAAACACGTGGTGGAACCAGGCAAAATGAGTCCTTTCATTAGACATTGGGCATGCTTTTTCGGTGGGATTCATAAACCAAACAGTGAATAACATCTCCGTGGTGGTTATAAATCTCTCAACCGGATCAATATTCTCGGCGGATGCCATAATCTCTACATGGATGACGGTACTTTACTTGTCTCTATTTGCAGCTTTTACTGTTACAGTGACTCACTTCAGTCCTGCAGCCAACTCCAAGTAGCAGAGTATGATGTCACTACAACTGCCGTCATTCTTCTACGTGCTTGCGCGTGGTAGCAGTGGTATATCGTGTGACCTCAAAGGCCCTGCGGACGATTTTGGATACCCAGCAACCAGACCCTGAGACTAAGAGCGGTGAACTACATAAAGTCCCAGTAGGTTAGGTGTGGTAAAAAGCCGAATGGCGGAGAACCTATTCCTACCAGTACAGTGACTGGCGATGGCGGGATTTGAACCTTTTACCTCTACTGTTCCTAGTTCACGGCCGGAAGACACTATGTTTGTGGAGCTCGTAATGTTGTTACCATCACTGACGCCTCATGAGATGGCTGTGTCTAATTTATCCTGGCACGGTTTAGCCCCAACAGGAATGGCATCTTCGTTCTTTGCGTTCCTTTATGCTACCAAAGATTCAGTTTACTGGTACGCTTTTCCGAAACTTCGGCCTTCTTTTTTCCGGTCCCTTCATCCACGGCCATTATCGTAAATTCATCGCCGTCAGCTCGAAAAACGACTTTTTGTGTAACTGCTGCTTAAATTTGACACAACAATGTGTTTCATTCACACACCAGATTGATAAAACAAAAACTCTCTCATCAGTTCATCCGGATTATCTGCTGTTCATTGTTATTAATATCACCTAAAGCATGTATCCGGAGTTCAATATTTGACTATCGCTATAGTAACTGGAAATGCCTATTTGGGAAGAATTGTGGGAAAATCCGTTATCATTGTTAGATAACCGAATTTGCTATTCATTCATTTCGGTAGGTATCTGAAACCGGAATGGAAGTTCTGTAACATGTCGACCCCCAGTCTCCTTCAGGTTCACTTGAACTTGACGGGATTTTGATCCTTCCATTCGTTTCCCTTGTCATTTACTTTGCCTTGTACCATACTTACACTTTACTACTGGACGGGCTAGAAAGATGTTAGAAGAGTAGTTCGGCTCCCGATATTTGATTTTAAGGTTTGTCGTGACCTCGATCGTGCAGCAAAAATGACCGTTTTCTGGACACCTTTCTAAATTTATCTTCTGTGTGATCTTTTTTACTCTTGATTTTAACCTCGCCGTTTAGTCCGGTTGCGTACTTTTAGCTGAACTGACCTTTCCGAGTTTTTCGTCGACCTCGTGTTTGAATGACCTTTGCTTTTGGTCTTTCACCGATAATAAATGCACTCTGTTTTGCTTTCTGCTTAGCCGTAGCTTTCGTTGTATTTCGTGTATTTCTTTTACCAGTACCGTTTCGGTACCAAGATACACAGAATACATTTCCGAATCTATCCACCGACGCAGGTCTTCTCTATTCGCTCGACAGAGGTTTGTCTTTGGTACCTCGCCTTGAGACAGAATAAGCTGCTTTCGAATGTCTCCTATAGGACCATGCTGGATCAGGTCATTGGCCTGGAAGTGGTACCCCATGATTCGGAGTATTTACCTTCCTAAGCAATTTAGTTGATAAGTTGTGTAGATTCAGCTGAATAGACTTGAATGTAACGGAAATCTTTGGGGAGGTTTTTAAAAAGATACTACTGTCTGTGGCTGTGAAGTTGGTCAAGAAGGAAGATAAAATTTTCGGGGGAGTAAGGGAGTTGATTTAAGGGATCTGCGTCGATTTGAAAGCTGAAGCACACGAGTACAAATAAAAAGACGTATTGAAGTGCTGGAAAGTAACAAGTCAACTGTGGAAGATGGAACCAATACCTCATAAAAGGCCTCTTGCGGTCGCAGTTAATGACATTACGTGCAAGATGTGCAAAAACAATTATCTTTCTGAGGACTGTTCGGACTTGCGATTGCTTTGTGTGGACTGTATTGGAGCATGCTTTCGAAACATGGATAATATTTCAATTGTTTGCATTCTGGGCAGCATGAAGATATCTGCGGCCGCCGGACTTTGTGCGGCGGTAGAGCTGTTTCCTTTTTTATCATCGGCTTCCACTTCAAGCTATGATTGCCTCTTGCTAAATGACCTAGGAGATCATAATTTGTTTAGGTAGAGTGGCCATAAAGGTTGAAGGACCCAACAGACCAGTTATAGGTAACGCTCCGCTTGACGCTGGAAAGGACGCCTCCTTTCATCACAGCTGGGGTGGCGGCACACATGGACTGAAAATTTTGAAGAAAAAAGTACTTTTGAGTACTCCTGTATGATCCTCGTTTAGGACCAGTAAACGTCTAGCGTTCTGCGGTCAACAGACAAATGATTAAGAGTAGAGCAGCTTAAACGATGCCTTTGATCTTGATTGATCTAATAGTTTCCTCGGACAGAAGCATTCTGTCCATGTGGAATAATTACCGGGTTATTTTGTGCAATCCTCCTTCTAAATCATTAGTGAGTATGTTAGTATTGCTGGACACGCCAGAAGTAAAATAAATATTTTAGAATGCAAGGACAGTAAAGAGACCCATACTCTCATCGTACTCCTCTTGGCTGGATTTTGCAGGGCTTCTTAGGTAGCCCCTATGGACATGGATATCTCCGTTTCGCCCTTCATGCTACGCGGCGACAGTTGGAAGGAAATATGTGAACGTTCTTTGATCGAAATTGTGTGGGTAGTGGTTCTCCTAAAAGTAGGTCATCAGGCGAGGCTGGACGAGCCATAGACCTTATATTAGAGGTCACTAGAGGTGAAGTGGGACCACCTATGTATTTTCTTACTGCGAAATGACGGATATCCCATTGATAAATGTAACTGAGTTCGAGCTCATTGTCGTAAACGGTTTGTAGCGGTTGCCATCTTCGTTCATACTTTTACCACGTTTATTGTTTAACCGAACGCTGACTGCCCAGCGCGGTTGCCATTTGACTGTTGCTCTTGCGCACGCTCCCAAATACACGCTAACCACTATCTCTCCCAATCGCCTTCTCGTTCTCACGGGTCGTGGAGAATACTGTTCTGGGTAACATATTTGTGCAGTGCCGCACATTAGAGTAACGTACAGGTGGTCCACGCAGTACAAAGGACCGAAGCACGCGTTTACTAAGGAAACCGCGAAGTAAGGTCTAATCAACCTTACAGGTTCCCAAATAAGAGGTTTTACCGATATGCCAAATTTGAAAACAAGTACTCAGCTATCGTGGACCTGTTGCTAAGGCAAGACTTATTGATTCCGATTTGTGAGATTTCGGATTAAAATAGATTATGACATTCTTTTCCTCACAAGGCAACTTTGGTTCCGAAGAAGTCAGAAACAGTTCTCGTAGCTTTGACCGAGCAGTTATGCCCAATAGTGAATTACTAGGTGTCCACGTGTTGTCAGGTCGAAATTTCACTACAAATTTGAAATTCGATTTTTTTAAGTCTTGGCCGAAACTGGTCGCTTTCTTGTTTCATTTTGAGAATATTTCTGTACAGATCTATATAAAATGAGGTGACCTAGACGTGTTTCGTTTCTTGCCATATTCAAACAGTGATCTCACTGAAAGTCCAGGTGGAATCTAGGGTAGGGTATATCACTTGGGTGTCTTATCGTTGATTTTTGTACGTGTTTCGCGTTCAAAAATACGGAAGGCTTACTTGAACATGAACAACTATTTTTGTCCCGACCAAGCTAAATGAGTGGTGTCAAGCACTGAAAGCAAGAGTTGTCCACTCGTTGTTTGCGTGTTCGAGCTTGTCCATTCAAACTGACCTGCGAACCACCTGCTTCTAGTTTACCGACTGATTGCCATCGTTCACTTATTGGTTGATCGAGGATTGAACGACCTTTTTATTCAAAACTAAGTTTGTAAATTTCAAATTGCTTTTATTTTTTTCTGATTACTGAATACATTTCTTTATTGCTCTTTTTACATAACGTTTCGCACCGGGGCTTAAATTGTGCAGCATGACTGCTACAGTTCACGCTCCAAATCAGTTTAGGATGGAGGCTGGTGTGTAACCATCCCCAGATTCAAGGAATTTGTGAAGATTAACTTTCATCGACTGCCTGGAGATTTTTCGTATATCTAATGCCAAAATCACGCTTTCAAAAAACAAGCTGGAAATTCTTCCTCTAAATCTGAGAGATGGAGGGCGAGGCTTTCAAAGCCTCAGGTTTGCACATGAAACTTCGTTGAAGGAAGCAATGAAAACATTAAAAACTTTGGGGGCCTCGTATAAATACTCAAGTGGAGAGTTAAAATGTTTGCTTGTGAAGTAATAGCCCGGACAGAAAGCAGATCATTTATTATCTCAGCTTCTCCGCGCTTTAAGCTGCTGTAACTTCAACTCTGCCAGTAAAGATGTGATCGTGTTTTCAATCATGCCCATAAATCGCGAAATCGTTATTTATTGGTCCCGGCACACGATCTCCAGAAAGCCTCTTCTAGGCAACTGCAACCATTGACGTACTGTTCTTCCAAGAGGCTTTGGAGAGTTCCATCCGTCTGTTCCTAAAGCTACAAACTTTGATGAGTAACACCACACCATCCACTTCAGCCTATAGAGCTCCCCTTTTTCAAACCAGCCTTAGTCCCAGGAGCAGCTCCCGTAAGGGCAGCAAGTTCTGCAGCGGTGTTGACCGCTGTAGAGCATGGAAACCGTTGAGTGTCTAAAAACCTTCATTTTTCTCCCAATCCATTCTTACCGGAGTGCTGATGATCTCCAAATTTTGCAGTTCTAGCCTACGGAGAATTCCACGCCCCTAATCTGCGCACTCCATTCAAGAGAAAGGTGTGGGAAACATCTGCAACTCACGGCATATTATATACCCGCCTCTAGTCTGTGTTCACTGTTGCTTTAGATTCTCGTGTGAGCGGCTTCACAGAATTAAGAATTGGTCGCCCTAGATCTGTGGTCCTTCCTACTGGTTGAATCTGCCTTTACAGATCTATGCTTTGGACTTCGAGTCAGGCAACAAGGTTCATCTCTTCTAAGCTTTTCCCGTCGCCTCCTGCTTACTCCCTGACTGGATGAGTGACCGTTGTTGCGTCGTTTGTCCTATAACCTGCGAAGACCCTTGAGCTCAACAATTACGCCCATGATTTTGGATCCTTTGCCGATATCCTACCAACAAGTCGGACAGGGGACATTATAAACGAACCTGCGCTGGAACTAGCTGGCATTCCCAAATGGGTAGCTTAATGTAGTAGACAAACAAATGGATAGCTGTAAATTTTCCCTTGATCATCGGCTCTACGGGCAGGGAAAGGGCCAACGTAGTCTCTCCCAACCGAGCTAAACTAACACCTTCCTTTTCTCACACTACGGGAAGGGAGAAATGCCGTCCGCTGCGGACAGGCTAGTCTACAACAGGTTAAAGATTGACCCATCACCTTTTTATTGCGCTGATTCTCATGATAAGCCAACACTTCCCGAGGGTAGCGGCCGACACTCGCGCGGCGCCGCTTTATCTCTCCCTACTATGGTGATGGTGGACAATAAATCCTGTCGCCGGGTTTCTTGTGGGCAAAATATCCGGGTGTGTGAAGATATATGTAAATTCAGCACAATTTACTCGTTCGAAGACACTGAAACATTTTCGAAATACAGCTGAGCAGAGCTTTTTCAAGGGACCCAGAGCTTCTTCGAGTAGCTCCCGTAAATGGTCTCTGCTGAAGAACCGATTCGACTGACTCCTCCCGAACAGTTGTCACCGCCTTCGCTCTAGCCCTGTCGACGTCTTTGGCAAATAGGTTATCCACGTGCAAGAAGCTCTTGCTGCTTCAGGAAGATATGATTTGAATACAGGAGGTGAGCTCAAATAAGTCGAGTCATAACCTTCATATTCTGGGAACCGAAAATACGCGGGAGTCACGCCAGTAGGTAGGTTGGCTGTACCCAAAATATAGGTCCTTTCTCATTCTTCACACAATGTGATGGGGCTGACAATGAAACACTTTGTGTATTATAATCTTTCAGAGATAGGAGTTCCGTTAAAGAAGTGCTCAGCTTTTAGGTTGGAATTCCCCCCGGGGCTGTCAGTGGCGTCATCTTCCGACGGATACCTTAGTGTGCTGATGGATACCTGCTGGGCGATTAGCAACTGGTGTACCGTAAAGCGTACCAGGGCCCTCCACCTAGCATCTGACGACCAAAGAGTCTGTCCAGATATGTTCCCCATTGAAACAATCTGGCAAGGTCCACTTTAACACCTCAGGGCCACCGCCAAATCCAGCCTAAGGATAGTGACTATTTTGATAGGTGCGGCCCGCAACCTACTACAGAAAGGTACATTGTTCGTGGTTCTGTCCACGGGACCTCGTCTCGCGTGCGCCGCTGCACCGTATCCGGTTTCCCAAGCATCCCAGAATATATGTAGCTCCGTGTATCTTATCTCTTTTTTGGTCTCGTTGAATGTGTTCCGAGGCACTCTGTTTGGCCATCGTGGCTAACAAATGACACCCAGTCTTTCCACAGCAAGTTGTCTTTTAAGTTTTGTGGCTGTGCCAGCCTAACTCTAATCTGCATAAACTCTCGGCAACTGCATTGCCAGGAGACAGCGGGGCAGCCAGTCTAAGTGGGTCAAATAGGGAACTAATGTTAGTCGGTGTGCCTCTCTTTGTCGAAAACTTACCAAAGAACTGGAACCGAATGGTTGATTTGTCCAAGGCTGCATCACAGTAAATGCCCAGTGCTGTCTGACCGATGTTGTTATGCCGAAACAGCCGAACCGAACTGGCCCCTAGGTCAGGGTCCTGGGATAGGGCCACGAACATTGTAGGTTGAATACCCATCTCCTCAGCATGAAACCAAACAGCTCCAGTACCCCAGTTGATCTTCCCATGAGAAGGTAGCTTCATCGCTAGTTGAGATGGATGCAAGTCAATCATTACCGTAAAATTTGTGTTCTACGGCTTCCTGGACTGACCGCTCATAACACAACCCAGAATCCCACTCAGCTCAGTATAAGACGAATTTGATGCAAAAAGGTGAGAAAGTAGCCTCAAGTGAGTGGGCTGTCATCTGGTAGTCCTACTGCTCCGTTGCTAGGTCCCCTTGCTGCCACCACAGGAACCTCCAGGCAACTCTTTTACATTTGTACTCTTCCGCTTGCAATGATATCTCTTTTACATTCGCCGAAATGGTCATGTTTTTTTCTGCGGAACCGCAAAACGATGTCTAAAATATTAGCTGTGGCATCGGAGCCCTGGTAAAGTATATCGTTCACTGACCGCTCCCTGAGGCTTGCTGCAAAATCCAGGAAAACACACGACCCTTCCGGTTTATCTGGATTTAAAATAGCGTTACTCGGTAAATATCAACTCGGGTGCAGCACCATTACCTTTAGCGCATATCCCTTGGTTATAGTTTCATACTTCACTTTTGTACCTCTCATTCACTGAGGTTTCGTCTGTCAAACGGTGTTTCAAACCGCGTAACCTCGTTAAAGCAGCCTATAAACTGCCGAACACTTACTACCTCTTCCGTCCGTGGTGCTCAAACCACGAAGTGGCCGGTATAAACCATGCCTCCGGCTTCAAAAATTTTGTGGCTTCTATGTTCTACACCGGGACACGTTCTCCCAGTAGCTGGAAGTCCCCAATCTCTGCGTCACACATTCTCTGTATTTATTCTACTGGCGACCAGCACGTCTGAGCTACCCAGTTCGCCGACAAAAACATATATTTTGAAGGTGATAGGACTAATTTCTATCCAGCCTAACAGTGTACAGGGGTGTTTACAACCGCCCAACATCTGATCTGAAACCCAATCAGCTTCGGATTCATCACGTCCAATGAACAATATCACTTCCCTGTCAACATTTTGGATAGACGGGTCCTACGGGTGCGGACACCTCCTATAATCAACGTGGAAACTAGGTTGGGGTATAGTAGTGACTCCCCAATTAGGGCTTGCTCTGTAATGACTTACACGGCTTCATTCAGTGCGATCAACTCGAGATCATCAGTGGGCGCGTTGTCTTTCTCTGACCTTTCTCTCAGGTTCTTGGATAACAGCTGGCTCCTGCGCTGACCCAGACCCAAGCGTTGCATGAGCTGGGCTCGAATGAGCGTGTTGTCTGATCCATTGTTGGGAAATGAATATCCAACAACACGCCTTCTTCTAGTCCTTGTATCGGGGGCAGTAGTCCAGTGCGTACGCTTTTTGCTCCATCCAGGTTACTCCGCCTTGGTCGTCACCCTCTGCTCGGGAGGTACCAAATGGTTTAACGCGGTCGTAGAAAGTAGCCGACGATGCTGATCACGACAGATTTCAATGTTATAGACGGTTTTTGACCTGTAGCCACTAGTTCTACGGCTTATCCCCAGACATGTGATCACTAACACCACCCTTTGAGTTTTTGATTATCTCACAGGCATCTCCTATTCCAAGACCTTCAGGCGTTATAAGGTTTCTCCCATCAGGTACCGAGACCGCCCTTCGTCTGGCAGCATCGTACTTGTGGAACAACTAGGCCGAGATTGATGCTGGCCTGGGTTCCGAGTGGCTTGGTTTATTCGGCCAGATGTCTTATTTGGGCATGTCAAACTTCAGAACCTACTGCGGGCCATCCTGGCAGAGGCAGAAGAGAATTCCTACAGTTCACTCTGAAGGGTCTTCAGGAGACCACTGGCTATCCATTCCAGAGTCGCCCGCGAGTTGTGAGTAGAAGTAAAACTTAGCTATTTGAGAGCGGTCACCCAGCTTTTGATCCTAAGGGCTAGTGCCAGTAGTACTTCTAGGTCATAGCTGCTTGCTCTGGGCCCTTTGGGTCACCTAAGAGTGCTCGCGCTGAATGGTGGGAGCCTCCAGATAATCCCCTCACTATGTCGCAGGCTTTGAAGTGACCCTCGCTAAGAGGTAGCTTTGCGCATACTCCAACTGCTTCCAGTGCATCACCGTTACGGTAGAGAAGCAAATGCAACAAGCGCTGGCTTTCATCCGTGACCTTCGATGAGATGCAAGCCTGGAATTGTCGACTGAACTTCCAGCACATTATTGACTGACCATCAGAGGAGAACAACTCCACTTTCGGTGAATCTACTGCAACAACAATGTAGTGTGAAGCTGCATTCACTAACTTATGACCAGCATCTTGCCTGTTGGCCTTTTCGCCCTCTTGTCCACTAGGATTTACCAACTCAGACCTCCTATGCACTTGAACTTATTCAAGAACTTCTTTATGAAACTCATTTGAGTCAGAAGATCGCTCTTAAGTACTTCTTCCTAACTTCTGTGGGAAGTTGGCCATCTCCAGCTCTTGCTCAACCCTTGGAAGCTCGTTGTTCCGGCTTTCTTTTAGAGCATTCGAGTCCCAAGCAAGTTTCTCCCTAAAGACATCTCCCTTGCGTTCGACAACAGACAGATTGGCTTTAGAACCATGTTCATAGTGACTAGTGCCAATAACTATGGAGTCGAGGAAGAAGAAATATCAGGGGGCTTTGCTGGGGTCCAAGAGTGGCCCGATCCGATTTGTTCCCATCTTCGGACAGGATTAACCTTGCAGTTTTGCTGCTCATATTTTGCTCGCTTTGCTTCGGAGACAACGTTTAAGTGCTGTAGCAACCAAAGAGCACTCTTGCATGTCCGGGTGAAGTCTGATTAGTGATTCAACGCCCAAAACACCGCATGACACGCTTCACTCGTTCCGGATAGCATCTTGGAGCCTGAACGCAAGGCCCAAGTCGATGAGGAACCAAAGTGCAAAACACAGCGGCCCTGGAAACCTCCCGGTACAGTTCATGCGATAAAGTAAAGTACGTAACGATCGTACGTGTAGCATTGGGACTCGGTCTCTATCCAGCCAATAAGAAGCCAATATTGGGGAAAATTCTGTACAGAAGAGACAGATGACCAAGAAAGAATAAACAAGAGATGCGCGTCCTGCGGTCCAAGTAAACTCTTCCCGCTCATTCAGGTTCAGAACACAATTTCCCGAGCGTGTCATTCAAACTTCATCGTAAACAGACTGAAAAATTACGATCTACTACCGAGGGCAGGAAAAATAAACAAACTTGTTTTAAAAAATAAAACCGTCTTTAATAACTAAAATTCATTATTGTACTAGTTTTCCGCAACGTTTTCTCAGAAAGAAAGCACGGACATGAAAGGGAAAAATTAAATACACAAAGTGCGGAATGGGTGTCGACTGCAAAATATTGTCAGCAAGAATAGGACTGAAGAAAGCGGTTTGAAGTCAGTCAGGGATCATGTTAGTATAAGCGTATATTGAATTCCAATCAGGAGTGTTGTTTGCTGCATATAGCTACATCACCTTACATCGGCCCAATGAAACTAACCGCGCGCTGATGACCCTCAAGAAGCTAACAATTTGGTCCGGCTGAACTATTTAATTCCAAATTACCATCAACTCTATTGTCGAGAAAGGATTCGCGAAAATATGCTGCTTGACGCCACTAGTTATTGACTTTTGTCATCAAGAAAAGTTGGGAACAGGAAGTGAAATTAAAGGGCTTAGGATTATTTTTCTTGAATAACCGAAAAACCTAATCGAGTATTGTGTCGTGTCGGCCGCCCATTCATACCTTCTCCGCTCAGCAAATTGGTTCCATAGAATCTCCAGTTAGGTCACCCTGGTTGAAGAAGGTAGCAGTCGGTGACAAAGGTTTCCATTTCTATGCATCTGAGTTGACAAGCTGGTTGATAAGCATTTGACGTCTACTTTTTATACTACATATTGCTTATTTTGTATGATCCTTAAACACGGCGCGATGCATGATCTAACAGTGCTGTCGACAGCGAAATCCAGTTTTCGAAAAAGATCATACAAAGCTGCGCAATCCATAAAGTGTAGAAGAAAGTGCTTTAATTAAGACTCGAGGTCACTTGGTCCAGCCAATTAGAACCAAATACATCCGGCTGGAATTAGTAAAAGTAAACACAAATCCCGAGAAAAATGATTGCATCAACTAGGAAATCAAGTAAGATTGAGGTTAATTTGTGCTTCATTGGAAAAAGTGATTTTCTAAGGGAGACGTAAATAACTAATAGCGGTTTGTAGTGAACGAGAGTGATTTGAACTGAAACCAAACAGTGAACGGGAAAGTAGTACTGGATATAAAACAAGGTTCACAAGCTGACAAACTCAGTTTAACCGTTTCGTGGCCGGATTTTAGCTGAGCTGGTGACGTACTGGATGAACAACATATCTAGACTGCTACCGCTAGAATGATGGTGGAAGGAAAGACCGGAGGGAAAAAGGCAAAGATTGAGCGAATGGTGTGCGTCGTGTGGGGTAGATCATGATGCCAATGAGTGAAAATGAGAGCTAAATGGCAAATACCGAGGGAGGCGTAGTTACGGGAATAAAAGACTCCATCTGATTGCAAAGTCACTGGTGGATTAAACGACGGCTGAATATCTGTATTTTAAAGATCCTTTTAAATATTGCATCAGGAAATGACAAAAAATGAAATTTGTACGCGCCGATTGAGCGAGTACGGGGAAGAAATGCTTTGCAGTCTCAGAATTTTGTAGCATATAGACTAATGCAAGCGAACACTTGCGCTGATATAGTAAGCAGGTAGTTGTCAAATCACTGACTACTCGAAATCTCAGTATGGGATATTACGTAGTAAGTTATCCTTCTAAAATTGTAGTGCGGAAATGAATGACAAAAGTAAATCTGTCATTGTTGCAGTAAATGGAAAAATGCCAGCTGCCACTAGCCACAGGAAATTTTCAGAGCTTTGCGGGAAAAGTTTCTTGCTGTAAACGGCGTGTTTGTTCGGCCAATCCAAAAATGCTGCTGACAAATGAAGATATTTACTGGCGGTTTTATGTTACAAAATTGGAGCGCAGTGCCCTCAACCAAGAAGAAAACAGTGACCATGTGGCTTAAATCAAGGCAAATCTGATCTTGACTAGGATGCACAGATTCTAGCGATGTAACATACTTCCGAATTAACGATCCTCAACCGTTAAAAGACAGCTTGGTCGATTCGTGTTAGAGACCAGGCAACTTGAAAAATTGACGTATGCAGACGCCGTGGTAGATGGAGAATTACCTGTTCGGGATCTATTTTAGCTTGTCGCCGGAACAGACGCAGTCGAGGTCGATTTAACATCAGAAGACAGTGAAAGTTCTCGTAAATCAGTGTGGGTTTGGTTCTGTTTTGATGAAGCATTTACATCAGTCACTCATGGAGCTATAAATGAAGAAAGCTGATAAGAGGAAAAAGGCCTACACTCGATGTGAATTACCGACTCTCTTAAATGAAAAACGCCACCTTTTAGCGGTCTAATTGTAAAAATAGCCAGGTTTTAGATAGCCGATCAGTCGAGCTGACCAAGAAGGCTAGAGAAAATACGCATTCCAGTTTGAGTCTGATGTCTGAATTAGTGGTTGGCAACAAAACACGGAAACGGGAACAACACGAATATTTCCACAGCCTCCTTGGAGGAGACTTATTCTTGTGACGCTCCTAGATGCACAGCTGAGATACCAACCGAGGTAGATAGTTATGCTCATGCAGGTACGACCTACTGCTTGAGTTTTAAAAATTAACAAGCCAAGCATGCCAAACCAACGAGAGACGCCTGAGGAAGAATGTGGTCTAAAAGCTTCCATATACTGGTCGGTGAGCTGCAGCCCAACTTCTAGCACTCAGACAACCATACGGGGCGAAACTGCGACTGTAGTACCGTGTGGACACAATGAAACTTCATTTTTAATGGTCGGCTTGTTATCTACCAATAAGTGAGCACCTCACTCTGTACGTAAACGAGTCTGTGCCGACCAGTTTTGGTGGATGGTTTCCTGCTATTCCCGCCTGATCTTCTCTTTGCACTCGTGCACTTAGCTTGAATGCGAGCTGCTTCTTTTGGAAAGGAATGCCGAGCGGATAAAAGTCTCACTGGAATTGTGTGATTGGCCATAAGTAATTGGGACGTCAGAGGGGAGTGCTGCATACGGCGACGAAGGGCCAACTTGGCATCGGGAGAGGGTTGTTCTTAAGATGATAAACCTCGGCTTAAGACGCGGAGCTACACGAGCGGAGATTGAGCTGCTACTTTCGGCAAACTATTCGTAGAAGAATTTGAACCGAAATGGAGATTTCAAGTTCCCCTAAATGAAGGTTGCTGATAGTGTAGATGAGGTGGAGGCAGAGCCTGATTACCTACTTCCGCTACTGCTATATCTATGACGGCAGTTTCGGTTGGGCCCGCATTTGTCACCATGGCTAGAAGACTGTATGACGCTTGCGACGGTTGCCCACTTGAGTATGGGCTTATTCGCGCGGTATTTTTGGGGTGCTGGAACATTGTTGGTGGTCAGAAGCAGTAAAGGACTTTTTACAGGGGCCGTTTTCTACCCCCGAGGTTCCTGCTTGAGCCTGATGCACGTACCTTGTTGCTGACTAATGTTAGCGATTTCTAGATTTCATGACTTCGATGAGGGCAGAACTGAGCGATCCAGAACGTTGAGCACAAAACATTCTTTGAATTCCCAATCCTCTGGCACAGTGAAATCCGGAGTGATTCAACCAGGTTACCGGCCAATCTGACGTATAGTAATGGAGGAGAGCTAGATGGCTCGAAGCAACGGCAGGTGGGTGGTAACAGGAGGGCCATTTTTTTGTCCAAGCATACCTTAATGACTTATATCATAATTTGTGCCCAAGACTCTCATTTTTTCTATTAGCCTCACGTAAAATGATGGTTAGGCTTAATATTCAGGGCTTTATCAGAACAACGAATTCAGACTGCAGGCAGATCTATTGAAGCGATCAGAAGGTATTGAATACGGGAATTCTTGCGGCTACGCCAGACGAACCTCTGAGATAGATTTGTCACCTAAAGTCAGAAAAACCTTCGGACTTGGTGGTAAAAATGGGCGATAATTCATTACTACTAATAGACCTAAGGCGAACTCGATGGTACGAGAAAATCGGAAGATGGCCGGGATCCAAGACACGAAGTAGAGTAGTCTACTCAATTCGGGTCATTTCAGTTAGCTTAGGGCAGGTAGTGGTCACGGCTCATAGAACTTCAAGGTTCCCTCCCGTGGTATACACACTAGTTAGGCACAACCACTGCGCAGCGTATTTCGGGAAAGACCCGCTAACAAGGGGGAAAAAGTAAAGCCCCATTGTACATCAACTGCAGGAGACGTTATGTATCGTAAGCTTACTCCCCAGTCACTATGAGACAAACGGAAAAATTGGACAATGAAACACATCATTGGCACAACTTTCCGTCTGCGGGCATGCTCGTAGGTCACTGCTGAGCAAAGTACACCCTTCTGCGGTAGGTGCTCGCGGATATGGGCCCAGATTATCTTCTCTGGGCTTGGCATACGGTGAGGGTTAGGCTCATCGTTGTATAGTTACCCATAGCCGACTCCGGTCCACACTTATACATCGCCATGACCGTGGTGGTTTTTCAGTCCTAAGGTAGCTTATCCTGGTCCAACTCAGACTGATACAGTCTGTACACCAACAGAGCCATGATACCCCCCAACTGCTTGATGATAGCTGGCCTAAATGCCACCTGGAACAGCTGACTCAAGGACATTTAATTCCTGGAGGTACTTACGCGCGATGCTCTCCGTGAGATCTAGGTAATTTAATTCCGTCGGAGGATGTGCCGGCGCAAATTCGACTACCACACTAGTGTCTAATCTGTGCACGTTGCCAAAGCGATTACCAAAGGTTTCCCTCTCTTCGTCAATGGTGACGTGGTGGTCCGCAGCGGAGGGTGGAACTTTTCCATCTTTTGTTGAACCTTTTGATTGTACCTAACCATAGAATTTCTCCGAACGTTTTTCACGCATTTTGATAATGTAAGCTGCTACTCTTGCTTGGCAGTTCGCTAAAGGCTCACTGTCTTATATATAAAAGCTTTCTATAGCGGACCCAAACCAGCTGACTGCCGGAAGCTCTGTAATCGCGACAGCTACCGTTCCTACATTTAATTGCTTTGGTTATTGTAGTCTTCCACCTCTTTGGTTTGACCTACCCACCCTTTCATTTCAAGGGCGCAAGCTCGTCCCGGGGGGGATTTAGCTATCCTCATTTTGCATTTCAGCTTTCCTCGATGATTGACTCCTATACCCCGTCCTATCACAGCTCCTCCACCCTGCAGCAGAGGCTAGTTAACCGACGTAAAATTCCGTGTGAGCTTCCTTGTAAAATGTTTAGGAACTTACCAGCGCACATTGGGGTGCAAGGTCAAGGCTGTTGGAAAAATCACAATGTACTACATCGTTGCCACTTTCTCCTATTCCCGTGATCAATTTTCCATTTTCTTATATTGAAAGACTCTGTCCGTTCCCTGGTTTCACTTTCACATCACGTATGTTCCCACTGTAATCTGCTGTACGCTTCTCCACATATACAAGAGCCCATCCATCATAGCGTTTTTCTTAAGCCAGGAGCGCCTCCTTGCCCAGCCTGATCAAACCTTCGTGATGCACTTCTGTGTGAACCGTAAAGTTGGCAGATGCTTCCGAGCACACCTTCTACAAAACCGCTCTGTGGGGAAATTTACCCGTTTTCATCTGTGAATGTGGATGAGTCATAGTATCATTGGAATTACCCGACTTCTGTGGGCCCTGACATTAATAATTTGTTCTGGGCAGGAAGGACCTTATCTTTTATTGAACGCGTATTACCTCAGCCTTTGTGATCACTTTTGTCCAGAACGTAAACGAGAAAAGACCGTAAAAGGTCAACAGCGTGCTTCCTCATTGGGCCTCGGAGAGGAGAAAGCACTCTGGCAAGCGCCTAGAAAGTGTGTCGGAAGTCACTCTCGCTAATGGTGGTTGAAAGCGAGAGGTCACAACCGAACCATTGGCAGACGGGGGTGGAGCTGTTCGACTGGTCACTTCACTGCGTCAGTGAGAGTGATGGGTACAAAAAACCTACTATTTAGAATTTTTTCTGCTTTAATGAGGGGCACTTTCCGTACCTCTTTCCAAGACTGCTGTTCTGCCAACGCCAGCATTATTCCATTCACGGAAGCTCTAAACCTTTCCCATATGCTCCCAAGATGGCCGGGATGCGAAAGGTCCAAAGTCTGATAAACTACCCTGTTGTGATTGCCGTTGTTAGCCTGAAACTTGTGCAGACGCTGCGACCCCCTAGTGGGCCCCAACAAAATTCGATCAGTTGTCTATGTAGATAGGTACAGCCAAACCTTTTATGAAAACAAAAAGCCTCAACATCCCCGGAACCACTTTGGTGTTCATAGTGGGCTCCACCTCTAGGTGAGCCGCCGCTTGCCACAAGTAGGTAACTAAGCCACGGTTTCCTAATAACCATACAACTCATTGCTATGAGAGGAACAACACAGTCAACGCCAGTATCCGAGAACAGCTACCAACCTACCGTCACTCCGGGTAGCGGTAGACGCTGCACTGGTCGCTGTTCCACTACAGCTTTTGCTGTCGGTGCTCGATGCATTAAAAAACGGCTTTTCTCATTCCAGCTTCTTCAACCGTCATCCAAAACCATCGGTGGTCATGGTCCATCAAATTACTTTTTCCGGCATGGCATTTTTATCCTGCTGGCGCAGGATTACCGGGACTGTTGCATAGCGTCAGCCAGTTATTGTGTGTTTCCCATCAAAACTCGTGTGGGATATACTCAGTCTGCCACTCACTCACCTCAACCGGTAGAACGACTTTGAATGGTTTCCTCAACGGACCATTACCAGGTGTGGGGTTCCGTTTTTTGTGTCTCATTCACCTAATAATGCATTTGTTGGAGAAAATGTTTGTTTCTGTGTGAGAAGTATCACCTGGATTTCCGCTTGCTTCAGTTTGATGTAGGGTTCCAGGCTGGTACTCGAGGGGCTTACCGGTGTGGTTCCTAAGAAGATAACCATCAGCGGTTTGATTCTTTCTATCGCATCACAACGGCAAGGACCTTGGTCCAGGGAGAGAATTAGCTTCATTCGGTCTACAAAATATCATTGATAATGGCACTGGTGGTCAGCAGCGTGTTTTGTGTATAAGTCCATGTAGCAGTAGCTGCAATAAAGGCTGACATCTTAACGTCAGACTGAGACACTCCGATCTACTCAAACAATTGAACAACCTATCCAAATTCTTTGAACCTGATGAGGAGAAATCGGTAGGGTTTCTGGATTACTCTACATAGCTTCGTTGGTCCAACCAAGTGTACTCGGTGATTACTTGCACTTGATTTGCAAACGAGGTTTTGAAACGAGTGCTTGTGCCATGCATGTAGAGTAGTGCGACGAGGAAATCAGCCCAAAAAGAAACTTCCCAACCTACTCGCGCAAAACATTGTTTCAGAGACGTAATTAGTAGCGCAGACGATACTCCTGCACTCATTTTTAATTTTATATTAGACGAAGTCGTTGGTAAAGTGACCCAGGATTTGGCGAACAATGATATCTTTGGTCTATTCCGATTTGTTCCCGAATAGCCGCCGTAAACATCCGCCTAACAACCCAATTTTGAGGCGTTAGAAAACTTGCGCAATCCGTTTGCTTATTTTGTGCTATTCTAGGGCCACCAATGGTGGACTCTTTTTCCTCAGTTGCTTCAGGGTCACCAGGAAATCTTAGTCTTATCCGTCCTCACGGTGCCGCGGCTTGCCCTGACTAACTTTCCTCCGAAGAAACTGTAGTGGCAGGATTTTTCTGGTCAGAAGCCAAAATGAAATTGACAATAACGGTACCTACGAACTAATGATAGATTACAGATTTTCTCCAAATATGGCTGGGTGGCCGGAAATGTCCACTTGAAAAAGAAACTGTAAATTGACTTCAAAGGGAAAAAGGCTGGATTAGATTGCGAAGTTACAAAACTTCGCGGTCACTGACTCGTCATTATCTCTCCCAATCTGTAAATCCCATTCACTGAGAAAATAAGGCCCGGAAAAGGACAAAACTTGAGAAATTTTAGGACGAGCCCATAGACTAAAATTGATTTGTGGATGAGCCCGCGCAAAAAATCGACCATTTGTTGGTTGGTTGTAAAATTACTTTTTCCTCTAATGTTTTACTTGGTGCAATATTTTCTAATCAGTGATCGTGTCACCATGTGTCCCGTCAGGCGCCCTTTTTGTGGCGACGTTGTCAATAGAAACCAAGACTTCCTAACACAAACACTACTGTAATTACTTCTATTCCTCTTTGAATTTGTACACTCCTGCTCTGGTAGCTTCACGCCCGTTGTGAAGTCTTCTATTAGCCTTATTATTGAAATCTCACTTCTCATTCAAATTATGCACCTACTTTTGCTAGAGCATATCAATGCAAAACCCCCATATGATTATCAGACGATAATTTGAGACAAACTTTCGGGGGAGAGGTTAGCAAGAAACATTGTCTACCGTAGACTAGAAGCGGACCCACAAACAGGTTAGGCAGAACTAAAGGCGCCGACAGTAGGGATAGGTATGTAGGGTGAGAATCACGACTCCTTACCAAAGCTCAGACGTTGACAACCTGGGGAGGATGCTGGTGGGCTGTGCATCAAGCAGTGTCACTCGCAAGCGAAAAGCCCTTGCCGAATACTTCGCCTACGTGCATTCTCCTCAAAAACGTGAATTCTCCATCGAATATTGCACATTCAACAGCATATATCATTCAGCACTTTGTGAATGCTCTGGCGTGAATAGCTGTTCACCATTACTCCTGCTGTCAGTTAGCTACGTCCTAGTTGTGATGTCGTCACGGTGCACAGGGCTTTAAAAGTCGACCAGTACTGGTAAAACATTATTTTGCGGATGATAACTCACCCCCTCTCAAAGGCTTAGCTTATTCTTATTCTTGCTGTCCAAATAACCGGAAACCTTGGCAAACCGCAAAACATCTCTTACGTTTCTTTTGAGTCCCTTCTGGGTCCACCGTGTTTTCCTTCCAGTTCTCCAGTTAGATTTTTTGGGACGCAATCGTGACCTTCAGAGGCTACGTCGACACCTTTTCTGCGGAACTCTCGGTTGATAATTCTAGCCACATGACCCTGTTTCACAGGTGCAAAATGGGTTTAGTTTGCTTTTTCAAAATTTTCTGATGTCTCTTTATTAATAATAGTATGCTTTCTGACCGCGGTCAAGATACGTGCACAAGGCATGATCATTGACTACAGCAATAAACAGCAGTATGAAGCATACACAATTTCGAGGGGTAAAATTTGAACAATAGCTGTAATGGTACAATAGTGTAATAAATATTTCAGTGAAGCTGGGCAGCACTTGACTGAACGAAATAGATGGTTAAAGCGGCAATTTCAAATCGGTTCTCAAGCCAGAAGGGGATGTTGTGGACGGCCATCCAGGCTGAGGATTTCCAGTAAGAGCGATGATACAGGATGCTAAAGTCGCAATGTATACGGGAAACTGTGAGGCAACCGGTGGACATCAAAGTATGAATAGGAATCCAAGGGAAGAATAATGCATCAGTTGCCTTACAGGGTGCCAAAAGTGGCTGAAACGGATCTGGTGTTTGAGGGTGGCTGATCCGACCTACAGATTTAGGCGTATTTTCGGTTAAAATGAAAATAGCTGTGATCCTGAGAAGACCAGGCCGGAATCGACAAGGGCAATCAGATTGGCGTAAGGATAAGCTGTCTTATATACATGATAAAAGAATAAACAAACACTTTTTGACTTACCACAGGCGTTTGATACTTTAGTTCACAGTGATCTTGGTTTCAACAGACGCCTGGTGGCGAATAACTGGGGCAGCGAGAAAAGAGGGTCTAGGTCGGCTTTCGTCGACAAAATGGAGAAAGTAGGCTGCGAAAGCGACTACTTGGACTGGATCCCGGTCACTGATTTCTGTACGGCCATGCAAAATGACCTGAGCCCTTTGGATGAAGTACCGTTAGTAAATTTTGGGCCGAGTGTGGTGTTCATTAGTGTCAGGAATCCACCGTATGGCCCTATGAGACTATCATTATGGGTTGTGACCCAGGCAATAGGGCAGCGATCACCGTTGTAAGGGATTCAAAGAACCGTGCATAGCGTCGGGCAGCTCGAGTATAGGTTTAAAACAACGGCTATCCAAGGTGGAGGGTAACCCCATCCGATCGATCAGACGGTAAAATTCGTACGGTAAACCGGGGTTAGCCTTGTCGGTTGACGGCTTTCCAGATGAAAAACGGGATCTGAAAAATACTGGACCGCCGCAGTCTGGGGGATGTTCCTGAAAGGGTTGTGGCTAGCGCTGCAAAAGAAATCAGCCACTGATTGTTTTTTCAACGAATTGTGCTGACTGACGGCCATAGGACAAATCTACGCAGGATCACTGGGGGAAGGGAGAGTGGCACTTTTGTAGGTAGCTGGACGTTGATGGAGTTTAAACAGAGGTGTCGGTAATTGAAGACTTAGCCAGAATAAGAAGCAATTACGCCGGCATATGGTAAGTGAGAAGGGGGCTCATCTGGAGACCAGGAGTAGGTGAAGACGGGACCAGAAAAAGGGAACCTGAGCATGACTGGATGGGGATCTACCAGTGAAGATAATGGAAGGAAATGGAAGTTGGTATCTGCCGCACTGCCATGGATGGGTGCTCGAAGAATATTCCTTGAAATTGGACATCAAGAGGTTTAAAACGGGACTAGAACTGTGAAAAATAGAGAGTAAATAAGATATCAGATTAGACGAGGCATTTTGTTTCCAGGGGACGGGTGTCTTATGCGGGTCTTTTACACACAACTTGGCAGGGATCTATGGTGTATCTCATGCAGATTGTTACTATTGGGATTATTAGTTGACTCAAGGCTTAGTAATCGATCGCCATCCCGATGGGCTTTCAGCGCTGGAGGATTTTGGTTATTTGAAAAACCTAGAGGATTGGAATCCGCGAAAGTGCTCGTATCTTTCTGAGTCTACGTATCACCAGCGGGCCAGGTTGAGCTGAGGCGACCAAGATAATGATGATAATATGAGTGTGTGCTTAGTATCAGATAAGGCCGGGTAGCCGGGCTTGAGGTGCTTGATGAAGAAACGGGTGAGAGGTAAAGAGGCAGGGTCGGCAAATGCAGATGGAAAGCTCAATACGCTGTTACCCTATATAGACATATTGGACAAACCAGTGGCATATCTGAGTAACGGCTCGTAATCAGGGTAGTGGGGTTTCCTCATACTCTTTTGAGAAGGCTTCTCCGCTAATGGCGCCTTTCAGGATGCTTTGGGAAGCTCATCTGCAGGAACATCCCCCATTTTACCGCTCAAGACCAGTAAGAGGAGCTCTGCGAAGCAAGTAATGTGAAGCAGACCCATTCAAGAGGACATCTGTGCTCGATTACGCCACATTCTTCTCTAATTAGTCCAAAGCAATCTCCCTGCTAACAAGGTAAACGGCGGCCACGTTGTTTATCATCGTTCACTGCACTGCAGCATATCGATTCTCAGCTTTCTGAGTTATTCGGCACCCTGGGTTCTTTTGGAACTAATATAATTGTACGCGAGGATGGAAGCGCACTGAATTAGGAAAATGCTCCTCTGTGAGAACTTCAGAGACAAATTCAGAAGAATGCTCTTTGGGAAACTCTAGTGCCGATTTGGAAATCGCGTAGATAATTTGGCTACAAACATAACAGTGCCTGACCCCTAGCAGGAATAACCATAAACCGCAATTCCAGCAGTACTAAAAGTAGAGAAAGTAAAGTAAAAACGGAAGCAAGATAACCTTTTAGGCAACATAAAGTCCGGAGTTGGAGTTTGCGTCTTTGCGGACTTGATAGGCCCAACATTCATGATCTGAGTACCATCCGCTGTCGCTACAGCTAACGAATTAGATTCTTTCTTAGGTCGGTGCTACTTCACAAGTCAGCAACTCACCAGTGTGGTATCAATTGCACCGTCAGAAGAAGCGGTGGCCCTAGCTAATACACAATGGGTCCCACATCTACAGTGACCACCCGCAGATGTACCATTTCGTCGATAGACTGAATGTTCGGTGAAAGAAGCTCGGTTTTGTACCTCTTCTGGCGATCCTTCCTTCAGCTCGTGAGGAAATCGGTGATGCCTTCATGGACAATCCTCCTAGTCGCACCCCGTTCTTATTCGGCGAGATGCTGCCCGGACTGAGTCACTAAGTCATGTGAACTACGCCGTCGCCACAAAAAGCTACTCTACAACTTCCATCAATGACAGCCATAAATCCTTTTTTGTGATCGCTGTCACAATATTCGCTGTCCGATGGAGCTATACCCTTACGAGAGATGGCCTACTTTCCCCTTCAAGACTGATGTTTTGAATACTTCCATACGGACTTTTGGGTTTGGCTGGTACCAGGCCTGCTCACTATTGCCACCAAGAATGAGCTGACCAAAACTAACTCCGGTCATTCTCGCCCGATTGCCCAAGTATTTGGTCAGGTCCTCGAATGTAGATTCACGTTCTGTTTTTCGATCAAGCGACTTCGTAGTTCTTGTGAAAGACAACATACTATCGCCTGCAGTATGTGTTTTCCTTTGCATCGGGATCAGATCCGTAGCCTCACTGATCCAGAGCTATTGCACAATTTGGCATCTGTGACAAGCTCAGACAGGACGTAGGCAACACCCATGGTTCGCCCGGCCCCAGGCATCACATCATCCACCATTTTGCTAGGCACCTGTCAAGGTTGACCGAAAATTTCGTCCTTAATCTTACTCGATCTTCTCTGAGTCCAGTCTGGAACAACAATCGATAACTTGCCTGTTTCACCCTCGGCAGTTGTGGGTAGGGTTTTTTCCCCGATTCTGTCCATGTGGCCTCAACAAAGCCTTCAAACAGCCCGACCAACTTTAGGTAGTGTTCTGGGCGCCCATCAGAGGTGGTCAGTCCCATTCTACGAACATTGAACAATGGTTGAACTGGGGTTCCTTTCCTAATGACGCGCTTTATAGCCTACAATGTTTTCAATATCCCGCTGATCCAGCCCCCTCTCTTTTACTTGGCTCCCTGGCTTAAGATCAAGCTGCCTCGGGAGGCGAACTTTTTTCCATATCTAGCGTGCTTAGTTTAGACGTACTGCTGTTCTGTCAAAATCAGCCACGCTAGTAGTTGTGGGTTCCGGCAAGGACAGGAATGGTAACCATGCACTCGACAGGGGCGCTTTAAGACAGTGTCTTGTCGAGACCTTGGACTGTATCCGGTGTACTAACCCCCATGCACCTCAGGTAATGCCCTCAGTCCTTGTCTTTGCGGACGAAGAGGAAAAAACTTGAGATGTCTTCAATTACTCAAGATGGTCGGTCCAGGTGGTTCATACGCTGTGAGTCTTCGCCCCTTTGCCGGAGTACTGGAAGCCTTTCTTGCTCTGTCGTACTCTAGGTGGTTGAAAAGTGTGCCATCACCTTAAGGCTGGCTGACGGCCGAAGTGGCTCCAGTACACAAAGGAGGGTTGAAGGAAGAGGTATGAAACTATTGACCAAATAGTCCGCTACCTGTGCCACGAAAATAATGGAGGGCTGATTGGAAATTGCATGGCCAGTCTCCCGACTGAAAATAGGATAATTTCCAAAAGGCAACAGTGGTGTTTCAATCTGCTGTCTTTTTTGGACAAGGTTAAGTCCAGGTTTGAAAGGGATAACCAGCCAAGATCTGCCATTGGGACTTCCAAAATGCTTCCGAATTCATGAACCACCAGCATCTATTGCTTCCAACGGAAGCTATGGGTATGGCGACCTAGGAGACTTGATGAGCGATCGCTACCTGCCTTCTCCAAGGTGTCTGGCCGCCGCCGCTAGGAGGAAGCGGGGGCTGCGGCAACTGCTGCGCAGCGCAGCTTCCAGAGAAGCTTCTGCGTCGTTGCCTTTCTGCATAACACTAGTTGGGCCACACCCAGAATATTCCGCCCAGGCTTGGGCTCCGGCTCTTGTGAGGGGCACTTCTGTTCTCGATAAAGTGCAGCAATAATCAACAAGAATGTTGCTGAGACTCTGGGACAAAACATATCCACAGACGGTACTGGCGCTAAACTTTTCCTCCGTGAAAAGTAGAAGACCCAGATGGAACTAATAGAAACCTTCGAGCAAATAAGAGGATTATCCATCCCAAAGGAGCCGTTGTTGTTATTACCACGGGCTTCCCTGTTCAGGGGACACGACTTTGAGGTCATCCAACCGACAGCAATAAGAAGCAGGAGATTCTCTGCTTGCTACCTTGCCAACTCATGGGACTCGCTGCCGGCAGAAGTGATGTCTGTCTCGTCGGTGGCAGGTTTCAGGCAAGATGGGACCTCTGATGGCTTGCTGTGTCCCCTGAGCACATTTAACTCTACACCTTTCGGTGGCAAAACTAGAAGCAGCACCCTTCTACCGTCACCACCTCCCATCAGCATTGTGCCCATTTGTGATTCTATCCACATCCCCTCCTCCACCATCCCGAATCTGGTTCTCCTTAATTCCCAAGTAACAGCTATGAAAACATTTTTTAGGTGCTGCCTGTATCGGTGACATTCTTGAGGAGAGGCAGACGTGTGATAGGACCTAGTTCGTAACCGTGACTGCTACTCTCTCCGAACATTGAATTGAATTTGGACCTTGTCCCATCTACAAGGTAAGCAAAAGAAACACAACGCAAACACAGAAGTCGTGGCCCGGCGGGATTCGTCAGAATGCTCACTGGTGCAAGGGCCTGGACTGCTTTATTGGCTCAAAGTTTACTGCCCTCGACCTGACCTGACCTGATCTGACCTTAAAATCAGAAAAATACTCAGTGACACATTGCGTTGTTAGGACAAGCACATTCAAAAGTGCCTTACTAATCAAATGTATTCAAACCATTCTGGATGCTCTACCACATTACTTCCTCTCCAAATTCTGGCCCTATGGTTTTTTCTACGATAAAGTTGCTTTCTTCCCGGTTCAAAATCGATCAACATGAGTGTTGTGAGATACATTTGAGCAACGCTCATCCAAGTGCGAATCTTCCATTCAAAACAATATTAAATCGTGGTTACTACGACGCTGGATCATGAAAATACCCACTTCATAAACATAATGCCTCAAACACTCGACAACGAGGACCCAAAACCAAGAGCAAATGTCACAGAGTGGTAAAACGAGCATAAGTAAAGTAAAGTAAACGTGAGTATTTTCCAATAAGCTTTGCTCTTCTGAGTGCAAATACACTGGGATTCGTTCACAGAAATGTGAGTAAGACAAAGCACAGACTTACCGCTTATGATCCAGCAATTTCAAAAATTCGAGGTAATTGAATGTTGTGGAGGTATTCTCCCCAAGTCATCTTTAGAGCTTCCTCCAGGGCCGACAGAAACGTATGAAGCCAATAACGAACCCCGTCGTTCAAGGCAATCGTAACTGCTGGGTTGAGCGGAAACCCCGTACTGGTTTCAGGCAACCTCTCTTTGAATCCGTTTGACAGTAAGATGCTACCGTTTTTATTATCGTCATTTATGAACTGAAAGCAAAACAAAAGAGAACCATTTTTAGCTGTTCAGGTAGTCTTCAGGGCACTTCAAACCACTTGGTTCGCGCATTTGCGTTTGTTCTTTTCTCACATCGACTGTTTCATAGGCTATGAGGTTTTCGTCGAGAAACGATCTATCTGAAACGAAAAGCTACCTAGAGACGTTCCCGAAGAGCGGCTACTCTAGCAGCACAGTAGCCAAGCGTTTGGAGATTTCAGTATGCATAGCAGTTTTCTGACCACTCGAGCAATTTTTAATTCCAAGTAAAAAGATGTCAAGGCCTTCCGCATCTGAAACTAGGCTGAAGCTACCAAATTATAATAAGGATCATGGCTGTCATCCAGTCGCGAAAAAGCACTGCAGAAAAACGTTTGCGCCGTTCCGAATAATTCTCCTCCAGATTCGACACACGAGGAACCAACCATGATTCACACCTTATTTTTTGTCACTTTCACATATTTTTGTTTTTTCAAGTCTTGAGACGCTTTTTCGGATGCCACCACCGCTGCTGAAACTTCAAAGTTAGAAGAACCTTCCCGGTGTTGCATGACGAAGGCTGCTCGGTGGCACCAAATTTCGTTTCTGGAAGTTACCTTTTTCCTTGCTAGCTTGTTGGGAAACGGCTAAAATAAACAGAATCAACTTGTTTCTGGCTCGAGAGCTGACGCAGAGCAAGCATTTTTGTCTGTGTAGTTACGTGGACGGGGTTGAGTTTAGATGTGCGGCTTCAAGGATAAAAATTGTCGTAGATGAACACGAGCATTAAATATTCACCTGGAGGCAGTTTGTGGGTTGCTGATTGCTAGGGGTTTGTTCGCTGCTTGTCTGCTTGCTACATCAAGAGTTCGTTTTCGAAAACTGAAAAGCGCCTCTGACTGCTCTGCATGCGGATGGCTGAAACCAAGCCCCCAAGTAAGAGTCACTATAACACGTAAAGATTATCCACACTGCTTCTGCTCAAACTGTCCTCTGTTTGCTTTACTGAATTTTACAGGACCGTAACCATCTCTGTTATTTCCACTTGTTGCTTCCCTCCCTAACCCAATTCTGGCTCCTGGTAGACTAAAGTGCTAATAGTCCCCCCTGATCAATTCTCGATCAGTATCGCTTCGCTTTTATAATCTCAACGAAGTTTCTTCTGCTGTAGACCCTTGTTTCGTAACCTCCATCAAAGCACTGTCCCATTCGTGGCTGTACGTATCATCCGCTTCCCTATGTCATCCATCTCGTTAGTCCTGCTGGCTTACGTGCACCTCTTCGCCGTAGCAGCACATTCTGATCCCCGGAGAAATGAGCCAAAGAAGCCGGATATCAGCTGGGCTTAGGGAAGAGAAAAAAGAGCCACCGGTCGATAGTAACCGGAAGAAAAAAGCAGGAGCCCAAAAGGCGTTAGCCACCTATAAAGCTATCCGAAAGAACCCGCGAAAAGTCGGTTGAATACCTCGTGAACTACGTCACATTAAAAGATCGCTGGGTTGCTGGGTACAAGGACTCTGCCCCCTTAAATCATGCGGCAGAAGTCCACTTTTACATACTCCCGCAAACGTCAACGGCATACAGGGTCCTTACACGCAACAGGCTTTTAACTTCATGGTTTGACTGTGATGCTGCAATTAAAAACGTGTGTGGTGCGATGCTAATGGGATCCTGCACCTCATCTCTCCATTTGACATCCACGGGTGGATTTTGTGCAGTGTCTGTGTTTTTGCGTGTATTAAAAGGCATCCTGGCAAAGCCGTGATGTTATCTCTGTAGAGTGACGTTCTAGCAAACCGGAAAGTGGCCATAGTCCTAACACGCGGATTTGGGTACCATTCCTATTCGTGGCTTAAGCTCGAAGTGAGTTGGGTCCAAGTTTGCAACACCGAATTTTAATTAAACTGGATTTGGATCCTAGGACTTGGAAAGACGCGTGCCAAGTTCGTCCAGGTTATTGCAAAGCCAGCTCCTTTAATCGTTTTGCGCTTTATCAAAAGGAAGAATAGGGTTCTCTTCGGTGCTTTGTTAGGACTAAGCTGGGGGGTCATTCTTCCTTCGTGCCCAGTTCAAAGAACCTCGGTGAATCACTGCCATTTGTTGAGCCCCAGACAGCATCCTGTCTACTTCGAGGACAGAAGCCGCGAAGGTGGAAATTAAGAGGTGGTGAAAATAAAATGTAATATGGTATAGGCAGGAGGGTGGCTGGCAAGTATTCTAAATAGAGAGGATAGTGACAAAGTTTGGATGCGGAAGAATAAAGAAGGAGGATTGAAAAGCCGAAGACAAAGGTCGACTTCGTAAATGCAAAAGTAATCATTGCTATAAAGAGAACAGAGCTGGAGTAAATGGTTGGTAAAGTGATTACTTATCAGTTGGTCTTGCCAATTGCTGTGATAGCAGCGGCCCAGCCGATGTTTGAACCCCAAGGCCTTTTCATCGGTTATCCCTCCCACGGAGAACCGGTTTCGCCCGGTTGCAAATCCGGAGGTGGTTGAGCTACTACGCGGGCTACTCAAAACGCTCTTCTTCCTCAACTTCAGTGAGTGCCCCCGTTGGCCGTACGATCGCTGAAGGTCAGTACTGGCAAAGTCAGTGGCTGAAGATCAAAGCAACTTCCGAGGAGTAGAACCTATTGAGTCGCCTATAGACCATCCTAGCTAAAAAGGGATCACATCCTACGCCACCGGTTTTTGTTTGTGCGCAAAGTCACTCTTGCCAGAATACCACCCAATGAAGCACCGTCGGTCCTGTCTTAGCAGCTTACTGTAACTTGCCAGAGACGGCAGGCTCGCCTGACTACAATAACCTAGGTTCCATTGGAAGAAGACATTGTAAAAGGACAATGCAACTTCCCGTTTTTCAAACGTCACGGTTCTTAGGCCATTCAAGTTCTGTAGAGGCTATTATACTGGCTGCGCAGCGTTGCTCTCCGGATCGAAATTTTCTCGACACAGTTACCTCAATATGCCTTATCTTTGTTACTTTGGCGACATCAAAGCGCGAGATGCATCCTATAAATTCTCTAGCCGTTTGGGGCCCTCCTTATTTACTAGAAGAAGGAACTTTCCTGCACTTATGGTTATTTTCAAAAATACTGACAGGCGACAAACCGAGCTCTCATCCCACTGAATGGAACCCGTTTCCACGGAGCAAGAGGTGGGTCTTCTAGAATTATATCCGGTAGCTCATGGAGGGGATGAGCAGAATTATTCCGAGGGTTGGGCCCTGAGGTGCACTGCTCAGCCATCACCCCTCCCGGGACATGCTACCCCCCGCCTTGACTTGAACAGCCCTACTCTTGGCTATCTTATGGGTCCACACGATACTATTTCGGAAAAAAGTCAAAGGCATTTAACGAAGCCGGCAGCAGACGGTTGCTGGCTGGGCCAAAGACCTTCTGGAAGTCGATGTAACAGAATTTTATTCTCTCCCGTGTTGGACCATTTGGTAAGCTTATCCGTGGGGCAGATTAGGTTTGACAAGCAGGACCCCCGACGAACGAAACCGTGCTGGTCTGTCGTAATCAACCTGTGGGCAGACAGGTGGCAAACAATCCTGCCCCGCAAGACGCTTACCATCGCCTTCAGTAATACCGCAGACAAACTAATGGTGTCCGTAGTTGAGAACGTTTACTCGATCCCCGGCCTTATTGATTGGGGTGACCGTAATCTCAGGCCATTCTTGTGGTAAGCAGGGTTCGTTGGTTTTTGCTTCGCTTAACGGTACCAGTGGGTGGGGTGAAGGCCCACCCAGGGGCTGGAAGATGGCTGAAAGGATATCGACGGACACCTCCGCCTCAGTCCTTCAAAACCACTTAAAAGCTAGAGCAATTCACCTTATGTCACGGCTTTCTTTGGTAACTCAGAAGAGGCGCAGCGACTTTCAGATGAAAGCTGTGGTCCTCTTGTACCGTCGGTACACCGAGGGGCCGAAGGGCTTCTGTCTTCTCGTGATTACTGGTGGCCGCTTGACCTTTGGGATCTCTTACTCCTCCGACGGCCACTCTTAGAGCCACGTTGGAGTGCAAGCACTTAACTTGCCCATTCGGGTTTATCTTGGCATTTCTGGCCAAACGCTACTCGTACTTCTGCATGCTTTCCGAATCTCATACGACTTTGCTGTTTCTGCTGAATACCGCAGGTAAAGTCCGTGGCCACTTTACCGATCAGTTTCGGAAGTCATTCCGAAACTTCAACTTACCCCGATTTCGTAAAACTTCTCAACTTTGTACTTTGTGTTTTTCGCACCATTTACCTTCCCATAAGCTGACCTTTATTCAGTTGCATTCCAAGTTCAACTTTGTCAGGTCCTTGTCGGACCGGTGTGACTCGCGTGACTTCTGTTTTACGGCGAACGTCGCTTCCGTCTCCAATCTTTGTGATCGCATATTACAGGTTTATATTTATTTAACGAGGTTGTTCGTTTATTAATTCAGTGTCGTAGGGGCCGCGGATAACTCTTCTGCTGATTTCAGGATTCGTGTAAATTCGGCTACACACTGCTCAAGAGCTTCTCGCAACCAACACTGTTTTGATGCCTTCCCAGGCAGATTGCATCCTCGGGGTGGTCCCCCGCTCCGACTAGTTCCTCATGGCTGGAAACCCCCCCCCCCCCCCCCCCGAGAGACTTTCATAGAAGGAGCTACTCTGTCAGTCAGTGAGAGGTCAGCCCTTAAGTTCTTGCTTTGCCGCTCTATCAAATCCTTACCCTGTTCAACTATTCATTCGTTCCCAGCCATCAGTTCCTTTAACTCTATTTGGTCTACAAGACGGGAGCTGAGTTCTTTTTTGCCTATGGTTTCAGTCTGCGCAGATTCACTTTTAGGAGCAGCACTCCGTGATAGCTAGTCCCCAAAAAAACCTTGACACGAAGACATGAAACTTCCTGCGGGTATCTTCTAACCACAATATTCAATGTACATGGATAATGCGCCGCCCCGCCTCTGGTCCCTCAGGTAGCTGGCTGGGTCGAGCCGCAACTGTATGTGTAGCGTAACCGATCGTGACCAATTCCCAGTCTACATTCGGCGGGCTGGGGCCAGTTACCGCTAGGACATCCCCCCAACTGTGTGAGAGGCAGCGAGTTTTGAAATAGCTGATCATCTTCCTCCTTCGGAGACGAAGGAGTGAGGTACACATAGACAGTTGTCAGTTCTACGAGGTAAACGACAAGGTAAACAGAGACGACTTGTACACATGGTAGACGAAACCTGGAATCCAAAGCTGGCCATTTTGCCATCACCTAAGGGCCGGCACCCTTTCTGTTCGCTGTCCATGGGACATTCATAAGCGGCTGACCACAAGGATGGGGGAATTTGATGTCAGTTGTACTTCTGGGGTCGAATCCGAGTATGAATGAACCCTCACATCTACGCCTGGTTTGCGAGTTTCACGTTCCGACCCCGGCGGCACTCCAGTCTGGGAATAGTCGGTCCTGGATTTCTTTCGTCACGAATCATGTTTTCACCAGTGCATGACCGCCGATTCCCTTAGTAGCGACCCCTGGTAATTTACTTTCTTATTCTATCATCTTAGCTAAGCTAACCATATGTTGAAGCCACCTCTAGCCGCCAGACTTATCGTCCTAATTCCAGCTCGCTCCCGATATCCTTTTAATAGCAATAATGGTTTATTTCGGAGACCCCCAAAGCATGCCAGCTGCATCATAAATGTTCACCAGTGATGGAATGGATAGACAGAATTCTTTGAAAATGTAGAAATTTGCATGACAAAAGTAGGATAGAACGGCTCAGAAGGGGGAACAAAGTAGGTTGAAAGCATGACATGTGTATGCACACCAAAAAATTTAGTGATTTTAAATGAACTGAAGGGCTGATTCAAACGGATGCCCGGTGAGTTTCAAATTCAAGGTCAAATGGGGAGTCTGATTGTTCCAGCTGAGGTCATCTGAAAGCCGACTGACATATATGAGAAAGGCTCATAATCGGCATAAGAATCTTCGATGGCAGGAAACGATGGAGAGGAAAGTGGGATGGACTACAATGGATTGGATAGCAACGAGGCGTTTGTGCTCTGCAATAGGTAGCCGGCGGACAGGGCACGAAACTCTGTAAAACTGGTGGCGAGCAATGCACTACTTAAAAGGTGGATCACATGACAAAATTAATTGGGAGTTCTAAATACGGTGGATGTGAGGCACAGATGTAGAAGGAATAGATGCATATCGTGACGGTCAGTGGGATGATAGCGAGAGAAGTAGCCGGCGAGGAACTACAGGATGCAAAGCTAATGCATATATACATGCATGTGCATTTACATGTATACATAAGGAAAGAGCAGCAGCATAAACAATGGGGTCCCAGAAAGAAATTATCAGTTATTGGGAGGGGCAGGTAAGGTTAGATGGGATGGTCGAAGGAATAACTTTGGAATATCGTGGTAAATTGTTTTCATGACAGGTGAACATAGCTGATCAGCAGAGAGATAGAAACCAATTCGGAAGCAAAATAGTGATGACGACTGTAAGGAGCAGTTCATAAAAGAGGGAAGATGAAGGGAAGCATGGAAGGGAACAGGTAAAAATGAGCTTGATAATCTGATTGGAGTAGATGAGGTATGTGGCGACGACCAAGAATGGAAGAAGCAGTACTAAATGGGCTTGCATTATTAAGCGAGAAGATGATGGCTATGAAGGGGGTTAAGCAGGGCAGAGCCAATGTGCATACAGAGCAGAGAAACTTACCTGGGGTTGAGACTGTCAGTAGTGCAAAGACGCAGCAGCTGCGAAGGCAAGCAGTGCGACAGGGAATTAAGCAAGAGGAGTACCAGAGGAATCGGGTAATGGCGGATCAAACGGATTAAAACTGTAAGTGAAAACCGTGACGTAGTGATGATTTTACATTAGGTGGGAAGTGAAAAAGCAGAACTGTCTGAAAGGCAAACAGAAATGCTTGTGGCGAGCAATATACGAAACAGGAGATCAGAGCACGGACCGAAAATACATGCAAGGCGTAACCTGTAAGATCTTCCTGCTGCAAGTGAAACACTGAAGAGGCTGAGAAGAAAGAAGCACCAGGACAGGTGAACCATGGGATGAACATAAGGCACGAGAATGGAATGTGCGTTAGAGTTAGGGACATGGAATTGGAGAGATGCAAGCCTGCTGGCAATGGTACAAGTGGATGCAACTGGACGATGCTAATCGGGGCACTCCCAAATGTAAAGATCCACAGAGAACTGGAGCAGTGAGGTGAAGGAAATGTAGTGGTGGAGGTTGGATAATAAATGTGGCTGTAAGTGATGCAAGGTTCGGAACGGCGAGTTCAAACATGGGAGTTGGGCATGGGTTCGGGTGTGAAAGGTGAGTATTGGTATCGGGCACGAAAAGGGAGAACGAGGGACGAGGACAAAACGGTAGTCAGTGAGGCATAAGAATGCGACCAATGGGCTCTATGAGCTTGGGGTTGCAGCAGGTGAATAGACACTACGAGCCGGCAATGATGAAATGGGTGGAAAGGAAATATTGGAGGCCGTCGGCAGAGTAAAGTGGATGGGACGACAGTGAAGTCAAATGAGAGGTGACACGGTGAAAGTTGATAGGAGCGAGGACAGAATGGGTAGTTGTGCGTACCATGGAGAAAAGACGAAGTGGAAGAGATAACAGTGATGACAAGAGTGATAGTAGGGCCTAGTGTGGCGGAACAAGGATGGTTGGAGAGTGCAATACGCAGCCGGTGCTAGAGGGTGGAGCTGGCCGGATCCTCTACAGTACAAGGCGGCTCATTACTTTCTATCTCATCGCACCCTTCTGCTTGCTGACCCGTTATTTATAACTCACCTCGTTTAGAGGCGCATAGCCCTCTTACCCCGAGAATTACCTTAGGTGGCCTACATCCCACCATCTTGCGATACCAACTGTTATCTTTCACGGCCTGTTTGGCCTTACGTCATGTATACCCTCGATAAATCAGCGCATATCCCTCCTCACTTCAAGCGTCACCATTTCTTTTACCCATGTCCACCACAACGATCCAGCAACTGAGGGTTTACGAATAACGGGACACAGCTGCTAGACGGATGGTTTATTTGAACTTCATTCCAGTCTTTACAAATAAAATTCTGTCGTATCATGCCACCGTCTTTCGCAACTAGCACAGCAGTTCCAGCAGCTGGGGCCCCTGAGAATCCAAGTAATGGTCAGAGGACTGCGCAGTAGCTAGTTGCGTACACAAATGCGGCATGTGTGGGTAACAAGTGGTCAGAACTTGAAGCTCGCACATTAGGCGTGGGTGTTTTAGGGGTCACTGAGACATGGATTTCACCACAGTAGGACATCAGACACCAAATGCCTCCCAACCTTATAGTCAACTGCGCGGACAGGTCACACGGAAAGGCCGGGGTACTGCTTCTGACGCCAATGCATTATCACCTGCTGGAGGAATCCAAGCTGCATCTACCTAATACACAAGACAGTTCGATTGTCCTCACGGCTTTCCACGCAGAACTGAGTTGCCTGTCAGTACCGCCACACGTCTTCTCTAACAGAGGAGGATGATCAGCCAATGCAATACTCAGGGCTTGTCACAGGTTTGGGAGAGTCCAGATAGTTGGGGATTTCAACGTGCCGGACGTAGATTGGGTAAACGAAGCAGCTCCTGGAGAATCATTCGGCAGCAGTCTGAAAGGCTGCATGCTTAGTAAGAGCCCGATCCAGCAAGTTACCGAGGAGACAAGACGGAGGCAATGGCAACGTCCATCTGCTCTGGACCTAGTAATCATTAGATACCCCAAGGGAGTTTCAGACCCTCAGGCTAAGGTTTTGCCAGGAAAAAGTGGCCGCGGGGCTCTCCGCTTAACACAGAATCTGGGCAGACCAGTACCCGCAGACAAAGAAAGAAGTAGCTACCAACTGGGAGACCAGATAACGCTAAAGGAACTGGGAGTAGAGATCGAATGGGAGGTTGAGTAGGGCGAGGACATTGTGCGGCGGCTCTGGAGGCGTCACCGACTAACAAGTTAGATCCTCTAACGCAGGTTTGTCGGAGAGGCACTAAACCCTGCTGCACCAGTCGGGTTCAAAAGGCTGTCCAGGGGTTGAAATCAGCTTGGGCAGGATTTAGTTTGCACATGGCAGGTGAGGGCAACTGCCAATCGAGGGTTCAGAATTCTTTTGATGGCGTGCATGCCTATTACTCAACAACCATTGCAGTGCATTTCGTCGAATCTCCGCTAAAGTTGAGGTGGAAGCGGAAAACCTCATTGCACATCAAAGACGGGATACCAAGACAGTGATGGTCACAGATGACACCTGCAGTATTCAGTAGAAGGAGCCGAAAAAGAATGCAGGAAAAAGTACAAGGAGCTTTCGGGCAAAACCGCCAGTTCAAACTCCAAGATAAATTACAAGCATTCCAAGGCTAGCCTAAGAATGGGAGATCCCCAGGTTGGGATAGCCTCCAACATTCTGGAGAAGGAAGAATTTCTTGTGGCTCCATTCCCAGCAGGGGCATGGACGAGACAGCGGAAACTCGGGCCCTCCGCGAACTGCTATTGCTGCTGCAACCTAAGCGCCGGAGGAATCCATCACAGCAAATGAGGTGCCCAAGGTTCTGAGTGGCTTGGTAAGGACTCAGGAAGCAGGGCCGAATGGTATCCATCCGGAAATCGTCCAGTCTCTGGTAAAGCTATTGGCCTGTATAATAATAATAATAATTGTATATTTCGGATGCGCCCGAAGCATGCTAGAATGCATGATCAGATGATTACTTTGATGCTGAAATGACAATTCACAAAAGGGTACAACACGTGCATGCAGAATATCGAGGAGAGTGTTACACTGAACTAAAACTGTAGTAATGCCCGGCAAATTTGAAGTTCAGGGTCGAATGGTGTCAGTTGGTCTGGAGTACATGCATAATTGGTATATGAAATAACTACCACTGGTGGAAATTCGAACATATTCAAAGGATATGTTTTTGGTGCGCTACAGAATATGAGAGGCATATGGATAGAAATCTCGTCGAAGCGTTCGGTGAATTATTCACTTTACGACAGGTATGTCAAGAAGTATTAACATGGGAATATTTCAGTCTGCAAAGATGGTAGTATATAAAGTGGTGGCTGTATACTGGAGGAATCATATGTGTGGCAAACAATTGCGTATTTCTTGGGAGGGAGACTACCAGAGTGATGGTGGCAGGAAACGGCCGGAGGAAACCAGGTGAGCGTGCGGCAAATTGTTAACTTTGTGTAGGGTTGGTATGAAATGTCAAAGCGGAAGTGGAAGACTAATCAATATTGACCGTGTGGTTACATCCATTATGCAGGTGTTCAGTTCTGCGGGAGGGGAGGTAAAGTAATTCACAGGTAAGTGTACGCCCAGTCAGCACAATGGTCCCCAAATAGTCACGAAATAGTCCCTAGGTCGACCCCGTTTGATCCCCAAAACGACCCCAAAGTGACCCCACTAAAACAAAAAAGGGTCGGTTTGGGGGCGTTTTTCGGCCGACCACGCAAAAAACCCTCCGATATTTGTGTACCTTCTGCATTACAATATAAACTCAATTTCCCGTACCTATTTTTATAGCACTACACAAACGACCCCAGAACGAACGATACTAGTCCGGTGCGTCAGATAACTAAACGGAAACGTCCCATTTCATCGCTCTCATTTCTCACTCCCCAAGGTACCTTTACCACTTTCGAAATCACTTCCTTGCCAGTAACTACGAGCTGCATTTCCATTACTGATTTCGGAAGAAAAAGGACCATACTTTTGACGCAAGAAACATGTATTGATGGGTAAATTGTACAGTGGTAGAAGGGATTTACAATATCTACCGAGTTTTTTTCGTTCGTACTCGTTAGTCGCATGAGAACTGTTCGCTGGAATTGCTGTTTTCCAATGCCTGAAATAGGAAGAGAGACATTTTAAATTAATCTCTTATTGTAAAACAAAGTGCAGTGAGCGAAACTTTAACATCTTTATGAACTAGGAATCGAAATACTTTTACTGGGAATATGAAAATCATTGAGGCAGAAACTGGAATCTCCTGCTATATGGAAATGGAAAATATCGCAATAGATGCATAGCTTGATATAAGAAACGCCTTAGGAAATATATCGTAAATAGAAGTCACTCACGTCGTACGTATTGCACTGAGTGCCGACGTCGCGATACAGTTCATAACGACTCTCTTGATGACTAGCTCTACTCCTTTGTAGGCAACGACGCACTTTCTCTCGGATGAGGTGCGTTGTGGCTCCAGGATAGTTCTTCCGGCACACAGCCTCTGTAGCAATATGAATTCAAAATCTCATACTCACCAATCACAAGAGAACAAACTTTTGTTCCCGTCAAGGCAGGTCTTCCGTGTGCACCCTTCATGTTGACCTGCGCGAGAACGTTTATCGTCATTAGCTGACGCATCATATCCCTTGTGCAATCTCCAAAGTTGGTACCGGAAACATTCTGCAAAAATGTGACCTGAATAATAGAAAAAAAGGACTATCTCTCACCACTTGCTCGTAGTAGCTGTCATTTTTCAAGCGTTCATTCAGAGACGCGAGGTCATCAACACTGTCTACGGGGATCCCCCATTGGGACACGATCTTTGACGTCGAATTCGCATTTTGCCTCTGCAATTCGGCGATTTGGCACTTCAACTCCGAAGTATCTTTCTTGATTGAAGCTAAGAATGCTGACGTGAGTTAATAAGTATTTAGTGAAGCTGCTATTACACATAATGCTCTCAACGTAATTGGCCTCCTCGCTAAGAGGACTAGGCTTCTCACGAGATTTGGAAGCGGATGGCCTTTCCTCCACCGTACGGCTTGTTGATGCCATGGGACTCACCGTTGGGGTGGAAGTCCAAGGTCTCCCGAAGGATGGACAACTACATGATTTGTGAGAATACAGCGATGGTACTTACGCTATGGTTGCTGGCACATTATGGTTTGGGTCCAGTGACTTCAACGGGGTACGCGGAGGGCAAATTGACTGGTCTTCTAAACAAGGTGGCTCGGGAGACCATAGTTTCTTACTGGCCCGTGCTGACGGCTCCAGATCATCACTGTCACATTCCGAAAAAAATACGGGTTTACTGCAAGTATATCCCCATTAGCAATTAAACACATACTGTGGTCGTTTCCCATAACGTTCCATGGGCAGCGTCGCATCCGTGGATGGTAAGTCGGACATATCCTCTAGTATTCGCTGCAACTTCACAGCCTGTTGATAGTCATCTACAAAAAGAAACTGAATGATAGTCACGTTCTCTTACCGACGGCTTTATGGACCTTCACTTTATACGCCTTTGAGTTGACCGGTGGCGGATGACCATCGCGTACTAAGCGCTCCGCACGAGAAGCGCCGACAGAAGGCCACATAGCGCGCTCTGACCCCACCATCCAGAGGTCATTAACAACAGCAACCGTGTTTTCTCCAACAAACTCCACTACTGTGAACATCTAAAATGTAAAGGTTCGTCACAGTCTATTTTACTTACTACCTTTATGAACGCCAGCTATGCACAATAGGATAAAATACCAGGTGTTCGCGGTATGGAATCAATAGCCCTTTACACCGTGTGTCGTTACAGTTACAGGAGCGAATTTCCTCAGATGGCTGTTCACAAAGGTATATGTTGAGATTCACAGACAAAGTGGGATTAGTGAAAAAATTTCCATTCCTTCTGAAATAACGGTACTTCACAGTGTTGTCACTGATGTCAACGATTATCGCCGGTTGGTTGTCAATCAGAACACAGTTGTTCGGCGGTTCCGAGGCATAAACCGTGTTCTGCAGACGGAACGTCTTCCCATGCAGCCCACGTTTGGTGACAGAAGAAGATAGAGTGTCATCCCAAAATTGAATGTTGGCATGCATCATCGCTTCCGTAGAACGTTCCATTGTCCTACGAAAAATTTGTTCCGCTACCATGTTTTGACTGGTGACACACTGCCGTATAGTTTGCATATATGACTCGAAGGGACTCGAGAATGAATCCAAAGGGCCGTGAATCCTCACATCTTCACATAAATGCACCCAAGCGTGAACATTGAAAACCGCCTCAGTCTCACCGTACAACTTCACGAAATCCTGCACCATCAAGCAGCAGTGATTGTGGATAAAGTCTACGTAGTGAGAACGACACTTATCGCTGCACAGTATGTAGGCACAAATCGAGAAGCTGAGAAAGTTGGAGTAGTTCTCAACAGGCAGCACATCTTTCATAACAACCGGTCCGACGTACAACAAGAACTGCCTGTACTCGGATGCCTTCCAGTACTCTAGCTCATCCAGAGTTCGGCAAACTCGTGGAAACTCACAAGGGATACATTTTTGAACTATCCGAAAATGTTCGTTCAGGCGTGCCAATGACTGAGCCGATAGCAGAGCTCTCCTTGGTTTGCCAAACTAACGCCATACAAGAAGGGTTCGCTCCATTATCCCAAGTCATAACATGTGCATGTAGTCCGTTGGGAACGTGTTTATCATATCACTTGACAAACTCTCGTAGGGCGAATCCCCGGTGTGGTGGTCCGGTTGTCTTCGGCAACGGTAGTCAACGTCAGTCCTTGCTTTTCCTGGGTTGCCTAAGAACACCAGTCGTCTACCAATTCTACTGTCTCGTTGGGTACACCGTGGGCAACTGAAATAGCCACTATGATACTTTATTTGTTTTATCAAGGCTTTAGCTGGGGCATCAGCTATAACGCTAGACAAAACTACACGGAAACGTCTGCATGCACTTCGAACATAAATGCCCTGAGTGAGCAGAGATTTCAGTTCTCGAACGCAGTCATCCAAGTATTCCATCACATTTGCGGGTTTCGTCATCCCACAGTAGAGACCCACCATAAACACCCGTGACAACGGTTTGAGTACACGGCCTAGAATAAGCCACAGCTGCTGAGATGACCCACGAAACAAAGTCAGTCCGTCTACATGCAACTGAATAGCTATCTCATCGGTTGTGTGCATTGCACTGGAATCCATTACACGCTGCAAACATTCGTCGAGCCCAAAGTGCACGTATTTACCGTTACCTACGGACTTCTTTGGGGTTTGACGTGGTGATCCCAACAACGTTCGTGGATCTGTCGTCAAATCCGGGAGAACCTGCCTGAATACACGAAACATGGTTCTCACATTCGCCATTGAGAGACGCATTTGTATGGCTGCCTGTCGTGCAACAGAACGTGCCGAAGGTCCTGGAATTAGGTCCGAATTAATGGGTGGAGTAAGTAGACACAACAACGAAACGCCTTCCTTCACATTTGTGCTTTCCGCAGGGATTTCAAGGATGCCGTCTTTTAATAAAGGTCTATGCTTTAAGCGGTCAAGTTACCTGAGGCGTGAAAAGTATGTGCAAACCACGAGTTCTCCTCGTCTTCACTGGCTTGAAAGTCTTGTGCATCATCTCCAGCGTTCCTTAATATCTTACTAGAAGAACAATTTGAATAGAATAAGCATAAAAGCTTGTAGAAATGTCCGGTGCACCGACATCGGTCGGCTGATGGAGAGCATTAAGCTCAACCTCGCAGTCCGCATTTATTGCCCCGAATGATGACATCCTCACCAAATCATCTGGTTTATATGGCCATTAAGGTTCACAAAGCGTGGAAATCATTACCATTTACAGTGTTTAACCAATTGTCAATATCCGAGGCATTCAAAGATTCCATTGTGGCATAAGCGGCTCTGACTGAAGCCTTTTGACGTCGCCAGATGGTAGTTCTCGAGCACCCAGGAAGTGACACTTGCTTACGGCGGTGTCGTCTCATTTTGTGCAATGAAAGCTACTAGTTATGGTTCAAATTTAAAGGGCATATAGCAGTACATAAAGCGTATCTCGTGAATAATTGCAAAAATCTACTAGTCACGTGAAAAACTTAGTACCTTCCATCAAACATGACAACGAATACAGCCGTCCCGTTAATTAGTCAATAATGAGCTAATAAGGAACAGATGGACACTGCAGTAGACGTTAAACATGTAGGCGATATTCATTGACTGAAATAACAGCATAAACGTGACACAAAACGTCGTTATTGACGAAAGTGAAGACTCGGTACAGGACGACTTACTGCTAGCGTGTAACCTTCGACGGATCACGTGACAAAATGGCGCACCTCAGTAAAACAAAGAAAAAGCGAAAAACGTCAGTGACGGTGTCTCATGAAGAAGCATGCTCGAGTTGTCGAAAAATAGAAAGGTACTCATTTGTAGTGGTACATTTGGGTGCTTATATGCTTGAAAAATCAAGACACTCGCCGGGAAATTATAAAAAGCAGCGAAACAATAAAGTGCGTATATCTCCAAAACCATGACGTTTATGGGGATAAAACTTCGCAGTTGGCAATTTCAGGGCTCATTAGTACAATTGCTCAACTTACTTATCATAAAAATGGGATTTTGAAAAACAGTCCCGGAAGGTACCGTTTGGGGGCGCTTTTTCGACCCCTTGTGCTGACTGGGAGTCAATAGATGAACGCTGTGTGCAGTGTACCATGCAAAAATGACAGATCAATAAAACTGCCCAAGTATATCGCGGAAAGCGGCAGTGGATCAACGAATATAGAAATAAAATGTATCAGCCTGTGCAGATAGTGGTGTGATTAAGAGGCTGGATACGGGGTCAGTTTCGGTAATATAACACGAATGCAACATCTGGAAGATCAAAGGTGTCGATAACGGTGATGTTATAGTAAGTAGACGGTGAATGTCACATTTCTAATGACCAATTTGACAGGTGTAACAAATGATGGGAACGGAGCGGCGATGCAGCATGGGAAGTGTATCGAAGACGTTCAATCGTGGAGGGAACGCAGTGATCTGCAGAGCCGGAACACTCGATGCAACAGCATTGCGGATGCGATCGGATGGACCGATGAAGAGTGCAGGTAGTTACTAATTACTTCGCTGCCCACTGGAGGACTACTGAAAGATATGTCAGCGCCGGACGTTTTTTGGTGACCGATGAAGCAATGAACAATGACAATAAAGGTGCCAGTGTTTGAACAGTATTAGCGGGTTCTAACACGGAACGGGCATGATGACATATGGGATTAAAATGAGTTGTATGAATGCAGTGAGATCGAGTAGTCCAGGTTCAAGAAGTCTGATGGTGGGAATCTTGGGGAAAGTGATTGTGAGACGGGCGAAAATGAAGTCGTGTGTAAATCTCGTTTGTTCTGTCCAACGAGAGAGGTTTCAAGTTATTCCTGGGATGAAGAAGGCGACAATCGTCCTTAGGGTGCAGGTTCTGAAAACAAAACGGAGAAGGCTGCAGTCTGGCAATTCTACCAGCTGTGGGTTAGGGGAGAAAGACAGAACACCAAAATCATGCCAGTAACAGGAATGGGTGGTCGCGACTTTGAGGTCTGGTTTTTTGGATTAAACAACATCCTTAAAGCGAAGAAGACCGGTAATATCGACTAATTATTGTGAGGCTTAGTGAGAATTACCAAGAAAGCAAGGAGGCTAGAATAGGCGACACTGGGGGCAAATACTCATGTGTAGTTCGACGAATGGTTTATGGAAGACCACATCGATTGTGGCGGTTCGTTCATCAGAACGAGGCCTGGAATCTCGTGTGCCGAAATAGGGTCTCTATGAGTAAATTGTTGAAGCGTGAATGAGACTGGTACCTTGAGGACAATATTATGTATGCTGCTATGTATTTTCTAGCATTATAAATGCTCTTATACCTGGCGGCAGCTGATAAAAAAAGAACCTAACCGACTTTGGTAAAATCTGACAGCATGCAAAAAGAATCACCGGAGTAACGCTGACCAGTAGGGGGTCGTGGTCAGAGGCGTTAAAAATAGGAAGTGGCTAGACAAACACGTGGAGTGTGCTGTTGACAGTCATGTAGTATAGGTTGGACTGCTTTTATTTGCTAACTATAATACAGAATGCTTTTTACCATCCGTCGGTAATAACTGTCTACTGAACAAAGTTGTTAGGCTTTTGGTTAGTATCCCAGGCCCAGTTCGTAGGCTCGGGTAATAGACATGTAGGGATCATGCATTCGGATGGGTTTTTGGACAGTTAGATGTTTATTTATTTATTTTTTGAATAATAAAGAGGCCGAAGACATTGACCTAAGTTGACGTGGGAGTTTGTTCCAGAGTGAAGAATATTTAACAATAAAGAAGTTTGACCGCATCGCAGTCCTGGATACTGGAATCAAGACCATGGAGTCCCAATGTCGTAAAGAATAGTTGGTGGAAGTTTTAACCTGGGGGGCTGAAATGCAAGATTTATGTTTTACAATATTGCAAAAGAAAGACAGGTTCATTCGTAGACGGCGCAGCCAAAGGGGCTCTAGGTGCAATATTTCACACCTTTCCATCTAATTTAAAGGCGAGGAATATCCTAGTAATTGTTTGTTAAATCTACGTTGTACATTCTCAATTGCAAATCTGTCAATCTGCCGCATGTTAGAAAAGACGACAGTGCAATATTCCAGAAGTGGTCTGACATGAGTTTTAAAAATGCTTAGCTTGCTCTCTGTAAGACCGAAGGTTCTATTAATCAGACCAATCAGCCGTCTAGCTTTAGCAACCTGCACGGCCGAATGTTCGGAGAAATTAAATGTACAAGAATATTGTAATCCCAAGTCCCTTACCTCCGGACTGTTGGGGATGAACTGATCATTAATTTTAAACATTCCTGCGGGAACCTGACACTTATACATAAGGGTACAACTTTTGACAGCGGAGAATTTCATCAACCATTGGTTGCTCCATGAGTCTAGCGATAGTAAATCGCTCGTTATGCTAGCAATGGTAGAAGCTAAGGCGTTAGGTTCAAAGGAGTACATAATTTTTATGCCGTCTGCAAAAAGGAACGCAGCCCCGTGTGTGATGACGTTAAAATGTCATTAACATATATAAGAAAAAGTAAGGGACCTAGTACACTACCCTGAATAACTCCACTAGTAACTGGTCGAGGTGATGATAAACTGCCATCAACGTCCACCACCTGCTTTCGGGATGTTAGATATGATGAAAACCAACTCAGGATCGGGTCAACAATTCCGTAGGTTTTCATCTTCGCCATTAGCCTATTGTGGGATACTCGCTCGAAAGCTTTAGTCATATCGAGGAGGATTACGATCACTGATTTACCACTGTTAGTGGCCTTAGTTATTAGGTTAAGGAAGTCACTCATACAGGTGGCACACGATCTTTTTTGAAGAAAACCATGCTGTCCAGTGTTAATGAGGTTATTGTTCAGTAAATGAGTTGTGAGCTTATTTTTTATCAGTCTTTCCATAATTCGGGAAACTATAGGGGTGTGGTTCACTGGTCGGTAGTTGGTTAGGTCCTGGCGTGAACCTTTCTTAGGAATTGGGATAATAAATGATGTTTTCCAATGGGAGGGAAAACGCTACTGGTCATAGATGAATTAAAAACCTTTGACAGCAAGAATGGGATATCAGTGCCACCTAGACTAAAAGTAGCCGGTGGTACGGCATCTGGCCCGGGGTGGTATGACCGCCTAATTTTAGTTAGCTGTACTGTTAAGTCGTTTGGGTGAAATGTAACCGCTGAGAACTGTGCAGATGTCAGCGGCTCAACGTTATATAGGCATGGGGAGTCATCGGTCGTTAGAGACGAAGCAAAATAGGCACTGAATGCCTCGGAGATCTCTTGGGAGTTCGTTATATAATTGTTGTTATATATAATGGATGAGATAGGAGAACTGCACTGGCTGTTTCTCAACTTCATCAGCTTAGATAAAGCTTCGGACCCCTTGGGGTGACTCAGGGCCCTCATTTCCTGTTTTTTACTGAGGGACATTTCAATCAATTTCATAGAATGAGATAAACGGTTCATTTGCAAGAACAACGAAAAGTCTCTCGACCTAAGGAATTTGCGTTGTAGCATAGAAAGCTTCTGCTTTATTCGACAAAAACTGTTTGGTTTATCTCGTCCAGGTAGACCTTGGGTTGGGGTGATTACGTCAAGACATGCATTTAGTGTGGGGTAAAGATGATCCACCTAGGTATGCAAGCCATCAGATAAAAAGAAAGTATCCCAGTTCTGCGAGCGAATGAGTGAGGGTAATTGATTCCAGCCAGCTTGGTGGAACGGTCTTTTAACGGTTGGTTTGTGGACGGTTCGTGTTGGCACTGAAAACTCACATTTTACCGGCAAGTGGTCACAACCTGGGGTGCTGTTCACGATAGATGTGTGTACGCGAGATAATCGTACCGTAAAAATGAGATCAAGAATGCTACTGCCTCTAGTTGGGCACATCACATGTTGAGTCCATCCTCCTAAACGAATGCTGGTCAAGAAGTGTAGTAAGTGATGTGGGGCTTTCAAAGTGGACCAACGGATGCCTGGTGCGTTAAAGTCGCCGGCCACCAGTTTTGGGCCGGGTATGTCCGCAACAACGTTTAGCGCCTCTATGATAGGCAGGAAGTTGTTTTGACTAGTATTCGGGGGGCGGTAGATGCAACTAACAATGAAGTCAGAACATCCTGTAGTGACCTGTAGCCAAACTGAATCCGGCAAGTTATCGAGTATGGGGTGCTGAGATATTTTCGCCCGCATGTTTTGTCTTACATATATAAGACAGCCTCCCCCTCGCTGAGTGAGTCTATTTTTCCTGAAAGCTTGGTATCCGGTGATAGCGATATCCTCGTTTGGAGTGTTGTCTGTCAACCAGGTTTCGGTAATTAAAATAAGGTCGTAATCAGACGTGAGCAGTAATATACGCAGCATTCGCATCTTATTCACTATTGAGCGTGCATTCAGCATAAACAATGAGAACCGTTGAGTGGAGTCAAGGTTAACGTGAAGATCTTTATAGGATTCCGAAATTGCATTTGCTGAAGGCGGATCGGATGACGCAATCAGTATTCCTTGAGATGGAGTAGTCGGTAATGCGGATGGCGAAACAAGCTGAGTAGAAACACCTGGCGTGGCAGTCAGCTTGGTTTTTAAGCTAAGCTGGGTATGGCTAGTACTGATGAGATTCGTTAGATTGGAAGGAGGTCGGCGGTTGGTAAGTCTACTTAGTGCGGAACAACACCGCGAAAGATCACTATCGAGTGCTTTACTACTGGTAGATACTAGTAGCTGGGACGTAGAAATATGAGGGAGGGTTAAGTAGCTGTTAAGTGGGAAAGAAAAAGGAAGTGTAGCAGCCTCAGGTATCTTGGCACCCGCCCTAATACGGGCGGTAACACAGGTGCCCTCTTGACATCAGTAATTTGATGGGCTGTAACCTGGAGGGGGAATGTGAAATGGAAGTGGGATATACGGGTGTTGGTTGGCGTAGAGACTGGGAGATCGTGGGTACTGTTGTAAGTGGCCTGAAGCAGAGAAGGGATTCAGGGTGGGCGAGATATGTGAATTATAAAAGGAAAGAGATTCATGTGAGAAAATATTACTTAGGCTACGATATGTAGAACACTAAGGTAATCGTTTGGTATGAATGGTGGCGTTGTTGAAGAGGCCCGGAGGTTAGTATTACCGGCCTGATGAGGATGATAACCAGGTGTAGAAAACGCGATACTGGGTGGAATGTACGGTGCAACTAGTGGTTGGTGGTTTAGATTGGGGAGATAGGTCTTGAATGACGTTTTCTGGTCCATTGTTGCACTCAGTGTTGCCTCGCTTGGGGTCCTTAGCCGTTGGAAGTGTGGCTTGGTGAGTGAGTTAGGATTGACCGTAGTGTCATCAATGTGCAGTCCACCTAGTAATGATGTTTTTTGCTGGTTTGGGGGATGGCCTAGGCACCGTAGATTGCAGAGTGGCTATTGGAGCCGAGTGGAGAGATGGCAAAGATAAATTTGGGGTGACTCCGTTGATTAGTTGAGGATTTCTGGGTATGGCTGTTAAGCCAGTTAGGCGGTTCGCATCATCATCGATCGTGGCCGATACTTCGGTGATAGGTAATGGTGGAATCGAGTTAGTCAGCCCAAGAGATCAAAGCCTGCCAGGGATAAACTCCATGCTTCTTGGTTTCTTAGGCGCTGGCTGGTGAGGTGACGTTGAAATGGATATATCTAAATCGACGTCAAACATATGGGATCGACGTTCTGGTGAACATGAAGCCAAATTGATATTGTAGGCATTTTGTACATCGTCAGACTGAGGAGAAGCGGATAGTTGAGGGCGGACAATTTTTGACGAAGCTGAATGCGTGCTGGTGGACCTGGCGAATTCCCTTTGTAATGGGGTTTCGTCGGCAGCAATCTTAATGTTCTTGAACGGGGATCTCAAAGCGACGGTGGATTGGCTCTTAATGAATTGTTTAGCGGGTTCCTCATCAAGAAATTTGAACAACGCTGGACAGGATTTGCGTTGAATGTTCTTTCGTAGCCGAAAGCACTGGCAGGGGTGGTGTGCCATATTAATAGAACTTAGAAGGTTATGTTTTACTTTTTCAACAGGGATTCTGTCGGGAATATTAAATACCACAGCATTTTTTGAGTTGCTGATTCTTCGAACTGTTTCCGAGGCAATGGCGTCTATGAAGCGCCCAGCCGTGACTAGGTCTAGGGTTGACGGATTTGTTGGAGGGTCAGAGATGTACGTGAGCGGAATTAGCTTGGATAGGGTCGTATCAATCAAAGAAATGTGGCTGCTGAGATTAAGGAGATTGTGTTCTATGGTCTCCGCCTTTTTGTTTGCCCCGCCAAAAACATCGGTCAGGCTAACGGAACAAGGATTCAGCGGGAGTTTTGCGACTTTCGACTTGGCGAGTACTTTTGGTCGGATGTTGGTACGACCAACTAGTGAGGATGCGGTTTGTTTAGCTGGTAGTTTGGGCATTGCAACACTGACAGCGATTGCACTAGAGAGCTAAATACACAGAGTAGTCTTACGTTCCCCAATGTACAGGCTTACTGAAATAAAAACGTGTAACTCTGTGGCTCTGGATCAAAGAAGGTTAAAACTATGGAACTGTTGATAATGAGTCTCTGAGATTAAACGAGGACTTCTTTCAGGGAATTCCCTGAATTAATATGTGGAATTGGGTGGTAGACTGCCACACAATCGCGCACGATGGTGCCAACGTTTTCTTGTTTTAGACACAAGTTTCCCTCAGTTCATATCCTGGGAAGCGATTCAAAGACTTCTTTTGCAAGAATTATTAAATTAACTGTTTAGGTCAAGATTTCGCTTCCGGAGGAAATCCTTGGAAAGTTTTTGGAGTTATGGGACCACACTCAAAAGCCGTGATTTTTTAGTATTACTCTAGATAGCTAAGCAAAAACTATACTGATTTCCCAAGCAGCACTGCCCAACGTCTGCCCAATTGGGCTAGGGTTGGGCAAACGTTGGGCTTGCCCATCACAACGTTGGGCAACTCTATTGAAATGCGTTGGGCAGCGCCACCAGCGCCAAATTAAGCTAGGGTTGGGCATGCCCAACGTTCTAAGAAAATCGCGGAAAATAGTTCCCTCCTTTCCAAAAATCACCCAAAATTTCGTTTCACTGCGGAATCGGCTATTACAATATTCCCCCACGTTTTTAGTTCAACCACTAAGTTGCCCATATATATATAAACAAGTAAAACTGCCAATTGTAGAAGAATAAGGACAGATTTATTGTATAAAAAGGCGGTAAAAATGTACATAAAATTCCGACATTCGTTGTTGGTCATTCTTGTATTTCACGGAATCTTGTTGGGTCTTCTTACTGTTCACGGGATCTGTAAAATGAAAGTGTGGAAAGTGATGAATTAAACGTTCGTAAAATATGGAACAACCTGATTTTGTAAGTTTAACTCAGAAACGTATATACTGCACACAAAATTATGCGTGTTTTGTTATTTACCATTATACGAGGCAGCGTCTACTTGTAATAGACAAACCGTGTCACCACTTCATAGTTCCATACGCATATTGGTGGATGACATCCTGCACCATCAGTTTAAAATGAAGCAATGGTTACTCAGAAACCCTGAATGAATGGACACAACAACAAAAAATAAAAAACGACATACCGGCGTAGCCGTCTTCCTTCGCCTCGATCCCGAGCGTTGATAAACCAACGCTTAATGTGCATCTCCATGACATACCTCGGTTCATTTGCAAATCTTTCTGTCCCACGCACTGCGTCTGTTGTTTCGTGTTAATAATTGTATCGACCTACCCACTACGGCCGCGATCAACCTATGATCGTAAACCGGTTTCCGTTGCGGGCTACCTAGCCAACAACAAGTCATAGCAACCTCTTCTCCAATGCTTGCTGCCAGCATACCCCGCACCGTTTCACACAGATCTGTACAGGTGAACCGTTTGAGCGTGGCAACCTGAAATTTTAAGTTTCAAATGTAAAAGATTACCATGCTAGCATATACACTTGGGGAAGCAAGAGTGTCGTTTAGGGTTTCCAAGTCCCCCAACGATTCTTCTCGCAGCGCCTTGGGTGGAACGGCTGATACATGGGTGGCCCCCAATGCGACAGTAAGCGAGTCGAGCGCCCGTTCCACCTTGCCCAAACGGTTCTCCATATGTTGCGTGGTCACTATGTCGGTATTTAATTAACTAAAAAAGCCACTTACGCATTAGCTCACTCAAATTTTTCAAGATTTGGTTCAGTATGACTTTACAGTCAGGTGTTTCTTTGCTATCAAAAAAAGCTTAATCGCCAACTTTCAGGGTGACTACCTTCTACGGAACTCTAGTGAAGGACTGCGGTCATCGCCGGTGGGATACGACTCACGGAATACCACGGGCGATGATGTCTGGCAGTGAGCCGTATTTGATGTACTAATAGGAAAAGCTTATTGATAGGAAACGTAAACTTACAAAGCAGCTTCCATAACTCTTTGTAGCACCGGCGGCGGACTGGAAGGCAGTTCAAAATGTTTTTGTGGTGCACACAATAGTGCCGCATGCTCCTCTTGAAAACTTTCGTCAGAGGTTAGTTGCGTCGGTACCCTTACATAAAATTAACTGATAAACTTTCGTACCTTCTCCGAACTGAATACCTTTGGCCAAAGTGCGTTTGTGGCACGGTGTCGTCTGTGCTACAGGTGGAAGTGTCTTGGAGTAACCGACTTTCAAAAATGAAAGCGTCTCCAAAGTCGTCTGAGAGAATGTCACATGTAAAACGATTTACCTGTGTGAAACAACTCCACAAAGGCGTATGCCTGGACAGAGTCCGACTGTATGCGCCGGACAGAAGCATTTGGCGGTATTGCGTAAAAGTTGCAACCCGAGGCCACCTTACGCGGTTGCCGCCGACCATCCAGTTGCTGTGCACCACGGCGTAAGAATTTTCCGCCAAAAATTTTACCACCAAGTACATCTAAAAAGAAGCACATTAGAAAAGGAATAAACAAGTTCTCCTGGGTTTCCCGCCTCCAGACTCAACAGCGTGATGCACAACATACATGCCACCACAGAGAAGTTAGGCTGACGACAAATAATTTATGATACGTGCAACAAAGAAACATGAATGGTAACACTGAGCAGATTACAGGAAGCACGTACGTGCGTGTGATGAAATAGTTACAAAAATGTATGCAAGACAGGAATGCATACGTGTAACAAATCGACAGATAGAAGTAAGCACTTACATGCAATAGTGTGAACGGGTGCGTGCAAAACAGCAGGCTCTAAGCCATTCACTGAAAAAATGCACAAATAAGTTGACCGTAAAGCTTGTGTAAAAAAATCTCCCAGGACATTGAAGTACTGAAAGTAAACCTCATCGTTCAGAACATTAAAAATCATTGCTGGTTTGCCATTTATTATCATAACGTTGTCCGGACGCACGTTGGAAAAAATACCCCGTTTGTCAAACAGGAACAGGGGGTTTTACTCATACGGGGTATTGGTATTAGAGTGTCGTCCACGGGGAGCGTTCCTTACTGCTGAGAACAGGTACTTAACTCGTGTAAACGCTTGTACAACTGTTCTGCTGGTTTTGCAGGCCCCTTAATCAAGTGCTTAAGCTTGCCCAAATGAGATTCATATGGGAAGCTGGAGAAGTTGTCCAGCGTTCCGTGTATCCTAACATCCTCAGCTAGGTGGGTCAAGCAATGCGCGTTGTAAACAATATGCTCGGGGCCATACAATGTTGCCATTTCAAAAACACGTAAAACACCTTGGGCAAAATCCAGCATGCGGTTATGTAAGACGGGACGCAAAAAGATGTGTAGTGAAATAAATAAAAGTAAAAAAATGATTATATAAATCAGAAGGTAATTAATCACGCAGACATACGGGGCCAAGATATAAGAGGAACTGGCGGAATTCCGTTGCCTTCCGGCGCTCAATGTCAATTGTGTGACGGCATTTACGCTGAAAGTCACACGAAAGAGAAGTGTGTGTTCGTAGGATTCGATCGCCTAGTTCCTCCGCGGCCGCGCGACTTAGACGGTAGCTTGATGAACGGCTACCCTTTAGCCAGGCGGTAAGCAGTCATTGGGTGACCCCGAGACATACTAAATGCATGTAGTCCAACGGGAAAGTAAGTACCATATCTACGGACACGGACAGAAATGGACTGTCACCGATGTGATGGCGACGATACTTTCGAGCGCGAAAGTTTCCATCCGTACGTGCTCTAGCTTCAATGATGGGGAACGTCATCCTTCCATCAATGTACACTCCGCGTTGGTTACATTTATCACAGCCAAAATAGCCAGCAGGGCCTTTGACTTGACGAACAAAAGCTCTAGCAGGTGTATCACAGACAATGGCTAGCAAATGACATCGTTTAAGAGCATTACGATAGCTGAGGCCATTTTGTAATATGTCCTTCAACTCTTCTAAAGTACGATGCATGTACTCATACAGGTTTTGCGGTTTTTTTGAGCCGCAATAAACCCCGACATTCCCGATGGGCGTACTTGCCGGCCGCATCACCCGTGCTCAAAATTGGCCACAGCTGGATAGTAGATGACCGATAAATGGACATTCCGTCTACATTTAGCTGAATATCCACAGAATCCGGTACGGCAGCCATGCGTTTTATGCAGATATTCAAGCCGTCTTTCAACCCAAGATGGATGTTCACACCGCCGTCAAACTGGATCTTTTGACGTAAACGTGGCGTGTGACAAATTGTACGTGGATCGCATGGGATGCCAGGAATATACCGACTTATGAATGACAGCACGCCGCGTCGCTGTTTCAAAGTCAAATTGTAGTTTGGATTTAATTAAATCGATAAACGAATTGATGTGATGGTTCAGTTATTCCCGTGAATTGTTCGAGAATCGACAATGGTTTCACAAATGGAGTCGCCAGAAATATTTTTAGTTAAACTTCATACCTAATTTCCTGGAAAGGTCTTGTGCTGATATTTTACGATCTCACTGTGGGGTGGCGACAGGGAACAGACGATCACCAAAAGAGCTGAGATAGCTAAAGAACGCTGGGTATTTTAAGGTTGGGCTCGCAAAGGGCTATTTGTAGTAGCAATAGATCTAGATTTCCAGGTATAGGGTTTTGTAGATTTCTCGCGGTAATAAATTACGGACGCACAATGGTGTGTCGCGGTTATTGTCACGGGCAATATGACGCTTAAGTGTGGATAAATGTTGCTACTAAATGTGACCCAAAATCAAGCCTTAACGAAGGAAAAAGGAAAAATTTGAGACAACCTGATTCATGCGCCTGGCCGTTGAATATGCTGTTTGACTCATGTCTCGAACAAGATGGCTTGCAGCAGAACTGGCCCAAAGTGACGGTCGTCCCAATCCATAAAGCCCGGGATCGAAAACCCCTTTGTAACGACCGGTCGTGGAAAATCCCCCAAAAACACAGCAGCTTCCACATTTCCCTAACATCACTCACTTATTCACATTATTGACCCGTTTTATGCATTGGTTAACTTTACGGACCAAAGCTTGTCTGTTTGCGCCCAGCGCGTCTCTCTGTCATATCTTTGTCCTGGACCTGCGTGACGCACGTGCTCCTATCTTGTATGCCGCAGTTTAATTCTCGTTTTTTGAGACCTTAGGGTTGCATAATTTATGTTTGCATCTGCTTCGTGTCATTGTTCGTCTGATAATCTAGTAAAGTAGAATTTCATGGATAATCGCCCTTTGATTTCGGGATCCGTTGTGAATTCGGCTAAGCATTTCTCATAAGCGTCTTACAACCGTCTCAACTACAGAGCCCACAGTTTACCGGCGGTATTACTGAAGGCGGTGGAGTGTGTCTTGCGAGAGAGCATTACTAGCCACATGTCTGCCCACAGGTTGATTGCGACAGACCAGCACGGTTTCGTTCATCGAGGGTCCTGCTTCTCATACCTCACCTGTTTGATAGACGAGCCTACCAAAAGGTTAGACCGGGGGGATGGAGTAGAAGTCTGTTACCTCGACTTCCAAAAGGCACCTGACCCAGGTCACCACCGTTTGTTGCTGATGATTTGCAATGCTTTCGGTGTCTTCGAAGATCGTTGCGTGGATCAACAGGTCTATCAAGGGCAGAACTTCTCGATTCAAAATGGAGGATGGAATCTCCTCGTAAGGATATTCGCTGGGCGATGTGCCTCAGGGCTCAGTCTTTGGACCTATGTTGTTCATCCTGCCTATAAACGACTTGATCATGGGCTTGGAAAACCCGTGCTTCACTTTTGCAGACGAATGTTAGTTGGCCTCATAGCAGCCGATTTCACGCAACGGGACTTGGATACTGTGCATCGTTGATCGTTGGTCTGGAAACTACCAATAAATGCCATTGGGCGTATCCACTTAGTGGGTGGCAAAGTCGCCCAACCGACTACGAACCTTAGGGAGGCAAACAAGAGGGCTGGAATCACAAAAGTTACAAAAGCAAGGGACCCTAGGGCACACGCGTCGGAAAACCTCTGACCTCGAGAGCAGAGCCTTGTGACCAATAAAAAAGCCTCCAGGGTGCTTTACAGGCTTATAAGAACGGTTGCTTCCAGAAAACCCTGGGCTCTGTTGCCGTACTACAGGACTTTTTTCCGGCTACTTTGTCTAGGCCTGGCGACCCTTCTCAGTGAAGTACACCAAGGTTTCCCAACGGGTTCATCGACGCTTCACAAGGTGGTTCGCTAACCCGAGGGGCCTACCCACGAGCAGAGACTCGAAGCTTTGAGCTTCTTCTCGCTGGACAGCAGGAGGCGTGGGGGAAAACTCATAGAGAATCTGAAGACCTTCGAGGGGTATGTTAATCTCCGAGGTCTGACCACGCCACCGTTTCCCCTGGGCCATCGTACGGCCCCGTGAGGGCCCCCACCGAAGTTGACGAAGGAGAGTTTTAAGTCGCCTGAGGGAAAATTCACTCACCGTTGGGGTTGTAAGCGACTAAAACCGACCCCTGATGGAAGTTCTTACGGCTGGAAAGGCTGTGGAGTTTAAGCTTTGGCTGGACTGCTGCTGGGACGGTGTTTTACGAAACCAGCATATAGATAGCTGCCCTACCTATCATTCCTCTTCGCTTCGCCCGTCCAAGTTACCGTTTCAACTGCTGTGCTTCCTCGGTTTGCGTTAGTTTTTTCGTTCTCACCCTTCGACATCGAAACTTCACTACCTCTTCCGCTTCCTCTCGCGTACTACCGTTCTACCGGCACGGTCCCACATCTTGTTTCACCACTCCCAATCTTCCACCTCGTAGCTTCTGTCCCTGGAGTAGGTGGGGGCTAGCTGCAAGTAACCGTGGAACAGTAGTTCTTTGAGACCCCTCAGAGGGGGGCACAGCTGAGAAATGTCCCCCCTCAGTGTACCTTTACCAGAACGCCGTCGAAGCTTCTGTTTCTTCCTTTTGTCGTGGCAGCGAGTGACCCAAGGAGGTCAAGGTGCAAGAACCTGGACAAGCTTTGTGCTCCACAGACTGGGTTCAGCGACTGGATTTGATTTGATTTGAGCAGCCAGGCTGGAACTTTTATTTCGTTCGTTTTCCAGATTCTGACCATCTGACTTCACACCCCTGCCTTGCCCCGTGGATCAAATTGGGGCAGTTTCATTTTCCACCTAATAACACGGACCACTGTTTATTACCTCAAGTAAAGTATCAATGATCCCATTGGATTTACCAGAATTTCCATCCAACTCGGTGCACCTGAAATGCCGAATCTACTCCGCAAAACCAAAAAACACTGTGGTGGTCAATTTTCCAAAATCCCATCTCTGGTGTCATCAGTCGACTACTTACCGGCACTTACAGCCAAAAATTAGTTCTCCTTCCCTTTAGGAAGCCTGCCTGCTTCATCTCAACTTCCCTGGCTCAGTGGGTCCGAGTAATCTTTCGTCAACCAATGACTGCATCTTTCGAATGTATATGCATGCTCCGCACTCTCTAATGCCGTTCCTTTCATCATATGAACTTTCCACTACTCTGTGACTTTTCCCTAACCGATTTCAAGGCCCACCGGCACTTACCGCGCAAACTTTTGTCAGTTTATTTCATTCAAACAATTAGATTTTTTTCTGTCGGTGTGACTTGCCCCTCCCCCCGTTAAAATTTTGTAAATATTTTATCCTACTGAGCAATTTTATACACCCTGATCCTGTCTTTATCAGCGCACCTCAACCACGGTTGAGAAATATACCATTACCATTGCTATCGCCTCCTTATTCAGCACACAAACAGGTGCCACAAGAGCCATAGTGGATTCATGCTTCTAACACTGCACGATTTGGGTAACCATTGAGCTCGTTCATTGGGGTTTGTTGTTTGCTTCACACAACTTTCACTGTCTCCGGACATCAAAAACACAAGCGAGGAGGATTGAACGGGCCTGAATACTGCAGAAACTAGTCGCCTTAATGGGATCTTCCACCAAGCCCCGCTAGAAGCCAACGCCTGACCACAATCACAGGGGCCAGCGGGAGAGGCTTGAGATCATCGCGAATAGTCTCCCAAGGCAAATACTTGAGGTTGGCACCAGGTAAAAGTCCCAGGCCGCGGAGGCAGATCAAAGCAGCCGCAGATGCGATCAGCAGGAAATTTTTGGCATGGAACTACCACTTTCTGTAGGGGGCCTCAGGTTTTTCCCTTTCGATCTACCGAGGCTTTGGCCAGGCAGCCTCTGGGGTATTGCGCGCAACCCTGTGCTTCATACTACCGGAAGGGCATAAACCGCCTGATGAAAATGCAAAGGTTGGCCAGTTTAGTGATGACAGGGCGGGAGCGGTTGGGAAAGCGGCCTCTCCGTGCTCCGTTCCTGATTTCCGTCAAACGGCGGAGCATTCACTTTAGTCCAGTATAAAAAAAGGTAGTGGCGTGACTGCCGGACATAAGTCGAGGAGGGCTTCTCTGTCTAGGCCTCAAGAAAAGCACGTGTTGTCATAGACTTAGATTGAAAAGACAGTACTCAAGGCTCTTGATAAGGGCAAAAAGCTCCTCAGATAGAGTGAAAAGCATTCGAAAGAAGCGCCCGGATGTGGTAGTACTAAACACAGAAGCTCAATCCTCTAGGAAAGCAGTACACCAGAGTAGCTAGGAAATATACCCAAATTACGTGGGTTAGCCTTGAGGTCAGAAGAAAGTCACTGACTGTTTCCCAAGAGCTGATACTGCACAAGAATATTATTCTTTCAGAAGAAAGAAAACATCACGCAGAGCTGGAAGCTATGGAAGCAAGTCGGCTGCACGGCGATCCAGGCGCACGATTGGTTCTGGTCACGGAAAGTCCTATGCAAGCTGAGCTGAACCGTCTCTATACAATCCAGTAGGAGTGGTCGACACAAAACTTGCTATCGTCTCGGGAGTAGAGCTCAGGAACCAGGCAAGACTAAGCAGTATCAGTAAACTGAGCTACGGAGCTAATCCGGTGATGTTACGCTCCAACAGCTGTAGAGTTAGAAACAAACAGACGGAAGTCTTGAGGGCCGCATGGGAGCATAAGGTGTCAGTATTTGTCGTTCGGGAAACGACATTCGGGGGAAGATCATGGGCCAGGACTAATACACGACAATCAAGTAGCCCATATACTGGGCAACCAAACCCCCTGGAGGCTCCGGCCAAAACTTGAACTCGATATATCTAGCTGTGTAAGATCAGGACCGTCCTCTTGTGCAGAATGGTTAATGGATCCTAACTAAACTAGTTAAGGAAGCACTAAAATCCGAAAAAGTGAGTGGCCTTGACCTATCTCACGTTGACCAGTCCGCCGAAGTACTTACGCCGAGATGGCAGGAGGGCGCAGATTGGCTGCAGGCAAATGCGTTGCACCAGCACGTTAGAGAAGATACCAGATGTGGTTCTGGAGGCGCGACAGCCTTGCTGGATTCGGCAATAACGAACCTCGCAGAAGGCGTTGCCAAAAACCAACGCCGAGGGATGCAGATTGAGAGTGATCCTGCGTGTTGCACGATCACCCTGTTCAGGCTGCAACCCGAGGAAGCCTCAAGACTAGTTCGGAACTTCGGTATTGTGGATGTAGATAAGGCTCGCTCTAAAGTAGTGGAGCTGATGTGGGAAGCAGTGAAGGAATTTATTGTCACGGGACGTGAAAATGCACAACAGAGATCACTAAAAGCCCCAAGAACGAGTTTGAGCCTTTGAAAGAGGGAAGGGGGTGGAGGGGAGGGGCAAACCACGGTGGTGGAAGGCCGCAACAGCCAAGGCCAGGTAAGCCGGTAAGCCTAACTAGGATTCCGTGTAAAGTCCCTCAGAAGATCATCCGGGAAGACGTCCTTCAGGACTTACTGGAGCACTCCTTGCTAGGTACAGCTAAGCTTGGGTCTTCATAGAAACGATCTCGTATGACCAACCTCTTGTGCTCTACGGATGAAGGGCCTAGATGGGATGGTGGGGGTTAACAGGTTTTAGTATAATGCCCTCACTTGAGCGGGGCCTTTGACTCAGTTAGTCATCCTCTTTTGCTGAACAAGATGGGGACATTCTGTGTAGATGGACCGGTGCGTGGGTGGCTGACGGACTCTCTTTCCCGTAGGACGTTTTTCGTTGAAGGTGCGTACAGGTGCCCTGGTTTCGTGAAGGTAACCACTGGTGCATAGCAAGGATCCATCTCAAACCCAATACTATTCTTGTTGCGAGATAGAAACTTGGCTTTTACCCTTTATTCACATGGTTTCATTTTTCTGGGTGGCGTAAAAGTTGTAGGGTCTGGGGATGGGGGCGATTTAGGCAAATGTAGTGAGCAGGATTTTAGCGGCCATATTATTGTCTGATAACTGCAAAGGCAGGACCCTGTTTAAACACTTACTGAGCCTGTGCGCTCATGCAGTTTTCTGCCTTTTTGTATTTTTTTAGGTCGAACAGGAGCAACTCCCACGGAGGGCGCTGTTCTTTGCACACTGCAGTTTGGTAGCCCTGCCAGTATGACCGTGTGAAAACGGGAGGTTCTGTTAATTAAGTGATTTGAGGCTGGGCGAACAGCGGTGATTCTGTGAAATGGCCTGCCCGACGAGTAGTCCCGATGAACCGAATACTCCTAGTTTTTGTGATAAAGGCGTATAAAACACTGCTGACTTTGTATTTGTTTCAGGGGGGAAGTGTAGTGGGCAGGCCGTTGGCAGTCATATTAGTGTTTGATAAATATGGGCGTAGAATCCCGTCGATGAACTTAATGGGTCTGTGTGCCCATGGAGCTTTCTGCTGTTTTGTATTTTTGAAGATAGAACACGAGCAACCCGCATAGAAGGCTTTGATCCTTGCATACTACACAGGGATATGGAAACCGTCCTGGACTGAGCACAATCAAGTAGGCTTAAGACATCGGGATCATTGTGACCAGTGATTTCAAGTTGCGAAACCATTGCGGTGCTGCTGCACATAAAGCTTATGGTGAGCTTTTCAGACTGCGATCAGCACTGCTGTGTCGGAAGCCGAAGACGCTTCTACCAGTTTACGTGAATATAGTTCGATCTCACTTAGAATGTACTGTGCAGGTTTAGCGACCCCACTACGAAAGAGGCACTGCCTGCTAGAAGAAAGTTCAACTTCCTAGGACTCGAATGATTGAGGAGCAGGGGGGCAAGAAGTAGTAATAGAAAATCCATGATCTCGAACCTCGCTCGCTGAACAGCGTGAGACTTGGGGGATCCAAGGGAAAAATTCTGAGTTGTAAATGTTTTCTGGTATTGGGCAGGAGTGTCTATCCCAAAAGTCTTTGGGTTCTCGGGCAAGGGGACAAGGGAAGAAGCTGACGAAAGTTCAAACTAGGTTGGCGATCAGATAGCTTTTCAGAAACAAGGTACTGATCACTTGGGACAGTCTGTCAAATAAAATCATGGGTCTACATTTCTTCTCGGGGCCCCAGATTGTAAGTGGAAAGAGATTTTCCCTCGTCGTGGGTTTCGAGTGCTTTCACCAGAGGGATGGAGGGTGCCTCCATGGTCCGTTTGTATGTCGCAGTATACTTTTCTGTTTGACGCACGCTCCCAAGCAGCACGACCGTCACCTAAGCGTCACCTGGGCGTCGCGTGAATGTATCCTGGCCGTCCCCTGAGAGTCCTTTGACCGTCGTCTGAGTGTCTTGTTTGAAACAAAAAAGGACACTCAGGTGACGGTCGGCGGAGTTTCAGGTGACTGTCAGGGGCGCTCAGGTGAAGGTCACCGAAAATGATGAAAAACTGAAGCAGTTACTACCAAATACTTTGTAATTTTAATTTGGATTTATTACACCTAAACACAAGTATCCCTTCCAATTTGTTTGCCAATATTCCGGAGTGTAATGAAAATTCGTCACGAGTGTCCCAATGACCTCGATCACAATTCCCCATACACCACTAAGCAGAACTGATTCCCAAAGTACATGCAAAAGCCAGATGTTGTAAAACGGCTACTATATTAGAAAATCAAGTTCATATAAACGTCTTAATAAACGCAGTTGTATTTTGCCAATTCCATGTATGCTTGTAAACAGCAATTACCAACGAAAGGTTGTTTTTCGTCCACATGTTTTCGCCATGCACTTTGCAGATTCTGAAAAGAAAGAAATGAGAGAAATGTTTATTGAACCAGGGTTGTATAAAGTGTGGTAATAATCTTCAACGTTACTAATGAACCTATCGACAGGTTAATTAAAGGATAATAAATGAACACTGATTGAATCACAACCGACCTCACCTCCGTCGGTTTGTACCATGACGTCTTCAGAAGCTGAATCAGTGCTCATAACCTCATTCGGCCTACACCACTGTGTTCAAAGTGGTATTTTTTCGTTGGCGAAAGGATTGTAGCCTCAGGAAAACTGCCCTTGGTTAGAGCACTTCCAAATACAGAATGAGACAACACAAGGTCACACGCAACGACAATTATTCTGCAAACTTTTGAATTTGCAAATGAATATTGCCGAGGAATCCCAGCCAAGTTAGTTTTTGCAGAGGACAATCCCTTAAATCGCACAGCTCGTTCGTAACATCGGCTTTCAGTCGGTTCGTTTAAAAGCCATTTTACACGGATCAAAACAGAATTGAAAGAAAAGGAAATCGACGGTCGAAGCAAATTACTACGCTGAGTTGGCTTTTAATTTAAATATTTTGGTTTGATTCATTGAAATACCCTGGAATAACTCCTTATAAATCACTCCATTTTAAGTTCTCGAAACGGGTAAAATAAAGAGAATTGTTTGGATAATCACAAGTCGAGAAAAGGAAAAAATGGAGCATCGTAAAACCTAGTTCGGGGAAGTGACATAAATTACGGAGGCATATCCCGTATTCTAAACGATAGATGGAAGCCGCCGGGGGACCGGTTAGAAACTACTCAGAAGCCGCTCGAAAAACGATCAGCGTGATAGTGAAAACTACTCGAAAATCGATCAAAAGCCGATCAGTTTTGGAGAGATTTTCCTACAACAGCCCTAACTCAGTGGTTGCATAATCTGAAGCAAGCATTCGTCGACAGCTCTTGTCCCTGTGGCAAACAGGAATGGTAACTGCGATTCCCCGAATTTTAAAAACGGAATTTACTATTTGTTCGTAAAAGGTTTCACCCTCCAATCGTTCATTTCATCTGCAGAACTCCAAGGTTTTCCGCACAGGAATAACGCAATGCAACGGCTGCGCTGAGGCGCCCGCATTGTTCGTATTTGCAATCTGCAGTCTATCATCCTCTAACGTGTTCTGTATCTCGACAACACGAGTTATGAGAGAGCTCATCACAGCTGCAAACACTGGACGCAAAATCAGAACTTGAACACGCAAACCAGATTTTTCCCACAAGTGCTACTTTCGGAAACTTCGTCTTTTACATTTGTTATCTTCGATACCATTTCCTTCTCACTGGGAACATAAAATCACTATTTATATCAAACTTGCACGTACTGAACAGTGTCTTGCAGCGTCTCTCATGGGGGCTGATGTAACTGGTATCACTGAGTGCGTCATAACGCAGGGCCAGAGGAACCAATGAAATTAATGGATACGTACATAGTGATAACTGGACACAAGTCATTTGTCTACGGTTTTCAAGCGTTCACTTACTTGTCGCGCGCCGACAACATCTACAATGTGTCTGCATCTCGAACTAAGTCCATGAAAAGACCGAATAATCGTCGTACGATTCCGAGACTAAAGCTGTGTAGGTAGGATTTGGGAAACAGGGCTATCATCCACAGCCAGTGGTTCAAACGAGGGAATGCCAATATAGTGACTGCCCTGATGACGACTTCGAGAAGCAACATCACAATGCAACCTTCCGGCGGAGTAAGGGGAACTGAGCCACGATGTGGGCATCAGAGACAGCTGTATGAACTTTTTAAGTATTGTCTTTCACTTAGCCAAACATGTACATATCAACCGGAGTCAACAATTTTCTTTTGGATCCCGTTTGGTGACCCCAGAAACGACCTCGAATTCAATGGCAAATCAAGCCTTAATTGTCTCAGAGCTCGTAATAAGACCCTAATAAGGGCCATCGACGGGTACATTTGTATCGCAGCTTGCCTCACAACATCCATGGCGAGAAGAAAGGCCGAAAAATATCAATTCACAAACCAAATTACGTTCTGCAAGCCTGCTCGTTATTTTGTGCGATGTCTTAAATCAACTTTCCCTACTTCAAATGGTAATTCTGTTGCACACGATGTGGATCACCATGAGGTTCCCGTTTGTGAAATTAGTAGCAGCCAAATCCTTTGATGCTGACTCCTTAATTGGAACGCACCTGGTATTACTCATCGCGTTTCCACAAATGTCTATATTTAAAAGTTCGGTATGTGTTACCCAACAGCGGAAAAGGTAGCAGCAACTAGGATTTGATCCTCCCCAATTGTTACAGGCGAGTCGTTCGTTGTTACAGGACTGTCGATGTTATGAACGAAATCATTTGACTCGTTACTCGTTGAACCGGAACAATGGCCTGAAAAATTGTAACAAGCTTCATAGCAGCATACTTTTGCATCACCATTCCAAATGAAGGGAGGGAGTGAAATTGGCCGATCACTATTGACCCTGTGGACTACGATCTGCTTCTTGCACCTCCATATTGTAGTTCTGGAATAGCCATCAATTCGTGGTGTGTTTTTCCGTATAAAGATGGGGAGGTGAGTGGGAATATATCGCGTATACCCATCAGAGAACCGTAAAAACTGACTAAACTCGATGTAGTGCCCAACAATCTTGCCGAAACACCGAAAACGGACAGCCACCGCCAGAAACTGGCGGCCACAGTGATGATGCGTTGAAAAAATGGGATAACGAAATCCATAGTACACAGTTAACTGGGCAATAAATGTCTATACTAATTATCATCATGGTTTTTAATCATGAAATACTGCCATTGAAATTTGTCTGCATTCACGATTAAAGAGATTTTTGTATCTTGATGCAGTCTGAGTCAAACCAATAAATACTCCGAAATGAGGCTTGGATGAAGTCCTCATTGGGAACTTTTTGCACTTGAGGAGGATTTTTCGGTGCTTCCATGGGCTTCGATTGTTTCTGGGGGCATTGCACTGATTTCCTGCGACCGTCCCTTAGGGCACACTCAGGTGGCGGTCCATTGTCCCTTTGTGCTGCCTGCTCTGTCCCAGTGAAGGCTCACGATGCATAATGTCTCTCAAAGGGGATATGCAGTGAGGTATCATGTCTCCCTATTATGTTGAGCGGGATGCAGTGAAATACAGTGTGAAATGGCGGTTGTATAGAAGACGTTCGAGAGCGGCTGGTGAACGTGTCTCCTATTGGGTCTAGCAGCGGAATACCAAAGTTATCCCCTCTATCGGACTAATAGAGGAGACGCAAGTCGGTTTATGGATGCGAGGCGTATTCTATATATATTGGCACCGAAACAGCACCGATACGAAAGTTTCACCGGACGGAAGACGAAACACAACGGCTGAGCAGAAAGCGAACCGCGAGCGCGTGCAATCGGCGACCGACCGAAAGTGAAAGTGATTCAAAACGAGGTCAACGGAAACCTCGGAAAAATCAGTCCAGTAAAAGGTAAGCAACCGGACAGCCCTATGAGGTCTATATCAAACGTCAAAAATAGATTCAAATTGGTGTCCAGAAAATAGTCATTTTCCCAGACCGATCGAGGTCACTAGATGTGCATAACTTGTGCGCATACCATGCAGAGGAATTGTGGACGTACCATTGGTCGTTATCACTACCTGTCCTGTGCAAACCGATCTGAACTGGCCTATCATTGTTCGTTTTTCCGCTTGCATGACCTTGAGAAAGATACTGAGTATAAATACTCTTCGACGCTTTCGAGTTCCTGTTGTCACAGTCTTGCGCGTTTGTGTCACGAGATGGTTTCCCTAAGCTGTGGCTACAAATGTCTCCAAGCTATCCTGGTTATGATGAATATTGTAGTCGCCGTAAGTAGTTACACATTTCCGTCATATTGGTATACAGATTTGTGGGACAGCCTTGATCATCGTTGGATCAGTTGCGGAGATTAACTTCAAGAGATATGGAACTCAGGATGATGTTTATTTGAGAGCATTCATAATCTTCATTATTGCATTTGGGTGTTTCATCTCGCTTGTGGGCGTATTTGGCTTCTGTGGGGCTTGTAAAAAGAGCGTTGTTTGTCTCACTTTAGTAAGTTTAATTGTTACGATCTAAATTCAGTATATAATCTTTTTACTAATCCTCATAATTGCTGGTTTGGCTGCCGGCATTGCCGGCTTCGTTCTGAAGAACAAAGTAAGTTGAATATGATACATCAAATATATTCAACACAAATATTTTCAGGTCAAAGAGTACGTGACGAAAAGCATGACAGAAGCCTTTGACAAATATAAAGACCCTTCATACCAAAAGATTATCGACACCATTCAGAAAGACGTAGGTTTCTTGCAGTCAACCTACTTACTACAATTTCAGCTCAAATGTTGTGGCGCTAACGGAACATGGGCAGGTCCGGGAAGTACACCAACTTCATGTCAAGGCTCTGATGGACAATTTTATAATGACGTAAGTTTGAAAATCATTGCAATACTTGTGTGGTACCTAATCTGCTAATTATTTATTAGTTTGCTGATTAATCACCACAGTTATTTTAAAATAACTTAGTAGTTATTGCTACTGAGTGTGACGGACGATGGTTAATCACATATTATCACATTATATCGGATTACCAGTATACGAACTGGCGTCTATTGTCAGCGATATGTCACTAAACTATTGTTTTCTCGGTTGACTAATGAAGTTCTATCGATAGCACCAAATGAAAACAAAGAAAAGTTATGAAGAAGACAGATAATTTGTTCGTAATAGCCCCATGAACTTATCATTTGTATTGTTATTTCTCAGCGGATTTTGAAAAAGACAAATATTTGTATCAATAACCATGACAGCATTCCTATAACTCACGGTTTCTAGTTTTGAACAGCATATAACTGTTTCTTCAATCATTCTTCAACAAATTCCTGATTTCTAGGATAACTGAACTGACAATATTGCAGTTGGGTTGCGAAATAAGTTTCAGTGAGTCCAAAAAAGCACCAAAAAGTGATATGATAGGCTCCAAAATATTCATATTCGTAAATGATGGCCATATATTCTGGATTCATGCTAATCCATGTTTTTTTCAAAACGTTGGCCTCACTTAGAGGACGTCCGTAAAGTTGCCGATTAGACAACATATTGACCCGGTCAAACGTTTAAGGACTCGGCGTTCTTAAAAATATTTTTAAAAACTGAAGATTTCTGCCGAAATTCTAACAGCAGAGGACCCACAAGCCTCAGGTATAGTGTTTCGCCTTTTGGATAAGAAAACCCTAAAAATAAAGTGTGTAATTATCGGAAAATTCTTGCGGACCATAGCACTGTCGATTTTACCATACCCATTCAACTTTAGAAAAACTGATGAAGTATGACAGCTGTAAAAGTGTGTGAAATAAATTGATTAGATAGAAGGGGTTGTTGAGATCATTTTAGTTATTCTAACGTTACGCTGTTATTCAAAAAGGAGCGCACAGTTTCATAGATCAGAAGGCTTTGTATTTACCAGTAAATGAACTCATTGCTGTTATCAGATCAATGGCTGAAAAGACACATTTCCAGAAGTTCTTTTACTTTCTGCGGGTAACTGTTGTAGTCTACATCCATTCTTGGTGCAACTATTTGCCTAACTTTTCTCTATATTTACTTCATTTTTAAAGGGTTGCGTGAAGAATGTTCAAGAGTTCCTGAAGAAAAACATATTGATCGTAGCCGGCTGCGTCTTTGGATTTGCTCTGATTCAAATACTCGGTGTTGTATTTGCAGCTTGCGTTTGTCAAGCAATCAAGCGGGGTGAAACGGCATAGGTGCTATCGAAAACAAATGCCGTAATATCCTTACTACCAAGAATATATCATGTCTGAATCCCTATTACTGCTTCCATTTGTCAAACATGAAAATCGTTCCACATTTTAAAGTAATTCTAACAATTTTATTGTTTATTGAGACCCTTTTCAGCTAAATCTTTTCTCAAACTCTTCTGAATTTGAGCTGGTTGGTTTTTCACGTGCGTGATATCCAAGATATATGCTTTTATCTCTAATAAAACTGCTTTAAATGGAATTTTATTCTTGCGTGCATTGTGGTATTTTAATTTCCATTTGCTGCTTACTTTTGAGGGTTAGGCCGACTCTTGTACTGAAACACATTATTGTTAGTTGTCTTTTGAAGCAATGTCCGATGATTCTTTACTCATTTTTAACAAGAGGCACGCTACAGAATTTATGTACGGACTGCCAACCATTAGTTCAAACAACAGATGAACGCATGTCCAAACATAAGAAGGGATAAAATGGAACTTTTGGTTCGAAACCATCAACACTTCTGCGACGACTGGAAACTTACTCAAGAACTGGCACTCCTTGCAATAAACGTATTAAATGCTACGGTCAAAAATTAGCTTTTCAAAGGACTGATTAGTTGGATAAGAACTCTAGCAGAAAATGTACTCTGAGCCATCGCTATCTGCTAGCATACAGATATAAAACAAAAAAGTAATGTCACTAACGGTCAGCAGATCTGCTGTTCTGCAAATCAGCCGTTTTACATGGTGCCGAGCTTCAGATCCCTGTGATTGGTAACAAGTGCATTGGAGTCGTTATGATCTAAAATATACTCGGAAACAATGAAGTGGGGATATTCCGGAACAGTATCAGAAATAGTTATAGTGAAAGAATCTGAATTATATGCCTTTGAAGCATAGAATCCCCGATCAATCTCTTATACAGTTCAATACAGGCAATACAACGGGAGGGTTACAGTCCACTCTGTCGACGACGAATGACCTCGGTTGATTTAAGACTTAGCAAGGTCATTTGAAACATTGTTAGTAAACAACTTTTGAACGACTTTCTAAACGTCCAGTGAGTGGATGTTCTGTAATGCATGAGGAAAGTAGCGACACTTTAGTCGAGCTCATTGAATGTGCTGACATGCAGAGACGCAAGTATACTGCTGAAAGTACAAACAAGTTTTCAGCTACTCTATTGGAAGACAAGTGACGAGGTGGGGGTTGTACATGTTCTAAACCCAAGGATTTCAGCTATTCAGCCAACCTTTGCACCTCCAACGTGCTTCCACTGTCGGTAATATTAGTACCTAGAAAAACTTCCTGACTAAATGCTTTCCGTGAGCTTGTTTTTAGGAAATCAGCATGAGAAGAAGTACTGAAATACACTTTTGGCTAACAAAAATATGAATCACTACTAACCAGGACTTCGTGCCTGTTTAAAAATGAACCGTAATAACCAACGCAAATATGGTGCCAAGGCTCTAAAGATTAGCCATGGCGTCCATTTTGATGGCTGTATGTGAAGATTCACGCCAGTTCTTGAAAACGTCACACCAGGTTTTATTTTACTATGGGCTTCAGCAAGTAAAATTAGGCAAGACTTCGGTTTTTCAATATTCGGGCGTCCCAAATGCGAATCTTGCAATCCACAGGCAAAATAATGACGCTGCTGGGGCATAAAATGCCGAAACACAGTGTAATTTATTCGCTTAGTTGACACAATTCAGGAAATCGGGGTAGAAGGTCCACTGACCAGTATAATCAAACGCAAGATGTGACGGCATGGTATTCATGCTTCGTTTCACGAAATAGATCTGGCTGACTGATAATTGGCAACTGTGATTGGGCAGTCCGCTTTGGAAGTGTCTTCCGGAGTGGCGTAACTGGATAGGTTATCCGCATACAGAATGCATTCTGCTTTGTGATGCGGAATGTCTCAAACGTAAGCCGATATTAAAAAATTTCATGGGGAACCCTGGCTACCGACGATTTAGTCAAGAACAGATGGAACCTATAGATAACCTCTAGCTAGTCGTGGTCAGCGGCGATGGTGAAATGACTGCCAAACCAATTTCCGTGCGAACGTGTACCGGCTCAGTATACAGCAAATGCTCCATACTGCGTCTGTGAACATTAGCGTCCAGTGAAAGTGAGTTGACGAATAACTCTCCTGCTATTGACACAGGTAGGAGACACGTCCGTGACCACAGCTGAAAACACTTGTAAGAAAAAGTTGCAATCTACATCGCTGATGGAAAAAACCGTGAACAAGACTAGTAAACATCATTCATCCAACGAAGACCACTGAAACGTTTGCTGAGTGAATGGATGGAATAAAGGTGCGGTTTTAGTAGTAAACGTCTGAATAAGGTGAGAGTAACGCTGAAAAAGGCTTAGTAGGAAACAATTCAGCAAACAATTTTAGAAAATGTTCATTGGATAACGGCAAAACTACTGAGGTTAGCAAGAAAACCGTGAGCGGTAAAGAAATAACATATAAGATATCAGAAGTGCTGATAGCCATATTTTATTTGAGAAATCTGCCCAGCAACAAAAACAAACGGACAAAGTGCAAAGTTTTAGTAGTAGCGCGGAAAATAGTTATCACATACTCAAGCACACATGCAGTGAGAGGAGTGTGTAGCCCATAGCCTCAAGAGTACACTGCACCATTGGGACAACCGGCAACCGGACCTTGAGAAATGGTGTGAATAACCACTTCAGTCCTCAGTAGGTCAGGTGTAGTAACTAGACGGACAAGAACGGATTGATGTCTACCACCAAAATTACCGGTGCTGGCGAGGATTCCGCCCGCACACCTCCAAGGTGATGATTAAACGTTCCAAACCCATCGACCACCAAAGGTCGTCTTGGCACTCATAAATTTCTTCTATGTCATAAAGTTAGATAATTATTAGTGTCTTGAAATATAGCAAGAGAAACTCCGAGATTGAAGAGTGGGAAAGTGCAGTGATATGCGTTAAACCGTGAATCAGCGGGTAATAGTTCACGTGACTGCTCATCAGGCGGAATCTGTAAATGTGCACATTTCAGATCAGGTTTCGAAAAATAATTTGAACCATGAAATTGATGGAGAACGTCCTCAGTTTGGACAATGGTAAACTAGATTGTTTCAGCAGTTTTTCCAGGCTAATACAAACATTGCCATAGATTCTGGGTTTATCCCCATTGCGATTGGACGGAATCAGGATCGGTGAGGCCCAGGTAGAATAACTCACCGATGTCGATACTTCTGTGCAAACCAAATTGTCCGACGTCTTTTTGTTGAAAGTGGCCAACCGAGCACATTGAGATGCGCAGAAGCTATCTTGATTCCACAAGAGACTCAAGAATAACCGAGAGTTAAGTTTCAAATGCAGAACGTACGAGAATCAGAAACAAGCTGAGTTTAATACGTTCACTACCCATGCAGTTCAAACCAATGATAGAAACGTCCGTATTTCAATAAACATGGGAAGTGGGTTGGAGCCGTACAGCAAAACTATGTTCTGGAATAATCGTTAAAATGGTAAATGAGTCAGTAACTGAGTACCAAAAGGTGTGGATGTTAACATACGAGAGATTAAAATGGGTTTGAGGATCTCAACTGACATTGTATAGATCAAGAGAATGAAGATCGTACAGTGAATTGGAATACTGGAACGGACCCTTAGTAAATCTTGTTAATTTTTTTCTTGATACAGAGCGTAGACGACCTACTCTAACAAAAATGTGACATTCGCCACTAAGAAGTCGATAGGGCAATAAAAGATGTTTCTGACCATAATTGTTGCATTGAGTGACCGAGCTCACTGCGAGTGAGAAATGTAGCGAAAATTATTTCCTGGAGGATCGATCTTTGCTAGCTTCAGTCGTCGAGCTGGGGTTAATTTTGGGCTCTCTGAATTGAAAAAGATGGTGGCTCATTAATAACACTGTCACACACGTCTTGATATTGCTCGCAAACAATTTTGGTGGGTTGAAGACTGAATTCATGAAGCAGAAGTCCTTATGGCAACTCTGGACAGTTGTTACCAGAAATTAACCAGTCCTGTAAAGGTATCTTGAGCTGATCCCTTAAACTAAGCTTCATAACTAACGTGTGAAACTGCAACACAAAATCTCACATGACTTGTTTGGCACCTGGCACCTCTCAATGGAGTCTTTCTCGTTTAACAGCATCGAACTGTCCTGTTGAAAATGCTCCAAGAGTATCTCCTTCAGAGATTTACATGGCGAAGATAACAAAAACTTTTAAACCTAATTTTTTTTCGAAGAAATTAATACATCTTTTTAAAATCATCAAAAAAGTGCAACTTCTTTGAAAAAAATTCAACCTTTCACAAATAAAGCCTCATATTTAAAAGAAAATAAGTTCGGTCTCTGACCTCTCCAGCACTGCAAAAACGATTCTAGAAGCTTGAATAATAGGTATCAAAAAAACCAACAGTACGACGGAAATTCCTTAGGGAAATAGTATTATCCCCTAGTAAATACTACTGCCAGAAAGTAGCGTACGGAAAGAATACGAGCTCCAAATTGATTGAGAGGTAATTTGCAACGTAATATGTCATCAAAAGGTAATGCCGTTATGAGCCATTGCAAGTTAGCACCCTCTAGATATAAAAAGTCAGTGCAATCGTTCTTGCACTGATCGTGACGACGCTCCATGCTATTTGGTTTCAAGAAAGTACTTGAGTTTAAAGCGAATAATTGTATGAAGACGCTTGGGTTCCAATGGGATAACAGCTGCCTTTTGATTTGCACCGCCGAAGAGGCTGATTGGTGAAATTTCCGAATGAAACCTTACTTCATAATGACTTTAATTTCAATGAAATGTAAAAACCTAATTTTGGAAGGTGTTTTGTACCCTAAGAGAAGCATTTTCTGGGACTTGCAAAAGAGAAATGTAGACGAGCAATTGTAAACGGCAAAGGCCTTTCACAAGAATTGTTTTGTTTTTTATGTACCTTGCCTATCGAAAACAGCCACCCCGCCTGAACCAGTAGAAAGGAATATGTGAGATCTTTAATAGACTTTAGAAGGATCATGCGATAATGTAGTCATTAGCTCATAAACGATGTTGGATTTCCTCATTTATGTGCGGCAAATATCACGCACAGATGTATGTGTGTCTGGTAGGGCTGCTTACATAAAGTATGGTTTATTTGTTTGCTCCTCAGGAAGTCACGTTGAACAGAACAGTTACTTCTGTGTTCCATGCTCTATATAGCGCACTAATCCGTGGGGTCATTAATCAAGCCGACCATAAGTATAGCGGGTGTTCCATTTAGGTATAGCTTTATAAAGATTTGATTGACAGGAAGCATCAATAGCTTGAGTCCAAGTGAAAATGGGGCAGCGTATGTGTAGCCAGACCATTAGGCACTCCGTGGTGTGTTTTACTGCAGCTCACTGCGTTCACTTAACTGCCGTAGTAATGCAGCAGAGCTGACTGATGTCAGACTAAGAGTTAGCACAGAATCTTTGGCATTGTGATAAAATATCCCCAGGCTACCAGCTGAGTTTTCTGTGAACGGTCACTCAGAAATATGACCAACCAAGAGGAGTACTGAGTGCAGATAACCATAAATAGACTTTCAACGTAATTTTGCCAATGAAACAGAGAATGCCAATTACCGAGTTAGGGGGATTGATTAAAAAACGTGATAGTTTGCATAATTTATGGGGTTGCAGTGTCGTAATAAAATAAGTCATTATTTTCTGGCTGTAAAGTCGAGAAAAATCCTAGATTGAAATCAGTTTTTGGATACTCTTGAAGTTCAAATATTATAATAAATTGATGCGCTTCTCGGAATGTGTGCAGATGCAATTAGGTCGTTAGGAAGTTAGATGTTATTTGGTTTTCTTAGATGAAACAAAATGACTGAATAAATAATGATTTTTCATGGGGTTTCTGGATCGAAGTGTTTCTATGCGCCTCAACGCTTTGTGATATCTTTGAGCAGAAAGCTTTTTGTTGGATCTGCAAGTACAGAACTGCGGAAAAGTTCATTAAAACAATATGGGCTGAGCTTTGGCTTTACTGATCTCCTGTGATTTTGGTTGGTTTAAAGCTGAAGGATTTTCATCTTGTCACCAAATCCACGTAATTGCGTTTAAGTTGTGACAAAATCAATAGAGATATGCCCAAGGGCTCTATCATCAGCAATCATTTTGATGTTTGTTACACTCACTTGAAATCCAAACCACTTTATTCAGTCAGGTCTTCACATCGCAAAAAGCCCCATTCCTTACATTTTCCGCTTGCTTGTAGACTGTGATTAAGTAATCAACGATCAGGATATTCAGCTTCTTCATTAGTCTAAATGTACGTATTGCTTTATTTTGATTCTGCGTCTTTGCATGCATCTTCTTATTAGCCATAGCACCATTTTCTTTAGGGTTTTACTGTAAATAACAAGCTTGCGGAAAATACATTCCACATCTGACTTATGACAGCATTCACTGACTTGACTTGGCCATCGCAGTGCGTTGACATTTTAAAAATATTTTCGCCGTGTTAAAGACAACTTTTGCCCCAGACGATGCTCAAATATCCTTGATAATGGTCTAATTATCACTGAACATCGCGAGAATCTGTTCACGATGAGATAATTTAAAGCGGCAACGAAATTGGAAATGAGCGAACATTATACGCTGGATACGTTGTGCTGAAGCGATTTTGCATCACGAGATTTTGCTACTGCTTATTTGGGGGACCATCTACAAGCAAAAGTGTGGATGAACTTGACTGTATCGTTATTTTATGGTGCATAGTGATCTATAAACCATAAGTAGCCCACTCTTGGATTTAATGTGAAGAAAGTATATCTTCACTATGGCCAAGAGCAACCCCAAATGTATGATCCTTTGAATTCGATCACCACAAAAGGGAATTTCTTTAGCTTCGAAAATATAGAGCGAGACGTGAAATTATGTCAAACAAGAACTCACCAGTGTAGCTATTGTCGGCATTCTATGCAAGATTGCAATTTAAGGAACATGATCAATGACAACTCTACGCTCTTTCGCATGAATATTGCAACATCAATATCTTGGTGATGTTAAAAATGAGCCATATCACTCATCTTGTTGTCGAAGAGATAAAAATGTTTACTATTTGCCTGTAAAAGGTGCTCATATCGAGTAATTATCCGATAGGGAATCAAGCGCATGATCTTTTTGTAAGCATTTTCATCCAGAAAGGTGAGTCTTTATTTAATTTACTCGTACACCTACACATGGGGTGAAATCCGAAATCAATGTGCGGTCTAGTAGAACAGCTTATCGTGATCTTCATATCTGGAAAAGTGAACCAAGAGCGGCTTCAGCAAATCGGGGAATAGTATTGAACAGAGGAGCGAAGAAGTTCGCTAAGACTAAAGGTAAGTGGAAATATTAGTTTTCAGGACTTTAGAAAGGATTGGAAGTATGATTTGGCTCCGTGTTCTAGTGCAAAATAAGGTGGTTTGTATCAAATGGAGCGTGCATGGACGGGAATTCCATTTTTAGAATCACACGGTGATTCTTCTGAAGTTAATTAGTCGGTTAACACAGCTAACCTTCAGAACGAGGACACATGGCCCCAAGTATGAGTTTTAGATATGGGTAGTATGGCTTTGTATCTGGATGACAGGATAAAATTTCCTCATACCTGGGACCATGTGTCCTCATTCTGAAGGTTAGCCGTGTTAACCGACGAATTAACTCTGGAATAATCCTCGTGTGATTCTAAAATTGGACTTCCCGTTCATGCACGCTCCGTTCGATTCAAATGAGATTACAGCTGTAAACCAACTGTGAAGTGCTCAAGTATAAGGATGATTGGGCGGAAGAGTACAGGGTACCCATACCTGATGAGCGGCAATAACCGCGAAACCGGTCGTGTGTTTCTGGGGGAATTTTGTCCTGTCATCCAGATACAATGCCATACTACTCATATCAAAATAAGGTGACTTGTGGATAACTTGTAGCGGGTAAATGTTTACTGGTATTGGAAATATGAGTCTGATGTGGCCCAAACATGGACAAGTGAAATAAAATGATGTCAACATGTACCCGGAGCTTGGTTAGTGATTTTATGAACTGTTTCCCGCTTTCTAAGGGCAGATCGGTAACCAAATAACAGCGAGTAACAACTCTAGGAAAACTCAGTAAAAGGACCTAGAATACTGGGTCCCCTCTATCTAAACCATTTGAACAGAAAGGAAACATAGGTAGCAAGAGGCAAGCATTCAGCTTACTCTTTCCAACTGCAAAAGTAAAAATGTCAGTATATATACAGTGCAGCGGCGGGTACATGTAACAGTAAAGTAGGCAGAATCGAAAATTCTTACAGTGGCTACTTTGAGCACATTAAAGTCTGTAGGGTTTATGTCGAGGTAAGCTAACACATTGGTTCAGTCGTTTTTGTGCACAGAGTGCTGGCTGATGCATCCTGATAAGAGTCATTCCGCTGAACGCTAATAGTCTCGGTGTCGGATGGCCAAACTTGTGATCTGATACAATTAACTGTCTTTTAATCGAAAAGGCCAACAATTTAACATCAGTGTGCCTTGTCCCAACAGATTACGTCATCAATTTTGACAGGTTTTTGGGTACGTGTTCTGGCACTCGTTGACTCAAGCAGCGATCAGTTCTGCCAGTGTATACGTTACAGCAGCCGCAAATAAACTGATAGACACCATGTGAAACAGAGAGATCAGCAGGACGTTTTGAGTAATTTCGAAAACAACCATTTGGTTGTCTTCAGCAAACGCATTTGCGTCGCTGTGTATGTGTGTCTTGGAATTGATTTGGGATTGCGGTTTATTTGAATAGATAAGTGGTGTCCTTTAGAAGGTGAATTGAAGAAAACTTGCTTCTTTGACTTTCATTGGTTTGTCCGATACTCGTCTCAGTTTCTGATGTTGTTTAATAAAGTTTTCAGGATATCCTTTATTCAGTAGCGTTCTTTTTAAGACCCGTTCTTCATTTTTCAGCATACCTTCTGCACAGATCTTCTGGGCTCTATTGAAAAGATTTCTGGACAATCGACGTTTGAAAGCTGCCGGAGGGAGGTTACAGAGTTGTAAATAACGTCCACTCTGTGTTATTTTTCGGAGGATTTCGCACAGTAAGGTTTCATTCGGAAGCCCGGTTGATAATATATCTAAAAAAGACGAAAAATTTCCACAATAATAAATCTGTAGTTTCAGTAATTTACCAGAGAAAATGGTTCTCAGTCAATTTGCTCGGTCGATGACTATATATGAGAGGCACGGTCAAAGAAGAGATTTTGAGGGATCAGAGTTCACACCTATTGAGGAATAAAATCATTCGGAGATCCGACGCGAGTTGATTATAACGTGCTCAGGGTGTAGAATTTCAACTGGTCGTTGCCGTTGAGGGTTGAATGGGTCGTGGTAGACCGAGTGTATACGTAAACTGCCCCTGAGCAATCGAAGAGGGGTCGCGGAGGAAAATCTTACCCGTTTTCTCTTTGGCCAAGATGCGAATCTTCAACAATCAGGTCTAAAAATCTAGGACTTTACTGCTTTAAACTCTATGTAATTCCATACAAACAAACTTGCAACTGTGGGTTTCAGGCTAGATAACTTCGTGGTTCTTTAATGGACATAAATCTCTTAACCCACAGACCATAGTCACTACGTATAAAGGTAAGGATTCATCCCTTATAGTAGAGTTCTGACCGATCGAAAATTCTCGGCTATGATTTTGAGCGTGCTATTCTATAGTTTTCAGATTCAAAGATAGACATAATAATCGACTGCTTTCAAATAATTCAGGATCGTACAGAGATGACGTCTATCATGGGAGTCGGTGGTAAGTGGCTGAAGTAGAAAAAAGTTTGTAAGTCAGCGCAAAATTGTATGAGTTTAGCGTGGAGCAGACTGTTTTACACCAGCTTAAAAGGTCTGTCCATGAGCACCTCTCACTCAAAATTATTTACAACTTTAAGTGCCAGCTGAAACCCGGCAGTTATTTACTGGTAATAAGTAGGACGAAACAGTTGTTTGATGCGGTCGTGGATTTTCAGTGGCTGGTTAATTGTTGCTGCTGCGTAAACGATCTTCGTCCGTTCACTTGAATAGCCCATGAACAGCCATTTGATGTCGGCAACGGCAAACTGATTCTACTAGGTCACATAAAACGGTCAGCTTTAAACAATGGATACCTTCCTTGAATATTAGGAATCTTTCTTGCAGGTGAACAACGATCTTGCCGAGGTGGTCTGGATAAGTACCAAAAGTAAAGGTTTGTTTCTTCTAGTGATACTTCAGTTGGTATCTTGAAAAATCCCGCTCTTGGCAGTGCGAGTGCTCGGAAACAGCGAACTGTAGAAAACATGTGAAATGGGATCTAGCACGAGGCAACTGGTGAACAAAAAGCTGGGTTTGATCATGTAAAACAATTTCAGATGACAGCTTGGATCACAGTGTAAAGAGGGAAGGCTAACACTACGTTTTTTACCTATCATTTGGGATGCAGCATAACAGATACAAAGATAAAAGTGAACTGGAAAACACTTAAGCATGTTTCACGAGCCGGTGTACTGATGTACCAAGTGGGTCAGAGGCAAACAATTCTTACACAGAGAATAATGAGACTTATACTACATACTTGTACAGCACATGAACTCGCGTGTATGGAATGATACTTTACATTCTTTACTGCTGTGGACTTCATATTTTCGATAGTTCTTCACGGCCTATCCAACACTACACTGGCTGTCGCGAAAACGAACAAAACCATGATTGCCTTTGAAAAGGAACACCATGACATAAATTCTACATTCCAGCAGGTTGAGGACTACATGGAAAGTGTCGAGGTTTGGAGTACGAACAAAAGCCATCTGGATGGTGCGAAGAAAAAGGCATTTCCCCTATCTTTCATTAGAAGGAAGCATCTGATCTTGTAAAACTTTCTCAATTGGCGCTACTCCCATCAGTTTACGGTTTGGCAAGCTGGAAACCATTATTTTACCTTTTCTATCCAATCTATTTGGCCGAATTTGACAGCTTTGCAGGATCCGAAAACCAGGGGGATACTAGACTTCACCACTGAGCTGCAGCTGCAGGTGGCTGAGTGCGGATAACGTATTCAACTGCAGGGCCAACAGCACGATTGGTTTATTACTGGAACTCAGTTGACAGACTTACAATGAAATCTATCACTTCAAATTGATTAGACTTTTCAGCACATTCGCGATATATATGAACAGTAGCAAGACGTGTACTATGTAGCTGTTTGTGGGGAGTCAGTATTGTTTAGTTCTACGAAATACGAAGGATATGGAAGCAGCCGAAAACTGCAGTCGGTTATCGGGGTAATCATACTCCAACCAAAAAAACAAAGCCGCCAAAACCCATTTCTGAACACTCAGTTTGGACAAGCTTGTTTCATGCGGTCAGCTTCTCTCCCCGTTTCACTTGTTCTCACAGAGGAGTCACGTGTTTTTCCCGTGGTAAAGTTGGGCACATTGCAGGTGTCCAGCGAATTATTTGAGCCTGTCGACCGACGACTCCGTCATTATCTAACACTTCTCAGCTCGGGAACGGTTTTTGGACACTTGAATAAGCTGTTTTGCCACAGAAAGCTGTTTTCTATTGCGGAGGGCATCAAACATACTTTTATTGCTGGTACAGTTATGAGGAGAATCCACCATCTCATGAAAACACTCTGACTTATTTTGCTTAACAAGAATAATCCAATCAAACTGACTGGGCACCGAATCCCAGTCCCTGGTTCCGGTGTTCTTAGTTCGGTTGGGCAAATCTGATCTTATCTACTGAGTTTTTGGGTGTTGATTCAGGACCTTCAGTTTTTTGGTTTGAAAGTTCTTCATGAATTGCACACTGATGCTACTTTCCTAACATCTTCGCCTAAATTACCTGACCTCCAACAGCTAGTTTCAAAACTTTCTAGGGTTTCTGGTGGAAAGAAAATTCCTGGACTGAAGTAGGAGATATCTTGTGATCCTATTTTACCAAAGCGCAGAATAATTTCTTCAACAGAGTGCAGAAAATCTGTGTCAGTGATCAAGTGCAAGATGAAGAGAAGTTCATAAAAAGATCGTTGCTGGCCAAAGGTTATCCTGAAAAGTTCATCGAGCATCACCGAAAACGGAGAAAAGCATACGAAAAGCCAATCACGGTAGGGGAGAAGCAAGTTTCTATTATTTTACAGTTTAAAGGTGACCACGTATCTGTTCAAATAAACAGAAATCTTAATTCAGCTATAAGGCTTTCATACACAGAGGCGCAATCACGTCCCTTGCAGACCACCAAAAGGTCAAGTTTCATAAATCACTCAAACAGTCAAGCCGATTCTAATGTCTCACATATTGTCTATCAGTTCACTTGCAGTTACGGTGACGCATGCGTTGGCAGGACAGGTCGCTGCTTGGCTCAGCAAGTGTCGGAGCACATATCCAAATGGCTAGCAAAATCAGTGACGCAAAGCAATGCGGCTGCAGAAAATGATATTAAATCTCTAGCTTCTTCAATCGCAAAACACTTAATTGCATCAGGTCACAAGGTTGACCTGACGAAATCCTTCAGTGTTATTGCGCAATCCCAAATCGAACCTGCGGGCATTCAGTGAAGCGATACTTACCATGATGCATCAGCCGGCGCTTTGTGCACAAAAACGGTTGAAACGAAATGTTTGTTTGCCTTGGCACTAACCAAACGGATTTCTCCCTCCCCCTACCGAATGCACTGTCATAGTTTTCAATCCAGCCCTTTCCACGGTATTATTTTTCTCGCTGTTTGATATATAAGCTAAAATGTTTTAAGTACACGGTAGACAAGAGCAAACGAAATGCGTGCCTCTAGCGAATTATATCTTCTTTCAGTTTTATTAAATACTTTTGCTCTGAGGGAACCTGTTCTTGGGCACTACAGCAGATGTGTCAACACAAAATGTTTGCACCTGTGGAGTCATATAACTGGGCCACTCCGATTACCGCTCCGTTAAAGGCAAATTGGAAAAAAACCCGGATTTATAGTGACCATGGATTGATGATGAAGAACTGCTTATTCCGGCGTATACGCACAATTTATGAAGACGTGCTTTATTGGTTTTCTGGTCTAGTGTATTCTGGAAAATGGACTTTAAATATACTCCCGGGCAAGAGCACAAGAGCACTGACAGCTATCAGTATTCCGTTCGGCTTAGTCTGATACGAGGCTTTCCTTTTGGCCTGAATGTTCCGCCTGCTACTTTTCATAAGTCCTTTAACCATATTGCACAAGGTCTGGAAGGTGGTTAGCCATACCTAGAAGACACTGTTGTTCATGGCTGCACTCGAGCTAAACACATGACAGCTCGTTTTGTTGTATGTAGAAGCAATTCATTGAGTTCAATGTTTCTGTGAACCCAGTGAGGTATATCCTCGGTGTTTTGAGTATTCTAGTCGTGGTTACACTATTATTTTTAATGGTTTCTCCCCAGATCCAGCATATTTAGTTCCTTTTATTGACTTATCTTCTCCCACTTTATTGGGAGTTCGTGAACTACATCCTATTCTTTGTGGCCTTCAGTATCATGCCTGTTTTATTCCAAATTTTTCTCAACATGCCAGTTGTCTGGTCAGTTTTTGCCCACTGTTCCCTTCTCTGAAATCGGGCTCATGCAAAGAAGCTTCGTGGACCGCTATTCTACATTCAATCCAGCTTCTTTCTGAAACCATCTCCTCAGAAACATCAGTAAACGGCAATTACTGACACATCATCTCTTGAACATTCCGAGCTGCCAGTCACTGATATTCCAAGAAGGCCTGCCAAAACTCGCAAAGGCTATTTATAAACACAAAGAGAAGCCTTGGTAATTCACTGAGATCTCGAGCTTAAGCACAGATATTCATTTGGCAAAATGTTCGTGATAGTTATTCACCAGGAATCACTGAATTTCATCTATTATCTACATCATTCGTTGTTTAAATCATAAGCGGCAGTAACTCAGCTTTGGGTAATCACAAAAATCTCATATGGTTACGATACTGTGAATTGTAATGCCAGATATTCAGCACATGCCGATTTTACTTCTCGACTGACACGTTCGTCTCAGCCACCAGTAGCACCTAATTGTCTGTTGACATATCTGCCACCACAGTAGCGTAAGGGATACAAAAAAGTATTTTGCTCATGGGATTCCAGTTGTGCTTTGTGGTTGGACATGGGACAAACAGCGACTATTCCCAGCTTTCTACTCGGGTCCTGAGGAGTTTTTAGGTACTCCAGATGAATCACTAGGTCTTCACGATCGTGTGGTAGTTCCTCTGTCATTTCGTCAAGTAATATTGACAGGTCTGAACTCAGAAAATTCGGACGTTGAAAAAAAGAAATCACTGGCGCAACCTGATGGCTGTTGGCTAGAACTACACGTCAGCTTTGAGTGCACTTCAAAAAGTTGCAACCAGCGCCCACTTAAGATTCACTCAAAAACATCAAATATTCTAATTTGTCCACTGTACTACGAGTTGTGGACACTGCCTCTTGCTGACTATTGTGGGCTCTTCATGGGTAACTACTTTACCTTTGTTGTTAGTGAGTCATTTCTCGGTTGATAAAATATATAGTTACAACTTCACCTGCAGCAAACTTTGCTCACTTTGTGCACAGAAAGTCGTTCGGCAGAGAAAGGGTCTCGTTTGTGGTAGTTACTGAAAATGATGCACTTTGCGCTGCTAAACTGTTGGACGAGTAGTAGAAAGGTGTTGGTTGTAAACATGTGCACACTGCTGGTCATCACTGACGGCCTAAAGGTCGTGCAAGCCTAATAGTGCAGTGCAATACTTTCTCTAAAGTGATCGAGCCGTTGGAAATCTTCTTATGAAATATCGTAAGGCTGTACATACTGTTACTGATAAAAGTGTCTCTCCTTATTTGAAAGCCATAGTTTTTAAACAACTTTTAGATTTTTTTGTAGCTATTTCCAATTATTTCGGAGGCAGTAATCTAAGGTTGACAAAAGGAATTGCCATTTCGCGCAGGGGAAACTGAATGGTCACAATTATGGATCTAAACGAGTTGTCCAGTCTCTGGCATCGAAGTGACTGGGCATAGTTCAAGGAGGAAATTCAAACTGACATCTCTTCAGCAGTCATTACTTCAAGTGATTATCCCGATTTAGAAACAACTGAATCCGAGAATCAACCGGAAAAATTAGTTACCAGAAGATCTGAAAGAATTCCTTCATTGCAGTGAATAGATTGCAACCAACCTCCCTGAAGAGAGAGGACTGTTTGCAGTTCAGCAAGCAGCGGTTGTGATATTCGAGAGTGGTTCATTCTGCCTTGCATTATTGTATTATCTGAGGTATGCTACATGCTGGTACAGTGCGTGCTTCGGCGTGTACGAAATAATACGTCACGTTCCACACAGGTGTGCCCTTCTTATTCCTCGTTAGTTCTGCGCGGTTTTCAGCCTATTCAATCCATTCTATACTACAAAGGTATTGGTCTTAAGTAAGAAAACGCGGTCAATAGAGAAAGTATTTACGGAATCGTGCTTGATAGTTTGTACATAGATGCGGAAAAATTGAATCACTCCAGTTCTAAGTCCTGAAAATGTTTATGCAGTCAACACCTCATAGTAAGGAGCATTCATGTGATGACTATTCTTCCGTTACTTTTGAACAAATCATTTGATCTGATTTTACGGACGACAAACTTATTCAGATAAAGTAACTTAAAGAATATGATTAATGAAAGGTTAGGTGCTTACATAATATGACTCGTCTTGCAGTGAGACCACCCTACTGACAGTAGAAAACAAAAGAAATACCGTACAGCCGTTTCTTCTTTGGCAGAAATTTTCAGGATTTTCGGAGCTTAGCCGAAAGACTGTGAGTCGAACACCTAACTATCAAGCTTTCCGAAATGGCTCCCAACGGTTTATTGACCCTACGCACCACACGAAGTAGAGTCCTCCCGAAACGGGCTTCGAAAGTTAGCGGGGAATTTCCCGCGCAGCGAACGACTTCTGTTACGGACGACTTATCTATAGGGGCTTAGGTGCTATCAAGGCATTCCGCTAAACAACCTACGGAGTACGTTTGCTATATGAGTAGTAGAAGATTAGGTTTTCACATAAAGTGACTCATCAAGTAGTGTTAGAGCTCAACTGATCAGCGAAATCCGTGGTAGCTCTGCCCTGCTATTTCGTCTTTAGTAGGAATCATCAGCAGTGTACATCCACCTAGCCCCCGAAGGGACTCGATCCCGCGGGTATATTGCAAGACTTCCGGTTACATCATTGAGAGGAACAGTTTACGTACCATGAAATCAACAAAACTGGACCACCGATAGGGCTTAAAACAAAATTTTGCGATAGTCGGTTGCACTGCCAGCTTTCTAAACAACACGGAAGTTTATATTGTATGAAGAAATCAAGTAAAGTAACGTGATGCGGCGAAGATGTACGAAGCGTGGACCACGGTAGGTGAAAACAAACATTTAGGCCTATTAATTTTATCATGATTTACATTCAGAGACTGTTGTCTCCTTGCTCAACGAGGAGACTCACTGAGACCGTCGAGATATGGAATCGAGTGACAATGATTTTAACCTAAGTACGCATAAAAAGAAACTTTGAACCATGAAACCCAGTACGGTTTCTCTAAACCTTTTACATTTATTTGAGTCTAAACTTATGAATGAACCGCCACAAGGGGGCTGCGTCAAACAATAAAATAGAATAATAATGGTCAGTGATTTTGATTGTGCATACCGGATTGAAATTTATGAAACAAAATAGAGCGCGATTAAATCGTTACTCTTTCCGTACAGGCTGAGATGCAAGCAAATTAGTTAGCAGGAAAAACGCGCGGGAGTTAGAAAGTGTTTGCGCTACGGAAGGTCATACAAGCTGCTCCTCAGAATTTCCTAATTGTATTTAGGACGATCGGGAAGTATAACGGGTAGCCAATAAAGTGAGATAAGGAGATCGATCGCCTGTGCTTATGATTGTGATAGGGCTTCGAACGCAGTTTCCCACAATAAACTGACAGTATTTCAACCGTCGTGAAATGCTTCCCACTTTAACGTCTAGATATGCTGGTGATGGATTTCATATTCACGGTCTGCACAAAAAGTGGAAAGTGAGAAAGAAAAGATGTGCACTACAGACAATAAGGTTAGTTTAAACTATGGTTGGACTGAATAAAAAATTTCGAATGAACTGAATATTGGTATGATACGATGTGAGAAAATAATAGCCCAATTCCAGAGCAGTTCAGAACTGTTGATCTAGAACCTGGAAGAGTTTTTCTCCAAATCAAATCACTGCGTCTGTTCCAACCGGGCAAATAGCTCGTCCCCTTCGGTAAGTGCTTCATGCTCGCACAAAAATATAAATCAGAACTGGTGAGAGAGTGCAGGATGTGTAAAAATAATTTAATAATTTGTTCAGGATAGAGTGACAATCAAAAAAGGAGAGACCAGAAACATAGGTGTGCACAATGTATCTACGACCATTTAGCTGCATCTGTACACATGCATACTGCAGTCAATGGTAATTTGTGAAGTCAGTAGAATAACCAATGAAATGGAGAAAATATTACAGTGGATGAAAAGTTATAGAAGAAAACATAAATGAGAGGGGGTACAATGTTTGGTCACCAGGACCCAAAATTTCACAGGTGTAAGGCTTACCGAAACTAAAGAAAGCTGGTGTTCCATTGTGACCAAGTTCAAGCGTAGTAAGTTCACCCCAGCAGGCTTTAGCCAAATAGTTAGCACAAATGTTGAAATCAGTCGGAGATATAACTTTGAACTATACCATAAAAGACATCTTGAAATGTGCAAAAACAGAGATGGGAACATAAAAAACAAAAATGTTTTCACAAGGGACATGAATTCCCAATAGACTAATTTTCCTCTGCATGAATCTATTCAGATAATCTGTCGAACTGTTGAAGAAAACAAATCCAATGTCGGATTGCCCGCGGATGAGCTAGCAGGACTCCTCCTGTCCTGCATATCAAGAGTGAGCTTCTCATATCTCGGTGAAGGATGTCGGCAAGTAGATAGGGTGTCTGTGGGAAGTTCCCTCGGACTTATTCTAGCAGACTTTGTCGTTGGTTACTCAGAATACGAATTACAACCAGATATTTCTAGACTTGATCTCTACTGCCGCTATGTCGATGACTTATTCGTCATCAGTGACTGTAACAGCGAAGCAAATATTTTATCGGATCATTTTATTAGTGCCCACCCGAACATTAAACTGACTCACCATGTCGTAGAAAACAGTCACACCTCTTTTCTTGACTTAGATATTTCTAGCCGACGGGAAGGCTCAATTCGGAGAATAATCCACCGAAAACGAATGATATTTACATTTCTCTAGCTTCGTATCTATGAAATATAAGGTCTGTCTCACTAGAACACTGTTCAACAGGCCAAGTGAAATACGCACAGAAGACGTGATCACTGATGAGTATGAAAAGCTGACCACAAAGCTACAGCCCAAAGGTTATCCAGTACAGTTTATTCTGAAGCACTCTGTAGAAAAGCCGTTTGCTACGAAGCCACAAAGTGCTCAGAAGTTGAAAGCTTTTCGGCAATTTCCATTAAAAAGTGGCTACTTCAACGGGCTAATAAGCCAGGGCTTGAATTCAGTCTTCAGGAGCACATACAGTTATTATTTTTACAACCACACGAAAACATACACCGTCGGTTAAAGAGTCGTTGCCTCTATTCGTTTAATCAAACTGCATATGTCAGTTCACAGGTGGATGCTCAGCCTTCTGTGCAGGCAAGACATAGAGACAGTTGACTTACTGAACAAATGAGTGTATTCCTCAAAGACTTCAAAAGTCTATAGCAAATCAGTTCACTACGATAACATCAAAGAAATCAAAAGCAATCAGATCATCAATTACGCAACAAGTGACTGATCAAAATCACTGCCTAATTCCAAGCACCTCGGTTCGGTTCACAAAAACAGCACCAAAAAGATGAGATTGTTTCAATATGCTGAAGCCCTAGCCATTCTCAGTTATAAACCCGAACTGTGTAAAAAACGCGAAAGTCTTGTCTGTTTAGCCCTACCCTGGTGACCTAACATTTAACTCCCTCTCATTCACGTTTTTGTCTATAACTTTCATCCACCGTAATATTTTCTCCATTTCATTGGTTATTCTATTGACTTCACAAATAACCATTGACTGCAGTATGCATGTGTACAAATGCAGCTAAATGGTCGTAGATGCACTGTGTTAATCTATGCTTCTGACTTCTCTTCTCAATAATGTGGCCGGATTTCATTGTTACCAATCAGAGATCGCTCTACAAATCTGCTTGAGTGGGTATCATTCCATTTTAACTCCAAAGACTACTCGGTTATTTGAGAGTGCAAAAATAATGTTGAAATGACTTATAAGTGAGTCAAGTTTTCTGAGCCTAAACTACCGTCATATTTGCGATAAAGCGATTTCAAAAGAAAAAATTTCACGTATTTGCCCTGGTGCCAAGCTGGAAACCTTACATATTGTAATTGCAAGCTTAAACCCAATTTTCTTCCCTCCCAGCCAGAAATCATCTGTAGCACGAAAAGCATACCAACTACGCTCATCAAAGAAAGCCTGTCTCTGCACACCATATCACATGTAATATGCCAGTTCGGAAGTGAGTACGGAGTCACCTATTCGGTCTAAAAAAGGCAATTACGTAACTGGATTCGGAAACACTCCCAATGGAGTTCAACGTGCAGCTAACCCTGATAAGTCAAACGCCAACGAAGGACGAACTGATAAGACACGGTCATCACCAATAGCTCGCCACTTACTGGTGATGCAATGTAAAGTTCACAGAAAGGAGTGTTTCGGGTGATTTACGGAAAAAGACCGCGAAACATCCTAGACTGGCCGAAGCTATAGTAATCAAATGATGGAAATCATCTCCGTGCAAACAAAAAGAACCTTGTGACATTATAAACATCATGGTGAGATACACTTGTTCGTGATTTTGTTGTAATACCTTCGCTCATACTTAAATCGTGGCACTAACTGATGTACGTAGTACGCACTGGGTGCAGAAACAGCAAAATCTTTCTGGACGGAAATCATGCAATACTGTGATTCTGACTTCTGTTTTCAAGTTATTCACAGGTTTTCGGACTGCAATAATCAAGTTTATGAGCTGTAATAGAGAACTTACCTAATTTCGGAAGTTAACTCTGTGTTCACGACAGGTAGGTTACCTCATTTTTCTCTATCTCACTTTCTCACAGCATCCTGCAACACATCAATACTGAATTTGAAGCCCTGTTCAAGTTGTTGTACCACGGATCGTCTTCATTTCAAATTGTCTCAAACAGACGCCGAATAAAGCAGAGCTCGAGTGACAGCAGGACGGGCTTACATATCAGTGACAGAAACTAGTGATCAAATGAACTCCGCCTGTCTAGTTAAACCAGAAGTTCTGTTGTTCACATTTTTCTCACGATTACGCATTCATAAAGGCTAACAGTATTAATTCACCAGAGTGACATCCGGTCATATTCAGCCCTATTATCTTTACTTGTGATTGGCCATTTCCCGGTATTTAATCTTTGGAAAATGTATATTGTCAAGTACCGTTAGGAATTACGCTTCTTTTGGCTACCTCTCACGGGTAAAGCACAGAGCAATCTAACTTCCACAGTTTATGGTTGGAATCATCGATAGTTTACTTTTGGAATTCAAACGCACTATTCGTATCCAGCAGTCTTTTAGTTCAGGTATTGCATTTCCCTAGAAAAAAACAACCGACCATCTTCAATGTACAGACTATTTATGAATATTTCTGCTTAACTAAGGGAATTGCATAACCATGATAATTCACCTACCAGTTTTGATCCTTATTACCGAAAAGGAGATCACGCCTGCTTCACACGGGTCATGGAAAGTAATGTGGCAAGTATAATCGATTGCTTTTCCTTCCTCCATCTCTCTCACTCGCCCTCTCTCCCCTTTCTCTCTCGCTGTTTTATTATCCCCTTATTCGGAGAAAACAAAAAAAAACAAAAAAGGAAAACATGGGTCTGTTTGATTTCATGTTTGCAGGCCTAATTGAAATCAATAAAATTGTACTGTAAACATTCAAAGAGAATTCACCCGCACAGTGAGCCTAATGGGATTGAAATTATGATCCGTCTTTGTTTTGAACGAAAACGAAAATACTAGACTATGGCAAAATGTGTAGGCAAACAAAAATACGCACTCGAGCAGGCACAAGAAGTCAACCAAAGGACTACTACAACACGTCCAAAACGTAATCGGTTTTGTTCGTTGTTTATAGCAAAAGTACAACAGTTGGTCGGAGATTATGATCTGCCCGTCTTCTACTTCCCAGCGAACGAATGTCTCGTAAGGGTCACGTTTTTTGTACGACCGACTTCTTTAAGTGGTCAAAAAGACGTATTTCCTGTAATTCCTAGAGCAGTTGTCTTGCTTTTCTGTTCAGATAGTAAAAGGAATCAACTGTTGTGCACGTTTGTTTGCCTAAATGTGCATGATGAAAATGAAAAAGTCAGATCACAGACCGAGAATCTCGGTCCTGAGACTTTCTGTAACAAAACACGAGCCACTCAGAACAGCTACTCTCATCCACCGCTATCTTCTAGTTGCTTTGTGAATATCGCACCACTCACCTGCATTAACTCTTGAGAATACTAAACTAATGCCTTCTTGAACTGCTTCTGACGGTTTCTCAGAGGTGTAAATCAAATAACCTGCCTTTGAGTGCACATTAACCTCGGTTAGTTGGGTTTTATATGTTACGTGTATGTCATACTGGCAGAGATCGTGTTATGTAGTGCATCGGTAGAGGTTAAGTTTGGGGCAATAAAGATAGATAAGCAATTTTAGGCCACTCAAATAAGGTCAGATAGAACAAATTATACCTTTGGATCTTTAATCCCGAGCTATAATTTTCATGTTTTGATTACAGTTTACTCCTTATCAACCACGACGATTTGTTAAAGCTTAATTACAGTTTTTTTTGAGGCTACTTAATGTTCTTGAGATCAGTAGCATCATAGTTTAAGCTCAGTCAGACTTAAATTGACCTTCAACTAATAAGTACGATTATGATTGCTATTCTGAAAAAGGAACAAATAGAAATAAAAAAATGAGAGAGCAAAAAATGACCGAGTAAAGAAAGTATTTACAAGGGAACAATTAAATAGAGGAGGAGATGAAGAACAATCACACCAATGAAAGTGATACTAGAAAGAATCCCATAGCGTCCAGAACCATAAAGTCTTCTTTGTGCTACACGGTCAAACAGATTTTTATCTTGTCTGAGCTGTAGATGACTCTGAGATTTCTCACGATGTTCTTTCCATGTGCGTGAAATGATGTCAGAGTGAGTTGCATACCGATAATCACGATGGCAGGATGAGATGATCACCCTGATACACAGAGGCTTTGAGTAGAGAATCGAGTAAGATCCTAATAAAATGGACTTGCTGGTTTTCCTGTTAAAGAGCCCACTCCATCAACTCCTACAATAAAGTCCGTCAAGTAGATCAAATAGAGGGGATCGTAGAAAGTCGACAGCAATTATGCTCACTGGGAAAAGTAGCTAAAGTCGAGAATATGTATCTGAAGTAAAGCTTGTGGTTGCCGCGAACGCCAAAGGTACGAGCTATTGGAGGAGGATGGTCGGTTGAAAAGGACAGAGGCGCGTTCTTCGATAACCATGTGCGAGAAATAACTCCAATACCGAGTCTACAGAGATAAAAAACGGCAAATGGGATAACGATATGGCAGTAAATACATGTTCGAGGTTCTCGAAATCTTTTAAGTAATTCATGTGCTAGGGCACCAGCCACAAAATCTACCGAATCCTAGGTGGTATTCTCTGCTGAGGGTAGCAGATCACCTAGAAGAGAGATTAGTGGACAACAATTGAAGGCGTACAGTATTCAGGAAAAATGAGCAAATAAAAAAAATGAACCTATTATATAATCGAGAAAAGAGCACGGTAACAAACGAGCTCGTTTCCTATAACTTCTTTCTGTGGCTGATACAGTTTCATACACATGATTGAATGCATATTTTCGGAATAATGTGTGCAGTACCATATTAGGGTCAGACAATCACTTTTGTTGATGAAATCGTATCGGACTTTGCTGACATAGTGTACCGAAGGAAAGACCAAGCCTTCAAGATAACGTATTGAGCTCTCACGAATTCATCTGAGATCGTTCATCAAATTTATTTAGGATTAGGCGGCTAAATTCATCGCTTTGTTCACACACTTATTTCCGCTGACCTGATCACGATCGGAAAATGACAGTAAAATGAAAATGCCCTCGATCTGGCCAGGAAGAATCAGCTAAATAGCCTTAGACGTATTTTGCCAGCCGAAAGTCCCCAAAGATGAATTATAAACATCCTCCATTTCCGAAACCTACATGTATTATTAGTTTAATGGTATGACTAACATTGGCAATACTTTTTTTTTGTTATATCTTTGAAAGCGTGCACATAGCACTCGCGGCCAGCTTTTACCACCTCCAACGCGGACGGAGCTAGTCCTCGAAGGACTTTCGAATGATCCCTTCAGGCTTCGTTAATATATGTAACTTGGAGACTAGGAATGCTCTTAGCAGTGAAAGAGAAGTCAAGGACAACCATGAGCTTTTCACAATTTGGTTTTTACTTTGTAAATCGTTAGATTCCCTCAAGAAAGCCGCGTATTCTCTGAATTCCCTCGGAACCTGTTTGGATTTTCCGAATCCTACAGCATCTCAGCTGTACGAATCTTTGAACGAGTCACTTCTAAAGCATTCTCAACATGCGAGGTGCCAGACAACCAAAACGGGATTTCGTGATACAGTTACAAAACCAAAGTCACGAAACTTAATTTGGGTTATCAGCTCAAGATACATTGACCAGACGGAATAATTGCTGGTATCAACTGCCCAGAGTTGCAATAAAGAATTCTGCTTCATGAATTCAGTCTTCAATCCACCAAAACTGTTTGTGAGCAATATCAAGACGTTAACAACGGTGTTAATAACAAGCCACCACTTTTTCAACTCGTAAAACTCAAAGTTTTCCTCAGCTCGACGATCAAGGCCAGCGAAGAACATTCCTTCAGACAATCATTTCCGCCATGGCAGGGTAGGTCACGTATAGTCTGTCGTAGAAGCAGAAAGACATGCTTCACCAAGCCTCGGTTCGAATGTTCCAATTGATTTCAAGACTCCTAATCCCTTGCTCTAACTATGGATAGTTCCGAACTCCTCGCCAGATCGCGCGTTCTTTTATTTTTTAACCATTCTTTCCGATATTCTTTCATTATGGACACTGGAAAGGTTGACTCATTATCGCCTCAGGTGTTTTTTCAGCATATTAGTCCTCATGGTAAGCTGTAAAGTACTTCCATTACAGTCCCAAGTTACATGTACTTGGTTCCCCTTCAATTATTTATTACCGGTAAACAATACAATGAGTATAAGTGTCCGCTTGTAACTGAAATATACATTCCAATCATCGGCATGAAATGCGTGAATCGTATGCGTGTTAGACCGAATGTTTTTGTCTGATTCCCATACATTCTGTTTTTGAAATTTATTTCTCCTTTGTTCTTGTGTCTCGCGTGGAATCAAGATAGTTTCTGCGCATCTCAGTGTGCTCGGTTGGCCACTTTAAAAACAACCGCTTTATTTCCCCGTGAAAAAGGCATCGGACAATTTGGTACGCACAGAAGTATCGACATCGGTGAGTTATTCTACCTGGGCCACACCGATTCTGATTCCGTCCAATCGCAATGGGAAAAATCCCAGAATCTATGGTGATGTTCGTATTATCCTGGAAAAATTGCTGAAAGTCTAGTTTTCCATTGTCAAAACTGAGGACGTTCTCCATCAATTTCATGCTTCAGATTATTTTTCGAAACCTTATCTGAAATGTACACCTTTACAGATTTCACCTGATGAGCAGTCACGTGATCTAATCACCAGTGATACCCCGCTTGATGTGTATCACCGTGATATCTCATTTTTCGGTTTCGGGGTTTTCCCTGCTATATTTCAAGACGCTACCAGTTATCTCATTTACGGCTTAAAAGATGTTTCTGCGTACCAAGATAACGTTACTTTTTTTGTCAATAATGCTGAACTTTGAGCTTTCCCTCAGCATGTATCTTTGACCGTGATCAAGTAAGCTTCTTCTACCGGAATCACAGCCGTGTTACATCAACAGAGTGATCCAGTTTTCTGCTTTTATGGCTGACTCAAGGTCACTGAAAGCGGATATTTACAACCGAAACTTGTGGTGTTGGTTGTTTATTAAGCCCTTACTCGCTTGCGCAAATATTTTTGACACTCATTTCATCTTAGCCGCTTATCGTGATGTACTGAACTTTATCTATAATCCACGTCGATCCGGAGCAAAATCATCAGCAGCCACTGTTCAGCGATGGGTGACAATTCATCAGCACATTCTTGACGTTCAGCCTCAGAAAGCATAATCCACTCCGCACACGAACTACTTGTCCGACTATGCCATTTCTGAAGAAACCTCTTCTACTGACTGATTGATCACACAGCTACTACGTGTTAGTTGGCTAGGTCTAGTACATAAAATGAGGAAATACAGTCATGCCGTCAAAACTGGTGATCAGTATGGATCACGAGCAAATATTCGGTATTGGTTTCCTGAGTTCTACCAAAGACGTCTCGATGTCACGGCAGAGTCATTGTGTTCCCTACTTTGTGAGCTGCTGTTCTACAACATTAGTATTCCGGAAACCCAGGTATTACAGAGGTAAGACCTCTCGACCGTCTCAGTAGTTGGTAGACACCGTTGAATGACGAGTTGTGAGGCATTGCCAAAATGTGTCATCACTCTGTAGGCAAACTTAACAAGCTACCGTCGAAAGGATGCCGTGGCCAATCTTCAGAGCCTTGGCAAAGTATTCACACTGATAACTGCGATTCATTCCTAGACAGGTACTGTGTTCTAGTTAGTGTTGATTCATACTGTCAAAGCTAATTCCACAATTAAAGGCTCACGAAAAACATTTAGTCGAGGAGCTGCTCCATGTACGAGTGTTGCTGACAACGGAAGCCAGTTCATTAAGCCGAAATTGACTGAAAAGCTGGAAACTTCGGGTAGTCAACAGGTTTGTTCTCAACTCGGCATTCACCATCCAATGGAGCATCTGAAAATTTGTCGGCACTTAGAACAGTATAATTGCGTCTGTGCACAGCAGCACCCTTGATGACCTCTACCAAAGAGTTGCTCCTTTCTTAATGTACCACCGAATATCGATTCATTTGACATTTAGAATGAGTCCTGCAAAGTTGTTTAGGAACCCAGTGTTGCTTATGAAGTTGGTAAGTTTGGAACCGAATGGGGTTATTTATCATCAGAGATATGAACGGAAACCCTGCCCTAGTACTGCTTTTAGTGAAAAGTGTAAGAGATTGCGTGAGGCTTCTGTAGATCGTGAGCTTATAAACCAGATTGTTTTAACACGCCTACTTCGGATGCTAATTCTGATTGTTCAAATTTCAGTATTTCTGAATCTATTCCAGAAGATAACGATCTCAATGAGTCTGTTACCAGTCTAACAGCGCAGTTTATAATATCTGAAACGTTGTGCCATAAAGAACAGCTGAATCACAGAAAATTGAAACTTCCTTCAAGCTGGAGCGGATGTGATGAATGTTACTGATAGTACCTTGTATTCGTTCTGCTATATCTCTGAATACGTGTATATAACAGTCGCGATCAGCACAATTCCGAATTGTTGCCAGTCCAGTCGAATTTCTCACTCCTTCGGCTAGCTTATTCCGGGCAGCAGCAGCTATTACTTTCAATGCGGATAGTATTAGTACTCGAATGGATTTCCCTACTAACTCATTGTTATTTGCTACTGTGCACATTATTCCTAAATGAGCATGAACATTTTATATGTACCAATTTTAGTGAGAGTATTAAATTTGTATATATATAATATATATATGCATATATATATATATGCATATATATATATATATATATATATATATATATATATATATATATATATATTTCACACTCCACTGAGTTCAGGCTGTGTGCCAAACAAAATTTGGTTCAACGGGGAAGAAGGGCTACTTGGAGTAAGATTCCATGATTTGTTTTGCTTGGGAGCGCTATACTACCAGGTGGCTCAAGCCAATGAAAGTGGTTTGTCTTCGGGGTCCACAACCGGAGCTTTTTCACCGAAGCTTAACCATCAAGACAGTAAGACGAAGCTTGGTGCCCCTTAACCAAAGCAGACCGGTAGACAACTGCTCAGTTCATATGCCCCATGGATGAGGTCAAACATCCTGGGTGCTCTGTAAATCCTCCACCATAGATGCTGGTTAGCATGGAGCTGTATGCGTATTACGCCGTCCGCTTTTGGCTTGGAATCGGGCTTTGGCAACCTCTTCTGGACTAACTATGTCAGTCACTCACTGGATAGTGTCGGGCTCTTGCCTTCGTGCCTAAACTTTGGTGAAAACACTTCCGCCGCAATAATGCAGTGCGTAAGACTTTCTTGGCTGAGGCAGTTTGAGATGCATGATCTTTTGGCAGCATTTCGAGAGGCTTTCACGACCAGTGGTCTCCTTTGAGCTTGAAATACCTACTCGCAACCATGATGAAACATTTGGAGGCAAGGATGTAATTACTGAAAACGATCTCTTTCGCTATTCGAAATGAATAGAATAAAAACAAGCATATTTGTGATTCATAGCAGTAGAATAATGCGGGTTCCGTAGACACTCCACGCGAAGTAGGACATAGTGATATAAAAGAAGTTGGTTGTAAGAAAAGTTAGTAACCATAGTTGCAAAAAATAGTCTGGTGAAAGAACGGCGGAACAACAAATCGTAGTTATGTGCCGCAGGGTATGGCGGTCGATACTCCAATCCAGACCCACCCAGAAAGCTTCGAAATTTCGACGCAGGAGGTAGGATTTTCCGGTACTTTCACTGAAGGTGAAAATAAAGTTCACTCTCCACTGGTTCCAATTAATGACCTAGTACAAAGTCAGCTTGGGAAACGCGTGTCATTTTTGATCTTGCTTTCGGTGATTTTGTTTACCTCATTTGGGTATCGAGGCCAAGCCCAGTGTATCATAAATGTGAATAATTAGAGGAGGCGGGCAGCCAAGTTCGTGTCCGTGAAGAAACGTTTATATTTATTTTGTACTGCCACGTTTTTCTAAGAGAGTGAACTTAAGACACTTGTGCCGGGTGATGACGCATGAGCAAAACAACAAAAACAAAGAAAAAGAAAGTGCAAAGTAGTAAAAATTGCTACCTGACCGCGGTGCCAAAAAACCCCTCACGTGGGAAGAAAATGAGTAGGTAAACCCTTTTCCGACTTATTTACTGATTACTTACTACCAGTTTGAGAGCTTGCACAGTCTGGTTGTTCCTCGGGTCAGCGGTAATTCAGATGAGAATAACTAGCAGAAATCACGGTTGTGTTTCTTTTGTGAACTCTTCAACGAAGGTTGTCTGTTCCCACTTCTGAAGCCTTACACTAAATCCCTCTGATGAATCTAGTAGAGCAGTACTCACGCACAAAGATGAGTGGGAACAGAAGTACCGGATATGCATGCATGATCAGCCGCTATTCGCCTCTTATGCTGACCGGTTGTAACGAGATTTGAACCTCATACCTCAGATCTAATGGGTAAAGTCCGAAACCGTTCGACCGCAATCATTCGTGATGAACTCAATTTATGGGGGTAAGTAGGCAGTGAACAACGTTTAACCGAGGCCTATGGGGACCAACTGAGGCCGTCCTTCACGTATATTATCTTCGGCGAGCTACCGAAAGAAATCAGGAATAATGACGACGGATGCTCATCGAGACAGTAACTGGACGAGCATTGATTAAAAGGGACCGCCCTCCAGACGAGTGCGTAAAGTTGTATAATAAATAAGAGATTCAAGGTAATAAAATTAATGGGTTGTCGGTATTTTCATTTTCACTGTAATCCAGCTAATGCGTCCAAGTGCCAAAATTTGTGCCCTATCAAATTTATTGATCACGTGATTGATTCATTGGATTCAAGAAAGTTCCACGAAGATAATATCAGATAAAAAAGTGCTCTCGTATTTAACTCATTTCATACTAAATGGTCGCTTAATTATTGGCTATTTTTGTCTGCGGATTGAAAATTGCTGGCACTAAAGTAAGCTGCCATCAAATTCAATACCCATTGCTTATTCCTCAGAAATACGTGTATGTATCTGTAGTCTCACAGTGTTCTTTTGCTTCTTGCCTAAGATTTTCTCGCGTGTAATAATAGTACTGGCAATCGACTGTTATCACGATGTGCAAGACAACTAACGAGACTAGTTCTTCGTTCCAACTGAATAGATTACTTTGGTAGTCAATCTTTTGTAGCAGAAATTCAAACAGACTCGGAAAACGATGCTCGTATCCCTCTCACGTGTACAGGAAAGGATAATTTGATAGCAGAAATACGTGCAGTGCTTGAGAGGATGAGCGAGACAATAAAAAGAATATCTAGAGTCTGGCCTGCGTGTGGAAAACAAATATGCGATATGTTGTCACGACTTGTGCTTGCATTCCCTGGTTTATCACAGCTCGTATAAGGAACCACCTGAAACCATCTATCATATCGAATAACTGAATGAAATTGAGGACGAATCCTTCAGCTTTATACAGCAGTTACATTCAAGAGAATAATTATGTTCCCAGTACGGCCGTTGTTATCATGAACTGACTTATTTTTTTATATACAATCCACATTTCATCTTGATGTACCACTTTACCAGAACTCTGAGAAGTATGCGATCTTTGGGTCAGCTGAAATTCCCACGTCACAAAGTAAGACCTCATTCACTAGGGTTACACTCAGAAATATTGATGGAGTTTGATTTGAAGGGGCATAGTAAAGTTGGTAATAAAAAGCCTGTATACGGCTCAGTGCTCACTATTCGACGGGTATCACAAGTAGAGACGACCTCCATGATGAAACCACAACCTAGCGGACCCAGGGAGCAGACACAAATGGAAATTTTGAATAAAAGTACTCAAAGCAAGCCACACTGAAGGAAATCGACAAATATGTTGTGTCTAAAAGGTAGATCGAAAGAAAACCTATTCAGTTTCAGTTCGAACCGGGATTCATTCAGACCGACAGAACTCTCAACAATTTTTATAACACTATGGATTTGTTCGATCGATCAAAATGCACGACACTAAACAGTTATTTTGTCAGTTTATTATTACCTGCGAGAGTCACTTGCATTTTTTCCTCTTATATGTATTTCAATGGTTTTCAATGGTTTGATTGTTCATGCTGCATGGTGAATCGTATATTATATTTTCGTGGACGTCATTTTCGGTCGTATGAAATGTATAACCTATGTGCGATTTTTATTCGGGCAAAAGCTATGAAGCACAAATCAATCAAACAGATATAAAACAGTAACGACACGACAAACTGAAGCCTCGGATTGTCCGATTCACTATTTTTGTCGTATGACTAAAATCAGATGAAAATACTGCGGTCGACAAACCCCTTCTAGAAAGTGGAATGGTTGAAGTAGCACTTGGAATATAACAACGATCAGTTTGAAACCACGTCACAATCTGAAGATCATGGAACGGATACTTTCCCTAATCTTTAATAATTCACGAATCTGTCAAAGAGCTGATCATCATTATTCTAATATTTGGAACGTTAGTGAACTTCAGCGGGGTTCCTGTGAGTGTAGCTAGAGGCAATGCAATGTTCACCATACAATGTTTCATTTACAAACGATACGAGTGGAAAGTGAGTGCGTTCAGGGTGTGGAATATATTGATTTATTCGATGAGGACATACCACTGTTTATGCAACTGGTCATGAGTGATGATAATCTGAATAACACTTCAGTTTCAATCCTTACCGAAGTTGATTTGCAAAGCTTTGTTTCAAACGGTCTTCTGAATCTGCACTGAATAACATTACGAGTCTCGTGACTGAAATTGTTAAATCTAATTCGTTTTTCGAACCCGAAGTCAATTTTGGTCAAGAATTAATTATGGCGGACCACGCTTTGGATAGGAGAAACAATTACAGAAAACTACACTACCATGAATGACGAGATAACGTATTTTCATGAGTAAAACTTTAAGAAATCAGAAAACATGCCAAATTTCAACAGTATGAAAATAAGTTATGGTAAGTCATTCCATTTTTACTCAAATTTTTAAAGGGGTCATAGACCGCTATAAAGGGAGGAAAACACGTAGCGGAAACGAGAAAATACGTCTGAGACAGCAGTATTACCGGCTTTAGTTATTCAAGGGGTTGAAACAGACCGAAACTTCATCGTTCATCAAAAGTGAAATCGGGTTATTTTCCACACTCGTCGGTTGGTCTGTTCTCAGTGGGTAAAAAACAAGGGCCGATTTGCATGTGTGTGAAAAAATGATGATTAAGGCAAACGGAATCATAAAAAAATTATGAGACCTAATAATGTACAGAATCAATAGCAGGAAGAGCAGCAACAACGTGAAATGATGAACAGAATTATCATGCCTTCGAAATTTTACTCCGCCGAAACAGCACGCAAATGTGTTCTTTTATTCTAGAAAGTCGTTGAATATTTAAACCACGATAACATATTTCGCCAACAATATTACTAATAGCTATTTTTGTGACTGTTGTCATTATTGAATGAAGTGAGATAGATTTTACTAAGCAAAGAGACAGCCAAATCGAGTTTTCAGTAAATCGGTGTGGAACTCCTCAGTCACAGCACATGCCATGATGTTTTAAATCTACGTCGTGTTGCTTACTTGCCGTTTTTCGACTGTGAACAGCCAATTACTTTATATTTTAAAATCTATCATCCTTGGTAGCTCCATACTAACTGTTACGGACAGTTCTTGTTCGTAAGTCAGTATAAAAAAAGTACACAGGTAGACGAACATCATTTAAGTTACTAATTTTTTCACAACCATAACTTTCTCAACCAGATAAGCTAACTTCCTCATGTGGGCAAGGTATGAAATACCAGAATTACTGTGAATTTCTCCATCGATTTTTCGTGGTTGTAGCAATTCAGCGTTCGTTGGGTTCTATTGGTCTACCATCGTTAGCTTGAGGTACTTTGTTTGAACCCTATTAACTCAGGTCACTTCAAACACCATCTCTAAGAGGCCCGTCACCATCCCCTAGCTTGAGAGGGTTTATGTACATCACGCCTCAAAGTAACAAGAAAATGGTTGCTTCTTTTTCTTCAAAAGGCGGTATTTCTTTGTTCGGATGAAATGTTGTTCACTCAGTTTACATTTAAGTTGCGAACTTTTCATCACCAGTCCGCGTGACGTAGTCCTTGCCCAAGTGTTGATCCTTGTTCGCATCGCTATCTATGGGAATTTTGTTTCTAAACTAAACCTCGACCACGCCAATGAAACCAGACGCTCAGATAAGTAAATAACGGAAAGTGATCCTTTGACCTTTCATGGTAGCTTCTGAGTTTACCAACTCTACCTTTTGATAATTATGTGGCTGATGTTGTTCTCGTAGAAGCTTGGCTCCGACAATTTTCATTAATTTTGACCCTCAGAAAAGTAAATTTTGTCCTCCACTTATACTTCCGTAGTTGGCAATCGAGCAAGTTTGTAATTAAGGGACACACACATGACTGTTTATACCGTGTACGCCGATCCGGATTACCAAGCATATGGGTTAAAAGTCATAATACTACGCAAACTAGTTTTCATTAAGTATATCGGTCACTTAGATGTGGTTGAGATGGAAACTTGCAAAAGGGGAGTGCTATATCAATGACAATATAGTTTTTCAATTTGTGATTTCAATGGAACTGAAAGGAAAGGATTGGGTTCAGTCTCGGCGAGTAGATCATAAGTTAGTATCCCGGTTCGGTATCAGAATAAAATTAGGCATGGCTAATTGATTGATTTAGTATCATGACTATGGATGGCGCACAACGATCGATGGAGTAGACTTAATATTCAAACCTAGGTCTGGAAAAGGGCCCGTTTATTTCTTGGTGTGGTGGGGTTTTGCACATTTTTCATTGAATAGATAGGTTGTTGATTGCTCAAAGCACAAATACGAACGGTTGTGGACTGATAAAGAACGCAGCTACTTCAGTGCGATGGAAAGCAACAAGATGAGAGAAGGTATTTGGACCACACGATTACCCGTCCGACTAGATGACCACTGTCCCCAGGTAAACTGTACAGATGACATGAAAGGGAACTTTCAGCCAAACATCAATGCATTCAAAATATGACCAACGCTCTGAACTGGTGGACTCCGGTTAGTAAAAAGGGAAGTCCTGCAGTAGGCAGTCAGATTACAAGCTAGGTCCCTGTGATGGATGCCATGTGCTACTGTGATTTGAGCTACTATACTGTGTGATCCAGATGCAAAAGTCGGAAGTCCTTCAGCATGGAGTCGTAGCTCATCAGGTGAAGCACCCCCAGTACTAAAGCGAGTGGAAACTACGCGTAGGTTCAAATCCCGCCGGACCAACGACTTTTACCATTTGGATCACTTCAAAACATCCTTGTTACGTTTGACGGATTTCACCATATACGAACGAGAAGAGTCTTATTAACAACCCGCTAATCAGGCACATCTTACGGACTATTACACTGATACTTCGTCAATATGTCTTTATCCACCTAATTTATCAAAATTTAGCTAGATAAAATGAAGAAAAGGAAGTCAAAGAAACGAGTATATGGTTATGGATAACAGTGTCCGACAAGTGAAACTTAAGTGTAGTACAACAAAGGAATATGTGGGAAAGACAGCATTTTCTAAAGGATGGGGGAGAACAGCGCAGGTGAAATTCCAATGACGCCCAAGCAATAATGGTGGGCCTCGGTTATCTCAGCTGATAGAAGAACTGACAGGTAAGCAAAAGATCAGCTGTTCGACTGCAGCTGTCGGCGTTAGACCCTTGGGTGCTAGAAATGCGAGTGAATTTTCCTTTCTGTGGATCATTCTAGCTAATCACGTTTTCAATGAGTTATACACGTACGTAATAAATTTACCCACGTCTGCAATCGAGCACAGTGGGAGAGGAATGCCGCGTGACCCTAAAGGTCTACTACCCTGTCACGGAGAGCCAGAAAATAATGAATATAGGACTTGAGTTGGAAAATTGGCTAAAGTCCTAATAGGCTAAAGGAGATAACCAGCCGGGAGAAAAGAATTACCATTTCGGTGAAGTGTGGGTAATACTCACAGGATATGTAAGTAGTGGATAGCCCAAAACCAACTGTGGACAGTGGTGGAGCAATAGTGTATGGATTATAAAACAGTGACTGGTTTGAGAAATTCAAAACACTGAGTCTCCTTGATCCAGTTCATCAGAACGGAAAGAAGACATTATTCACGAGATGCAGACATTTCGTTCCGGGTAACCCAATGGTTTAAATTTCTTTAGCGAACACTACCCTCAAAATACATGCGATCTCCAGACCGTTGAATGACGCTAAGCTGTAAAATAACTGTAGAGCATGCGCACATTGAATTTTTTACTGGGCGTAATCCATCTTGTCACTTTGCAAATCTATTCATGGGAATTTCGTATAAAGGGGGTTTACCTACGAGCAACGTCAACCTTGTTAGAATAGCGAATGCTCTTACTGAAGCCGCTCTCGAGATGGTAAAGCTCTTCGAAACAGAAGAGCTCTTGGCAACTGTTCTTGGCAAGTTATCTCCAATCTGTCGAATCACATTTGAGAACTTATCAGGAGAAATAGTGTGAACAACGAGAGTGAAAACAAGCAAAAGCCTTGAGAGCAGCATGTGCGAAACGCAATTGTGGTCGTTGTTCCTGACGAGCACAAGTAAATATATCCAAAATTTTATGGTTGTCAGTTAACCACCGCACAATGTGGGGTTCTCTCACTGGGGTCAGGTTTTATTGCGCCAACAAAGTAAGTAAACGAGCGACAGGTACACGTTCAGTTTAAGAACCTTTACAATCTGGTTTAAGACCTAGTGCCCACGTTATTTGACAAAGCCGGCTGTTTCAAGGCCAAGCTGACTGATATTTCAGAACAGTAACTCTCTGCTCTCGTACTTCAATGGTGCTGTTTAAAACAAGAGCATCGGGTGACGGTTAACAACCTGATCAAATGAACGATTCACTGTTTCTACGACTGAATAAAGGATCAGGCGTGGTAATTATGGAAAAGAAAGAATACTTGGAGAAGACGGAACAGATACTTTGCGACCCCCAACTTTCCAGGCTGGACACTAATCCAGAAAATAATCAGTTTACAGAGAAAAAACTAGCACGAAAACCCCTAATTTTGCACCACTACAACTTTATTCCTGAAAATACATACAAGAAGCTGAAACAACTTGTAACACAAACGCCCTGCTTGGGAGGATCCCTCGAATTTCACAAGCATGGAGTCCCTTTGATGCCCATATTACGCATAAAAGACTCGGCTTATCACAAACTTGCCCGCTGGTTTGTCGAGATCCTTACCCCTGCACATAACATACTTTTGTCTCCAAAACTCATCTGAACTCTCAGATTTGCTGAAAATATTCAAGTGAGTTCAGACAAAAAGCTTTCGGTCGATGTTGAGTCAATTTTACCAAGGTACTTTTTCGTGAAACAGTAGCTTATCTATGTGATTCTATTTCCTCGCATAATTTTCATTAACCTAACCTTGTTGAACACTTTTAAGACCTTATTCTTTCTTGCGTAGAAAACATTTGTCTTAATTTTAAAGAGGCTTGCAAACAAATTTGTGGTGAAGCCACGAGAAGCCCGCTGGGCCCAACTTTGGCGACAGCATTTTTAGGGATCATCGAAGAATAGCTGTGTGACAGTACTTCCCAGTTCCCACTTTGCTTACGATACGTGGATGATATTTGAATTTTTACCACTGAAGAACGCCTAATCGCTTTTAATAACTCTGTTTGATCAAACCTCTCTGTTTCTCAAGAAGAAGAATATGATAACAGTTTGTCTTTTTCAAATATTTTTTTGACCAGGCCTCTGGATGGGACTTTACAGCTCAGAATCCTCCGAAAAACAACACAGAATGGACGGTATTCACAACTCTGTAACTCACTTCCGGTAGCCTTGAAACGTGGATTGTCCAGAAAACTCTTCAGAAGAGTCCAAAAGATCTGTGCAAAAGGTCAGCTGCAGAATGAAGAAGAGTTCGTAATAGGAACGTCGCTGGATAACGAATATCCAGAAAACCCTATCCAACAACATCAGAAGTTGAGACAAGTACCCGACAAAACAATGAAAGTCGAAAAAAGCAAGTTTTTGTCACTTTGCCTTCTTAAGGACACCGTTTATTTATCCAACCAAACCGTATTCTTAAATCCGTTTCAAAACACACATACACAGCGACGCAAATGAGTTTGCTGAAGACAACCAAATGATTGTTTTCAGAATTACTCAAAAAGTCTTTCTAATCTCACTGTCTCACATGATGTCTACCAGTTCATTTACTGCTGCGGTGAGGTACACATCTGCAGAACGGATCGCTGCTTGACTCAACGAGTGTCAGAATACATACCCAAAAGACTGCTGGGGCAATGCACACTGACGTGAAATTATTGACCTCTTCTATTGCGAGACAGTTAATTGCATCAGATCACAAACTTGGCCTGACCAAATGTTTCGAGAGAACGTTACGCAATCCAGCACCAAAACCGTTAGCTTTCAGCTGAGTGACTCTTATAAGGATGCATCAGCCAGCACTTTGTGCACAAAGGCGATTGACTCAACACGTTGGCTTACCTTGACATCAACCCCACAGACTTCACTCTACTCTACTCACGCATTTTAAGAAATTTCGATCCTGCCTACTTTGCTGCCGCACTCACCCCCCACCGTAATTTCGCCGTTGAGAGGTGGTGACGAAAAGCTTGCATCCGGGGTCCTATGACTTTTTATGTTCCTCTATTCTAAGATCATTGTTTGTAGGATTCAAAATGCAATGGCAGAAGCTATCCGGTTGCCTTAGTCTAGACAATGTAAATGTTGTCTTGAAGTTTGTTAAAGTGATTGGTTTGTCTTTGTGAATTGACGTAACAGGAGATGATGTATTGGACGTAAGCTTCGACTAATTTGTCTTCGCTCATACATGTCTTGCGTAATCAAAAAGACTTTACTTGGCTCCGGCAAACTTATATAACCTTTTTGATGTAGTATCCATTCAGATTCTGTTCTATTTAAAACAGGATTAGTCAAAAGATGAAACATTAAAGCTGAATCGTGGCAGATCTACGACCACTGCTTTAACACAGCAACGCCTAACGTTATTAAAAACGCCACCTGGAACTCATCCACATAGAAAAAACATACTGTTGCGCGACAGTGGCACGGATGTGAGAGACTGTTCAACGGTGCGCTAATGCTGTTATCTCTTACGCACAGCAATCCAGTAGAGCGGGAGGCTTCTGTAACGTTGTTGCGCGGGTTTCTGAGACTGCAAAAATTTTCCAACCTGCGAGTAAAATGATCGAAAGCAATTTGAATTTAGTCGCATCCGTCCCGCAGTGATAGTTGCATAAAAATGCCCTACTAAATGCTGGCGATGAAAGCATGAAAGACTAGACTTCCGCCAACAGGAGAAAGCGTTCGCTAGAGAACTTTATGCTCGTGGTACTAAGGATACCGTTCAATCAACAAACGGATTCACTTGAATCCACTCCCTTTATTTAACGCTTGTTCGTTGTGTGAGGGGCTCAAGCCCACCGACAAAAAAGAGGATTTTATAATAGTGCGGAACGCTTATTCTATGAGTAGCGTTGTCGCTGTCAAATAAAATGTCACTATTTGGTTGTAGCATCGACCAGCCTCTGGAACATTGGACATACTTCAGCCATTCTTGATCTAATCAGCACTTTGTCTGTCTGTGAGTGTTTGGCGAGTACAGTAAGTTATAGAGATGTTTGAAAAAGCGCTGTCAGGCATATATATTACACAGCCCAAACCGTCATGATATCTATGACTTCCGCTGAGAACTGTGAGATGGTTTACTTTGAAAACGCACTTTTGCATCCGACGTTGATGCTCGAATATATGAAGTGCCTAGTGCGAATAGATATCCCCCGTATTTATGAAAGAAGTGAAATCCTTGGAGTGTTGTAGTCTTCAGCTGAATCAGAATTCAAGTGAGAGTATGGTCTCATAAAACTTGATACTCAGATCATATATTTATTCTCTTGTGACCATCCTATCTCTGTTTCTGTCTTACTTGCTCCCATTTACTGGACCACGGTCTTCTGTTACTTCTTCCTAATCACTATTTTGTAAAAATTCTGTATATTTTCTTTGCTGAAGAGTGACTTGAAAGACTCTGAATGCAGTTTTATCGTCTGCTTGGCGTTTCAAATTAAGTTCTTACTATTCTTCAACCAAACGACCTCGGCAGTCGTTCATTATTGAGAAAACCGTATTTCACTCCACCGGGATTTGCCAGCTGACGAGCGCAGCAAGACACCATGTAATACCAACACTTCTCACTAGTCAGTATTTGCCAAGGAGAATTACACCTATTTCACAGGAGTGGGTTGGCATTACCTTTACCTGTGCTTAGTCGATCAGTCAAACACGACGTAACAAACTGTTCATCCCTGGCGTCAAACATCAGACTAAGAACCATCTAGATATCATGTTACCCAAATTTTCTTCTTAACCCATAACTGAAACTTGCTTACCTTGCCCATTTCCCTTTTCTTTCAATACACAGGAATTTGCCGTGCTGGTCTTACACTGTGTAGATCAAACTTTCTGAGCTACGCCGAACTACTTTGTTGGGAAATGTCAGTCAGCTACAAACCTTACATGGTCAGGAATATTTGCGGTCATAACTTTCTGATCCCCTTTGTAGATTACATATAGAATATTTTAAGATGACGTTTATTTCCTTTATTAGTCTTGCTTTATTTTATTTCGTACTCTTCTGTTTGTTCTGATCTGCTGAAATAAGACAGCAAAGCCCTTCGACGTGGACCTTCAGCTATCGTTCATGCCGTTATGGTTTGATTCGTAGACACGAAACTGATTTATTAATTTGTGTGCGACTATTAAGCTGTAATTAACTGATTCTTTATACTGTGAATATGAAAGAAATCCGTTATGCACTGGGTCGATACTGAAAAACGAATCGGCATCAGTTCTGTATCTGATTGAAAAAATCGAGATTTTTCCGCACGCAGTGATTGTCACTTCCTACCGCTTTTTGCAATCATTTTCTCCTGGCAATCTCCGTTTTCCAGTCTGTTCTGTGCTATTTCGGACTAGATAGAGATTTATTTCATAGCCCAACTTATCTGAACTCAACCCCTCCTACTATTATGCGGTGATAGCAAACAAGAGGTTAAGTCCGTGATGAATATGCAAGAATAAGTGGTTAACCATTTTAGCTCCAATGAACTTCAATCGGACTTAGCTTGTAGATGAGTAATGAGACTGCTGTTTTATTCATCAAAGTCCCATTAAGAGGGTTGTACATAAGAATTGTCGTTTGTTTTATACGTGTTCAAGGAGTGTACAACAACACATAGAGCAAAAAACACTGTCTGAGGTAGAATTTAATCCGTGTCACTCTTCGACCGAATGTCTTGCTTAACGTAAGAATCTTTTAACTACGAGAACCTCGGTCCTTCAGTTTGAGCAAAGCATAGAGTTATAAGGATGTGTGGTAACCCTACGTTGAATTCTGACAATCCTCTTCTATATTGCTACTCCATGTAAAAACTTTATTTTACCACTCCGAACTAAGCTGCTCCTGGTTCGGCCTCCAGTATGGCACACGCCATTTTGAGTCAGCCCTGATCTTTTCTTCCCAAGTACTCCTCTCTGCAGGTTCACATAAACCCCTCTGTGGTTCGCGACTTTGGTTTTCTGACTACTAGCGAAGCATTCTCTGATTCGTGACCGCAGCTAGCAACCTTGTCCGTACGACTGCCGTCTAGTTAACCTTGCTCCGTAGATTGGTAAGCCCGAGGTGATTTCAGCACACAGCTACGGTTTTTGGTTTTCTGACGTAAAATATTCCGCCAGAAGTGAGTCCGCTCCTTTTACCATCTCCAATTTTTATAGAGATATTTCAAAACCTCGCTGTTTACCCGAGTACGGTTTTAAATTTCATATTCATTTTAGCTTATTTCTTTGCACAAAATAGCTAATTTGCAAGGGAACTCACTATCAGAGGTTAAGAAACTTCTTGTCTCAAAGTTGTGCAACAGAGTTTATACATGCGGTGGCAATAGTAACGATGATTTCCGGAAGTGAATTTAGGGTCAGTGCATATGAAAAAGTCCATCAACCGGAGTCCTTGTGGACGTGTCACAAAGTGATGGATTTAATCACCTACTTATCGCATGAAGCGGACAGCATAACTACATTGGTGGATACTCGGAGTAGAAACTGATCACGTATGTGTCCCGTGACAACATTTTTCATTTTTCCGTCGACCGATTACGTGATGTCTGCGACCAAATAACTGGCTTGAAGCAAGCAGGCTTATCTTAAATGCTTAGGTAATTAGGTGTACTGTGAAACGCTAATGACTAGATACGGAGACAAGTTTTTGGATGTGTTAACTTTTAACGAAATACGTCATATGTGAGGTACTTTTAAATGATTACCACGACAGTCAAGGAATCTTTGGAGTGTTCTTTTCTATCTTAGCTAAGCAGAATATAAGGGATTTATTCGCCCATCTGGAAATTTAGATTGCAAGTGTTCGTTTACATCGACGAAGGTGACTACATGAGATAAATAATGGCATAAAGTATGTTTGTTTGATTACTTTCCTTCTTCGTACTTCTCTACCCAAGTCAGGTCAAATCAAAATGTGAATTTATTTGCAACTTCATGTTAATTCGCACATTACTCTTTGGGTAAACATTTCGGCCAGTAAGATAAATGGAACAGAATAAAGTAAGTACTTGGTTCAAAGAAAGGTGTAACGTCAAGGAAGGGTGAAAATTCTTCTCCCAACGTTAAGATACCCAAAAACGATGGGCGAACTTTCCGCTAAAATTAAGGTAGAAGGACTCGTTATATACGCCTCGATTAGTTTCATAGAAGTTCGTGAAACTTTACAAGAGATATGACGATCAAAATATCTCACTAATTAATATTACGTAAGTTAAAAAATATCACCATTTGTTTAATTGAATGGTCTTGTGACCAGGCTGTGCCTTACTGGTTTGCTTTGTTTTCTGTTTGCAAGCTGCGCTGTCCGGTGTTTCCAATGGCGAAAGATGATTCATGACGTACATAGATAACTGAGGCTCATTTGTACAGTTTATTTAAACTCCAGTATGAAGTCAGCTATCTCTCTATATATACATAATACTATAAGGAAATGGGTATATATATATATATATATATATATATATATATATATATATATATATATATATATATATATATATATATGATAGTAAATAGCATGTTAACGTGTGGACAAAATTTCCCGGAAGCACACGACCGGTTTCGCGGTTGTTGCCGCTCATCAGGTATGCGTACCCGGTACTCCTCTGCCCACTCGTCTTCATACTTGTACACTCCGACGTTATATGTTCACTAGAATCTAATTTGAAGCGTCTGGAGTGTGAATGGATACTCTTCATTGAAGAGCCCACAAATGAATCACAACTGTGATTTCTCATAGTTATTCGTGTCTGGGTCACTGCTAACCCAACGAACAACGAGGCTGCATGTGCAAGCGCTCATATTGTTAGTAAGTAGCATGTTAACGTGTGGACAAAATTTCCCGGAAGCACACGACCGGTTTCGCGGTTGTTGCCGCTCATCAGGTATGCGTACCCGGTACTCCTCTGCCCACTCGTCTTCATACTTGTACACTCCGATGTTATATGTTCACTAGAATCTAATTTGAAGCGTCTGGAGTGTGAATGGATACTCTTCATTGAAGAGCCCACAAATGAATCACAACTGTGATTTCTCATAGTTGTTCGTGTCTGGGTCACTGCTAACCCAACGAACAACGAGGCTGCATGTGCAAGCGCTCATATTGATAGTAAGTAGCATGTTAACGTGTTGACAAAATTTCCCGAATAACGAATAACTATGAGAAATCACAGTTGTGATTCATTTGTGGGCTCTTCAATGAAGAGTATCCATTCACACTCCAGACGCTTCAAATTAGATTCTAGTGAACATATAACGTCGGAGTGTACAAGTATGAAGACGAGTGGGCAGAGGAGTACCGGGTACGCATACCTGATGAGCGGCAACAACCGCGAAACCGGTCGTGTGCTTCCGGGAAATTTTGTCCACACCTGTCAATAAAAGACAAAGGGTTGGTTGACCAACGCTAGAAATCACAGTAATGCAAAGCGAGAACGCACACATGTAGACTATCATTTATTTCGAAATCAGTCCCAAGCTGCTTTTTTCGGAACGGTTTTATTCATCTGACGTAATCAGCTCCTTTTAAGGTATTCTGAATATCAGCAACAGATCATTACAACTCGTGAGTCTAACTGTTTCTTAGAATAACTTCGTTTTTTTATACGAAGTTGTACATCATAGTCCTATTTTTCAAGGAATATTCATCCACGTTGTCCAATAAGCTATCTCCCAATTTTTCGATATTTTCCTACTTCGGTGAAAAATGGCTTTTGCACATAAAATATTAGTTATTTCTCCGTTTTTTGAAAAAAATTCTCAGCCATACTTTTTTTGAAGTTTGCACGCGAACATTTTTTGTTGTCCGAATTTTTCTCAAGTATGATTGTCCCACCTTTCTACATCTCAATCTTTCAGGTCTGGTGACCACATAACACAACAACGACGAACACCATCCGACAAATCAAAAAAAAGCAGGCATCGAACAGCGAAAGCGTACAAATTTCCACCATGTCACTTTTATGATATAGTTACCGATTTTCACAATCAGTGTTCCTTTATTCAATGATAAATTAGTGGTTTCGACTGAAAGGATGGATAATGGACAAATAGATTAAAAAACTGGTAATTACCGTTAAATAGGAAAAGAAGACCCACCCGTTTACAACTATTTTTGCACACATTGGATATGGCCCGAATTGCTCCCCATTAGGAACAGGTAGTATTGCCCAACTTCTCTAATGATGAAACCCATCATTAGCCCAATATGGCCCAAAAATGGTCCAACGAACCCCCAACAGGCAGCGCGTTAAGCGCACTATGGGCCACCCATTTTGCCACAATAAAATTTGTTTCCCATTTCCGGCTGGTTACTTCAAGTAACGTTTGCGGACATCGGTTCTACTTTCTGTCACAGGGGTTTATGTTTCTTTCCTGCTGTTCACCATTTCTTCTGAGAGATTTTTATGAACTTTTAATAAGATAGCGAGAGGCTTTTCCTAAAGTTGTCTGTTTTGTTACCGCTTGGTTTCACCTACTAACTTATGTGGACTGACAGTAGACTTTCGGTTTTGCTCACGTGGATTTGTAGGTGTCATACTCGGGAACTTATCTGTTTTACTAGACTAAGAGTGCAGAACTCAATGTTTCTATTCGGCTACCGGAGGAGTATTTTCGACTTATTTATTTCAGTTCCCTCTTCACAGGTTCCTGTCCTGTTCTGGTTACTACCTGACGGGGTAGAGACGACTGCTCGTTTGCAGAGGTGTGGTTGTTTTGTGTATATATAATAATGAGCAGTGCCATAGAAACCCTTGTACTCACTTATTTTTCTACAGCTTGCTACGGTTTCGGGCGGAGCAATGCTCCGAGGCTCCTGCCCTGTTATGCAGAATGAGGAAAATCTGTTATCTGATAGACCGGGCTTTGAGTTGCAAGACGGACTTTGATCGGACCGGGACTGTACCATTCGGGTCTTAGTGGCAGTACCAGAGAAATTGATAGCAAAACGGTCAAGGAAACCCTTTTTCAGTTCTTCGGACACCAGTGATGGTTTGTTAGGCAACTTGCAGGATAGGGTAGGAGAGATAAACGTCGACCAGTTGCCCGGGATTGGGACAAGTTTAATTTACTCCTGGTGGATTAGAATAAGACCTTTCCCGTTGGATGTATGTTCAGGGAACCAGTCGAGCCAGACAATTTACGAAGTTTTTCATGCACAGAAAACTGCTCTGCCATAGGGAGACTGATTATGTTAACGTGGGAGATACTACTAAATAATACTATAACTTTGATAGGTCTCTGCAAAGGGACAAGAGCTCATACTCGAAGACCGGAAAAGGTGGCAGGTGAACAATGAATGAGACATGACATCACTCAAAGGTATACAAACTTCGGGTATTGTGGAAAATGTAGGGTTCTCAGGCTTTAACTAATTATATATATATATATATATATATATATATATATATATATATATATCACGCAATTACTTGGGAGTAGTGCGTGAGACTGCTGAATGTATGTCTGGCTGACTGTCTTTTGGACACAACCTCTCAAGCACAAACCTCAGATCATCCAACCAACCTGCACTCGGACGCACCAAGCTCGAGTTTTGCTCTTGTTAGAGCTCCTCAGTGGTGCATATCCTCTACCACACCCAGGGTTTGAACCCGAGCCCTTTTACCTCGAAGGCGTGTATGTAACCACAGCGCCCGGTTTCAAACCCTGGGTGTGGTAGAGGATATGCACCACTGAGGAGCTCTAACAAGAGCAAAACTCGAGTTTGGTGCTTCCGAGTGCAGGTTGGTTGGATGATCTGAGGTTTGTGCTTGAGAGGTTGTGTCCAAAGGACAGCCAGCTAGAAAAATATTTATCAATCCCACACACTACTCGCAAGTAATTGAGTGATATCTACACCAAAATTGCGGTGCAGGTTTAAAATGGGGGAGATATGCACCCCATCCTGTGGAGAAGACCTGACCTGGTGGGAGGCATTTGCTTGCAGTTAACGGGGCTTGCACCGCGTCTCAATTTGAAGCCGTTGGGCATCTCTGGCCGTCCTAGAGGTCGACTTCTGAATAGGCTCACCCTGGCGATTCGGATCAGCCCGGAACGGGAGTGGGATGGTGCAGTGGTAACACACACGCCTTCCAGGTGAGAGGGCCTGGGTTCGAACCCTGGGTGTGGTAGAGGATATGCACCACTGAGGAGCTCTAACAAGAGCAAAACTGGAGTTTGGTGCTTCCGAGTGCAGGTTGGTTGGATGACCTGAGGTTTCTGCCTGAGAGGTGGAATTCGAAAGACTGTCAGCTAAACAAACTAATTATGTGCCGGGATTAGATGAAGTTTTGACAAATATTTACATCAAGTTATTTTACCGACCAGACTTTTGGTATACCTTATTGTCACAATATAATGAAGAGTATTTGCTTTTGTTGCAAGATGGTATTTTTATAGGTGAAAAGAGAATGTGATTACTTGTGGATACAATAACGGACAAGGGTTCATTTCGGTTTATTCCGGTTCGGTTCAGTCCGGTTCAGTTCAGTTTGAACAGGGCTGGTAATGACCACGGCCGGTCGAGCACCCAGAATTCTTTAGACCTTATGCACACCAGTTATGCGCCCACCAATGCACTGTGTATTCCGTCGAATCCCGCTAAAAATAAGAGAAGAACGGAAAACGTTATTGCACATCAAATTCGAGGGACATTATGCATCGTGATAGTATCGAAGACTTTCGAGAGCGGCTAGTGAACGTGTCTTCTATTCGGTTCCACTGCGCGGCACAAACATTATCCCCTCTGTCAGACGAATACAAAAGACGCAAGTCGTTTGACAGACGCAAAAGTGTATTCTATATATCGTGGCACCGAAACAATATCGATACGAGAAATACACTGAACGGATATGAACGCAGCGGCTTGGCAGAAAACGAACCTCAAGAGCGTATAATCGGTGAAGGAGCGAAAGTGGAGATGATTCAAAACGAGGTCGACGGAAACCTTGGGAAGTCAGTCCGATAAAACGTAAGCAACCGAACAAAACAGTGAAGTCGACGTCAAATGTGAGAAAAGATCGTAGAGAAAAAGGATCCGGAATGGTGTCCGGGGAATGGTCATTTTCTGAGAACCATTGAGGTAACTGCGAGAGTTCACTGAGATAGTGTGAGCAAGCGAAAATAAGGAATAAAGCACACATCAGGCGGACCACAGTGCTACCCAGCATCCACCTTGTAAACATACTCAACGCTCACCACAGGGAAGTATCTCTTACCACTTGCAATCTAGGGCGCCTTTGAAGGACTGGACATCTGCAGATCTATCATTCCATCAGGCAAACCGTCCCAACTATTCGCCAACTTGTTGCCAGACAAGTGCGATCCAGTCATCAACCTGCCCAAATTTTCGGCAACTTCTTTTTGTATTCCCTTGTTCTGGAATCTAAAGCCAATTAGAGTAGTCCATCCGGCCTACGGCCGGTGTGACGGGCGCCAGTTCCTACTTGAGGGTTATAAGTCACTAAACTCAGTAAACTGAGTTTTGCCTGACTTGGTGCCAGTGACAACATCATTAGCGTGGTTAGTCAGATGGAATCGGAAGCTCTGGTGAAGTTGCATGAATAAAATGGGAGAGGAAAAAAACGAAATTGCGTCGCGGAGTAATCCTGTACCGAATGGCAGAGGATTTTATGCTATCGTCTGGGGTCGTAAAATGAGTCCTATCGGTGAAATTTCTCTAGTCAGCCACAACAGACGTGAAGGTATGCTTGCAACCTATAACTTTGCTAGTGGTGCGATTTGGTCGATATAATTAAATGCACTGGTGTGATCAAGAAAACATGCGTAAGTGTTTTTCGATGCGGCCAAGATAGGATAGGATAGGGTTCAGGAAATATACTGGAGCGATGCCTGTGGAAAGCTGCAAGCTGCAAACTACCCAAAGCTGCAGAATGATCGTTTGGTTCGGTTTCGGACAAAAGTGGTCGGAACTAGTGCCAAGAAAAGTTGCACAGCTTTTCGTGAAATGTTACGAGAACTACGGTGATAAACACAATAATATATATATTTCCTGTAAGAGAGCAGCTTTTTTAATGAGTGACCTTCTAGAAGACATTCCAGTGAAGCTAATGAACATATCTTCTATTCGGTTTCATGGCGGAATAACAGGGTAATCCCGTCGGTCTGACGGACAGAGAAGACGCAAGTCGGTTGACAGATGCAAAGTTGCGTTTTATATATTTCGGCACTGAAACAGTAACGATACGAGCAACACACCGAATGAAATTGGACGCAACGGCTTAGCAGAAAGCAAACCGCGGGAGCGTACGATCGGCAAAGGACCGAAAGTGGAAGTAATTCAAGAGCAAGGTGGACGGAAACCCCGGAAAATTCCGTCTATTTAAACGTGCGCAAACGGACACAACAGTGAGGCTGGAAGCAAACTTCAGGAGAGATGGTGGAAAGAATAAATCCAAAATGGTGTCCAGAAAACACTCATTTCCTTAGGATGATCGAGTTTACTACAACCTTTTGACCAAGCAGTGCCGTGACTGTTTACTTGTTCCTTGTCAATGAGCTACCCTTTCTGGAGCTTCTGCTATGGAGTAAAAGTGATGACATGAACACTAAGTAGGTGTGTATTTTTGTTGTTTAACCTGGCCGTTTATGGATATTCTGGAACTGTAACAGATAGATTCCTTTTCACTTCTCGATCAGTGTGGATCATGGACCTCTTGCCATTCATAGTTTTACGTCGGATCGTTCCAGCTGGGTTTACGCTTAGGTGTAGCAATGCTTTTCTGTACAGCGCTGATCCGCTTGTTTCTGCGTATAGCGCTTGGCTTCTCAGTCAACGAACGTGTGTGACAGATTTGAACATAATTTCAAAATTTGGTCTCGGAAGTGCGCCACTGTAAACCTACCGCTTCTTGGAGGTGTTAACCACTGCTGAAGACTTTTAACTTTCAAAAGGTAAACATGAAAGTTGCCGGGGTGCCCTGCTGGATCGCCGAATTATCTTCACTCGTCACACAGTAGCCGCTCTCCGGAGACATCCTACTAAATAAGAATTCATTTACAAGCCTAGCCCTTGGAAGTGTCTTCAGTTTAAACAGGCATCTCTGGATAAGTCTCCTATGGGAATGATATCCGATACCAAGGATTTCTTCGAATCCCGGTCCCAGCAAGTCCCCTATGTTTAGATAGTTTTACGTATGAAATTTCTGTTGCTGAGTGCACTGGCAAAATCGCACTCCGAGGTATTTATCTGCTCGCAAGACAGATAGGTCCGCTAGTGAGGGCTCACGTGACATATGGGTTACTCTCACCATTCATTAGGGTTCATGACTGTTCACTCCGAAGCTTGTCATTACCTATGTTAGGTCGGGAATTAAGGTTAGCCCAAGTCCCCTCAAATGACTGATTGTTTGAAATCTCTTTGTTTAAGTCAACCTGATGCACCCCCGCGGTGGCCTGATACTAACTCCCTCCAAACGACTGGGGCAACCTGATACTCCTTGGCTTGTGAGCCTAGGTTGTCAGCTGGCCTGGAATCCTTTCCTTGTCTGCCCAACAGGACACATAATATAACCATCAAATCTATCAGGGTCTGTTATTTCTCACCCAAATGTCGAAAAGGGAATAGCATTTGAAGAGCTCTTTCAAAAATGTAAGTTGGCGAGCCGGTTTCAAAACATTTCCTGGTTTGTTGCAGGGTTCATCGACACTCGTTTGACGGTAACGATATCGGTCTGTCAGTATGTATTTATTTAATTGTAGTTTTAACTACTGGTGGGTTCCAGTTTGATATACGTACCCCTGTCTTGCATCACACGTTTTCCATCACCCCTCGCCCCGGTAAAAGCGTCATTATCTACCCCAAGGAGCCTCTTTTTTGGCATACCCACACGAATAAATTATTTGCCGCCACCAGAATCAACTACCAGATGCAAGATTATGTGCTTGTGGGCAGTTTACTTCCCTTGAATATCCCTGAAGTTTTCGGGGGCGTGGTTTTCAGTCCACCTGAGTAAGGCCTGTATTGTATGCTTCTCTAGGCCATCCTGGAAGCACCGCCTTTTCTGCTGTAAATCGTCTTCGTCAGGTTCCTAGAGCGACCAGAAGTCTTCACAGCTTCTGGGCCGGATTAGGTAACTGGTCCAGGATACCAAGGTTGGCAGTGCGGTAGTGCGACACTTGCGAATGCGGCGGGCTCTCAGGCAGAAGCAGTGCAATCTAAAGTTTATTGCACGAAGCAAAATTGAACCTGCTGCCTTCGACGGGAAGTTTTCTCTTGGATACAGCCCCGCACAAACAAGAAAGGTTTTGTTCATACACCCATACTCATCACGAATGACCTGCAGGTTTGACGGTTTACCATATCGTACCTAATTTGCGTGCGACTGCCTTTCAGCCGCCACTTACGGCATCTAGTAAAAGTCTCTCCCCCCCCCGAACCTGCTCATGCCGTGGCTTGCCCGCACATACGTATTCCAATCGCGATTGTCCCAGTGTATTCACTGGGGTACGGTGCTGGTACCACCTCGCGTATCGTGCAAGCGCCCGGAATTTCATGCTCCCTGCACTTTTCCCAATCACCAAGGAAACCTGCCAGTCAACGAGTAGGTACAGAGGCGCCCCTTGGCCTCCCGCCACTGTACCTTCTCTCCACTAGAGACCGCTCTTCGTATCGTCAGTTTTTGATTGATACTGGCGAACACGTCACAGGCATTCCCTTGAGCCTCATTCAACAGCCATTACCTCAAATATTTAGAGCTTCAGGTAGTCAACTGAACACGTATATTTACTTTTGGTACCAAGTACGTTGCATAAGATCTATATCGAGGTCGCGTTTTTCCAAAGAATTTTGTTACTGTGGATGTATTTCAACTTATTCCGGGTGCCGAATTTCGCATCACATAACCTTTCGCTGCTTCCTTGTTCTCGTGAGCTGAACCGCCCCGTGATTCCCCTTGCAGTTGCTGAGTATGTGCACTTCGTCAAATCTGTCCGAATTTCGTCAGTGGCTCTCGACGCTAATGTTGTCTTCCCCAAGAACTTGTTCAAATCTGCCTCTTAATTTTGGCCCGCAGGCCACTTACCCGTGATAACTTTGGCAGTCGCACACGTCATCAGTACAATGGGAACTCCAGCGTCTCCCATTCACAGTCGTCTGGTGCCAGAAAACAAATGGCAATTACTCACAGTGAATTCCAGCACCTGAAGTACAGTGGCACCAACGAACCTTCACACAATCCATGGGCATCACTGTTTTACATCCTGCGTGAGTGTTCAAATGACCGTCACCAGCGTCGTGGCTGTCTCCACCGCAATACAGAAAACAACTTTGGATCTTCAAAGTGGTCCATAATTTCACGACATCAAGTCTACACTGGCTGGACCAAATTTCCGCAAAAATCTACCAGGATCTATGAGGCTGTAGCAAAAAAGGCACCTATTCCATACCTCAAAATCTTCTCGTCTGGCATAGAGGTAAGAAGATTCGGGCGGGGCTGTCGAGGCAGTTTCGCAACAGTTCGTACTAAACTCATGGAAAGCAACGGGTTTCTTACCCCAGCTTTTCGAAACTGCGGAATTCCGATGTGGTATTCCAGCAGAGAACTACTGGCAATTGATTTGCTCATCCGATATTTCCTTTGTTAGAAAGCGAAAAATTTAAATGAGGCTAGGAAAAGTCGGGAAATCGAAGTCCCATTCATTCCAATTCATCCAATCACCAACCTTGCAATTTTGTACTCTGGCTTCGGTTGCAACTAGGTTATCAAGTAGCCTAACACATTCCAGTGTGGCTTCAGAGGACAATGAGTGGCTATTCAGCCACAATTGCATCATCAACCGAGCAAAGGCCAATAAGATCATCGATTGGTCGACATATTTACGAGACTAGGCATTGCTTCAATGCAAGCCAAGCGTTCAAAGTTATCTACTCGACCACCGGTACCAAACTATTAAGATATATGGAGGCCCTGTCGATGCGTGAGCACAAACCTGAACTGTGCAAACAACGCGAATTTGTGATCAATTAATCACTGCATTGGCAACGAAGTGCGATAACTTTTGTGTGGTTATCCAATAGACATGTATGAATGTGTGTGCCATGTGATTTCGCCTTTGTTTATAAGAATTTTGTTCAGTTATTTTGCTATGAAAATAATCACTGCAGCTGCAGTATGCACTTTGTAAAGATGCAGCGAAATGATCCAGGATACATCGTGCAATCTGTGATTTTGGCTTCTGTTTTGAAAGATTGCAAAGTGTCTGGAAATGTGAAAGGCCGCGTACATTGGCAATAATTATAACCTTCACAGTTTGGTTGGATGTTCTGACCTACGAGAGCCTTTGTGAGTGGGCTAATTTAGGAATCCGATAGCCGCATGATTTACCCTCACGGGACGTTTTAGAGACCGTTAGAAAGACAACTTTGAGGAGCAATTTGGTTGACTCACTTCAACAGCGAACTACTCGAATATACCTGAAGAAGAATCGGTGCATGTGAATACCACTCCTTCATCAGAAATGGAGGCTATGCGGGAGATAGGTTAGTGGAGAAGGTAGAAAGCTAATGGGCTGGCTGCGCTGCCTTTGTTCTCCTTCAAGGGTGGAAGCGAAGCTTCGGTTTCAGAGGTAACAAAATCCCTTTCAATAATTTGGGGCAGAAAGCGGATTCCTAGGGAGGAGTGTGAATTGGTAGTTGGGCCGATTTACAACAATGATGTCGGTTCTCTGGTGAAGACTACAGAGGGGTTAGCTTGGTGAGTATTGCATTTAAGTTGCCTGTCGGGTTAGTTCCCTACCGGTTGTCCGATGCTCGTAGAAGAATTATGCTTGAGGATGAAGCCATATTTGGACACAGCCCCAGTCGTATCGACCACACTCTTGCTCTCCGACGAATCGCGGAGCACGGGTTTTCTTTGCGTAGGCCCGCGACGTCCTTCTATCTTGACCTGGAGGTGGCACTCGACTTAGCTGACTGCACAGTCCCATGAGCTGCCTCCCATCGGGTAGTGTGTTAGAAGCGTTTATTCTTTTTTGAATACCTTTGTGAGAAAGGCCGAGACTGAGTTCATGCTTGTGCGATCATTCATGTGAGGTCATCGAAAGAGGCGGTGTTCTCTAGGGTTATCCTATTTCGCCCTTCCCCTTTGATTTCCTGATTGGAATGGTCCTTGAGACTGGCGTAATCAGTCGGTGTAGGAGAAGTAAAGTCTGACTTGGAATGCATGGACGACACTTTTCTTCCGAATATTGCAAGCTTTCCTAGATGGCCTAAACAACTGTGATGCAACCTGTGGGATGTGTTTTAGGCCTCTAAGTGGTGAAATTCTACGTCGCGACTTGGGTGACGTCGAAAGAAACATTATCCTGGCAGTGGAATGTCCTGTTGAAGATACGTTTTGCCGGCTGAGCAGTGACACCTCGCCGGTTGGTCAGATGTCGGAGGAAGCTTCACCGCGTCTATCGAAGGCGTGATTGGTTTGTGTCACCCTCATCCATCAGTGGCGTCGGTATGACATCCGATTGTCAGTCAGTGGTCGAGACCACACTGCGGCGGTTGAATCGGCTCTTGAACGCGGCTCGCAAAAGTGGTCGCTAGGGGCAGATGATAATTTATGACTGTTAGCTTTTAGGCGTAGATATCTCCGTAGTGTTGCTCGAACAGGGTGAGGAAGACGTACCAGCAATGCCGAGGTTAGACGTAGGGTGCTGGGACCCGGTGGGTGTTCGTAGAAACAAGCACTTGAAATAAATAGGTTAAGATATCTGGGGCACGTATTACGTTTATTATGGACGTTAGTCCTGGAAGTGCGCTCTTCTCTGAGGCAAGTGGTGGCTGGAAGGAGGGCCGAGTTGGTCAGTCCTTGAGACGGCAAGGGTGTATGGAAACCCTGTCAGTGAGATTTGTGAGACTTCCAAGTTGAGGTTTATCAGATGCTCCTATCAAACAGTCGGGAATATTATGCAATGCGGCTGGCTATCTTGACCAGTGTCGTGTTTGCATTTGATCACCATTTTTCCTCTCGATTTCATTTAGTCACTATGGTTTCTATTTTTTCGTTGTGTTTTGCCTTTGACTCAATGATACAGTGAGAAAGCATCCAAAGCCGGAGTACAAAAGTGCAGGGTTGGTGATTGGATGAATCGGAATGAATGGGACCTTGATTTCCAGACTTTTCCTAGCCTCTTTTAAATTTTTCGCTTTTGAACGACGGATAGGTACCAAAATGTTTACTTTGGTAGAGATCCCTAGCAAAGCTCCTCGTTAATTGACTTCTGCATCTTGCAAATATCGTACGGCAAGTCTTGAAATTAATCCCCTTATTGTCTTTTAGGTGTCCTCCTCTGATCCATCCCAATAGTGGCTGATCATCGCAAGTGCTTCCTATAGATCCCTTCCGTTTTTAAAAAAATCCAGTTCAACATTCTCGCGTACGCCAGATGTTTTACGTTTCTAGCCGTCCCTCTCATAAGCATGTAGAGCATTTTTTCTTTCGTTAATTAGACAACCGAGTACGATGCCTTGCATATTATCATAGCACCAACGAACTGACGGGAAGCGGATTCCCGATTCGTCATCCGTACCGTGCACTTCGTTGGTCGTACTGACCCAGTCGACTTCCATGGGCTGAGGCAAAGTACCTTATACTTCTTAAGTGACCATGACCAGATATTTACGCCTAGTTATTCTATCCGCTATTGTGCACCCGTGCAACTGACCAGCTTGTTAGCGTCAGGCAATAATGCATCCGATTCATGAGCAATTCTTCCTTGTTCGGTTACTTCATCCGGCCTAAACAGCACTATATAACGCCACTTTCTATGAAGTCCTTCCAGTGTTCCCACCGCCCCTGAAAGCATTCACTGGCGGGATAAAGCAAGCAACTTCAAACAACTTTCTCCGCCTTTCCTTCAAAACATCAAAACAAATGATTCAAGTGCTCATCCTCGTACCTAACTGGGCTCCCTCGCTGGCTCTGAAATACCGAAAGAACAAAAAGTGCTACAAAGACAAGCGATCGTGCTTAGGATGTTTACATGTGGGAAATTAGTGATCCTTCCAGTGGCCGCTTAAGCCCATATGTCGCTGTGTTTTGTCAGGTTTCTCAGCAAAGTGAACGTTATCACCACGGCACCAACTATCCTTAGAAGTGTCAGTATCCATAAACAATGGCTTAATATGAAAGCCACTTTCAGCCCCTTTCAAGCAGCGGCCTCCGCACACTCACAATATCGTGCCATCTAAGCAATTCGACAGCCTCTCATTTGCTTTTGACAGCTCCAAGCGTAGCTTCAGCGGCTTCCATCTCTGGGGGTATGCCTTTCGATTCCATGTTTTCTGTCTCTGTGAACCTCTGACCCATCACCACGAGAAAAAAGAGGCACGAGACTTGCCGGAGAGTAAAGTGACAGCCATTGAGGTTGGTGACTCACAGTCTGAATTATCCCGACTATCTTACCTTATCGTCATCATTGGAAGATCATGGGAGACAGTCGAAAAAGTGCAATTCAGAACAAGTAAGTGTATTTCTTGCCCTGTTTTATCACAGTTTTCCCCAGTGTGCCACCGCACAACTCTCACAGATTCTCCTTCGGTTCTACTCTATTATTTGGCAGTTTGTTCATGGACTTCTTGGTGTTTCTGACCCTTTTATGCGGTGAACGCGGGCAAAAGTCCTCTTAACATTGTTTTCTTTTCCCCCGTATGCTTGGACTTTCTCCTTCAATCCCGTTTGCAAATTCCCATGTCCACGGAGCCATTCATGCCCAATTCGAAAGCGAGTCATACTTACCGCGTAAACCCTTCATTTTGGAATGCTGCTGAACAGCTTCTGATCAAGGCTTCGACGGCTGACGTTGAAGATCTGCACCCGCCTTTCACATGTCGATTCCAGCAATAAAACTTTCGGGGGCAAATTGTCGTCGGGCGAATTCGTCCTGATAAGTTAGGCCATTACCAACCGGCGCTAGAAGACAATTTGCGTATCTGACCAGGATCTCATGGGGTAGGTTTTCTCTCTCCCAGAATACTCTCCGTGGAAAGCTGACATAAGCGATCTTCGAGAACGGCTTTTCTACCGACTCTTGCACGGTAGCAGGCCTGGACTTTGAATTCATTCACTCCGGAGTCATCAGCCTTTGTACTCCACTACTTATTCGGCTCAAAACATGGCAGCTTTTTTCGTCTTCTAGCCCTCTACCCAAGCAGTGTTTCCGTTTTTGCTTTTCACATAGCTTATTTCATTTTTCCATCGGAAGTTTGGGAAGGTTCGCAAACAATTTGAGCCTGGAGATTATTGGTAACATTTTCCGTTCATCTTCCCCAGAGCTTTACTTCGGCTTCCCCTGTGAAACGTTTACATGGTAAACGTATCCTAACCCTCGAACTATGTTTTTTATTTAGCCAGAAGGATCGGAGCGAACGGGAAAAATGGAAATCGGTCCTAAGGTGGCCCGAGATGGACCTCTTGCAGTGCTGCCGATTAGTATTTGGTGTTTTTTGAAGCGATCCTTGTTTCGCTTGGATTGTTTTGCATTGGCGTTAAAGGGTTGTAATCCCCAGTGTCAAAAATTTGATTAGGTCCAAAAGGCATTTGAGATGTTTTTCCTGCAGTTCATGCTCTCCGGGTACGCCACGGTTTTCCGATCCGTGCCGCCCGTCTAATTGCGGAAGGCATGTGATAAACTGTGTAGAGTACAAATAGCGCAAATGATGAACCCACCCGAAGTTTCTACGGGTGGCAGGGTACACCCATATCTTCTATAAACAGAACTCATTGGCCGAGTGGATCGGTTCCCGTTGCGAGGAGGCGGCCGGTCTGGCCTTCAAACTGCAGGATAAAGGGCAGGGCCGACAATCACCAGCTGGTACTACTGGCATGAGCCCGTTACCGCAATCAGGTAGCAGGAAGTCATTTGCGGAAGTACCACGCACGCCTGAGTGGACAGTCATTAAAGCGAGTGGGCGAGTTCACAGGGACTGCCATGCTGTCTTTGCCTTAACCCTCTTGAAGCAGGCGGACTAGGGCCAGTGGACCAAGCAGGAGCCCAGAAGGATAAGGCAGCTCCGGGGGAAGAGTGAGGGTACTTTATTGAAGGGTGGCTCACCTTGGGCGGACGATCCTGGGCTCTCGGCGTTGAAAGAAAAAGTGAAGGATCTGCGAAGGTCGATCCTGTAGATGCGAAGGGTCTCAAATAGCAGGATCCTGGTCCTGAATCAGGAAGAACTCCAGTTAAAGGAATTGAAAGCGAGGCTGGACTTAGGTGGGAGAAGGTTCTATGACATACTGCAAATCCTTGGTGTTCCGTACCCTACTGCTCTCAAAAAGGTGCACAGAGTGGGGACTTGGAAGTCACCACTTGCGAACAAAGGCAAACGTGATACAAGACCAATAGTAGTAGAGTTTACCGATGAGGCTGCCCGAGATAGACTGCTAGCGAGGGAAGCAGTGGCGGTTCACACTACCTAGGGCAGGTATCAAATTATGCTGGACGAGTATCGAGTAAGGCCTGGTGATCTAGCCCCTGGTGGAAACCTGGCTAGCTCACCCAGGACACTGGTGAGAAACCATCGAGTACAGCAGAATGCCGCACTCGGCTCGCGGGCCCTGGCTCCAACAGCAGTAAAGAAGCAGTATGAGCGGTCGGAAGTAGTTGTAACTGAAGACTTCCTGGAAGGTGAAAACTGGTAGTGTTAATTACGAATCGTAATTAGTGTTTGTCCTTTTGTCTTCTGTTTAGTTACTTATTAGTAGTGAGTACATGCATCGTGAACCCCGGACATTCGTAATGTATTTTCCCTGTTTCTAAGGTATCACATCAGCTTATACTTGAGTTTCATGGTGCTTATTACATGAACAGTTCACGTATTTGTTCGTAACCTTGTTTTCCCAAAGGTCTACACTTCTACTGTTATATAATCTTTCTGAGTGTTTCATTTGTACTGCCGTGCGGAGGCTCGAACTCCCAATCTTAGCGTTCTGTCAATGCACTCCACTATTGGCCGTCATACGTCAACAGCATTAACAATTCTATTGCCGGATTCGCCCATTCATGTTGGCACGTACTCTTGTTTACTCCACAGACTTAGCTTATTTGTACTTATTTGTTAATGACACTTTTACCATTGCAACCACAGTCCAATTCACGCGTTTGTAATCGATTTATTGATCTTTGACGATAAACGTTCTTGATTTATCGATTGTGCCACAACCGAACTGCGCTACAGTTTCGTTCAGCTGCCTGCTAAGTGGACCGTTTTTATTTTCTGCGCTGTCCCGATTTTCGGAAGCTTACTGCCCATTGTTCTTGGTTTCTCACCTGGCTAACCGCGAATCATCGATAAACACGGTTATTCGATTGTAATTTGTTCTGCTGCCCGTAATCGTATTCTGCCCATATCGTGCGTGTAGCTAGTGAAACTAAGTTACTGCTAGATTTACAGCCCTAGACATCGGGATAGTCGCAACAGTTAGACAGATAACCAAACCTCTGCTTCGATATACTGCCCGAATCGGATTTGAAGGAAATTCTGTCAAATGCAGTCCCGTCAATATTCCGCCAGTAAACGTCAGTTATCACAAGGCCCATCCCCCGACTGGAAGCTGAATCGAGAGCTGAAATTAACAAAATTAAAGATAAAAAGTTTAATGCTTGAGCTGGAAACCGAAAGACATATCAGTGATATCAGAATGAGGCTCGCAGAGAACAAAAGTGAGCTAAAAGCGGAAAAACGGTCAATACTGTCGGCCCAGACTTCTCGACCATCTACTCTGCAGCCATTTGAGAAGCCCGAACGAGTCGAAAACTGTGTACAGTCTCTCCTAACTTCAAATGATCAGCCTGTCGACCAGATATCCGTCAAGGAACCTGGAATTCTTGTTTTGACTCAGAAACAACCAGTGCCAAACAAGGTCTCTGAAAACGATCAGTTATTGAAGGAAAAGTACTGCGCAACGAATAACGAATATATATCAAAAGGTTACGCTGAGATGGTACCTGGGACTGAGCAAAACCTAACTGGCCCCCACATATGGTATCTTCCGCAACACGGCGTATATAAACACGCCGACCGAACCAAGGTTAGAGCGATGTTCGACTGCGCTGTGGAGGTCAATCAAACATCACTGAACGAACAACTACTAACGGGACCAGACCTTGTCAATAGTTTGTGCCAGGTGCTGCTGAGGTTTCATGAGTACAGGTACACTTTAGTAGCCGATATTGAAGCTGTTTCACCAGGTGAAGGTCCCACCAAGCGACCGCGATTGTCTGAAGCTTCTCTTATGGCCTAACGGTAACGTGACCAACAAACCAGAAGTATATCGTATGACGTCTCATCCATTTGGGGCCACCTCGTCGCCGTCATGCTGCAGCTTAGCTTTGCAGAACACTATCGACTGTAATATGGCAATTTACGGCACTGCAGTGATCAATCAAGCCAAGAAAAGCTTCTACGTAGATGATTGTTTGATGAGTTTACCTAAAATGGAGGACGTTGGAAGAATGGGAAGAACGTTGCGGCACGCTCTACTGCAAAACGGTTTCAACTTGACCAAATTCTTCAGTAATGTGCCACATGCTTTGGGAGAACTGCCGAAAGCAGAAACCAAACCCATTTTCCTTGATCGACAGCCAGCTGAAATAAAGCGAACTTTGCGAGTACAATGGGATCCACCTTGGGAGGAAAAATATACCCGGAGAGGTGTACTTACATACATCGCTTCAATTTACGACCCCATGGGGCTGGTATCTCCAAGTTTGTTGCCTTCTAAATTGCTTTTCCAGAACCTATGTCGAAGACAGGGCAAATGGGACGAGGAACTAACCCAGGAGGAAATCGACCGATGGGTTGTGTGCCTCAGTGAAATTCAAGCAGTATTTAATCTACGAATCGACCGTTGTATACGTCCGATGGATAAAAAAACGGATCCAAGACTGGAGCTACATGCATTTAGTGACGCTTCAGAACTGGGTTATGGAGCAGCACTCTATTTACGATCTGTTACCGAAGATGGAATGATAAACTGTTCTCTGATGTTGGAGAAGTCTCGTGTAGCCCCTTAAAATCCGTGACCATCACGCGCTTGGAGCTTGTGGCTGCTGTTGCCTCAGTAAGATTAGTTGCCTTTGCCAACGAAGAACTTCCCGCACCTATCTGCTCGACTACTTTCTGGACAGACTCGCCAATTGTTTTGCAGGCGATACGAAATACCAAGTCTTGTTTCGAAACCTTTGTGGCCAATCGTCTGGCGGTGATCCGTGAACTTTTGGAACCTGAACAGTGGGTCCACGTGAACAGCAAGGACAATCCAGTTGATATGGCTTCGAGAGGTACCAGCCCGAGAAGGCCGCTAGATGCACTTTGGTTTAATGGCCCACGATTTCTCTTGCAGAATGTCTTCATGGTCTGCACAGCCTAGTCCCACCGCATGCACTCATATTGAATTAGTCAAAACGGTTCGCGTGAACGCAGTGCAAACATCGGATGCAGTCGGCTGGATACAAAGATTCCGCAATGCCAAATCTTGGTTAGGCTTGCTGCGACAGATTGCTTGGTTGAAGCGGTTTTGTTTTTGGATTCGACAACGACATGAAACGGGTGTTAGTCAGCTGAACATCGCCAAGCAGTTGAAACCATCAGAATTACAGTCATCAGACTTAGCCTTACTTCGTTTGGTGCAAAAAGATTGCTTTAGTAAGGAGCTAAGAGCAATCTCCGAAGGATCAAAGGTCCCGAGCATGTCCCGGCCCGTCTCAGGACGATTGCAGAAAATCCATCCGTTTAAACACTGTGGTTTACTACGAGTGGGAGGTCGCCTACGATGGGCATCTCTATCTTTCGAGTCAAAACATCCTGTAATTCTACCGAAGGATCACTTCATCATCAAACTTTTAGTGCAACATTATCACGAAGTGAATGGCCACGCTGGTGCAGCACATGTGTTGTCACTATTAAGGGAACGTTATTGGATTACACACGGCTACTCTACAGTTAAAAATATACTACGGGAATGTTTTTATTGTAAACGTTGGCATTCCCAGGCACAAAGTCAAGTCATGGCACCACTTCCTGAGGACAGAATGATATTCGGCGGGAATCCGTTTACTGCTGTCGGAGTAGACTACTTCGGTCCCTTCTTGGTGAAGCACGGTAGAGCCATTGAGAAACGTTACGGGTGTATATTTACTCGCCTGTCCATGAGAGCCGTACACCTGGAGGTCGCCTACACCCTAGACACCGATTCCTTCCTTCCTGCGTTTTCTCGGTTTGTGGCAAGACGAGGATGTCACAGTGTTGTCTACAGTGACAATGGAACGATTTTCCGAGGCACTGAAGCAGACTTGAGGCGATGCCTGAAGGCTTGGAACCAAGACAAGATTCTAAAGACACTCAGGAATAGATACTGTGAATGGCGCTTCTCTCCATCGAAGGAAACTCATCATCATATATGGGAGAGTATCATACGGTCTGTTCGCCGAATTCTGCTTTCACTTCTAGCTGATCAGTTGGTCGTAGATGAGGCGTTAGTAACGATGTTCTGCGAGGTAGAAAGAATACCTAATGATCGCCCTCTAACCAGAACATCGAATGATCCCGATGATTTCAACTCGATTATACCCAATCACCTTCTTCTCCAACGAGGTATACCAGCGACATTTCCTTCCGAGCTACCAAACAACCGGTTAAACCGAAGATGGCGACAGGCGCAAAAGCTGGCAGATGCCTTCTGGGCTCGCTGGTTCAAGGAATACTTGCCAACACTACAGACAAGATCAAAGTGGAATAAGCCTAGCCGAAAGCTGAACGTAGGCGACTTGGTTCTCCTAGCTGACACGCACGCACGAAGAGGGGCGTGGCCCAAGGGGATAATTGAGGAAACGGTTATGGAAAGCGATGGACGAATCAGAGAAGTTGCAGTACGCACAGCCAACGGTGTTCATCGGAGAGACATACGACAGTTGTGTCCTCTAGAGTCGGACTTATGCTCATGAGTGTGGTTCGTGACATTGCCCCACCCCCAGTGTTAATTACGAATCGTAATTAGTGTTTGTCCTTTTGTCTTCTGTTTAGTTACTTATTAGTAGTGAGTACATGCATCGTGAACCCCGGACATTCGTAATGTATTTTCCCTGTTTCTAAGGTATCACATCAGCTTATACTTGAGTTTCATGGTGCTTATTACATGAACAGTTCACGTATTTGTTCGTAACCTTGTTTTCCCAAAGGTCTACACTTCTACTGTTATATAATCTTTCTGAGTGTTTCATTTGTACTGCCGTGCGGAGGCTCGAACTCCCAATCTTAGCGTTCTGTCAATGCACTCCACTATTGGCCGTCATACGTCAACAGCATTAACAATTCTATTGCCGAATTCGCCCATTCATGTTGGCACGTACTCTTGTTTACTCCACAGACTTAGCTTATTTGTACTTATTTGTTAATGACACTTTTACCATTGCAACCACAGTCCAATTCACGCGTTTGTAATCGATTTATTGATCTTTGACGATAAACGTTCTTGATTTATCGATTATGCCACAACCGAACTGCGCTACAGTTTCGTTCAGCTGCCTGCTAAGTGGACCGTTTTTATTTTCTGCGCTGTCCCGATTTTCGGAAGCTTACTGCCCATTGTTCTTGGTTTCTCACCTGGCTAACCGCGAATCATCGATAAACACGGTTATTCGATTGTAATTTGTTCTGCTGCCCGTAATCGTATTCTGCCCATATCGTGCGTGTAGCTAGTGAAACTAAGTTACTGCTAGATTTACAGCCCTAGACATCGGGATAGTCGCAACAGGTAGCATTGTCCGAAGGTGGACGACAATGTGAACCTTGCCAGTCAGGATGCTACGCAACCCTCATGGAGATGGATTTGGAGTCGTTTGTAGTCATGAGTCATCAGCCGGCGTCATGCAACTCAGAGGAGATGATCGATGCAAAAACTTGTCGTCGGGGGAAAACAGCAAAGATACCTAGGCGACGGGACAAAGGCGGTGGTGTTATTTACTATTGCTCGTAGTATTAGGAACAAATAAGTCGAACCAGCAAAGCATCTGAGGAGCGCAACTCGTCAATAACTGCCGTGGTGGAAACATGGCTTTCCAAAGAATACCACGTGCCAGGACTAATAGGTAACGGTTTCGCAATTAATAGGCAGATTAGCGAACACGATCGCTTTGGAGGAGAGATGGCCATCCTCATCGTGCACGGTACAAACTGTCTCAAGACTCAGCCTAAGATGTGCACTCGCAATGTCCAGTTGTGCCCAGTTACGATCATTCCTCCAGGCAGACGAGTAAACTTCGTCTTTGTCCGCAGGGCACCAAGAGCAAGCCACAACCAAGATGTTTGCCTAATGCGGACCCTGAATGAACCACTGAAAGAGGCTCTAAAGGCCCTCCTTATTGGTGGCTTCCATCTTCCGCACACTGACTGGGCGGGTAAAATGGGTGTTCCATGATCGGGGGAGGAAGACTACTTATAATAGCTGCATGCTAATGCTTTGCACCAGCATATCGGGAAAAACACCAGATATGAGGCTGATCACGTCTCATGCTTGCTGGATAATGCGATAACAAATCTCCTGAACGACGTATCTTAAATGCCTTACCGTGCACCGCTCGTCAAGGGAAACGGCATTCGTGTTAAAATCACTCTTTGCAAGCGGCAACCCGGGGTGCCCTTATGCTGGTTGGGAATTTCGGTAACATGGACAAAGATAAGCTTCTCAAAAGAGCGATGGAGCTGACGAGGGACACAGAAGGTAGGGCTGCATTCGAGGAGCGTTGGTGGGTCATAGAGAGATTCCTGGCCGCTCTCTGGGAGGGGTTCCCACCATTGAAACAAAGAAGTTTGGAGTCCAAATGTTCGCGGACGAAAGCCACCTTAGCCAAGGCCGTCAAGAGTACGAACAGCGGCTGGAACCTTTAAAAAGCTTTCGGCAGTCGGCTAGCCTAGACCGGTTATATAAAGCTTAGAAACGAGGCCGTGAGCCTTCTGCTAACTTCTAAGCGGGAACCTGAGCCCAGATTGGCTCAATAAGTATGACGGCAGCCGAAAACATTATGCAGCTAAGTACAGCCAAAGGGCACAACGAAGGACGCCAAAGATCTACTATCTGGTAAGGGACACGTTTAGGTCACTGGTGACCAGTGAAAACCAGATGTCCTGGGGGAATACTTCGGTAGAGTACATTAGATAGATAATGGAATACGAATCGACCTGGCTCCGAGGCATCGTCCCCAGCAGTTGATTAAGCTTAATCTCTCAGAGGTAACCGTACTTAAGTACCTACAGGAATTAGTAGCCGAAAGTCAACAGGTACAGATGGTTTCCACTCAGTTATCATCAAGCCGTTGGCGGACATCATAGCTCAATCGGTATGCAGGTTGTTCAGGTCCACGCTGAACCAGAGTAATCTGCCGCAGGAATGGAAAAGCGTGGCCGTCGTGGGGATGCATAAAGGTGGACATAAGTAAGTTATGCACAACTGCAGGCTGGTGAGAAGATCATATGTGCCCACATCTGTCAACACCTACTGGAGCATTGCATGCTAAGTCCAGCCCAGCATGGAGTCCTAAAATATAGGTCGTCTGGCCAGCCTGGTGTGCTTTTTAGATGAAGTAACTGGACGACTGGATGAAGTTAAGCAAGATGAGGTACGCTACCTCAAACTTGGCAAGGCGCTCGACTCAGTCAATCATCGTCTTTTGCTGTGCAAGATGAAGACTTTCGGTAGAGTTGGGCCAATGTATTGGTGGCTGGCGAACTTCCCCTCCCACAAGACGTTTTGCGTCTAAGTGGAGGACAAGTGCTCTAGCTTGGTGAATATTACTAGCGGTGAACCTCGGGAATCCGTCCTAGGCCCGGTGCTATTCTTACTGCTTAATAACGACCTGGCATCTGCCCTTTAGACGCGGAATTTATTTCTGGGGATGACGTAAAGATTGTTGGATCTAAGGGTACGGTGGACTTAGACAAGGATAAAGGCACCGTCCTGGACTGGGCATACAAATGAGACCTACTCCTGAAAGCCGGAAAGAGCCATTTGTCGTCAAGGTCAACGGGAAGCCTAACTGTCGCTCATGACCGAGGGCTGTTCAGCATAGGAGTCAGTGGATTTAAAGAATTCCAGGTTACCATGAGCAGTTGCTTTGAATGGTCGGACCAGTGCAAAGCCGCTACACAAAAGGCTGGTGGTGAGCTCTTTAGACTGCGATCAGCATTGTCCTGCCGGCAGCCGGGAATATTCGCACCTGCTTACACGGATATAGTACAACCTCACTTAGAAGATAGCGTGCAGGCTTGGTCACTCTTCCCCCAAAATAGACGCCGCCTGCCTGGAGAAAGCTTACCGTTTCGCTACGCATAGGGTTTAGGGGCAGAAGAGCAAGACCTACGAACAGAGACCGTGTGATCCAAATCTCTTCTTGTTTGAAAAGGGGAAATGTTGATGGGATTTTACGGAACCGTTTTCAATGTGATGAAAGGCTTTTTTGGCCTTAGCCCGGAGAGGCTGCTTTTATTGACTTTAGATTCCAGAACAAGGGAATACAAATAGAAGTTACCGAAAATTTGGGCTAGGTTGATGACTGGATCGCACTTCTTTAGCAACAAGTTGGCGAATAGTTGGGACGGTTTGCCTGATGGAATGATAGATCTGCAGATGTCCAGTCCTTCAAAGGCGCCCTAGATCGCAAGTGGTAAGAGATACTTCCCTGTGGTGGGCGTTGAGTATGTTTACAAGGTGGATGCTGGGTAGCACTGTGGTCCGTCTGAGGTGTGTTTTACTCGGCATATTCGTTTTCTGCACACTACCTCAGCAAACTTCCACGATGTTTAAAGTTTCTTGCAGTTGACGTGCGATGATGTTCTCCGTTTCTCTTTATTTTGAGGGAGGACTCGACGAAGCACCCCGCGCAGTGTTGGATACATAACTGATGTGCATAACATCGAAAGAATTCTGGAAGCTCGATTGGCCGTGGCCGTTATTTGTTCTGTGTAGCTGAAATGAACGAAACTGGAAAAACAATAAACATATTTTAATTCGGAAAATCGCCGGGTGTGATGTGACGCATGAGTTGATGGTACACTTGCCATAAATCCGTGACTTATTAGAAAGTAATTAGCTACGGAGACAAGATGAATAATGGTTGGTAGGTGAAAATAACGACCATGATGACGTCCGGCAGGTTCGAAACTCAAGGGCAGTTGATAGAAACAGATAGACGTGTGTGAGGCCGCCAACAGGGTAGGATATGAGCATGCATGTAGTCGGAAGTACACTTAGTGTTTTTCTCCTTTTTTACTGTTTGCCATCCTCGACCACAGCTGGTGAAATGACCAGAATGTTATCTTCCTATTTTCTCATTCTTCTTCCAGACCATACCATCTACTATTGTTTTATTCCTGGTTCCCAAACGTACACCCTCTCCTCATCCACCGCCTGCCTGATATCGCCCTAAATCTCTACTTTCACCCAACTACCCTAGAAAGCTACCAGTCTCCGTCTAGGGATCCCTAATAGACCGGTCCACTAGCCAAACGATAACTAATTGTTCGGATAACAAAACGTTCATTTTCCTGCTTCCATAAAAGCGATAAACATAACCCACAGCTGGAACACTCTCCAGACTGCCGCACTCCTGATCTCTTCCAGATTGCATTGATTACTTGGGTAGCCATCGGCCGAATCGACGTTTATTCCGGATTACCGTAAGGACTGGACGATTTGATCAATGGTTTAAACCCATACTCCCGCCCGCTGACGTTACATGGGGCACCGTACACGGATTAACAAAACCTCATGAAAGTCTCACCGGATCGCAGAGGTGATTCCTGACACCAACCATCAACACATCCGCTCAACGTCTATTCCCAAATAATCCAACCCAACAGTTCAATTCTTCCCGTGTTGCAGTACGAAACCCTTGGCCGGAACCCAGCCTTCGCAGCTGTCAACTTCGCCCTTTTTTACCTGCTTCCCTCAACATTCTACCTGCCACCACCTGCAACCAAGGTATTTATGAAACAGAATACCACCCATCTGCAGCCAACCATAATTTGGTTAACAATTTTCTATCACATACAAAAAAAATATTTACACTCCTCCAACTTCTGCCTATCCGAACCATTGAGGTTTGTCTCCACTAATCCGTTTCATTGACGGCTTTTCTTTTTTTAAAAGTCCGTTATATGTCCATACACCATTCATGCTCTTCAAAAGTTCACTGAAGTCCCTGCGAAGCTTTTCGCCTTCATTTGAATTTCCATATGACGCTGTAATCACCTGCACAAAAGGTCCGTTTTATTATCACCTTTGACTCACTTGCTTTTATTTCACATGCTTCCCCCACAATTAGTTACCCAATGCTGGATCAGTGTCCAATATTCCGCTGGTATCTCTGACTGCACTTTGAAAGCCCCATGCTTGCTTTACTTCTAACAATTTTCTTTGGCATCTCTTCCGCCCGGTTACTCGTTGGTGACCGTCCATTTGTCGCTTATATCAGCAATCCCACGACTGTTCAGCTATCAACACCGCCCTCCAAGGATTTCGAAACCGATTCGGAATTCCCGCCTCAACCATAACCACTTTTGTTCACTCAAACACTGCATGACTTTACTGGTGTATTTCGGTTGCTGTGTGATTTATAAATTTAGAATCTGTGAATACCTCACATTGACATGTACTGCTGTATACTCTGATCTTGCCTTGTGCATGCGTATTGACCACGGTCAAGAAATATACTATACTATACATCGCATCAGGAAAATAGTAAGTAATCGAAAAATATCTTGGTCATGTCGATTCTTGCTGAAAATGGGAGGACAACGCATAGTGGAAGGTGGAAAAAAGTCTGTAGAAGTTTGAAATGAGAGATGGGGCATGAGTAGGGAACTCATAAATGGACCGGGATTGCATACTAGAGACAGAGTGAAATGGAACGGCAGGATGTCGTACCAGTAGGGGTTAATTATCTGTCTGAACCTGCACTACTCCGGCAAGTCGTTCGGCTTGCTTCTTGGAATATATTTTTCACTGTGGTTTGTGTCAATCGGTAAACTATCACTTAACCAAGATGCCTTTTGGGAAAGCCAAAACCATTGCATTTGTTTGTCTAGTTTGTTCAAAGGTTGTTCGCTCTCGCTACAAATCTTCGCAGCGTGATTGGTGTGATGGATGGATTCACCTTGAAATCTCCGAAATAAGCAATGATCTTTACGATGCTCTCGGTGAATGTCGTGTGAAATTGCTCAAAGTTCTGTACATCAAATACCCTGGGATATTGAGCTCCGTGTGGCCCACAATACATTCACCAAAGAAGGTTCCAGCCGGCACAGTCGAAACTGAATCATCATCATCATCGTTAGCATCATCCCCTCCATCCTCATCATCAGAAGTGTCATCATCGTCACCAGTGGCAGCAACCGTGATGCCATCTTCACAGTCGTTGTCACTACCCACACCATCATCGCTGACAGCTGAGAGGGCTTCTGCTCGGGTTGTGGATTTAAATTCCCTATTAGACCCTCCTGTCTCCACCGGTTCTAGTGGCACTTAGGTGGAGATTGTTGAGGATCACTTGTAAGTTCGTTCAACTGCCGGCGGCGGACTTGAAACGAGCCTAGCGCAGCGGTGATTACATCAAATTGCCCCCTTACAGCCTAGCTGGAGCACTTTTTCGCCGTCGTTCATGAATCCGGATGTCCTTGTAAACGTAACACCCTCCCATATTAGGCTCAGTATTTTCTTCTGGTAAACCTGCCGGAAGCTACCGTCGCTGAGTCTCGAGGTAGAGTGAACTAGGCCCTCTTGCGACCGCGGCCCTATTTATCATGGTTTTTTCAAAATCTGGGCGGAAGTTGTTGCCAAAAGCGTTTGAGTAACTGCGGCCTTCCGCCTTGGAAAGTAGGAGACGCCTAGCGAGCGGCCACTACCTTCTGATTAGTCTTGAGTACCGTAGACGCAACGCAAGCGGTTTTGATTCAAACCCGCAGGCTAAAAAGTGAATCGGTGCTCGTTCCATGTAATCTCTCTCCGGAGCAGCGGCGACGTCTAAAATTAGGTACCATGGAGCCACATAAAAGCCCGTCGGAGGGCGAAACTTACCTCGTTCTTCGTGATTTTCGGTTCCGGGAAATGACTCTGAGCTTGAGTTGGACGCCCCTGGTTCTATCAGCGATACCTATGAACCCAGCCGCGAAGTCTTAAGTTGACAACGTGTTTCGGGGGAGTGTTGGTTCGAAGGCTCTATATAGTTCCTGGGGGGCGACTATACCGCTGTCCAACGAGGTGAGCTGGAGTCACTTGTGGCACAAGACCCCCGCACGTAGTCGTTGCCCTAACTGAAACGTGATTGTACGGTAACATTTCCGATTCTGAGACGTCATTACCAGAATACTCAATTTACCGGGCTGATAGAATCGATGCGAGACAAAATGGGGGTCTTGCCCTCTATATTCAGTCTGATATAAGTGCGCACCAAGTACATAGTTCCACTTATCCTGAGGGGTTCTGGAAAATTTCGTGGTGTGAAGTTCGATTGTCACTTAGTGGCCGTGTATCAGTGAGACTTCTGTACAGGTCACCCGGCGTAGACTCCAAGGTTATTTGTGACGAACCCCGGCGGTGGGGCCATTGCGGGTACTGCATTATCCTCGGGGATTTCAGTGTGCCGCATATCTATTGGGATAAGGGCTGTTACCGATTTTCCGCAGATCCCTCCACGCGTACTTCCCTCACTGCCCTTGAGAACCTGACTCTACACCGGCAAGTACGAGGGTCAACACGGCTTCAGGATCCCCAGCCATCTATCGTGGATCTTGTGATATCTTCAAGACAGTCTGATGTTGAGGGAATTCGGTAGCTCCTGCCAACTGGTTCCAGAGACCACTCAATCCTATCGATCCACTACAGGGGTGGCCTTTCTCATTTTGATGAACCTCATATGGGACTCAGCATATGGCGAATAAACTTTGATAAATGGCAAGCTACAGCTTTGTCAGTGGTGTGAACTGCCGCTGGGCTGGATAGTGTAGACTCCTCCTGGTTCGCAATGCGGGCAGGAGTAACTGGACTGATGCTTACTTTCGCGTCCCCGTTTTTTCCCGCAGGCGTAGCAAGGGCCCTCTGTGGTTCGATCGTGAGCTACTTTGTTCTCTCCGCAAGAAGAACCGTGCACGCCAACGATATCAGAATACCTGAAATGGGTACTAGCGGTGCAGAGCCATCCGGAATTGGTGTTTGTCCGTGAAAGGGAAAGAGAAGTTGTTTCAAACCCCCGCTTGGTGAGGACTCCGTTACTGCCCTCAAACGGCTTTGTTAATATTTCAGGCGTAAAGCCTGCGTCAACATGAGTAGTCTAACTTTTGCTGACCAGAAAATATTTGCCAGAGAAAAAATTTCAAAAACCGGCGGTCTTTGCGCGTCATTACTCATCTGCGTGCCCGACGAGCCAATTCCGTCGCCGTCACTGTCTTATACGGAAGTTTCCCTCGCGCTCCGCTCCCTTTTTCTAAAAGGAGTCTCCAAGGACTGGAAAAGCTGAAAGTTCGGCCGTCACCCGTACCAGATGGCTTCTGCCCTGCAGTATTGTGTGCACTGGCCAACTGATTCGCACCCCTTTCGGCCAATCCACTTAGTCTATCATTGCTTACGGATACATTGCCCGGTGCATAGAATACCGCAAATATTATGTCCACTGTATAAGGGAGGCTCGTGGAAGGTGCCTAAAAACCCCCGCCGCGTGAGCCTAACCTACTTTTAGGGAAAGATGATAGAAAGGCCAGTGTTGGTGCTAATCCGGGAGTACCTTGGGTCCTTCGTGTGCGTGTGTCCTGTCCGGCGCGGCTTCCCTTTAGAGTTTGCGTATCTCAAACTTTCCGTTGGCACCAGGACGGCTGGCAGAGGTTATGGAAGGGGGCCACAACACGGACACGGCCTGCTTCAGTTTCAGCAACGCCTCACGACCGACTTTTGAAAGTACTCAGGACATCCGGTCTCCAGAGTTCGACGCTTGACGGCATCACGGACCTCCTGAAAGAGAAGACGTTCTTGGTCAGGGTGCCCAGCCGGGGTCAAGTTGGAGTGCTGCATTATACGGGGTCCCTCTGGGATCGTTTCTTGGACCGGTACTGTTCCTGGCATAAACCAACTACTTGCCATCGGTCTTCCAGTTATCCTGCCCTGTTTACGCAGATGACAATGAGCTCCGATGAGCCGTGAAGTCAGATGGTAACGAGGAGGTTCGTCAAAGTGATCTGGATACTGCAGAACGAAGGTATGACATTTGAACCGTACCAATGGGTGTCCAAAAGCGCGTACATGCCCGTTGGGGTGGCAACTTTGGACGCAGGGTATCGCCGCGGGAACGAAATTCTACCGCGGTCGTCGTGCGAACTGGACCTTGGGGTTATGCTATCGTCGTCCTTCAAGATTCTAGTCCACACGGATAAGGTTTGTGCATCTTTTAGAGCTACGTATGTATATATACTTGAGCATATATGTATATGTGCATTCGCTCTGCATCTTGCAGTTCCTCACCGGCCGTTTCCCTTACCGCCATCCCCGCCGACCGTCGTGATATGCATCCATCCCTCCCATATCTGTGCCTCACAGATACCGTATCCAATCCTCCTGAAGCTTTTTTTCATCCGATTCACCATCTACGTCTTGTATTGCCCACTCCTCGTTTTACGATGAGTTTTGTGCCCTGTTTGCCGACCATCCGTTGCAGAGTACACAAGCTTCATTTATATCTAATCGACCGCAGTGCACCCCACTTTTCTTCCATCGTCCCTCGCTACAGCAGTCACTTGCGTCGGTTTCTTACCTCTCTCATGTATATCAATAGGCCTTATGATGTCTCCAACCGGACCACTGATACTTCCCATCTGACCTTGACTTTCAAACTCATCAGGCGCCCTTGAGTTCACCTGAACTCCCTACATTTTCCATGGTGTGCATACACTTATTGTACTTTCATCCCACTTCATTCCCACTTCTCAACCTTTTTATCCCACATTTTATGCAAATTTCCACATTTTCATGAGTTATATCTGTCCATTCCACCACCTATATAAACATGGTCATGCATCTGGCATACTTAGGTCGTCTCCGAAATAAACCAATATTATTATTATTATTACTGTTCTCTGTGACACACATCAAACAATCAGCCCGCTGAGTCCCGAGGCTTTCTGTTTATTGCATGCCTCCTGTGTTCGTCCGGGACTTCAATACGGGGCTGCTGCAAACTACCCCTGCGCTATCTGCGGGAGGGTGAAACTGAGGGAAGTGCAGCCCCTTTGTTGCGTGGCTCGTCAGTGGCTCATGTGGGGCCAGCTACGAAGACCGTCTGAGGTCTCCTGATCTCTTCCTCGAGTGCTAGCAACTTGTCTGTGGCGGGGCAATTAGCTTGGAGAAGATCATTAGCCGTAAAATTGGCTCGGAATTGCGGGCGGCTTTTCCTCTTCTGATGGAGGACAGGATCCCAGGCCGTCCTCTGGCGCTGCCAGAGCCCCCGTCAGCTGGCCTTCCACTAGTTACCTTCTTTCGCGAAGGAAGGTTAATCTCTGAAAAGCCTTGCTGGCATCAGCGGTGGAAGAGAACAAAGACTCTCTGTTCAGATGGCTTCTCGACATACATTTAAAGGCACTATGGAAGAAGGCTTCCTGAGCATGAACTTACAGACTCAATGTGAAGAGGCTTACATAGAATTTTTTACTCGTCATTCTGCCGAGAAGATTGAAGATTGAAGTTCAAATAGCAGTGAACCGCCGGTGCTGGATATATGAGCGATGGCCAGCGCAACTAGGGGAAAGAGTGCCAGAAAAGGGTTCACGGAAATGGCCAAAAAACGTATTTGGTCCGTGCTTGGGTTACTGCATTACAGAACAAGCATGAAGTGGCCATTTGGAGACATGAATTTGGTGACCAATCAGGCATGGGTACTCAGACAGGACAATAACGAGGATCCAAATCTATGTAATGGTGGTAGTAGGGCGTATCAAACACAAAGAGGGTAGGTTCACATCCGTTAATAATCATTTTAGTGGAGTAAAATTCCCGTGGAAAGATCATGTGACGTTTGCCAGCAGCTAGGCAGCAAGAGACTAATCTGCGGCAAAGAAGGTAGCTCGGACCCTCCCGTAGGTAGAAGGCAGATTGGGCTAGATGATGGGGCAGAGTGGCTTCTGAGTGCACAGTTAGATAAAATCAGAGATCTATCATACGAGTGGCTCTTATGTAGGTGGAGAGGGGAACAGCTAGAAAATTTAAGGAAGAGACTGTCAAGGGGACAGCTGGACGGCAATGAACACAATGTATTTAATAGTCCATGATACACCAACATTGAAAAGGTAATAGTTCAAGCTGATATGCGGAGCTGTAGCAGCAAAGGAGTCAATGCACGGAATGTGGCGGTAGTCCACAAGGAAGGGTAAAGGTGTTTTATATCGATGATTACGTAGGTGGAACATGCGACAGAACCACAAGAACAAAATTCAGTACCGGAGAACCTATGTGGAGAAAGAGGTTTGAGTGGCGGATATAGAATTAAATGACTCAGTCAACTGAGAAAATGACAAGGACTGGTGGTTTTATGCAGACAGGGGTGAACGAACAAATGAGTGGCACAACAGGAGAAGGAGAGAAAATTGACCAATCGTGGAAGGGGGAGATTGTTGGAAGAATGCTGGTAAGTGATCAGAAAATCAATCAATCCTTGGTAGTTGGGTAGTGATGTTCCACATTAAGACGGCATCTTGGAACAAGACAGTCTGAGATGCACAGCTATGCCGGTTGTAGAGTCAACTGAAACACAAAGGTGAAAGTGGAGAAAGTAGAATGTGTTTGCACCTATTCATGTCTAATAAGGTAGATGTCAGGCAACGGCCGCAGATAGCTGAAGTTGCGGGGTGAATATACCCGGTGTAAGCTTCCATGGAGGAGACGGGATTCACTGAGGTTCAGAATAAGGCAATGGAAGGACACTGCAGAGGAACACTGGACTGATGGGGATTGCAACCAGTCAACAGTTACATCACTGACTGCTGAGGGATAGCGAAAGATGGTTCAATGAACGAAGTCTACTGTTTTTGTGATTAGAAAATGGACAGCAAACAATCACCGTGCAAATGAAGGGATAGATTGAAAGCAGCCAAGGCTTATTTCTTGAGGAGTGGAACAGTTGGTTAGTCAGGAGCAAATCACACGGAGTACAGGTGAGATGGAGTGAGACAAAAATAATGGGCTGATTGTACGGATGACTATTGTGCCAACATAACATGGTGGTGGCTAGATGCGAGGGGTGAGCCTATATGATTTCACAGCTGAAGCTGGAAGTATCCACCTGGCGGAAAATGCAAATGACATTGGTGACATGGACAGCCTGCTCGAGGAGAACCAATTAGGATAGGTGAGTACGGTACAAATGTCGTGGCTGTAGCAGCCAAATGAGCATAAACAGTAGATTCGCAATCCGCAAACAGTGCCAGTGGACGGGACTGACCGAGCACCCGATACTCAACTTGAAAACCGTTTCTGATGATAGTAGGTGCGATCCTTTATCCAAGCTGCGCCCTCACGTCTTTGCAGACGCCCTGCCGGCTCATTGTGAGCCGGCCACGGTGGCTGATCTGACCGCGATCTGCACTGCTGGGAGGCGAGAGTGAGAAATGCTGTATTTAAGCATGTGTTGGATAGGGTAGCCGGCGGGGCGTTTCGAATGAACCGGGAGACCGAGGCCAACAAACACAGCATTTGGTCGGCAGACCGGTACTGGGTTTGTATCCAAGTGTGATAGCCGGGATGACGGCCGGTGTAGCGCCAAGAGCGATTGGACATCGTAGAAAAGTATGTGTATGGACGGAGAAATGGCAGGGAAAACAAGAAGGGAAGAGCAGCCCCGGCGAGTCCCAGCTGAGGGTCGGAATTCGGTGGCTGGTGGGGAGGGGGCCTAAGCGAAACCGAGCTAAGCGGGTGAATGGAGGTCACTGATGGCAGTGGCTATCCCAGCGGCCAAGGGCCGATTTGTTGTAGAAATCCTAAAGTGTGTGAAGCAAATTCACTACGGGTCAAGCAGGAATGCTACTTCGCATGCAACGGCCTCGCGGAGATTACGGTGGGAAAAAGTAAATAATACACGACATGTTGGATGAGGGCTATGAAAGTGGTGTGTAGGATGCTGATGCTTCAAACAGGAGGCAAGTGCAAAGCAAGGGGGATATAGGCACGACAAATGGCTAAGTAAGCACTCAAAGTAGAGCTATGTGCGATGCAGAAATCCTCAAAGAAAGAGGGATTTGCCAGCAGATTTTTATTTGACTGTTGAACAATGTCAGGGGTTTCATTCGCAGACCCCTCAATGGGGCGATAGTGGAGGAGTGCGATGTGCGGGAGATTTTTGCTCAGGTGAGATAAACCAACATCGCTTTATTTGCAGTTGGTGCACAGGAGGGGAGGTGAAGGTGGAATATCCCGCCAGGATTTTGTGCTATTTTTATTGACTAAATTGCTGCGTAATAGAATGGAGAAGTATTCCGTTCTTCGGTATGTGATCTGCAGTCTTAACAGCACGAGCCCAATCCTCGATGTTATTGAGATCCTGAGCTGAGTGATTGGGGTGAAGATTAACTTAATGCCACTTCGGTAGCTATTTTTTTGGCAAAAAAGAAGTCAACAGCAGTCTGAACACTGGAATCCAGAAAGTGATAAGCCCAAACCCCAGTGCGAGTCATGTTTCGCAGTAGATTCCGGTCACAGTGAGCGTAAGGGTTGTTGGTTTCATTAGGAAGGGGTTGCTGGGTCAGAAGTTGAATATGAACATGGCCGCCTTGTTATCACTGCCAAGGAATCGGTGAGTGACCCGAGTTTCACTGTTAGACAACTTATGCAAGAGGACCAGGTCAAGGATATTCCGCCTCCTTGTGGGTATGTTTATACGTTGGGTCCAGCCCCCACTGAGGAAGTATGAAAGAAAACCCCTTCAGAGTAGCATTGCTTGTGTTTGAGGACCAGCTTATTTTGGGGCAGTTAAAGTCACCTGCTTTATGTTTGGCACTCACAGGGTGGTCCAAAGCTGCGCCTGATGCATCAACAGAGGGGTTTGTAGAGACTTATAATAATGCGGAAGAAAGGTAAACACACCCTGAGAGTACTGCAGGGCTGGTAGTATATTTATAAGCCTAGGGGAGTCGTTTGCTTGTTTCAGGATGGGGTGCCGTAGAACGGTTCGTGGGATACTATGGCAGATATAGTCTGGGCACTAGCCGCCTCTTCTCAAATGGCGGGGGCTAGAGAAGCCATGATACCAAGCGAAGCGTTTATGTTTTGAGTGGGACGCCATGATAGCCATGTCTCGGTGGCTAGGGTGTTGTCTTTGGTGGTGGGTAGCTCTAAGTTCCTAAAATGGGTAATTTTTCTGGAGACTGAGCATCTGTTAATAAGAATGAGAAGTAGGTCATCTGTTGAGCGGGAGAGGTGATTATTTAGGTCGAGCATGGTAAGAGAGGAAGGCACAATAAGGCAAGGTGAAGAAGTGAGAGTACAGGCTGTAGTGGGGGGTGTTCCGGGGTGCAAAATAATTTAGGGCGTGGGATCGAAGGTGGAATGAGCATTATGAGCTGAACGGCCCCTTCTACGATTAGGTGGAGAATGGCTCATGAAGCTGTGGGGCGTGGCTATATCGGCACTTAACAGAGATGAATTTATAAAAGTGGAAGTATTGTGCAGGTTGATGGGAGTACTGCTAATAGAAGCTAAGGATGGGGTCTGCAGGCAGGAGGGTCAGATGAGGGAGGAGCCCCAGCTGCTTCAGAGCTCGGGGTAAAATGTGATGGTCTTTTAGCGGAGTCAAGACTGCCGTTGAAAACTATACTGGATTCAGGCACGTAGTCAGCAGAGGGAGGATTGGGGAAAGCTCTGTTTATTGCTTGAGACGCAGTCGTTGTCTGTTGGGGGGACGTATCGGATATAGCCTCACGGCATGCTTTCGTGAAACCAAGCCGGGGCTTGATTCTGGCTGTGTCAGGATAGGCAGGACAGCTGCTTGGCGAACCAAATAATGCTGGCATTGTGCTGTCCGAAGGATGATGGGTTGGAGAGGGGGTCCGAAGTCCTCAGAGCCGCAGTTATGTCTGGTTGAATATTGCGGCTGAGGGGGAGGACTAGGGGAGACGATGCTCTTTTTGGCTGAGGACAGCATGATAGTCGGAGTTGCCTGGGGATCTGGGCGTACAGACAGTGGGGGAGTGGTGGGTTGGTGGGAAGTAAGTGGAGAACAAATGGGTACTACATGGCAAATAGTAATCCAAGGGTGAATAACTACCAGTCTGAGAATGGGAAGTTGAAAGGGTGGATCGCATCCAATAGTGCACCCGTGGTTGTTTGTGTGGAGCATATGAGTTGGATCCACGCACGTTCTGAGGCAGTGCGGAGAGGTTCATAAAGAGCTGGATGATAAGTAAGGGATTTTGGACCACCGTCAATGGGTGGGTCATTAGACGTTTGCCATAATGAGCAGAAGGGGGATACGATGCGGTGAAACTGGGTGGCTTCGGTGGGGCATGGATGTAGAGAGCAGCAGCCTTATATGACCGAAAAGTCCGGTTGGCCCTGCGACTAAGCATTGGTTGGTAAAGCGGCGAGTGTGACGTGAGTTTCCTCAAGTGAAGTAAAGAAGGCGTGGGAAAAAGTGGATCAGCTAGCGAGTGAGTACTACATCCAGGTAGCTTTTCGGAGCATGTTCATCGGGTAGAATAGCCGTGTACTCTAATTTGGGGAGGCTGGCTCATTTTGTTAGTGGCGATGAAGGCTTCGTATGTGCATCCAGCACCGTGAAAGTGTTAGCTAGATAGGCGCACGGTGCTAAAAGCTTCAGACATTTTATCGTAGGTTGATCAGGAGAGGTGGTGGGCATACGATCGAAGTTCACATCTTGAGGCACCATTATCCTGAGCAACTGGGGCGGTTAGAAGCGGTTGTCATGAATGCTGCTGCCGGATAACCTGTCGGACTTTGCCGGGTACGAAAGGGGGCCTTATCTACTGCTGGTGTGGATTTGTTTAGTTTGCACGCATGACTGTTTACTGCATGGTTTTTCTCCCGCTGGATGGGAGTTTTCTCAGCTGAAATCCTGATACTCCTGAATGAGGTGGCCGCTGCTAAATGGCTCTAGGTGCCCTTTAACCGCGTGGCTAGGATTCCAGCAGGAAGCAATAAAAGGATTAGGCAATTCTTACGATGGAACACCTTGCAAAGCGTCGTTACATGACAAGTGATCCGGGCCACGTCATGGAAACCGAGAACGGTTCTCTTGACTGGCTCTATTGAAATTTTACAGGGGACGTTGAATGCTGTAGCAGTGCAGTAGTTCTGAATTCGATATATCAACAACTAGCAGCCAATAGGCTATGGGGCTTCCCATAGTTCATCGGGCTCGGTCATACATAAGAGGGGAGCTAGCTTGGAGATGAGGTCCCTAATCGTGGGAACCCCATTTGTAGCCTTTGGCAGCCTTTGTTCTAAAAAACCAGTCCTTCCGCTAGCGTGGCAACCGAAATAGCGGAGAGATACCGTGCAATCGTTCCATCCTAACATACGTACGGGATGTCTGTTGTTTCGTATTTGTTCCGTGGTGTTCTTGAGTCCTCTGCCTTTGGTGGGACAAGGCATGAGGTTTCTTTTGTAGCTTGATTCGAATTGTATTTTATGGGTCAAAAATAGGCTAAATAGTAAGAACATTATTAGTTAATGCAACAAACAACACTAGCCAGGTACTCAGAAATAAATATCACTGGTTGCGATGATGGGGTGGTATTCGACAGAAATCCTTAGGATGCTCAAAGATCGACTGAGCTTTTCAGATATTGATAGATGTGACTGCCCCTCTTTATTGTGAGCGGTAAGCCGTAATTACTACGAATGAAGTTTGATGACAAGTGAAGCACCGTCTGGAGGATAATGCGTACTGGAAGGTGGTTAATAGCTGCTTGTGGCTGAGGTACGAAACAGTTCACCCGATGCGGAAAACCTAGGTACAAAACAGCAGTGGTATTCTTTGGGAAGTCTCGTAAGGTGATCACAAGCTGGGTTGACTAGATCCTAGGATTTTAGCCAAAAAGGGTGGAGGAACAAGAAATATGTTCTAGAGGGGGTTGAATAAAAATTTAGTACGCAGGGTTGCGAGGGATTGCTTCAGGTAGATTGCAACGGACAGTTGTTGGAGAAGGCTGATGATGATATTCGCGATAATAGATTGCCAACTCACAGTAGATTTGCACATCTAGTGCCTCCATCAGTTCAATGTCTTAGATTGAATAATAACTACCTCTCAGAATGACGTAAATGCTACCTCAGATGATAAAAGCAGAGAAAAGAAGTAAAAGGTGGAGACAACCTGATTTTCAGGTTTGGGCGACCTCGACTCCATCCTAATACTTGATAGACGAACACTGCCCGCAGTGACATTCGACGCTGCCTATTTGTTTATCATGTTGGTGTGTATCTGAACTCACGGCGCCAGGCGCGGTGGCCACTTGAGGGTTGCTTGTGTATGATACACCCATGCTTTCCAGTACACGCTAACCCTTCTCTCTCTACCTTTAGTGGTCTCCTTTTCATGGGCCTCGGGGAACATTTCTCCACTGATAGTGGTGGTACATTGCAGGGCACCGTTTTAACTGACAGGTGGTCCGTACATAGTGGGAAGGGCTGGCTAACGCGCGTAAAAAGAAGGCAGCTTTCCAAGGTCTGAACAAACTCACTGGCGGGCATCCAACAATACTTTCCTTCTAGACGCAAGCACTCCAAAGAGACGGACACTGGACAGAAGCACGTGTTACGCGAAAGTATGGATTGCAACTAGTTTGCCATAACATCAAAATTTCGGGAAGAGTTAGAGTGTGTTCAAAGTCTCTTCTGTATCAGAGGTTTTTCGCTCAGAGGTACCTGATTGCACGTCAGTTAATTCTGTAAGGATAAAGAGGGAAAAAATAAGAGATGAATGCAGAAAACATGATAGTTGCTTGTCCAAGCTCATACCAAATTCAGACTCAAATGATACCTACCTCGTGATCCTTTATGGTTTTACTTCCTTTATTCCCCTTTCAGTTTTGCCGTGCGCATGGTGCCTGCGAACCTCCGCATTAAAATCGTAAATATTTCGTCTTGTTCCCCAAAGAGCAGCTTGATCATGCAAACACAGTGAGGAGCAGACACGTTTTTAACATTATCACGATCTGTTTGGCCACCGGGTGAGTGTCTGGCAAAATCATCGAGTCATTTGCTTCCAGGATAAGTTGAACCATTCTAACAAGCATCCGACGTACAGTAGCCTATAAGTCGGTGTAGGGCTGAGTTTCCAGACCGAGCTGAGTGTAAGCCAAATTTCAGAAAATAAGCCTCACTCTTCCAAGTTCGTCTTATCAGGGCGAAAATCAACTCGCACAAGTCTCACGGTGGGTTTACAAATACTTCTGACCTCATAGATAGTTGAATGCTCTACTCGCAGTGACTCGTCAGCTTACCCTTTGAAGATAATAGGATTGACTGCATTGTAGGAGTCAGTAAATTCCTCTTATCAGAATAATCGGGGCAAATAACTCTCGGATGAGGACTGAGATGGGCTGCAATTTACAGCACTAGCTACCGTACGAGTCTTCATATTCAACAGTCCCGGCCGCTTTATCATGGACTGTTTGATGTTGAATTCGGTAGATCACGAGAACCACAAACGTTATATTTGGCTTCCCTTCTCCTCAAAACGCACCACCTGAGAAGCTGGGTCTGTAGGAGTTTACTTTCTCAAGGGAGCCTCTATTGCGTAGGAAGTGCTCAGGCACTTGGCTTGGGCACTCTACCCATTGCAGACGTAACGCAATTTCTTCTATCTTTCCTCATATAACTGAGAACGATGACAGAACCAGTCCAAAGGTATGCTTTAAGCATCAGATGAAATTTTCTCCAAATCCCCTCGCTCATTGCCCAACCACTTGGCTAACCTCAGTTAACCAAGGCTTAGCTGACTATGCAACCCCTGCACTGACAGCAACGCCTCTGCGGGTTTATTGACTAAAGGTAAGCTGCCATCGGCTGAAATATCCTATATAGCCACCTGTGGAGCAGATGAGTGCCAACTTTCAAGCAGAGTAGTAGCAGTCGTCTAGAATGGTGACGTAACTGCTTCAAAGGGGTGCATTCTGGTTTAAGTTCCTTCAGCCTGACAGTTTCACCATGGGACCACCGATGGAACCGAAGGGCACTCTGGCGTTCCTCAGGAAGTTTCACTTGTAGGAACATATATTCAATACAGGCGCATAGGGCAATAGGCTTCTGATGAAACTGCGGAAGTACGCTTATTCCACTGGTAACTAGATTAGTGATCTCCTTTGGAATACTGCTGCGCTGCTCAAGGCAACCCAGAGCTTTTCAGGCGATCGGAGATTCAGCTACATGGACATGACTTTTAACGGATCGTTGTCATCCACATGCTTATCTTAAATCTTTCGAAAGTTATTCTCAATATCCTGCAGACGGTGTACGGGGCGCTTTCTGAATTTTCCCTTTTCCGTTATCCAGCGGGCCTGGTTTGGCTGAGTTCGTGTTTTAAACCGTTGTGAGCTCCAGACATCACTGTCAACGACAGAACAGTAGTGTAACAGACACCCCTGTTGCTGGATCGTGATCAAGTCTACCCCAAATAACGTATTTCATTATCAGTGGTGGGGGACTGTGAAAGACGAACAGCTTGATCACACTAAACAATGGAAATAGAAGGGGAAGGGATTCCAGTTTACAAATGCAAGCACAGTGGAATTTTGGCAACGGATTTGTTATAGAGCCTCAAAAAATATCCGTCGACGGGTAACCGTGAATAGAATGATCTAAATGGTCCAATGATTAGAGAAGTGCTCAATAATGCAAATGTCCAATGCTAAGCTACAGTCTGGATCACTATCTTTCACCCATACTGCAGAATAAATTGGAGCAACTTCCAAACCAGAAAAAAGCAAAATCCGATAAGTCACATACACGGGGAAACGGAGCGTTTGTGCTGGCTGATGGGATATCTAAATAGTGAAAAATAATAAATTAGGGCTTCGCAAATTATGCTTGGCTATGCCGAGTCTGGGTCTGGCAGTAAGAATGAAACAGAACCAACAACGAAGAAAGCCCGAGAACCAAAAAGTCGGAGCAGATCGCAAAAACTCGGCAAAATTGAGGCCGTTGAAGAAAGTGTAAAATTGGTGAGGGGCCTCCTTTACTTTTGAACCAAATGAGTTCAGGGAGTTTTTCCTTGCAGTATGCCATAACACGTCAGCGGCCGAAACAAAATCTCTTGCCAACGAGGCGCTTTAGGTCCACTGAATCAAGTCAGTGTTCACGGTGTGCGCACACTATAACTGAGTTAAAGTTAACTGTACGCCGGCCATTGAATAGCTGTTTTTCTTCACGGTAGTCTCAAACTCCGTCCTTGTAAAAGAATTTAATTGGTCAACTCCGGCCTCTAAGTCGTGCTACCATTTCTCGCTTACTCTGGCCGCCGATAGATGCGGCATTTGCCGCTTTCCGACCATTGATTTATTCGTTGGCACCAGATGTGGTAAGAGATGAGCTCCTCTATTGCCGTCTCTCAGGCCCTTATACAAAACCTTTAGAGAATACTGTTCAGGAGGGGAGTTTTCCAAAGGCTTCCTTTAGTGGCACGGCAGCGCCGGATTATTATGATCGGTACGCGGTGTCCGCTAACTGATAGCATTCGGTGATCTGCCTGCTTGAGTCAGCTAGGGGTTATTCAATACGCTACCTATTCGCACTAATATTTGTGTTCCTCAAAGGACTTTGAACGAGTCCGGTGCTTCCTTCCCCCAGGCCCACTTTGTCTAATATTTATGTTCTAAAGAGGAAGCGCCTGTTTTCTTTAGACTTATGGCCTCTATCTCCGTCAGTCTGAGTAAAGTAAATATATCGGACCACCATACAGGCTACTTCCTGGTCCTGAGACTGTATATATGGTCTAGTTTTTGAACCTTGTCCACCAAAGGATGGCTTTGAGCACCTTGGTCCGGGAAGAGGAGGAGCACAACTCAGTCGGCTCCATATCGCAGCTGATGGCGTTTGTGATCAGTGCGACCAGTGTCGTGTCCAAACCTCCATTGTTCACTTTGATCAGTGAGAATGTAGGCGTTTTTCGGGTTAGCTTGAAATCCTTGTTTCGCTCAACAACTTAAAGGAATGATCTGGAGTGCCCATGCCTCATGAGCAGAAATCGGAAATTATGCTACGCGAATGGCCATAATGACTTCTAGTCGACTTGAATGGTTGTCAGTCGACTCGCCACAAAAGCACTGAAACGGATGCCCGTAGTGTGCACATAGAGTAGCACGCCCAAGAAATCGGTCCAAAATTTACCGCCTCAGATTGCTCCTTTGAGGCTTAGTTTCGATATGGGGCCTTGTTCGCAGGTAGTGCCATTATACTCAGTTGTGTCTTGTGGACGGAGATCGTCTTTGATACAGCTTCCCAGTTTTGCCAAATTGCGGCCCACCTTATTCTATGCCCGTTCGACCCCATCCTGCTACCGCTTTCATCACCCCGTATGCCACATGTGATGCGTCGGAGGACAACTGTAAGTAGGCATTTTGCATTGACCGTTCAAGTGCAAGCTTCTATCTATTTATACCTGTTATAAAGTGGATAGTCTACTTAACCAGTCGGACAACTATCGTAGGGATTCACTGTTGAGAGTTTTGCAATATTACACCGAGCTTCTCTTCAGTTTTTAAAGCTACTTCCCTCTCGGTAGAAGCCATGGTGACGCGCACTTGGCGAATCATATAAGCAAGAAATAGGTCACAACAGCTACCTTGGTGTGACCGGTTGTTCTGGAAAGTTCAGCTGAAATACAAACGCTTTTTTATTTCCCACCGCAATCTTAAACAGTATAAAATTAATAAACCGTTCCTGTAAAGTTCCAACGGATCTCTCTGTGTCTGATACGGATTAGATTGCCTACCAGCGGTTGAATGTCCGTTTCAAGTAAAATCCACCTCATTTCAGAACCAACTTCAGCTCCACAACCCGCTGCATAGCCAGTTGCTCATAATAAGGCGATCCAAGAAAGCCATCAACCTACACGAATTAAATCACACTGGCCTGCACTACAGGGCAGACTGAAATTCCTTGTGCTTCACTGTTCCGCTCGGGGCAAATTTTGTGCAGAATTGTGAAGAGAGTGTTCCGAACGGTTGAGCCGTGAAATATTATTCTTCGAGCTTCGGTGGGTACCGCCATTCAGCCATCACATTAGACAAAAAGCACCTCTATGTCGAACTAGGAAGAAAACTTCCCATGTCCATGGGTACTGAAACCCCGCCCATTCTGGACGGGCATACTGATTCACTCTGAGGAGTATTCAGAATGGAGACTCGCAGAAAGCACTCATTCAAAGAAGCTCCGTGGTTAAGCGCAACATGGTCGAAAATTTGTTTCACCTTTCTGGTTTTTTAAGGATGGCAACGAGATGGTGGGATAGATGATATAGTCTTCCGGTAAAGTCTGCAAAACCGATCACATCGCGTTGCAATACCCGATGTCACAACGAATAGCTCCTCAATACCTGTTCTTAGTTGGAAAACTCAATCCAAATGCCTCTCCTTGTATATCAATAATTTTTGGAGCCATTTTCCGAGTGTTTGGTAGGCAGCTTGCCTATGTTCACCACGAGAGTGATAAATCAAAGTGCCTATTTGTGCCCCCATTGCGGCACTTTCCGTCGAAATAGAAATTTTATCTCCTCTTGAAGGTGCTCCGATTTCCTTGGATATGTCCAAAAAAGGTAATTGTACGAGCCATGGTGCTAAACCCCTGTGCAGTTTTCAGATAAACGTGGAAAAATTCACAGAATCTGATTTTTGCAAAAAGTGATCCATATAGTGTCCATTAGAATGTAGTGCAAACAGTTTAGGGCTCTGCGTTCTCCTATCTTTCGGTCCAGCAACCCACCAGCCTGAAGCACTTTGTAGCCGATTACTGTAAACTTTATTTTTAAGCTCAATTACCGGGTAGTCAAGTGAAAACATTTCAAAGCAAAATAAGACTGGCCGGAATATCCTACAATGCTGGACTAAAAAATATAAGGGTGCGTAACATAAAAATCTCAATCGTGCTGCCACAGTGATTACCAAACCGAAGTTTAGGTCGAACAAACTTCGAGAACGGTACTGATCAACTCGATGGAGTCCGAAGCGAAGTCAAACTGAGCCAAAATCGAAAATAAGGTGCTGTATATGCAAGCATGTTCAAAAAGGTTGAACGACTTGTGGTGTTTAGCGTAGTATTTCAAGTGGGAACTCTCATCGTTGAAGGTTGGATGCCCACGGGAAATATTCCGTGGGGTTTCCCCCATGCGAACTACACTGGGTGATGCACTGTACAATATTTACATCAATCTGTTCTTGCTTCCAGATTCGTTCATTCGGCCGTGTTTTGACCCGATTGGAAATTACGGTTAAAAACTAAGAACGGCCTCTGGTGTTTACGGCAAACTACACTGAAAAAGAAGTTGATCCAATAATTAAGCACTCTCCTCGACTATGCAGCTTTAGATACTGTAACGAGAATGCTTTGGGATACTTTCCGTCGTTAGAAAACAAACTGTAGAGTGTTTTATCAGTGCCGTGAAATCGTTGGACAGGCTGGTTTTATTTTTTCTTCAACGAAAGATCCTTTTATCACACATCCAGATAATCTTACTGGGGCCAAGAAACGGGTAAAGGGATCGAAGAAAGTGTTTGTGCGCTATCCTGAACTCTTCAATAAATGAGAGACAGGGGACACGGAGCTGGCTTCCAATCGGGGAGCTCTGAGCTTCGTCAGGTGTGGAAGTATTTCTTCAGATAAGCATCTAAATGAATACCAAACAAAAGCCCACGCATTTGGCGCCACCTTATTCGACGCCAAAAATGCTGACCGATTTTGCCGTTGTGACCGTCTGCCACTTTTGCTCACATGAGTGACAGCGCCCCGCACAATGAAAAACTCCCCTGGTCGCCAATCCTCTCTCACTTTATTTTGTACCGTCGCACCCAACAGGTCCTCGGCTTGACCAAGCCAGCTGTAGTGCCACTTGTGTCGACCCTGGTTGTGTTCAGCCTTGTCCCACGACTAGCTCCCCGGTGTGATGGAGCCAGCCGATGCTCTTCCTCATCCCCGTCAATCATTTGAACTGGATACTTTTAAAGTTCGAACCATGACACGTATAGCACCACAGACAGGCTAAGCTCAAGTGCTCCAGTCCCTTAACAACAAGATGGGTTGCATCCAAGGGACCCCCATTCATGAGCCTGCTTCCATCGTTCGATTGACGCAAGATCATATCCTCCATTGAAGGTTCATTGACACCATTCAGAGGGGACTGGGGCCATAGTTTCTGGGCTCGCTTGCTTCGGCAATGTTCTCGGCGAAAGGTAGCAGACGAATAGGCTAAGAGACAGTAAGAGGTTTCGATGAGCAAACCCCCTCGATACCGGCCGTTGTCTTGGCTTTTTGGAGTTCACACGGTTGACTGCATCCCAAAAGCTAGGGTAACTTCTTTTAAACTCATCTGGACCTCTTACGTAAAGCTAGCTGGGCTGATGTTTTTAGGCATGAGAAGTGAACTCAAGGATAGGTCGGCTGTTACTGAGCAAATCACCTTTGGGAGGCTCTTTTTGTGTTAAAGTTTTTGCAGCTTTGAAAACCGTGAGCAAGTTATACCACTGCCTTGTGACAGTGTCCTACTTCTTGCCGGTATGAAACTTGGACGCTGCTATGATCGGCCTCCCACCTCACGTCCGCCGTGCTTGGGTTGGCTATAGATCCTGACTGATCGCGTTGCAATAAGCCACAAAAGGTGAGGCTAAATAGTTTAATGTCGTCCATAGTAGCCATCACCTTTTGACTGCCACCACGCGGTAGTCTCATTTTCCCCGGCGGACAGCGAACGTGCAAACTTCAGTGAACGTTAGACTATAATACACCTTCCAGTTCGCCCAGCCTCCCCTTTTCCCATGACGAGCCAGCCAAAATGTTAGTAGTAACCCGGTCTGCTATCACTACCATCAAATTGAATTCGTTAACGATGCTCTTTATGTTTCTGGCCCAGTGAGTTTAGGCTTCCCCTGCAGTGCATGATAAACCCGAAAATGTGCGAATCCTCTACAACTTCTCCACGCATTCCGGTTGATACCGGCTGGGACCAAGTACAGTAAAACACGGCTCGTAGCAGAGGGTCATTTTATACGCTCATTTGTACAAGCCGCGAAATCTGGTTATGATAAAGGTAACATTATTTCGGAGAAACCCGATGCATGCTCGGTTGAACGATCACACGGCAGAAATGAGGCTACTTTAGGGTCTTCTACTATTATTAAGATGTTTGCACGGATACAAGCGTAAGAATTTTATTGATCGTCTGAACGAAAGCCCAACAAAACTAAATATCAAAGTCGGACAGTCATATTGCCCAGGAATGAGCAGAAATGCCCTAACGCTCAAGGTACGTATATAAGTGGAACGGGAATGCAAAAACTCGTCAAAAGTTCGCGAAATAATTACCTAACTTTGTAGTTGGTGCTTTTATTACCGGGCAAACGTTCAGAAAAGCACTTGAGAATAATTTGGAAATGTAATGATGGCATATATGTGATCAAACCAGTGCCGCTCACCCCCTGGGCATCGTTTGTGCTCTTGATACCTGTTAAGCTTCTTAGCATTTTTATCTCCCCCAGTTGCTCCAGGCTGTGCAGCCAGTCGCGCCATCGCTTATCGTTTTCATCCTGGAGAGGTTCGTCCCAATCCGGCCCTCTTTGGCACAGTGATTGCAGCAAGCGCCTTCCGGTAACAACCATGGAGAAACAAAATCTAGAGGATCATAGAGACTTGAGACTGATGATAGGATTCCTCTCCGTGTGACTGGTCGTTTGGGTAGGTCTAGAGTGAAGATGAATTCGTCACCTCTGGGTTTCCACTGAAGACCAAGCGTGCGCTCCGTTCGTGAAGGGGATCCCAGAGGCTCTCTCGTACACTCCGTTTTCTCGGACTTCGGGATAACATCGAGCACCTCCTGACTGTTTGAAGTCCAGTTAGTGAGGTTGAATCCTCCGGCATTTAGAGTGTTGATAAGTTCGACCATATAAAGAATAGCAGTATTTGGGTCGTCAAAGGAACACAGAAAATCGTTCATGTAGAAGGGGTCCACTGCGCTCCCTAACAGATTGCTGGTGCCGCCAAAAGTCTAGAAGGTTTCCCGGAGGGCAAAATTAGCATAAAAAGATGATACCGTCCCGAAGGGATGCACGGTCAGCTTGTACTCGTCTGGTTTACGATTTGCCTTGCTTTCAGGCCACAAGAGAAGATGAAAGGTGTCCCACTCTTCCACGGGCATCTTTAGTTGTAGAAAAGTTCCACGCTGGTCTGCAGAGGAGTCCACTTTCCCTAGCCGAAAACGACACAAAACCTCGACTGGTGGTATTGCCCACTCTGGGCCCTGTAGTATATGGTCGTTGAGTGACACACCCTGACATTTTGCGGCACAGTCGAAGACCACTCTGACCTTCACCGGTTGCTTCGGGTCCACGACCGGGTGACGAGGTGGGTACGACCTCGAATTTGCGCTGATTACCACAGTATCCACTCTTTCTAAATGACCCAAGTCGATGTTATGTCGCATGGCTCGCTTGTAATCTATCCTTAATTGTGGCTCTCGAATTAGCCTGGTTTGAGGAAGCATAATCCTTTCAGAGCCATCTCTCGGCTGTTCGGCGTAGGTTTCATGTTCGGTCTCCAAGGGACAAGAACCTCGAAAAGACCTTTTGGATACTTGACGTTCTCGGCTGCCATTTTCAAAGCCGACCTATCTTCTCGTGATGAGACATCTCTGTCTATGGCCAGGTAGGCAAATTCTGCGTCACACAGCTGTTGGACTGCCTTTTCAATGCTCGCCGTTTCCACCGAGGTGGAGTTAATTTGAATCTGTTTGCTGCACCTTCCATCTGTACTACCATGTAGAGTCCAGCCAAGTATATTGCATACTGCATAGGGTGCTTTGCGGTTTCCTGTTTTTTGATCCAGAACTCAGTGCGCTGCTGGTACATCACAACCGATCGCCAGATCAATTTCGTTATTCTGCCACTCCTCGATCGTAACCCCGTCGAGGTGCGACCACTGAGTCAGAATCGATAGCACCGACTGGGGTGCTCTCATCGGCAGGTCCTTTCTGGTGAATGCTTATGGAAATTCTGCTCTATCGATGTTGATTAAGGCAACGAGTTGTAGGTGCAGTTTGGTCGACTGGATGACCCGGGTGCCACTCACTGTGCTCTCCACTAATGGAGATTGATTCCCCCAGATCCCGTATCTCTCTGCGATTTTTTTTCTCACTAGAGCGGTATCCGAGCCGCTACCTACGAGGGCCAACGCTTTCACAACCCCAAGTGGGGTTTTTACGCCGCCTGCTATCACTTCCAGACGAATGGGTCCGCTAGTGGAGCGAGACACTGAGCAGACCACACTTGGATTCGGGGCTTCTTTGGCTTTCAAAATCTGGCATTTTTGTGGTAGGCAATGGTGCTCCCCATGGCATCCATCCTCAGTACAATTGGGTTTCTTTCGACATATCGCTGCTCGATGTGAATCTTTCAGACAGGCAAAGCTCGCTCCCAGCCTCTTAGCCATTTCCCACCGTTCGTCGGCGTCTACTTCGCGGAAGCAAGGGCATTCCGCTGGGCGATGAGGCGCCCCACAAACTTTACACACCGGCAAGTTTTCACCTTCGCTAGATAATGCGTGTGTTTGCCCACGGTTGGCTTCTACTTGGTTCCCTGTTCTAGGTTTGTTTCGTCGCAATCCTAAGTAACTTGCTCGTCTCGCTCACAAGTCGACCGAAACGGCTGTTTGCTATTCGGGCATGACGATCTGTAATCGGCGTCAGGTCTTTAAATGTGGTTTCTCGCACAAACCTACTGATCCCCTCGGCTTCCTCGGCTCATCTACCCTGTAGTTCTGTGGGGAAACTGCGCACTATGGTCTCCAGTGTTTGCAGTGCGTTCAGGCTTGACTGATAATCTAGGTGATTCAGTGCGATGCTGCAGTTCTGCACTTTTATCGCCAGGCTGGCTAGAAAGCTCGACTTGCCTTCGGAAAGTTTTGCCTCTGATAGTACACCATCCATCAATTTCCGGGGGACCTTAAATGGTTGCCCAAATAGATTTTTCAAAATTTCACGTGTCCAAGCGTAACGTTCTTCAGGATCCAGCATCGAGCACCCGTCGATTGCTTCCCTGGCTCCTACGCAACAGAAATGCAGAGAATACTAGAATCTCTGTCCTGGATCGGACACTCTCATTTCCACAAAGGTCTATTTTTGTTTAACGAACTTACAGTACTGTTCTGTGCTCCTGTCGAATGGGGATAATTCCACTCTTGGTAAATCAAAAGCTTGGGGTACACTGGTACAATTCAACTTCATTCGTTCCAAGGAACTGCTAGGCTGAATGGCCGTATGCTCCGTGGTCTCCAAAGTCACCTCTCGCTCCCGCCCTCAGAGCTGTTCGTTCCCGACAGGTTCAGCTTCTTCCCTAGGCAGCCTAAGCTGGGTTTCTAATTCAGCTATTTTTAATCGATAGATGTCTTCACCTTTAAACCCTTTACCACTAACTGAAGTACATGAAATGGCACTGACAGGACTAGTAGACCTAGCAATATCTAAGGAATCAGTTTTACCCGAAAATACCCCAGGGACTTGCCGGGTTGCTTGTTGTCCAGATTCGGCTTGCCTTTGTCCTCTTCTTGACATTCCTGATTGATTTCCTCCCGGGGATTCCAAGTTGAGTGCTTCAACTTTTATTTCGACCGTGAGTAAAGAGCGGCCAATTCAAAACGAATCCCAAAACCATAAAAAGATTGGTTCGTAGTTTCTACGGTACTGGATTATCAAGTTATACGCATATAAATATGTATAAAACTCAACTGTACGGCCAAAACGTCTAACAACGAGGACCAGAGTTCAACAAGGGCCAATGTCAGGTACGGCCACCACGGCAGTCCAAGTTCGAATCAAAATTATGCCACTTTAAGTGAGCAAAATATAAACGAATGTTGAAGTGTAGTGATTGGTGTATGTTGTACTTGTTCGAGGGTTAGTAAAATAAGGTGAAAAGTCTCAACAATACGAGTATATGACAATGGCTAGGGAGGATTACCATGCATGTACGTTACAGGCTCAACGAGCGCGACCCCCCTTCTATTTGGATGAGACCGGAAGGAGTTCACCTCAAAAAAACATATTCGCTATCACGGCCTAACACTACAAGCTCCTTTAGCAGTGCAGAAGCAACCATAAGTTTCAAAACTTGCAGGTCTTTCAGTATAATACCTGAAAGAAAAGGAGAGCTATGGACACCTCCCCCCAAAACCATTGACTAGTGGGCTCAACAACTTCCCAGAGAAAGGCTCCATGCCCTTCACGAATTTGGTAATTTCGGCACACGTGCGAGGCCACGGTCCTCCGTCGTTAGAGCAACAGTGCTTGCTCCCCGGCGGACCAGGCATCACTTATGTGCTGACTGTTTTGGATAGCATGGCACAAGCCTATGACAATAGCAAGGCTTCTCGTGCAGCATTAGTCGATTCTGACAAGGCCTCGAACATTTTTCCTCATGTCCCACCTTTCTGCCAACTTAGAATGTGTGGCTTCTCTAGTTGTCTACTCTCCTTGATTGTGAACTTCCCAAAGAATGGGATCTTCTCTGTCCGAATGGGCAGCTCTAAACCCCTACCTTCACCAACCGATATAGATTTCCCCCAAGGTTCTTTATTCGGTCCTCTTCTATTCTCCGTCCACATCAGCTACCTTTCTGATACGATTCAGTTTTGCGCAGCAATGCACGGATGTAGCGTCACAGTCTATGATACGTGTGCTAATGCAGCTCGGTCGGCCACTGACTCTATCAAACGCCGATCTACTGACTGGAGCGTCTCAGTTAGTGGCATCAAGTCAGCAGGCACGTCATCCGGTAACTCTAGGGCAATATTACTTAAGATAAATAAGAACGCACAATTCTGAGGAATAGATCAGAGCAGGATCCTTGGTTGCTGGCCAAGTGGAAATCCCGAGTTCTCCCCCCACAATGGGAAAGCCAATTAATCTGCCTTCGCAGCAAAGAACGTGAACGGACGAACTTTTTCAACGGTTTCCAAACAGGGCCTCAACCTTTTGCATGGCATCTATATTCTATTTCTAACAATACAACAGACGGATGGCACGCACCGGACTAGCCAGAGACCGGGGCATTTCGGGGCGGGTTCATCGAACTGCAACCGAAATAGTACATGGCTAGCCCCTACTCCAATCTCCAAACAGCACTTAATGCCTACTCACTAGAGGTGCAAATCAGCAGAGAGCGCTTAGTAATATTTTATCTGTACTCAGCCGGCTTAGTGGACCCGTTTTGCCCTTCAAAAATGAGCAATCCTGTGAGGATATAAAAAGGACCATTTCAAAACTCATCCAAGCACCTTCATTGGACAACACTGATTTGTGTCTCCAACAACATCTTCATGAATAGCCTTCTGCAAGAGACAGTGAAAGCTTCTGCAAAAAAGCGTTTGTGGACGGGTTAGATGAACGCCTAGGGCAAATCCTAGGTCCACTTGTTTCTCTGATTTCCATCAAGCAGATTATCCCACCCGCACCTGTGCGTTTGCAAATGACTTTGTTTTCCTCCCGAGTAAGAATACGCTATCATATCACCTTCACGTACAAATTATAAAAGCAGCTGAATCAGCACTGATCTATTGATCTTTCCACGCTAATATGTTCACACTCACGTAAGACATGCAACATTTTCACTTTTGTAATAGTGTCGCCTTCGCGACACGGTACCCCTATCCTCTTTGCCGACGATATAAAACCAGAGTACTCCTTCTCCCTTAATGACCTATTCGTGACCGTAAGCAACATATTGCGTGACTTAATCTATCTCCAAACCTGGTGGACCACATGTGTAAGCCGTATGTAGCCAAAGCCACAACGAATCCCGAAATCAAAGAGCGATTATCCGAGAAATCTACGACACTAGATTATTGAATGAACAATGACATCAAACAGATACAAACCTCAATTATGAGACCACAAGGACTCAACAAACAAGAACCAAATTGCGGCTTGCGAGCGAGGAGCACGTGCGTCACGCGTGTCCAGAAAAAGGAAATGACAAAGTAGCGCTGTGGGCGCGAACAAACAAAAATTGGTCCATAAAAACATACAGTGCGTAAAGACAGGTCAATGGTGTAGGTAAGTGAGTGAGGTTAAGGAAACATGGAATGGCAATGGTTTTGGGGGGATTTTTCCACGACCGGTCGTTACACCGCCCACCAAAATCATCCCGAATCATTAGAAGAGTCACAGTTTTGGTATAAAGGTACTGATTCTTCCTATCTACCTAGGCCCTGCTGTCAGTGCACGTACCTAACTCTTGTCGTCAACGTTCTACTCATGGTCGCACCTGATCCGGTGGCCACGTAGACGCGAGGCTATTCTACCTCTTCCACGAGAACAACTGACCGATGGCTAGCGTGAAGGGGAGACATAGATACTGTCCTTGGGAGGGCCATCATGTACTGGCTATATGTGCTTGCGTGAGTGTGTGTGTGTATGATGTAATCACAGCTACTCCCACATCTGCGGGAGACCTCCAGTAACGTCAACGAAAAAACGGCCAAAAATGCCACATGTTTGATAGAGATTATGAGGTAAAGTGTGCACCGGGCAAGTGCGTATGTGTCTGGATGTATAATGGAATCGCATATACCAACGCATATCGGAAAAACCTTCTGTACTGTCAACGAGAGACTGTGAGCACTGCAACGTGTTTGACGGAGATCATGCTGTGTAAAGGTGTACAACATAGGTGTGTTTGTGTCGCGGTGTATGATGGATCGATAAGTCAGCGTTTCGTGAATGCTGCAATACATGGGGGTCTCTCCACCCACCTCGTAGCCGACTGCGGAGTAGTCCACCGGGCCTCCGTGTTATCGACTTCCCCACCTTCATTCTCGAGGAGGCTGATACTGCGTACGTCGCAAATAAGCACTCCGTTGGATTCTTCACTTTCACCAATCTTATCCTTCCGTCAGTGCTTTCGATGGTTTCCATAACTACTCCCAAGGACCAGGTGCTGAAATGTGCGTGTTCGTCTGCGATCATCACCACATTCCCCAACCTTGAATGGTCTTGTTTTCACCAGCCACTTCTGTCGAGTCTGCAGAGCCGGTAGGTACTCCCGCAGCCAGCACCTCCAGAAAACCTTGACAAGGTAGTTTGCCTGCTTCCATCCGTGGAGGTAGCTCCCAGGAAGGTTTACCGGCCCTTGGGAACCCACGTTAGGCCCTAACGTCAACAAGTCGTTCGGGGTGAGCGCCAGGTGGGTGGGGTCGCCGTTCATTACTGGAACCATCGGGCGGTTGTTCAGAGTTCTCCCCACCTCAGTCATGACGGTGTTCAGCGTCTCGTTGTCGGGCGGCTGCTGCTCCATGATCGACAGCAATATCCGTCTGGCGGACCGGATCATGCTTTCCCATGCGCCGCCGCGGTGGCCAGCCTTCGGGGGATTGAGGTGCCATCGTATGTCGTAGATCACGGTTCGATCCTGCAGTTCGTTCCTGTTTATGTTTTTGTTCTGAAGCTGTAATTCTCGGTGAGCCCCCACGAAGTTTGACTCATTATCTGAGTATATTTCGGCCGGTACGCCTCGTCGGTTGATTAATCGCTGCAAGGCCCGTAGGGAAGAGTCGGTGAAACTTCTAGATAAACCGCGCGTGACTTCATGCACGTCATGATACGCCCATATCATTTTTCCGATCTCTTCCTGCACTTGATCCACGAGGGCCCGAAATAGTCCAACCCGGTGTCGCTGAACGGCCAACAGCCCGCAGTCACTCTGCATTCTAGTAGCGGGGCCATGTGTTGTTTGCCCGCTGTGGCATTGCGTCTCGTACAACAAACACAACGTCGAATTACGCGTTTTACAGTTGCTCTTCTCAGCAAATAAAGGCGCTTTTGGATGGCGCTCGTCATGTAACTCTCTCCGGCATGTCCCTCCATGGCGTGGACGTGTTGGATCATTAGCTCTACCACAGGTTGTCGAGCCGGCAGCAGTATAAGATGCCGTGTGTCAAAGCTCAGTTTGGATTTGGTCAGCCTACCATCCACCCGCAGCTGTCCATCAATGAGTTTGATGTTTGGATACTTCAAGTCGCCTCTTGGAAATGATATTTCCTTTTTGATTGGTCCCACCTCTTCCGCCCTCCTGAGTTTTCGGGCAAAAGCCTCCCGTTGTTTCATTCTGAAACGGTCGTATTCTGCTACTTGCAACTCATCGGCACTCACCGGGCCCACCCGTGTCCAGCCTGAGAGGCGTACCCTTTTAATGACTAGTAAGTTTCTCTTGAACCTGGTTAACCAAACTAGCGAACGGAGTGTCTCCATCCAGGAAGAAAAACTGGCCAATCGCGATAGAATGGATGTCGCTTCGACGACGTTGGCCGCTATCACTACGCCGCTGATCTCCAAATCTAACTCCATAGAGGGTTTTGATTCGTACACGGGCCAGTCCTGTTTAGGCATTCGCAGGAATTTTGGCCCTCTCGTCCACGTGTCTAGTTGCCCGAAGTTGGTCGCACACTGGGGGCACAGATCGGCTGGATTATCGCCAGACCTGACATGATTCTACTGGTTCGTGGCCGATTCATTGTGCATAATCGTGAGTCGGTTAGCGACGAAGGTACTAAACCGGCTCCGGACGTTGTTAATGTAGTAAAGTACTATCGTTGAATCCGTCCAGAAGCTAACCGACCAAATGTAGAGATCGAAACATCTCTTCACAGCTTGCACCACCCTGACTGCTAACACGGCTGCGCTGAGTTCAAGGCGTGGGATCGAGACCGACTTCAGTAGAGCAACGCGGGCTTTAGCGAACAGGATCCTCGTGGTATATTGCCCATCTCCTGCGCACCATCGTCCGTACACCACAGCTCCATAACCGACTTCGGGTGCATCGGAAAAGCATGAAGTTCTCCTGTCCGCGTCACATGACCTGAGGCCAAACATCTTGGAATCCCCTAGTTCCCCCCTTGTTTCTCCAACTTCTTCAGAAATTCTTCCCAGTCCAGCCGGTCCCCTCGGTCCGGTGGCTGGTCCCAATCAACTTTCTTACGGCACAGCCGCTGCAGCAAGATCTTTCCGGGTAGCAGCCATGGTGAGACGAAACCGAGCGGGTCGAACAAACTTGAGACGGCAGATAGTATGCCACGACGGGTTATTGGCAGCTCGGGAACGTTCAGTTCGAAAACAAAATCGTCCGTTTCCGCGTCCCATTGTATTCCTGAAGTGCGCTCGATAAGAAGTGGAGAGCCGTCCAAATCTCACCCTTTCGGCCTTTTCGTGATACGGGATGACCTTCAGCACTTCTGAAGCGTTCGACATCCATTTTGTTAGATGGAAGCCGCCCTCTCTAACGAACTTGCTAGACCTCTGAACTGTGCTAGAGCTGATTCCACATCATCGAGTGACCCAAGATAATCGTCCACGTGGAGGCTTCTGCTGACGCTATCTACCACGGACCGGTGGACCAAATCTTCATGTTTGTTCGCTGATTCTCAAAGGGCGTATTTTGCACAGAACGGTGATGGTATGGCTCCGAAGAAAGGGCGATCATCCTATAATTTATCACTGCCTTGTCCCAGTCGTTCTCTTCCCACCACAGGAAACGCAGCTTATCTCGTTCTCCCGCCGGTATTTTTGCCTGGTGAAACATTCCCCTGATGTCGGCGGACAAGGCCACTCTACCCACTCTGAAACGGCACAAAACTTCGATTAGTGGTGTGGTCCGGTCAGGTCCTTGCAGTAAGCGATCGTTTACCGACTTGCCCTGGAACGTGGCTGCACAGTCGAAAACCACCCACGGTCCTTCGGGTTTCTCAGGGTTGATAAACTGGTGGTGAGGTAGATACCAGATCTCCTTTCGGCGGTCGGTGGTTGCAGGCACTGTAACAGCCGGTAGTGGAAAATCCCCCTTTTTCCCTCGCGATTCAGTGTTTTTCCCAACATCACTCATTTCCATACACTATTGACTTGTCTTTACAAACTGGTTGTTTTTCTGGACCAATTGTTGTTTGTTCGCGCCCAGAGCGCTACTTTGGCACATTCTTGTTCAGGACCTGCGTGACGCATGTGCTGTCTGCTCACACGCTGCTATTCGGTTTCTCGTTGTTGAGTCCTTGTGATCGTATTATTGAGGTTTGTATATTGTTTATGTCATTGTTTATTGTAATAATCTAGTATCGTACAGTATCACGGATAATCGTCTTTTGATTTCGGGATCCGTTGCGAAATTGGCTACGCATTGCTCAAACGTTCGTAACAATACTCAATAGATCAATTTTGGAACGAGGAAAAATCACGCAAAATGCCAAGAAAAGGATCAAAGGCAGTCGAATCCGGACAGGAAGTAATACGGCAAGTCTCTGGGGAGGTTTTGGGTACATATGATTCTTTAGTTAATGCTAGAACGCCTAGTCCTGTCAGTGCTAGTTCATGTGTTATTGAAAACAATATTGATCGTAAGGATGTCGATTTATATGAGCTGAGAATACTAGAACTAGAGCAACAGTTACTTTCGGCTAGACTACAGGCGCATGAAGCAGAGAAGTGTACACAGAAACAGCGAGAGCATGAGACCAGTGACTTCGACACTTCCGATAGGTTAGGGTGCAATAAGGTAGGGAACCCCACGCCGGTCGCCGACTACAAACCACCATCGATCGATCTGCCTAGAGTGGAGTTAACGGTTTTCGACGGGCGAGCTGAGCAATACTGCAAGTTTGTCAAGCAGTCCGAGACGTTCGTTGAAAATAAGGTAACCGACCCTGGGCAAAGGCTTCTTTACCTTACTCACTACTGCCGAGGCCGAGCGCGAGAAGCTATCGACGGGTGCACCATGCTCGACCCAGAACAAGGCTACACAAGGGCAAGAAAGATTCTAAGGGACTTGTTTGGCCAACCTTTTAAAGTAGCCCGTAACCTAATAGAGGGCGTGATGGCAGAGGCAAAGAAAACCAAGGGCGACGTCTACACCATGGCCGACCTGGTTATCAAGATGCAGAACTGCTCAATAGCCCTCGACCATTTAGGTTACAGGGCTGACCTAGACGCCATGCACACTTTGGAAGGCATAGTCCGTCACCTCTCTCCCGAACTACAGGGTCGGTGGGCGGAAGAAGCTGAACGGATAAGCCTAAGCGACAGAGAAGCCAACTTCGAAGACCTGACTGAATACTTAGACAGGCAAACGAAGATAGCTGACAGCAGGTTCGGCCGACTCATCCGGGACAGCAACCGAGCAAACAAGCCCGGTACTAGCCAAGTCCAAACCCCTGTACGGGAACATCCAAAGTACCAGCCTTGGACCAACACACACGTCATTTCACGAGATGCTACGGCGAAACCAAATTGCAGGTCCTGTGGTACTAGCCATGGCCTACCAGAATGCCCCAAGTTCGGCAACGCCACAATAGACGAACGATGGGGAATGGCGAGGATGGCAGGAGCATGTTTTATCTGTCTCAATACCACGCACCGGGCAGCAGCCTGTAGGACAAGGAATCGATGTGGTTACGAGGGCTGCACGGGCAGACACCATCGGCTGCTGCATCAGGCGAGAGTAACCATATCCGAGGCGAGTGCCAAGCCCAGCGTGATTTGTTCAACTTCACAATCTGCCAGTAAACCGGTACGTTTAGGCGTAGTGGCCGTGGGAGTAGTGACTCCGACTGGGATAGTCAAGGCGTTGGCTTTCGTTGATAGTGGATCCGACACCACTTTAGTGAAAGAGCGGTTTGCCGGCAAATACCAACTGGCTAAAGGTGCGACGTCGTTAGCAGTGAGCACGGTGGGCGGAACACAGGTAATGACTGCCGGTAGATTAAGGCTGCAACTCATCTCTCTAGACACTAACGAGGAAATTGAACCGACGGAGGCATTCACGTTAGCGGATCTCCCCATGCGAGCACCAAGGTCGGTGAACGCAATCTTGACTCGGTGGCCCCACCTGCAGAATGTAACCGTCGTAGACTGGGAAGATTATGAGGTGGATCTCCTCATCGGATGCGACGTGCCGGAGGCGCACTGGGTGCTTGACAAAGAGTGGGCGACCGCCAGGCACCTTATGCCGTACGCACGGCTCTGGGATGGATGTTATACGGTCCAGTAGGGGTACGCGGTTCCGTGAATTACTTGTCCGCCGAAACAGACCGCATAGAGTATCATCTGCAACGGCTGTATGAAAAGGAGTTTCATGACATTGGAGACGAAAGACCGACGTTGTCTCAAGAGGATCACTTCGCTCTACAAACGGTGCGGCAAGGCACTAGAGGCCTCAAAAAACAGTTCGAGGTTCCCCTCCCATGGCGCACACCGGTCGACCCGTGGACTGACAACAGAAATTATGTTCTCCAACGATTACTACGACTAAAAAAACGCTTCATTCGAGACCAGAATCTGTGGGAACGATACGCGGATTTGATGAAGCGAAACGAGGCCCTCGGTTACGTTGAAAAGGTGCCTGTCAACACCAACAGCAAAAGGGGTATCTGGTATCTACCTCACCATCCGGTTATCAACCCCAAGAAACCCAATAAACTGCGGGTGGTTTTCGACTGTGCGGCCAAGTTTCAGGGCAAGTCGTTAAACGATCGCCTACTACAGGGGCCTGACTGGACCACACCACTGATCGATGTTTTGTGCCGTTTCAGAGTGGGTAAAGTGGCTTTGTCTGCTGACATTAGGGAAATGTTCCATCAGGTGAAGATTCCGGTAGGAGAACGAGATGCTTTGCGTTTCCTGTGGTGGGAAGGGAGCGACCGGGACAACGCAATGGTGAATTATAGGATGACCGTCCACCCCTTCGGAGCCATATCGTCACCATTTTGTGCAAACTACGCCCTCCGAGAATCAGCGAACAAACATGGCGATCTAGTACATCGGACGGTGGTAGATAGCGTCAGAAGGAACTTCTACGTCGACGACTACCTTGGGTCATTCGATGATGTGGAATCAGCTCTAGAGCAGTTCAGGCGTCTGACGAGATTGCTGGAAGAGGGCGGCTTCCATCTAACTAAATGGATGTCGAACGCTTCAGAAGTGCTGAAGGTCATCCCGTATCACGAAAAGGCCGAAAGGGTGAGATTTGGACGGCTCTCTACTTCTTATCGAGCGCACTTTAGGGATACAATTGGACGCGGAAACGGACGATTTTGTTTTCGAACTGAACGTTCCCGAGCTGCCAATAACCCGTCGTGGCATACTATCTGCCGTCTCAAGTTTGTTCGACCCGCTCGGTTTCGTCTCACCATGGCTGCTACCCGGAAAGATCTTGCTGCAGCGGCTGTGCCGTAAGAAAGTTGATTGGGACCAGTCACTGGACCGAGGGGACCGGCTGGACTGGGAAGAATTTTTGAACACCTTGAAGAAATTAGGGGACATAAGAATCCCACGATGTTTGACTCCTGGCCATACGACACGGAATGGAGAACTTCATGCTTTTCCGATGCATCCGAAGTCGGTTATGGAGCTGTGGTGTACGGACGATGGTGCGCAGGAGATGGGCAATATACCACGAGGATCCTATTCGCCAAAGCCCGCGTTGCTCCACTGAAGTCGGTCTCAATCCCACGCCTTGAACTCAGCGCAGCCGTGTTAGCAGTCAGGGTGGTGCAAGCTGTGAAGAGATGTTTCGATCTCTACATTTGGTCGGTTAGCTTCTGGACGGATTCAACGATAGTACTTTACTACATTAACAACGTACGGAGCCGGTTTAGTACTTTCGTTGCTAACCGGCTCACGATTATCCACGATGAATCAGCCACGCACCAGTGGAGTCATGTCAGGTCTGGCGATAATCCGGCCGACCTGTGCTCCCGAGGTGAGAACAACTTCAGGCAACTGGACACGTGGACGAGAGGGCCAAACTTCCTGCAATTGCCCAAACAGGACTGGCTCGTGTTCGAATTAAAAACCCCTACGGAATTGGAACTGGAGATCAAACGCGTAGTGATAGCAACCAACGTCGTCGAAGCGTCGTCCATTCTATCGCGACTGGTTAGGTTTTCTTCCTGGATGAAGATAATGGATCGAACTTTGTGGGCGCTCAACGGGAATTGCAGCGTTGGCACAAGAACATAAACAGGGACGAACTGCAGAATCGAACCGTGGCCTACGGCATACGATGGCATTTCAACCCCCCACAGGCCAGTCACCGAGGCGGCATATGGGAACGCATGATCCGGTCCGCCAGACGGATATTGCTGTCAATCATGGAGCAGCAGCCGCCCGACGACGAGACGCTGAACACCGTCATGACTGAGGTGGGGAGAACTCTGAACAACCGCCCAATGGTTCCAGTATTGAACGGCGACCCCACCCACCTGGCGCTCACCTCAAACGACTTATTGACGCTAAGGTCGAACGAGGGTTTCCAAGGGCCGGTAAACCTTCCTGGGATCTACCTCCACGGGTGGAAGCAAGCGAACTATCTGGCCAAGGTCTTCTGGAGGCGATGGCTGCGGGAGTACCTACCGGCTTTGCAGACTCGACAGAAGTGGCTGGCCAAAACAAGACCATTCAAAGTTGGGGACGTGGTTATGATCGCCGAAGAACGCGCACATTTCTGCGCTTGGTCTTTGGGAGTAGTTACGGAAACCATCAAAAGCACTGACGGAATGATAAGAACGGTGAAGGTGAAGACAGCTAACGAAGTGCTCATTCGTGACATACGCAGTATTAACCTACTCGAGAGCGAAGACGGAGGAGCTGATAACCCTGAGGCCTAGTGAACCTTTTTCACACCAGTAATCGAGATGGATAAAGAAACACCATATATACCACACAATCTCCGTCAAACACGTTAAGGTGCTCGCGGTCCTTTCGCTGACATTACAGAAGGTTCTTTCCGATATGTGGTGATGAGTGCGATTCAGTTATACATCCCGATACATACACGCATGCACGACGCACTCTACATCCCGTAAACCCATCATACATGTGACAGTGTTCTTTGTTTGCTTTTTGTTGACGCTACCGAATGCCCCTTGCATATGTGGAAGTAGCGGAGCTCAGGTCACACACACATGCTACATTTACTCGTTTTCTTGCCACGCGGTCCTTTGTTGACATTGCAGAAAGTCCTCCTTTGATGTGTAGTCATACCTGTGATTTCATTGTAACCCCGGCACACACACACACGTACACACACACACTCAAGCACGTACATCCAGGACCGGACGGCCCTTTACGAGGACAACGTCTATGTGACCATTCACGCCCGCCATCGGTCATTTGGTCTTGTGGAAGATGTAGACTAGCCTCACTTCTATGTATCCAATGGATTAGGTGCGACCAGTAGTAGAACGTTCACGACGAGCATTAGACGCGCGCACTGACAGCAGGGCCTAGGCAGGTAGGAAGAATCAGTACCTTTATACCGAACCTTTGACTCTGCTAAGGATCCAGGAGGATTTTGGTGGGCGGTGTAACAGCCGGTCGTGGAAAATCCCCCTTTTTCCCTCGCGATTCAGTGTTTTTCCCAACATCACTCATTTCCATACACTATTGACTTGTCTTTACAAACTGGTTGTTTTTCTGGACCAATTGTTGTTTGTTCGCGCCCAGAGCGCTACTTTGGCACATTCTTGTTCAGGACCTGCGTGACGCATGTGCTGTCTGCTCACACGCTGCTATTCGGTTTCTCGTTGTTGAGTCCTTGTGATCGTATTATTGAGGTTTGTATATTGTTTATGTCATTGTTTATTGTAATAATCTAGTATCGTACAGTATCACGGATAATCGTCTTTTGATTTCGGGATCCGTTGCGAAATTGGCTACGCATTGCTCAAACGTTCGTAACAGGCACTGGTCTCGAACGAAGCCTTCCTTCATTCGTGGTAGTCGTTGAAGAACATAGTTTCTGTTGTCAGTCCATGGGTCAGCAGATGTGCGCCATGGGTGGGGAACTTCAAACTGTTTTTAAAACCTCCAGTTCCTTGCTGCACTGTTTGCAAAACGAAGTGCTCCGCTTGAGACAACGGTGGCCCTTCGTCCCCGATGTCATGAAACTCCTTTTCATACAGCCGTTGCAGATGACAATCTATGCGGTCCGTTTCGGCGGATGAGTGATTCACGGAACCACATCCCCCTACTGGACCATATAATATCCATTCCAGAGCCGTGCGTGCGGCATAAGGTGCCTGGCGGTCGGCCACTCTTTGGCCAAGTACACAATGTGCCTCTGGCATTTTGCAGCCGATGATGAGATCCACTTCGTGGTCTTCCCAGTCTGCTACCGTTACATCCTGCAGGTTGGGCCACCTAGTCAAGATTGCGCTGACCGATCTTGGTGCTCATATGGAGAGATTAGCTAACATGAATGCTTCCGTTGATTCAATTTGTTCTTTAGTGCCTGAGAAGCTGAGCTGCAACCTCAACCGGCCAGCTGTCCTTGATTGTGTTCCTCCCACCTTGCTCATTGCTGACGACGTCATACTCTTAGCGAGCCGGTATTTGTCGGCAACCACTCTTTCACTAGGGTAGTGTCGGATCCACTGTCGACGGCAGACAGCGCTCTGGCCACCCCAGTTGGTGTCACCACTCCCACGGCAACTACTCCTAAAAGTGCTGGTTTACTGGCCGACGGCGATGTTGGAAAATCACACTGGGCCTGGGGCTTGCGTCAGGTATAGTTTCTCTCTCCTGGTGTAACAGTCGATGGCGTCTGTCCGCGCAGCCCTCGTGACCACATCGGTTCCTTGTCCTACAAGCTGCTGCCCGGTGCTTGGTGTTGAGACATATAAAGCCCGCTCCTACCATCCTCGCCATTCCCCACCGTTCGTCTATTTTGACGTTGACGAACCTGAGGCATTCTGGTGGCCCATGGCTGGCATCGCAGGACCCGCAACTTGGTTGCGCTGTGCATCGCGTGAAATGGCGCGTGCATTGGTCCAAGGCTGATATTTCGGCTATTCTTGAGCAGTGATTTGAGCGTGGCTAGTGCTAGACTTGCCTACTTGGTTACTGTCCCTGATAAGTCGGCCAAATATACTGTAGGCTGTTTTGGTTTGCCTCTCCAAGTATTTCTTCAAGTCTTCGAATTTAGCCTCACGGTCGCCTTGGCTTATACTTTCCGCCTCTTCCGCCCACCGACCCTGTGCACTGTGCCACCCGGCTAACTTTGTCTGGACGGCTTACCTATCACCATACACACCACGGTCATTGATCTTTGCCTACGCTGCTCTTGCTTCTTCGTCTTTCGAAAGTAAGCACCGTTCCAAATCGCTAAAGCCAAGCAAACACTAGGCCTGATTCATCGATGTTTCTCACTGCCGGTCAGTCGCCTCTCCATGTCTCTCTCACACGTTAGGCCGCTCCTAGAATATTGCCTGATTACCTCCAGCCTCTGGCCAGGTTTCTGTATTGTATCTCTCGAGAAGGTACAGCGTACCTTCACCAAAACTCCGTTGGGGGCATCCAGAGCCCTGACATAACACCGGTGCCTTGAGCTCCTACAAATGGAGCCTCTGTGGATTCGTGGCATGAGGCTCAATTTAGTTTTCCTCTTTAAGCTAATCCACTGCCAGGCCTTCAGCCCCTGTCATATCCCATTCGCTGCCCCCAGCTCCTACCCCGTCCGATGTCGTGCCTCCTCTCTCCCTGTTTCTCAATCTAATCTCAGCCTGAAGTCCCGATTCCTTTGTCAGCCTATTCCAAAAATCTGAATAAGCTCTCCCTTAGGTAAAGCGGCGCCCCCTCCCTGTTCGCTTTTAGATCCGCATGTGTATTATACTTAAAGGTTCACAAAGCTATATTGCCCACCTTTGAGTTTATCTCGACTGGTCTGGCCTTTGAAAGAAGCTTCACACTGTAATTCCACTACTTCTGCGGCACAGGCCAATAGGTATACTCCATGCCCGACACTATTTTTCTCTTCAGCGCCGCAAACTATGGCCATTGCCATCCCTGATCCATAGCGGAATTATCTCCTGCTTTCATAAGATAACCCCAATGCTCACCCACGTTCATCTGTTATCCATCTTTTTTATTTTATTTCTCTCCTCAGTATCCGTTGCTCCTCAGTTGGGGCAATCTCAGACTGCACTTCTCTATCCGTTTTCTCTTTCCGGTGATCCTCGATGATGGTCTACCACTTCGGGCACTGCGCTGCCCATCTCCCTGGCAGGAGCACCTGAATAATACTGCTACATGGCCGTCTACCACTCGCTATTCGCTTTAGCACTGCTTTGCATGGTCTCACCACCTGGCCAATGTATCCTGGAACACACACCCCTATCGCGGTCTCTCTGCCACCAGTACAATTATCAATGACCACTCGTGCCACTCTCAACGGTGCGGAGCTCGGGCAGATCCACGGCTTTGGCCGGAGCACATCGGGCATGCAGGCCGTCTGCAACGATGTGGGAAAGCAACTAGGCCGTTGGATCACACCTCATGTGTCCACTTCACGAAGTGTTTTTCAGGTTGGGTGCCCAGCGAACGGCCAGTCCCACCCACTAGCACCGGTTGTGGATCGCACTCTCTAACTTTCCTTGGACTGCCGAATCCAATACTGTCGGCTGAATACTGCGTGCTCCCCATTCTTTTTCTGCCACAGTTCGTTCACCTACTGTTCTTATCACCTGTTACCACTTTCCATTTTTGTCGTTTTACCACGTTGTGCACACCCACCTATTCTGTCCTTGCTCCTGTCGCCTCTAACCATGTCACCTCTTGTTGCATGACGTCACTATCCTACTACTTACTCTTCTCTGCCGATGCTCGCCAATATTTCTTTCTTCGACCCTCCTTAGTTGCAGGCTTCTAGTCTCTATTCACTCGGTATCACTCCTTGCTCATATTGCCCATTGATAGCATTCCTATACCTCACTGTCTGTCGTTTTGTTAACTCCATCCTTGTTCTCCCTCCTCAAGCTTAATGCCATTACAAGCCAGTCACACCAGCACTCATGACCAATCCTCATATTAGAACTCAACGCTCCAAATTTTGCATCTTTTACGGTCGCATTTATTATCTAATCACCACCACCGTATTTTCCTTTCTTGACTCCCCGATTCCCCCGTGGTTCTTTCCATTAGGCAGCGCCCCGATTAGAATCCTCTTGCTCAATTCACCTGTTCAACTGACTGCGTGCACGCAACACTCCAGTTCCCCCAACCAAGTCATGCATCCATTTCTTGGACCTTTTGTTCTATTACTGGTTTATCCATCGTGGTGCCTTCGGCTTTTTCTCCTCTGCCTCCTTCGTGTTCCTCCTGTAGTAAAACGACCCGATTTGTCATGACTCACCTGCGCCTCTTTGATCGTTGCTCTCATCTCCTGTTCTGTATATTGCTCGCCACAAGCTTTTTCTGTATGCCTTTCAGTTCAGTCAGATTCACCATTTTTCACGAATTGTAAAGACTTCGTGACGCCATGATGTTCACTCAAAGTTTCAAATCGTTTGATCTTCCGCTACCTGGTTCCTCTGGTCCGTCACCGTACTTGGCACCTGCGTTGCTCAAATAATTGGACCCGTTCTCACCTGTTCCCTCCGATCCTATCCTTCATCCTACCTCGCTTGTGATCAGTTCTTCACGGCCAGCGTCACTTCTGTGCTTCATTAGTCTTCTCCGTCTGTTGATTCACCATGCCGACCCATTAGAAAAAAGTTCGTCTGAACTTTCCCTAGTCCATCCTACACATTTAGATCTAATCCTACTTACCTCCTCCAATCCGTGTTACTTTTTCTCCTAGCAATCCACTGCTCTTTGCCCCCGCTTTTCGCGTATCTATTTGTGTACATACACGCATATATATATATATATATACATATATGCGTACATACATTTGCTCTGCATCCTGCACCTTTTTGCCAGCTACTTCTAATGTCATCATCTAGCTGACCTTTATGACACGCATCCATTCCTTTTACATCCGCACCTCACATTTACCATATCCAATCTTTCTAAGTCACTTTTGCCATCGGTACCGCCTCTTATTTCTTCCACTGCTCGATACCTGTTTTAAGATATGTGTTGTGCCCTGTCCGCTGACCACCTGCCTCAGTGTATAAGGGCTTTATTACTAGCTAACCCCTAGCAATGGATCCCTCTTCATTTCTTCACAGTCTCCCTCTGCCACAGTTTCTTATATCACTTTCTAGCTCCTTGATGTATATCCGTCAGTTCTCAGATATCCCCACTTGGACTAATCAGACTCTGCACCCGACCTTGAACCTCAAATCCACCGGGCGTGCATTTGAATCCGCCCCTGGGTTTTTTTAACTCTCCCGATTTTCTTTGGTGTGCATACATTCATCATATATTTATCTCCGTCCTGAGCCTGCCCATCCCACTTTTGTCATGCATATTTCTACTTTTCACGAATTTTGTCTGTTCGTTTCACCGCTTGTATAAACTTGATCATGCGCCCAGCATGCCTTGGACGTCTTTGAAATAAACCACTTTTATTCTTGTTATTATTATTATTATTATTAAAAAATGACTGCCCCATTGCTTTTTGGTTCACGATTCTACACCAGTGGCTTAGTAAGAAGGAAGATACAAACAAAACCGAAAAAATAGATAAAGAGTCCTACCAGTGGAACAATTCAAGACTGCAGGACTAGCCTGAGGGCTGAGTGAGGTATTCTGTTGTGTTTAATCGAGCTTCATACAAGAACAAGAGGAACTCAGTGGGGATATGGGTTCAGTAGGTGAACTCACCGAGTTCGACACTTGCTTTAATGGAACTTCAAAATGGCAGCTCACCTAGAAATCAAAGGCTTTTGTGGTGAACTCCTAGGTTGGCTCTTATCTTGGCTAATTTTGGTCAGGTTGTGATGTGATATATAGAACCACTGAGCCCCGACCGAAAAGCCAACAAGAAAGTAAGATACGACACCAGCCTGCCATCTGCTGTGCATCGAGAAGGTGCGTTGGCTGGTGCACAGCCAGAACACGCGTACTGAGCGGGTAGGCAATCAGTGTAAGGCTTCGGCGGAACAGTCTTACAGACCTAGTATAAGTGAGGAAATTCTCGAAGCACACAGGCACTTGTGAGACGGAAAGATGATTGTGAAGTTGGAACAAAAGGTGGAGCGGCGAATCTGGGTCATTCCAAAAAAGTAAGAGAAAAAGTTCACGTGGTGGGAGAGATCAAACCGGACAAGGAGATCGGGAAGCCAGGTCCCTATGCATCAACGATAAGGAAGTAAATAATAATAATAATGGTATATTTCTGGACCGTGGTCAAGAAGCACGCATGTAAGCATGATCAGAGTTTACAATATCACCGAATGAAATGGAAAATTTCACAAAATTGAAGGAGAGATTAGCAAATCACGGTAACAATGGAATAAGGCTGCCGAGAGTTTTAATGAATCAAAACAAGCAATGTGGATGATGGGGCCCTCAGAATGGCAGAAATTAAAAAAAGCAGAAAGAAGATAGGGAGTAGCAAGAAATGCAACGATGAAGGCTCTCGGGGGCTTCTAGGAGAAACTGAATACCTCACAGAGGAATTTCGACAAAGAAACTAGAAACAGAAACCCGTCCACTTAAGAGGAGAAGCCTGCTTAGTATTACCAATAAATGACCTACTTCTGGAGATGCAAAATAAAGGCGGATTTGGGCCAGGGGAGGTTAAAGACATCTTCAGGATGATGAGGGTAAACCATACGACAGGGCTAAGAAGGGTTCACAGAGTGGGAACTTGGAAGCGGCAGAAACCAGGGCGGCGGATGTCCCTAGCCAAGCCCATCGTAGCATAGTTTGTGGACCAACATTAAAAAATAAGAGACCCAAATCTGCAGGCGGAGTCTTTCACTGGAAATGGGTGGGATACTACTTCAAACCGGATACACCATGGGCGGTAATCAGACTCCACTTGGGTTAAAGAATCATTGAGGAAAAAACTTGAGGAGTTATCGAAATAAGGTGTCTGAGTGCAAATGGGACTACATCAGAAGACCGCCTTTTCGGAGACCTTACTGCAGGGCCATAGATGTATTAAATGTGATAAGGAATGGGCTTGTGGGAGCTATCCACGGGAAGACCTCAACAGCCCTAGGCAGTTTGCTAAAGAGTCACTAGAGCAGAAGATACGGAAAGCAAAACTTCGACTCCAGTGAAGTGTACAAAGTAGCCAAAAGGGGGAAACAAAAGGTATTACAGGGAAACTAAGCCATTATAACGTCCAGTTTACTGAATTCAAAAATCTCAGCAGTCACTACAGTACTCAGCCCCAGGCGGGACACAAATCGAAAGAGAGCAGGGAAGATCCACCAGGAAATACCACCGTAGTGTTTTACGCCGGTGCCAGCCGCATTAGAAACAAATCGAGAGAGCAGATAGGACGGCTGAATGTTGTAACGCCAAAGTAGTGGTAGTGTCCGGGGCGAAGGTGTCAGAAAATGACCATATTCGGAGGGAGGTTGATAACCCTTACTTGTTCTATGGAAGAGGCGTGTGCTGATACAGTGGGTTTGGCTCACACGGAATCGAAACCCACGTCATTTAGGATGAACAGACAGCCAGGTGCTAACGTTGTCAAAAAGCTCATAACAGCCGATAATGAATGTGTGTACCGGAGTCAAAACTCGGAAACCGAAGCGGGCACAGAACTCACACAGGCATTGGAACAGCTAGGGGCAGGAGCAAATGCGACGCTGACTGTTGGGGACCTCGACATGCCAGGGGTGAAAATAGAGACCAGAGGCTATATTCCTGGTAAGTGGAGAGAACTTAATCGACTGGTTTTGCGAAGGAAGCTTATTTCAGAACTTAGCTTGAAACTTTAGATACAGTACGGCCAACTAACCATCTCTTCTAGACCTGGTAGTAAAGAAACATGAAAACTATATAGAAAGGCTAGGCATTCGTCTACCCCTGGGCAAGAGCGGTTGAATGCTGACCAAGTTTACTCTCCACCCCGGACATTCGAACCCACGGAGAAACCGTGCAGGGATTTCGGAAACCTAAACTCTGCTGAGCCAAACACAGAAGCTGCTAAATAAGGCCTGTAGAGCATATGATTAAAATGCTGTGGTGGAAGACAAATGACGGATGACCTAGCAAAACCTGCTGGCGCTGCAGGAAAGCTCGTTCCACTGCGGAGCATGCAAGGCAGGAAAGTGCCCAAATGATGATTGCGCGCGGTCGGAAAATCTAGCAGGAAGCGAGATTGGGGGTGACACAGGTCTAAAGCAGTCGAAATCTAGAGGACGTAGCTGCAATATACCAAATATCGAAGCTCAGCTGTCCAGATATAAAGATGCTCAGAAAAACCTCTGATCCAGCATTGGCATAAGCAGCAGAACAAACCTCCAAGAGATATCTCAGAAAAGCTCACCCAAAGGAAGCCTTTATGAACAATAACGTTGATATGTAAAGACCGCAAAAATGAGAACACCTCAGCAGGTAGTTTTACCACGTGCATCGAAGGGACGTGGGGCATCAGCCGATGCAAGAAGACCCATGACAAACACATGACATGACGTTTCTATAACAGTGGAAAAACCTGGAAGGATAGTGAAGACATTGATCAAAAACAAGTCAGCGGGGCCAGATGGTATGCATCCAGCCTTCATAGGACCACTGGCCGCCAAAGTAAGTGTACATGTATGTTGGTCTCCATGCCACTGATAGGCAAGGTTTACGGCCAGCCGACTGGAAGGCAGAAGCACTAGAGGGTATCCAAAAATAGGTCCGTGCTGACAGGAGCGAAACTACAGCCCTGTAAGCGTCTGCAGGCATTAAGCGGAGTGCAGGCTGCAAACGGAGGCACAGTACGGGATTTTAAAGAGCTAAGCTTGCCCCTGGGGCCCTCTCGAGTTCATGGACGAGGCTAAAGCATAAAAGACTAGAGGGGAAATAGTGAAAGTTTTCCATTTAGGATCCAGTGAGGCCTCGACTGAGTAGGCCACCGGTGAACGATTATAGTGTTAATAACTGTTCATTTCTCGACCACGGCCTAGAAGCATGCCAGGGTGCGTAATCAGGGTGTTCAACGTTACTCAATGAGATGGAGGGCAGCAGGAGAATCAAACGGGCCAGAGTTTGGGTGAAGCGTAATGACAATGAAGTGCATGGTAGCTGTGAGCCTGCTTCAGAGTAAATACGGGCGATAGTAAATAATCGGCAAGAGTTATTGCTGTCGAAAATGAATTCGTCTTAAAATGCAGAATATAAAATATATATGGAAAAGACGCAGGAATCAGAGATGATGCTTTTCCAAGATCACTGAATGAAGCAGACACAAAGAAAAATGTATAGAGGTACATAGGAGATCATTTACAGACATGGAAAAAACCAGAATCCCGTGAAAAAGGCGAGGCGACTACCCGGGATGAAGGGTATCATCCAGTGATTAGCATCCAAAGCTGGAAAAAAGAGGAAAGAGTCCGAACAAGTTAAGAATGACTAGCTAAGCGGAATAGCTTGAAGGAAATACAAAATATCGGCTTGAGGAGGACCGTAAAATTGTTTGCTTGGACTTGGGCCTGGCAGCTTCGTCAAAGTAATAAACGCTTTATTTTATCGAGTCCCTCAGGGCTTTCCTGTATCCGCACTGGACTTTGTGGGTGGCGAAGGCTTAGTGTTTTGGGTTCGCAAGTCACTAAGTTGAGAGGCCTTGGGAGGAGGAGCGTCACCTAACAGTCGATGAGTGACTTGGCTGAGGCATTCAATTTCTCGCGTTTCATATTTGCAGAAGTTGTCAAAACCTCTGGATAAGCTCAGCGGAAGTTACTTGCTGGTTGTATTGAGGGAGCATCAAAATGGGAAGACACATGGGATACGCCGTCGGACAAAATTTAAAACCATCGGCTAGCCAGTGCATCAGTGGGTTAAAAAATAACGGAGGAATATTGATCGCCGAAGTCTTACGCGATCCTACAGATGAAAGACCAAGGTGTTGCTACAACTGCAGACTTTGGGTGGACAGGGCAGAGCAAGCTGGCTGCACACTGAGTGCGTGGAGAGCTGTTTTCGGCAAACAAAAGGATGAGTCGTTACCCCTTAGTGAAGCCACGGTGCGGTCTCTCCTCGAGAACTATGTACAGGCTTGGGCCCTTTTTCTCAAAACAGACGCAGCTTGTCTTAAAAAGGTCCGGCAAATCAGCCAAGAGAAAGGCGGGTGACCAGCGAGGAAAGACGCAGCCGGAGACTGCACGATTTGGGCTGTTTTTTCTAGAGGAGGAAGACTACAAAGAAATCTCACGGTAGCTCTTGAAATTGTGAAGAGATTTAAATGTGTGGAAGGATTAGATATGTTTGCGATTGCTGTGGACGATCGAGCAGGAGGGAGCAGCATAAAACCATGGGAGGCTCTGAGGGCTAGATATAGGAACCATCTTCCGCAGATAAGCGGTTGGGTTGTGAAACTGACTGACAAAATGCAGTCAAATTTAGAACACCTGAAATCTTTGAGAGCGCTAAATTATTGATAAGGAGATATTACCAGATTCATATTTTAAGGGCCGAGGGGGCGAGCTAGAAGTTAAAACGTGTCAGGTGTCCTGCAAACAAAAGCAAGTCTTGTAGTTCGCTGATCAAGGCTAAAACAACTGTTGTCTCTCTTCCGGTGGGTGAGAAGCTGTTCCCACTGTCTTACTGTTTATTAAGACTGAATCAAAGCAAGATTCCGCCGAAGTGAGCAGACAGGGAAAAGCGACCAAATTCGCAGTGGTGGGTGCAGACTCCAGTGCATACCACAGAAAATAACTGGACGATCGACTGGCTTCGGCCACTGCCGATCCTGCATTCAAATTGAAAGGAAATGAACTATGAATCGCACCGCACAAAGCAACATGTTACCCACAATCACTATAGTAAAACTGGTCTCCAACCTTGTTTTAGAATTCAACAGAATATGTAACAGAGTTTGGATTTAAGGTGTTGCAGCTCTGCCTCACCATCACTGAGTCGCTCGATGCTGCTACCTCTAACCAACCACCCAAATGACTGCACTCTTCCTTTTCCCCCGTTCTCTCGCCTTTTGTATTCTCTACCATGTTCCCAAGCCATGTCTGCATGAACAATGAAATGATGGAAGGCTCTTAGCACTATCCACGCAAGCCCCATCACGGCAGTCTAATGACGGAACAAGAGAGGGAAAGTGTCCAGGTATCAGCCTCAGTGCTGGATGATGGTAGCGCCGCTGTCTCGTCAATCAATGGGGTCTGGGGGTTGTTTCCTCACTTCCACCTGACCTTGCAGCGAACTCGCCGTGGTTCAACTTACGAAGGAAGCTTCGTTAAACTAAACTTTGAAGTGTGCTATAGAAATGACGAAGGTTATTTCGCACCAAGGCACGTATCAAAGTAATCTCCAGCCACACTTTTTGTTCGGGGAATCATGGGATTTTATCCTCACAATTCTCGAGTTTTGTACAGTCCTTCTGCTGAGATACCATTTCTACCTCTTAGCGTAGACAAGTACATTTCGGAAGTTTGTTTATCATCAGAGCTTTTTGTATCAGGCGTAGCTTTTGGCTTTAAACCCGTCTTCAGTTTACACTTGCCATGAGGTACGCCATTGTCTGGTCGCATGGGGCAGGAAGCAAGCAGCAGAAATTACTGAATGCTGCGTTTATAATGGGCGGGTCCATGAAGACTTCCAAAGGCTGGTCCGGTCAATGGGACTGGCAACGAGTCCGAGACTACGGACTCTCAATGAGGAAGAACCGTTCATAAGGGAATCTAAAGCAAGAGTGGACTCAAAGAGGAGACAAATCCATGATATACTGCACATAGCAGGTACTCTCCATCCTGTTCCACTGCGAGTGGTGCATAGATTATACAAGTGGCTGCCTCCGTAAGCCAGAGGGGCAGTATTGCAGCACGACCCATTCTGGTGGATTTTACGAAGCAATATATCAGGGATAAGCTGCTAGGCTCGGCTGCGGAGGTAGCCCACGGTAGCGCGGGCCTGCACCTCATTGTGCCGCACAAAGAAATGCAGGGTAACATAGTGGACAGGCCTGCAGCCACACTGGTGAAAGATCTTTCAGGACGACGGAAAGCCGCATCTGGCTTTTGGGGTAACGCACGGAGGGCAATGGGCAAACCACCGAGGTTGTCGGGAATAATGGCCACTGATGATGCTCTGGAAGACGAAAATTTGAAGTGGTATGAATATAGAGAATGATGCAGCTTTCGAGGGTGTAGAGGTCATATGTGCCCTGGTGGGAGAAAATTGGGAGATATCGGAGGTCTCAGGCCCTTAACGATCTCCATGCCTCCAGGCAACTAACACAGTTGAAAAACTTGTTAACACCTCAGGAGCCGCTCTTTAGACCAAGGCAGGCCTGAAGAAGGTGCATGTTTGTCGGTTGCAGCTAATGAGATTTTGTTATGCATCAAAGCATGTTGAATTAGAAATAAAGGGATGACACCATTCAAAACCTACTGGCAGCACAATGCATCCAATACTGAAACATGACTTTCTAGAGAAAACCACATGCCAACAACAATAACTAATGATTTCGCGATTTATAGGCAGGATGAAGAATACGACTGCCTTGAAGGAGGACTAGCTATCTTCGTGAGGCCGGGTACAAACCGTCTTGAGTCTCAGACCAAAGTATGTGCTTGGAATGCCCAGTTATGCCCGGTTTCGATCATTCTTCCAGGCAGAAGGGTTAGCGTTGTTCGTGTTTCCAGGGCGCAGAGTACAAATCGAGACGAGAAAGTTGAATCACCGCGAGTCCCAGCTGAACTGGGGTAATGGTAACGATTTATTTCTCGCAAATAGACGAGACGCACGCGGTAAGCAAGATCAGGGTTTACATGTCATGCAGCTATGAAGGATTGGATAATTTTGTATCGATAGCGTACAAGGAGGAGTAAAATGGAAGACAAATTAGATTCGCCATCGGTCAAGGCAAATTCCGGAAAATTTACCCGATGAAATTGAGAGACAAGGTCATTGTAGGAAAATGCATTGGTCTGGTGTAATTATTCCGCCAAAATGGTTTGAAGTGCATTGGTTTCTAAGGTCCGCCTTCGGCGGTCTTTTGACTGGTTGAATTGGTCACCAACCGTTTGGCTAATAATAAGTATCTGATATTTTTTGGAAGCATTCAGTGCTTGTCAAGCGTTGAACTTGCATCTGGAATATTTTATGTTGCTATTTGATATCGTGTAAACAGATAACAATACATTTAAAGTATTTGTGGTTACGATTCCTATTTGAGGCGATGTCAATTTCTGGCCTATCAGAGAGACCTTTCAGAGCTTGCAGCTGATCAGAATAATCTAACCTATCACCCCGGTGTTTATTTGGCTGCCACTTGTTTCGTAGACAAAGAATGACGAAAAACTTTCACTTCTTCAGGCCCGGGTGGACCTACGCTCAAAAAGTCAGGGCAACAATGAATTATCTACAGGCACTTGCCTCACTCGCCCGACAGCACAACGGCCGACGCACTGGTGGAGTGAGGAGTGTGCTGTTCTCAGGCTTATATATGACCGGTCCACCAATAACAAGCATACGTTAATTTCGATTCTGAGTGAGCAAGCCTCTAGGTGTACGGTTCAGTTTGCGATAGCAAGTCGACCCAAGCAAGCTGAGATTGGATGCTCACGAGCAATGGTACCCGTTGAACACACAATGACGGCCAGCTTGAGAGAGTAAGTAACAAGAGCTCACTGTGTGGAGTGAAGGTTTATTGCGTATTCTCGGACGGCGGTGTCCCAACCGAGAGGCATGAATGTAAGCCACGTTCACGAACATGCTTGCGTACGGTTATGGTAAAAACGTCTCTTCCGTCCAGTTTGATACAACATACATGCACCAAGAAAAGTGTTCCACACTTCAAAATGGTTGTGGCAACGGTTCGGCTGGTCCCGTTCAATGATTGTGTGTGGGACCTGGAAGATGGTAGAAAGGGGTGTACATTGGTGGGTACCAATTCAAACACTACGTGTTAGTTTCCGCACCATTACAAATATGTTCCTTCAGCCAATCACAACAAAATAAGTAACCACATTACACAAGTTGAACAAATTGTCTTGTGATCTTTTACTGGCTAAACTTATACAAACCACGCAGACGAAGCCACATCATACAGGAGCTAGTCAGATCTGGCCACATTTGTGACGACACCATTAGGGTCTAATCGGTAGCAGTCCACCGTACGCTAGCCAGAGCAGATTATTCACTCCGTTCCAAATGCACTGGGTGGGGTCAGCTGACTGTAAAGCCGGATAGTGCAAAAAATTGGCATGAAAAATGTTAGAAATGACGGGATAATGAGAATGAGCCAAAAATCTCATGATCGGTAAAAGACTGCAGGATAACTGCAGTCCAAGGCGTATCGATTCCAAAATGGAGAAGAAAAAGTTAATTACAGTAAAGCGAGTTTAATGTTTTCCAGTCACCGAATTACCGCTTCTTGTTCTGCGGAAAGTGCAATGAAATGGTCATAGCGAAAAGTCACTCGGGGCCTTCTGTAATGATTCGAGAAAAATTCCGTTGGATTCTGTAGGGCTTAACGGAGGATCAAGAGCTGAAACGTGTGTATATGTTGGAAGCATTGAAATGTGTCACTGGACAACAGCTCTTCACGCATTTCAAAAAACGTGCGTCGTAATGTACCAGCAGAACTATAATAAAAAGCTAGGTTCACAAGCCTGCACTTTGCACGGTACTTTCGCCATCGAATTGCACGGAGAGTTGAATGCCAGGGGGCAGAATTTAAAGGGGGTTTCAGAAGTGACGGGGAGAATGCCAATGGTACATCCGGGGGATTATTCGGATATTGGTTATGGGGATAAATGCAAGTGATCCATTCGTGAATTCCGTCTGTAGTTTACCAATCTTCGAGTTTATATGATTCCAGATGCCAGTATTTTGGTAAGAAGAAGAGGGACAGATATATCTGTGCAGCTTATTGAGCGGCCAGAAAACTCCACAATCTTTTGGTGGTCGACATTTATGAAAATCCCAAAGACTAGACCAGTCTGGAAGAAAATCGAAAGGAAAGCGGTGGTCTGAATGGCTTTCAGCTGTGGGGTAGTTGGTTAACTGCGATAGGTTCATCAAGAACCTAGACCAATCACATGAGCCCTATCCTCCGCGAAGTACGAGATGATAATGGGGTTACCTTAGACACTACAAAATATTCATCTACCTTCTTCCCAAAAGCCGATAAATGGTCGAGTGAGTGACCTTGTAGTGGCATTTTATTCCGAAGTGAAGGGAACTCTACTATGAAGAAATTGGACGGCAATCTTTTCTTTAAAAATGGGACAGCCTCAGAGAAACTGATGTGCCATAAGCAGTGACGGAATTAGGTGGGTATACTGAGCTGTGGCGATGAGCCACAAATCTGACGTTTAGTGAGTTCATGGAAAAAGAAGAGCACATTATTTGTTGGCTTTCTTAGTCAAAAAGGATCCAGATGTAGAAGATTGCAGCATTGCTTATAGTTCAATGTTGTAGAATAACCCGGTGGCTGCTTTGTGAGTATTAATTTTATATTCCCAAAGGATATCCGCTCAATCTGTAGCATGCTGAGATAGACTATTGGCCCGCACTCCAAAAGTGGTCTGACATGGGTCTTTTAGACACTGAGTTTGCTTTCTTGTAACAGAAATGTTTTATGGAGTGATCTCATCAGCCTTCGGGCCCTTGAAACTTGAATACCTGTGTGTTCCGAGAAGTTAAGCAAGCAAGAGTATTGAAGAGCCAAATGAACCGTTCGCAACTATTCGACCATCCATGCTAAGCAGCCGTAGTGGTACAATAAGCTTATTAGCTTGAATACTTTTTTTCGGCGGAAAACTTCATTACCCAGGTAGTCTCGCAAGTTCCTATTAAAGTGAGATCCAGCAATATGTTACTAATAGTTGTGCTGAAGAACAGGGGTCAACGGCATGAAACATTTTTGCGTCATCAACAAAGAGCAGAAAAAGTCCATGACTGACTACACCAATGTATAGCCCACATACATTGGAAAAAGCATCAGTCCTAGAATGCTACCTTGAGCGGCTTCGCTTGTTGCAGCTTTTGGTAGTGACACTGTGGCACTTACTCTTACCTCCTGATAGTTTGAAGACAACTAGGATTAGAGCAACTAATATAAAGGGCCAATAACGCCATAAGGTATACCTTGGCTAACAGTCAAGAATGAGAAACTCAGTGAAAAACTTTAGTCATTCGAGAAAATTACGGTCATCCACTTGCGGTTGTTGGCAGCCATCGTTGTGAGACTTTAAAAGCTAGTCATACAGGTGGAACATGGGCGACTTTTAAGAAAACTGTGCCAGACCATATTTATAAGATTGTTTCTGAGACGGCGGTTCACGAGCTCAGTTTAATTCAACCTTTCCATGATCCTTGAGGGAACTGGGGTGTGACTGACAGGTCTATGGCTTGCTGGATCTTGTTCGGACCCCTTTTATAAACTAGAACAACAACCGAGGTTTCCCACCAGCCGGGATACAAATTATACGGCTTACGTAAGGTAAATATGTACAACAACAACATTGAAATATTGGGACCGCTTGGCCTGAAAATGGCTGTAGGCAACGCATCAGGCTCAGGGTGGTAGGACTGCCTAACATTTGACAACAGAGATGATATGTCGCTTTAGGCAAAAAGAACTCGTAGACAGACTTTCTGAGGCATCAGGTATCGGAATCAAAATAACTGCGGAAAATTATTTATCAACGTGGATGAAAAGTACATTGAAGGCCTCCGATATATCATGTGCTTTGTTTACGTAAGTATTATGGCAGAAAGAAGAAGAAATAGCTGTATTGAAATGAATGTTTCCGCGTTTCATTAATTTAGCCAAAATTACCATCCTTTGTCGGGTCGCTCAAAGCATTTAGTTTCTGTTTTTTATCCACCCCAAATAGGAGATAATATCCCGAGACGGGTGGTCGGACAGTATGTAAAACGAAAACTCTCTTGCCATGAAAAAGACGAGTTGCAGCTTTGAGGGTCGCTGTTTCATTTGGAGTATTTTATTTGGTTTTGCGCGTTTGATGGAATCATTTTTGGCAGTGATCATATCGAGACTGCAATTTAAGGTGGAATAAAGCTTTTCTGTTACCGCTTGTAATTTACTAGATAGAAACAATTCATCACAATCTTGGGTGCGTATAAGCGAAGGTAATTGGTCCAGTTTAACATGATGGACCGAGCTAGTAGAGCGTAGATTTTGGTGGATTATTTTGAGCATAGAGAACCCACAGGAAGCCAGAGAGTGATCATTTCCCGGAAATTCTTTCTGCAAAGCATGATGTAATAGCTTTTCAGAGAAAGACATGATGGTGTGTGTAGATGGCTCGTGCAAGATGCGTATAAACTTAATTAGAAGTAACGAAAAAGAGATAACCCTCGGAGCATCAACGGGCCTGCTAATGAATGGGGAAAATGAAATTGTTTCCCTAGCCTGTCAAAGACTTGGTCCCCATAAGGAAAGCAATTTTGAGGGGAAACTGGATAAACCGGAGGAAGAAAGTTTAAAAACAAGTGTGTGGGAATGGTAAACGGAAAAGGATGAGGCCGTGGGCTAACTAATGATTCGCTAGGCATTTCGAAGAAATGAGCCTAGGGGAGCAGGTTTCTGCACTACAATAGAAGGTACTGGTAGAAGCGGTTGGATAAAATGATAATAGCACCATGAATATTGATTACTGTGAAAAGCTCCTCAAGGAGCCGTCCCCTTGGCAGCGATTTTCATTCTTTAAGGGAAGTCTTTTCTATTGGGCTCATTGGGGACCTGCGATGAAAAACTATTTCATAGTAGTTGTTTTTCTCAGTGGCTATTTTTTGCCTTTATTATTCTGGAGGGACGATATTGCGTGTTTTGTTGGAGGTACTCTGCTGGTGAGATGCCAATTATAGGGCGTGGTAGAAGTAACCGCTTCATTGTTCGCTGGCCTGAAGGGTGAGAGAAGGTGGTAGCAGGTAGATCTATTTAAGGTCGCTTGCTAGAAGGCAGTGCCAGCAACAGTCATATGGATTCACCTACGTCTATCGATACCAGCTGAGATTTGCGAGGTGGGGTTGGTGGGGCAACAAAGAACTCAACGTGCGACTGTGGTTCTGACGACGAGATTTGGGGACCCGAGGTGGTAGCTGAAGTTTAGGTATTATTTGCTGATCCAGCCGCCCGTCTGTGTAAAGATGTTCTGCCAGCGGTTATTTTAAAGGTCTTGAGCAGAGTATTACTCGTCACAACCCGCCACTTACTGGTAAATTCAGATGTCACATCCATCTAAGAACTGGAAAAGTAGGAGCAGTTGTTGCTTTGCGTCCACTTTCATAGTCTTGCGCAACGACGTCAGTGATGTATCATAATACAAGCGCTGTTGAAAGAGGCAAACGGTTCAAAATACTGAAACCAACCGCCTTTTGTAATTTTCTATGCGCAAATGCATTTTCACAGAAAGTGCATGAAAAAGGTTCCCGCCGCCATTAGGCTTCTTGCTTCTGGATGTGTGGCAGGAAAGGTAATATGTACTAGGGCTGCCAGCTTGGAAAGCAGGTCTTCAGTTGATGATTCGTTCATCCATTTGAAATTATTTTAGTTCTAATATACGGGCTTTCTTACTAATCTTGCCAAACAAGCCAACCAGAGCTAACGAGCAGGGCTTGTCCTTGAGCGATTCTCTGGGAGGTTCTCATATTCTCTTACCATTCTTGGAAGTAGAAAACTGCGCTTTCATGAAATTGGAAGGCTTAATCGTCGGTCTCGAAGTCATGCTCGTACGGTTGGTTTTCGAGAGTATACCGGTGAGGCAAGCAAGTATGCAGCGATTTCAGCAACGTCGGCTTAAGTTTTGTATGTTATATGCCAAATATTCGAAGGAACTTTTCACACTTGTGACAACCGTTTGCAAACAAATGCAAGTTTGATAAAACCACCGATGTTTCACCAAAATTTCAATGCTAAGCAAAAAGCTTCGACGTATAAAACGGCTTTTCGAGTAAAAAACGGCCTTGAAGAATGCATTTAGATTCCTTGCTGAAAAAAGACTGTTCGTGCTCAGTTTCCACACTGTTTCTCCATCGGAAAAGTGTATGCAATGTGTGTTCTTAGTCACCATTGACAACCGCCATGCTCGGATTTGGCAACCAACCAGCTTGCGTGTCTGTAGACCAGCAGGTGTAAGCGGCTGTGGCATTTTCTACCCCGTGGTAGGAAATAAAGTGCCTCGTCAGTGAATCACTCCGTGCAACGCATCTCTATACCACCAGCCGGTATCGTTACCCAACCCACACCAAAATCCTTCCCCCTCCCTCACGGGTGCGCAAATCAGCCACACCTTTCATTTAATTCGTTCACAACCTAATATAGCAGACCAAACGGACGGAACCCACTCTGTCGCACTTCAGGGTATCCTCCTACCGCGAAACATGGCAGATGCTAACCGGTTCCATTCCAGTAATTCCTCTCTTTGCGTAAGAAATGGTGGCACTGATGCGAAAGCATTCATTCCAGATAGCCCCCAGTCGGAATAGGAAACACAACGGCTTGGAAAATGTGTATGAAAAACATTTTTCATTACAACTGATAATTGCAAATTAGGCGTACTGAGCTGAGTGGCATTCAATTCCACGTCAAGATGGACCACTGGCGCTATTTCGTTGTTCGGCTGCTGTAAAGGAAATGAAGTAGAAAAATAATCTTACTGTTTGTTGTGTTCGACGGTAATTACGATGAGTGTTTTGTATCCAGTATCTCATGGCACTTTTCTATGCCATTCTACCGAGAGACCAGAAGTTTTCTTGTCGAGGCACATTGTCTGTAAAGTGGTAACCATTCTTCACCGATCAAAAAGAAACTGACTGACAGTTAGTTCCTTGACTTTAGTTCTCCAGAAGGCCATTGTTCCATGTGCTTCCAAGAAGTTCGCCTCATTGATGACCTCTTTTGTCATCGGCGGAGGGGTCAGCTGACGAACATGAAGTGCAGCGACTTCACCGCACGTTGATGTGAAAAAGTAATCCTGTGAAAATTGCAGTGAATCAAAAAATACCCATCAATTTCCTCCTGCATTTTTCCTCCAGCACTGAGGTGTCAAACTTGCAAATCTGTACTTTGGGGACGGGGGTTCCAGGATACGAGGTGGATTGAACCACTAACCGGAAGTGATTAGGCTGAGAATCCCGTAAAATTTTCTGAGTGGTTTTGTTCTGGAGGAACTTCGAGATGCTTCGGGCTTCGAATTTCCAGAAAAAGCTTACGAACCTACTTCGCGATAATGGAATACAGCCCCGCCGTGGCGTGGCACGGTTACCGACGGCACTTTGGAACTAGTTCACACTTGTTAACGGAAAAATTAGAAATTTCGCCAACCAAGTCTAAGCGGGCAAAGGAGCGCCAAATACAAGACAACCTGATTTCAAATTTGAGTTGAACTTGACTCTCTGTATGGGGTTATGATTCCCATCCCATCAACTAATAACTTACTGTCAGTGCCTGCGTTTACTCACTCTGTTTGTTGGTTTCAAGTAAAACAGTTTTCCGTCGTTTCCATTATTTGCACGGTACATGGGGAATCAACTTCAAATCCCACTGCAACACTTGGGATTGGCATATTTTTCAGAAGACCGGCGCACACGGCTAGGCGCACGAGCAAGGAGAAGACAATCCGGAGTAGATCCTTTTGCTGCACCAGCTCTTCTTACTTATCGCAAGCAGGAAACTAGCGGAGCAAATGGGTGAACGAATTTTGCTTACAACCTCGCTCACAGGAGTTGAAGTAGCATAAAAATCCCCCACTGGGGGGACCTCAGCCTACGGCAAGTCGAATGGACGGCTGAAGTCTGCCGGCCGGGATCGCAGGGAGACAGCTACCTATAACAGCCATGTGCAAAGGCATTGCACCAGCACATTAAGAGAGATACCAGATATGGGTCTAAATGCTCGCCACCCCTGATAGATCTTGCAGTAATGAATCCTCCAAGCGAAGTATATGAACCACAAAGCTGTACGCCCTTGAGCGAGAATTATCACGAGTGTATCAAGGTTAACCTGTGGGTGTGCCAACCGAAGTTGGTCTGAAGACTGGCAGGGAACTTCGTACCATGAACGTAGATAAGCTTCACTCTGGGGCTGCGGGGCTGATGTGGGATCCGGTAGAAGAGGTCACTGTCGAAGAACTCTGAAATGTATTCAGGGGATCCTTAAATGCCCTCCAGAATTAGTATGCTTCCTTGAAACGAAGGAGGAAGGAATGCAAACCAATGTGGCAAAAGGCTGAATTAGCCAAGATTGTCAATGTTAGAAGCCGTAGTTAGAACATCTGAGAAAGTTCAGGAAGCCAGCTCGGAATCATTAGGTGTAGCTTTGAAATGGGATGGTGAGCCTTTCACTAACTGCAAGAGTTTAGACTTAATTTGAACAGATGCGTTAAAAACCGCCAAACATTCTGTAGTTATATACACTCAAAAGGGTCAACAAAAGATAAGGTCGGTCCGCCCCGCAATGCGGATCAAGGCATGCCGCTGACGGCCGGAACAAAGCAAACCCCCGGGGAGCGTGCCTTGGCAATGTACACAGATCAGGCTGTAGGGTACTAGTGGATGTGAAGCCTGTACACCCCCCGCCGGAGTTAAACAAGCTAGCTTCCCCAGAGGGAATGACAAGCAAGTATCTACGTGAAGTAAATGTCCATAAACAAGCAGGCCCATTTGACATCCATCTACTTATCACCATGCCTTTTGGGGGATGTTATGGCGCAACTAGTAGTTGGGCCCAACCAGTCCATGCTGTACCAGGGTGATCTGTTCGGGGGCTGGAAAAAGGCGGCGGTCGGGTGCCGTTCATCGTTAATGCGGTATCCGAATATGGCGCAAAAACAAACCAGAACTCTGCATATCGTACTCGGCCGTGCTCTTTCTCAGGTTGGCGGTAAAAATGAAACAGAATCAACTTTGCTGAATTATCGAGAACCAAATGTTCGAACGGTTCGTAAAAAGACAGGAGGTTAATGCTGTTAAACAAGGAGTAAGGAAAGCAAAGAAACAGCGACTTTCAGTGAACTGACTGAATTTAGTGAACCTTTTCCCATGAACAATCCTCTACGATGTGTCAGCTGCCGTAACTTGTGGACCTTATGGGTCCACTCCGGACCAGGGTATGTTGCTCCTGGCCTGGAAAAAACGGCCGTCACGGCGACACATCACACTAGACCCAAGTCAGCTACGGGTAGTTAAATGCCGATGAGCCTAACTAGTCTTTTATATAAAGGGCTTGAGAGGATCATTTATGCTGGTGTCTGTCAGCGCTTGCTGGAGCGCCTCACTCTCAGCCTAGCTCAGCATAGACTCCTAAAGAACGGGCCTTGCCTGACCGAACTCTAATGCCTCCCAGAGGAGGTGGCTGGATGGATGGATGAGGACGAACAGATGGAAGTGTGTCATATCAACTTTTGCTAGGCTTTCGACTCAGACACTCATTCTCAGTTGCTGTACAAGACAGGGATTTTCGGAACAGACGGGCCAATACATAGGTGACTGAGGGGTTTTGTTCCCCACAGGGAAGTCCACATTAAAGCAGGAGACAAGTACTGTAGTTTGGTGAACATAAACAGTGGCGATCCCCAGGGTTTCGTTTTGGGTCCGATGCTATTCTTACTGTATATTACCGACCTGGCGTCCACCCTTTATTCGCACAGTGTCATCTTTGTGGATGAGGGGAAAGTTGTAGGACTACGGGGTATCGGTTTTCTGGGCAGGGGGATAGGGGCCGCCCTAGGCTGGGCATGCAGGTGGGAAATACCAGCGAAACCTGGAAGAAGCCATACGTAGTCAAGGCCAGCAGAAACCCAAACATTCCTCGATGACCAGAGGCCGTTCAAGATGGAAGCGGTTAGTAATTGATTGATAACTGATAATTGTATATCTCTTGACCGTGATCAAGACACACGCACGAGGCAAAATTGCAGCATACAGCGGTACGAAACAGCGTGAGGTATTCACAATTATGAAATTTAAGAACCACACAGTAACAGAAATAAGACGGTAGAGCCGTGTGGTGTTTGAGTGAACTAAAGTGGAGATTGTTAACTCGGAAATTGTGAACGGGTTTCGAATTCGGGGAGGGCTTTGTGGATGGCTGGACAACCGTGTGAATGCTGACGTAAGCGATACCGGAGAATGTTAAAAAAAGCAGTGATCGTAAGGACCGGTAAAGCAATAGGCGTCGGATATCACAACATGAACAGCAAGTTGAGGCAGGAGTAATACGCCATATGCCTCATGGTTGCCGCAAACCTGCTGCGGCGTGTCAAGGCGTCCAGCTAAGGATGCAGGGGTGTACCAACTGGATACGTGGACGGTCACCAACGGGTAACCGGGTGGGAGAGTAACCAAAAGACAAGATTAAACGTAAAGTCAGCGTGGGGCTGTCAGAATGCAGTCGGAGATGCCAGCGAAATATAGAAGATTGATCCAGCATGAGTAATTAATTGTGATGGGAGCCAGTGAAATAAACGCAAGTGAGTCAAATGTGATAAAAAGACAGAACCTTTTGTAAAGGTCGTTTCAGTGTCATATGGAAATCCACATGCAGGCAAAAAGCTTCACGAGGAATGCAGTGAACTTTAGAAGGGCTTGAGTGGTGTATGGGAGCGGAGCAAATTTTCAAAGAGGAGCCTTTGAGGAAGCAGACTAGTGGGGGCAAACGCTAGTGATGCGGCTAAGCAAAAGATGGAACAGCGTTAAGATAAGTTTTCCTGTAAACATGATAGGAAAGGTCTACTTACCAAATTCTGGTTGGCTACAGAAGGCCGGCATTCTGTTTCGTAAGGAACTTGGTTGCAGATGATGGCAGGTAGTATGGTGAGGGTAGCAGGCAAAAGGGGGCCAGGTTGGCGAAGTGGGCAGTTCAGGTTGGGAAAGCGGCGGCGACGGCTGGGTCCTGGTCATTGGTTTCGTGCTGCAACGTGGAATGAATTGAACTGTTTGAATGGAGCACTGTAAATAGATATTGGGCGGGTACGGGGTGATGACTGATGTTAGGAATCAGCTCTGCTATCCGGTGAGACTTTCATGAGAGATTGTTACTTCGGTTATAGGATTATGACCACTGGTCAGTCATGAGCGGTGCCCCATATAACGTCAACAGTCGAGAGTATAGGTTTAAACCATTGTCAATCCGATCGATCAAATCGTTTAGTCCTTACGGTAAACCGGGAGTAAAGTCAAGTTGGCCGACGGCTACCCAAGTAACCAGTGCAATCCGAAAGAAACCAGGAGTGCTGCGGTCTGGAGAGTGTTCCATCTGCGGGTTATTGTTATCGTTTTATTGAAAACGGACAATGAACATTTTGTTGTCTGAACATTTTGTTATCTAACGGCAAGTAGGCTGATCCATGGAGGATCCGCGGATGGAAACTGGTAGCTTTCTAGAGTAGTTGGGTGATAGTAGAAATCTGGGGAGATATCAAGCGAAGGCTTGGCCGGGGTGCAAAATAATTTAGTTGGTAAGTGGTGGATGAGAAGAGAAGGCCCATTTGGGTACCGAGAATAAAACAATAGAAGAGGGTGGGATCAAGAAGAAGAATGGAAAAAGAGGAAGATAGCAGTCTGGTCGTTGCACCAGCTGTGGTCGAGGACGGTAAACAGTGAAAAGGAAAGAAAACACTCGGTGTCAAGATGAGGCTTTTCATGTAAAGGCAAAGGTGCTGGTATTCCGTGGGGTCATGAGAAATCAGCGGTATACGGATTCTGGTTGGAATGGGGTCAGAACTCACCATGAGCATATGCGCAGAGCAGTGAGTCTTGGTCACCGAATAAAAGTAGTCTGCTTGGCAAGACTCCGGTATATGAGAAAAACGCAACAAATGCAGGATGGGACAGCTGAGTTCTAGCCTGAGACACAAGAAATAGGTAAAGGTGAGCACCCATCACTAGAGGGCAAAGAGGTTTTTTAAGGGAGCAATTGTCAGTAGACAATTTGTTTGGTAAGGGAGTGAACAACGTAGCAGACAAGCCACCTCTGACTTTGGTGATTGCTACTAGTGCGTGGGCTTGAGCAGAACATGGGAAAGGTGAAGTAGTGGATGGTAAGCTAAAAAAGTGCAATGATTACCCTTCTTATTCCGTAAACCAGTAAGGTGAGGTTTATCCAATAGCTGCAAACCGAAGGTGTATCAATAACGAAGTGTCGTCACAGCAGAGGCTGCATAGTATAACTATTCCAACCGTGTATTCACTACTTCATTAGGCATCGGCAGGCTGATTAAGGGTTCTGCAGGGAGCCCAAAAAGGTTGAAGCTGGGAAAGGCGGAGTCGGCAAGCATATGTGGAGCTCGGGTGGCATGCTATCACCCCGCACTGGTTCAGACAAAAAACTGATGGCTTCCTCAGAAGCTCAGGATTTTTCATATGCGGGGTCGGGTCTAGGCTGTCATCAAAAGGGGGCAGAAAGAAGTAGCCCAAGGTCTTCCCGGCAGGAGGTCCTTTTTCGTTCCATTTTTACAGAGGAGTAGGGGAGCAAATTTGCACCCTAGGGTGATCTTCCCATCTCCTTGATCCGTCTTTCCTTACACGTGGCCCATTGGATCCGAGAATACTAGGGATGGCAGTCTCCTCTTATTGCAAGATTGTCACAAACTAGATGCCAAAACCCTCGTGGGCGTTGCTGCCGCAAGCTGCGGAGGGGGAGGATAGAGGATGGAACAAGCACTCAGATAACGGCAACATTCGTAGGATTATCGCTTGACCGCTTGCTTCTGTCAATAGCGGAGTCGGGCGGGTTTCAGCACAAATATTCGAGCCATCTTCTGGCTGCACCGCCAATTATGCAGGGTTGAAGACCTTGGGGTCATGGTGATCAGTGGTTTTAAGAGGTCAGACCAAAGCAACGCTGCAGCAAAAAAGGCTCACAGTGAGTTCTTTGGGCTGCAATCAGCATCGCCTTGCAGGAATCCAGAGAACTTCGTGGCACATTACATAACTATGGTACGACCGCGCTTAGAAGGCAGCATGCAGGTTCGGTCACGCTTCTACGATGAGGACCCCCGCGAGAAGGAAGTTCAACTTCTTGCGATGCGATGGTTGGAAGACAGCGGGTCAAGACCTATGATTTTCTCTCTTTAGAAAGAAAGAAACTTCGGGATCTTAGAGAAACTTTCAAGGTGTTGAGGTATTTTTCTGATCCTTGTCTGGGTAGTCTTCCAAGATGGCTTCGCATTCCGCAACGGGGGGACACCAAAGGAAGCGGAAGAAAGTTCGGGCCAGGGAGATAACCACAACGCACCCTAGCAACAGGGTAGAAACCAAGTGGAGCAGCCTGTCCGGCGGAATGAGAGACCTGCAGACGGTCCAGTCCCTCGTGGGAACCCTCAGTTGTGGGAGCAGCGAGATTATCTCTCGCCCTGAGTGCTCAGCGCTTTCATTAGTTAGAGGAGGAGCAACACCACTGTCCGCCCGATGTGTGCTGTCTTCGACGTTTTTTAGTTGTTGCATACTATCTCTGTGAATGTTTCTCACAGTTAGTTTGCGACGAGATTTTACGTTCCCTTCTTATTCTAAGCGAGGATCTTGCAAAACACACGGCGCAGTGTTGAGTGCAAAATTTGCGTGTATAACATTGAGAGATAGTGTGGACGATGGATTGGCCGTGGCCACCACCCGTGCAAACCGAAATGTGCTTCCAGTGGAATTTTGTCTTGCGGAAGCTGAAACTTAGAGTCAGACAGTTAGAAACCTGCATTGTCGTGACCACGGAACGGGTTTTATATTTCTTTGTTCTGTTACAGCAGGTGAGGGCCTCTGGAACTTCAAGTGCAAGACGCAGGCGTGTATGGCCCAAACGACCACATCCTGTGACTGATATAATCTGATTTGACTTGGCAGATGAAGATGAGCAAAATCCAAAGAGCTACTGTAGGTACATTCGGTCAAGAGCTTAGCCTAGGAAATGGATGGGACCCACAGCCTTGAAGGATGGGTGTGAAATATTTGACGACCAAATCAAGGCCCAGGCTTTGTGCGCACACTTTTGATGGCGTACATAGACGTGGTGAGGGATAAGAAACACCGGCAGAGCCGCAAATGGTTTCTCCGGTCGTTGTTGTCCTGTTTATATTAGAAGGGAAGATAGAGAACATACCGAAAGGACGTAACATACATAAGTAGGCGGGGCCTGATGGCATAGACCCAGCTACTACACAGCCAGTGGCTGCCGTTCCCAGCGGATCTGTCTGCCACCAGTACTGTGCCACATTTATTCAGAGGGTGTTACATTTTGACAGGAAGTTGACTACTGTTGCGGCTATCCGCAAGGGACATTCACGGTCACAGGAGCGGAACTACAGGCCTTTAAGCCTAACACGCGTTCGCTGCAAGAGTTTACGGAGGCTGGTCAAGGAACACGCACGCAAACTGTTGATGAACCACGAGTTGCCGGGGCAAGGCATATCACGGTTTGCTGGACGACTAATCTTGTCACTCGAACCTTATAGTATTCTTGAACAAAGTCACTACCCAGCTGGATGAGGGCAGGGTGGTCGAAGTTCGTTGCCCGGACTCCAGCAAGACCTATGACCCTGTCGACGATTGCCTAATGACGATGAAATTGAGGACGTTGCGCATGGACGGGCAAATACACAAATGGGTACCAGCCTACCTGACCAGCAAGATGCATTGTATAGTAGTAGAAGCCTGCAGGTCGAGGGCAGCAGAGGTGATTAGCGGAGTACCTCAAGGGCCAACGTAGGCTCACGGCGGCTTCTTCTCTACATAAATTATTTAGTGTAAAATTTATCATCTTCACAATTCATTTTCTAAATTACGTAAGATTTTCGGGATCAGGGGATCGAAATGGATTTGCAGGGGATTTGATGCGGACAGTTAGCCAGGCAAACAAATGGGGCATATCCTTGAACAAGAGCCAGCCACCTAATAAACAGAACTATGGTGGAGGTGACTGTAATAGGAGAAAGCGGACTGTTCAACTTTGAGGGGACAGAATTGCCAAGGGACCGGAGTTTCAAACTGACCACAGACTTTAAATGCGCTTACCAGTGCAAAATGGCTGCTCACAAGGCAAGATGTGAGCTCTTTCGGCAGCGCTGAGCATTTTCTTGCAGAAGTTTGGAGGGATTCATGCCTACGTTCAAGGTAGTAGCTTAGCCGCCTTCAAAACATTGTGCACAAGCTTGGACACCCTTTTCGAAGAGGGAAGCGGCCTGTCTGGAAAAGAATCAGCGATTAGCCACTCGAGTGGTCGAAGGACGACAAGGAAAACCACATGAATAAGGACCACAGGATGTGGGAATGTTCTTGACCGAAGGAGAAGAGGACTCACGGGAAAACTAGTTGAAGCTTCTACAACCCTGAAGGTTTTTCCGGGCGTAAGTGCAGAGAACATATTTGAACAGGCCGCTGATCGCAGAACGAGAGAAAAGAGCATAAAATAGCGGAAGCCACAACCTAGGCCACATGCGCGAGCGAAATTCTCCAACAATAGAGTAGTAAGGATGTGGAATAGATTAACCGAATAAAGAGTTGGCTTAAGACGTATAAAGCAATTTAAAGGGGCCCTGGACTTCAAGTGGGACAAGTTAATCACAGAAGTAAAATGCTGATGATTAGGGAGCAACCGCAATATACTCAAGGCTTTCCAGTTACTCTGTGTCGGTGCTTACGATCTGGATCACCAAGTGTGATGGAAAGCACAGGCCATGGTTGCCTCTCACCTGAATAGTGAGAATGGTGCTTCTACTCCTTTATTCTTCGGCCGAACTGAAGGAACGAACCACTTTGTTTGACTAAACTGGGAGGAATTGCCGTATTTTCCGTAGTGGGCACCGACCTCTATGCATGCTACTGGAATAATTCTGGAAGCTAGATTGGCCGTGGCCAACGTCAGTCCTGTGCAACCTGACCTGACTGTGACTTGCAGCGCGCACTGAATTTTTCAATAGCTCTCAGTGAAGAAAAATTTTTCATTGTTTAGTGAAATAGCACATGTCATTTCGCCCAAAACAAAATAGAGTAATAAGTAGAAAAGCGCACACCCTTTTCGAAAAGCTTAGTCCTATCAAAAGCTGGTCACATTTGTTGGTGTACTCTTTCGGTATTGCTTCTTGATGTTAGCGGAAACCGTTACCGAAAAGCACCTTCCGAGGCTCTTTTTCTGGTGTGGTATCCCTAGAGGCTGTGTTACCATTTTGCGGGCTTTTGACAGGGATATTTTTATGCCAACTAGATGATCACAGCCACAAGATATCAATAATACCAAACGGGCAGCGAGATAGGGCGCCGGGGAATGCACCATTTTGGCAGAATGTGAGAGAATTCAGCGCCACCATTGCTCACTTCGGTATCATCACGGGTGTACCAGGCTGGTAGAGGAGGACTTCGAGCCGCGTATCAAGCATAAGTCCAAAAAATGGATATGAGCCCACTGTCTCATGTCCGCAAACGAGTGCTCACACATATTTCGACGGGATCTGGGCAAAGGGAACAAGACAGTGAACCCGTAACAAAGATCCAGAGACCACCCTCAATCACCGGCTTGGTGGAAAGGAAAGTCTGTGTGGTAAGCCAGAAAACTACCAAAAGCGACAACCGAAGCCCAAAGGTAAGGGAAATAAAGAGGCAGTGTGTTCCAGCAATGTGGAAAAAGCCTCCTGACGGAAGTGGAATCCTTTAGGAAGCAGGCAAAACGTCCAGACGATGAAGCGCGACGCACTAAGCGTCACACAGAGGTTGAGGCAGACAGAAGTAGGTGAGGGCTTCTTCACAACTCCAGGGGGAACATCGAAAACGATGACAGAGTCAGGAAGGAAGAAAGCCGTCGGCGTGTGACAGGTGCTTGGTGTGGCTGGCCAGTTCCCTCCGACACTAGAAGTCAAGTGCTGTGAGATAGGACTATGGTGTGGAAAGCAACAAGCACCTCCACAATACCTAATAGTTGTTTTCCGCTGTGTCCGCTGGAGTGATGGGTTACCATGCAGGGCGGCTGCAGTTGAGGGCAACTTGCGGGGAATAGTGAGAGTGCCACCTAACAGTAGGGTAATACCACTGTCCGGTCGAGAACGGGCACACCTGAGTTAAAGCGGCCGGCTCTCCATATCGCAAAACTTGAGATGTCTCCTCTTGGTATGTGAGCTCCTAAAGCCTGGGGTGTGGGTCAAGTCTCCATGGTGGCTTGAAAAGAGGGTGAACAACAAGCTCAAGTTCAGGTCAAAAAAGAACAGATAGCAGGGACTTCACAGAACACCTCGTCTAGTTAGTACCGAGAAAGTGCAACCAGCGGAGCACCCGGTTCCCAGTGAGTCTCTCCAAAAAGTATACTCCAGTGTAGCCAGCGTAGGCGAAGGTACCAGAGAGGACAGCCAAGGGAGCCAGCCGGGCCGAGGTCGGCCTAAGGCCTGTCCGGGCCATCGGTACAATGACTACAAAGGAAGGTACATCCGACGTGCACCCCTAATCCCAAACCAAGTCGACGGGTAGGAACGAAATAGCCACGAAATCTGGCGCTTCATTTATTACCCAGGATAAATCATCGAAAAACCTATTGCTGCAGAAAACGGCGCATCACCTCAGGGGCTATTTCTGTGGTCACCCTGACGGTAAAATCCTAAACAAGGTCAGCAGGGCGGACCAGAAGACCATCAATCTGGTACACAAAATTCTGCAGTATCCCGGGAAAATGGGGTACGTAACCAACTAGGGTCGCACGGTCAGACATCTTTGCATTGGCGGAAATTTGGATAAGGCCGGATACTTACCAATGCAGTTTCAAGAATATGACGACCACAGACAGAACAGAGTAGACGGAAGACAAAGGGTTGGAGTAGCACTGCTGATGTGGACCGAAAAAGGCGGCTGGGAGCCCCCTCCAGCTTAGTAGGTGGTGATGCGCTGTCTACGTCCTGCTGTTTCTGGATGGAGATGAAAACAGTCTGCACTATCTGTCTTTAAAGGGCACCTGCTGGGGACGGGTGAGGACGATGCCGAGATTATACAGACACCGGACTTATCGTTGGCACAGATGAGAAGCTTGCCTCACTAAGGGATCACAGCCTACCGGAAATAAACTGGGAAATTGAAATTGCCCCAAAGGGATCAACGGACAAGAAGAAGTTTTTACAGTAGGCCCGGTTGCAAGCACTTACGCAGCATGCGACGCAGAACGCAAGACATAAATGGACGGTACCCAACTCTCCTCGATATAATCATGGTGTGGTACCACCAAGAAGTTAAAGAAATTGAGTTGACTGTGCCCCTCTGCAAGGGTGACCAATTGGTCCTAAGGGCCACCACTGGTACATGTTACTGATCCTGAATCTAAACTCACCTTTTTATGGTCTGCTGTCTCTCCCATATCCACCAGTGTTCACTCTCACAAAATTGGTCCCATGCCCCCCTGCTTCAAAACCCATTCCGTTTATTGAACTCCGGTAAATCCGTCATTCAGGGTTTGCATTGTCTTCATGATCGCTATCCTCTTCGCATGCGTTCATTTTCCCGAACATACTTCTTTACAATTTTCCCCCCTTTTTCCTGTTGCTCAAAAATTTACTCCATCTGCATAACCTCGGTGGGCCTCCGGTTTCCTTGGCTTGCATCATTCTCGTTCGTAATGCGTCCTTAGCACTGCGTTAATGATTTTTCGATATTTCCACCGCGAACCAGTGCCCAGGCCGGAATCGAAACCGGTTCAAAAGTGCCGCGCGAAAAAAATTATCAGAATGATCCGTTCAAACTGTGGCTGGCTTTGTTTTTCCATCTTTGATACTCTCGACTTTCACATTCTGAATTTGTGAATATTCCATCTTATTGAGTAACGTGTTACACCATGATCATGCGCTACAGCGTGCATCTCGACTATGGCCGAGAAATATACCAGTATTATTATTATTATTATTATTAGGGCTGGGCAAGGTGCTGAATGAGGTCTTGTTACGTCGGCTCAATGGCAGGTTCAATATGGATAAGCTAAAGAGGACAGTGGAGGAAGCTATGTAGGTACCGAGTCACAGAAAAACCTTAGTAGAGGAACTTTAAGAGGCCATCAAGATGGAGCTTACCAGGCTCACGAAGGAGTTTGCACCTGTGAGGATGGTCAGCAGTAGAAATCAACCCCCACGGTGAAAGTCAAAAGTCAGCAAGGCTATAGTCATTTGTAGGCAACGACGGGCGGCATAAAAGCTGTAAAACTCAACTGGCATGGACTAGGCGTAAGATGGCCAGGGACAGGGCTCAAGCTATCCAGAGAGTAAAGGAATATTTCTCAAGCGCCAGTTAACTGTGTCGGTCCGCATAGACCCAGTATCGATCTATGCCTACTTTCGATCCCAAAAGCATATGAAAGAAAGTGAAGCGACTTTGAGAGCAGCATGGTGACGAATAGCTCTAAACGATGAAAGCAGGACCGACAAGCCCTTGGAATCCTTCAAGAGCATTTATCGACAAGAAAACAGTGCGTATGAAAGCATAGAGGGAACTCAGGCGCCTCCAATAATATAATACTAATGTTGGTATATTTCTCGGCCCTGGTCAAGACGCACGCGCTAGCGCATGATCACGGTGTACCACGTTACTCAATAAGGTGGAATATTTACAAATTCTAAGTATCAAAGTCCAGAAAATCAGCCATAGAAAAATGTAGCCAGCAACAGTTTGAATGGATCATTTTAATAATGGTTTGCGCGGCATCTTCGAACCTGTTGCGAATCCGGGCTGGGCGGTGGTGCGCGGTGGGGATATCGAAAAATCGTTACCGCAGTGCCAAGGAAGCATTATGAACGAGAATGATGCGAGCTGAGGAAAACGGAGGCTATCTAAGGTTAAGGTAAACTTTAAACAAGAAGAAAAGGAAGAAAAAAATTGTAACGAAGTGTTCTCGGGAAAGCCGATGCATGCGAAGAGGATAACGATCCATGAAGACGATGCAAACCCTGAATGACCCAATGGGCCGCGTGTAAGGAAAGACGGATCAAGGAGATGGGAAGATCACCCTAGGGTGCAAATTTGCTCCCCTACTCCTCTGTAAAAATGGAACGAAAAAGGACCTCCTGCCGGGAAGACCTTGGGCTACTTCTTTCTGCCCCCTTTTGATGACAGCCTAGACCCGACCCCGCATATGAAAAATCCTGAGCTTCTGAGGAAGCCATCAGTTTTTTGTCTGAACCAGTGCGGGGTGATAGCATGCCACCCGAGCTCTACATATGCTTGCCGACTCCGCCTTTCCCAGTTTCAACCTTTTTGGGCTCCCTGCAAAATCCTTAACCAGCCTGCCGATGCCTAATGAAGTAGTGAATACACGGTAGTACAGTACTAAACTTAGGGCAACCGGCCGGTAGCTTTCGGCTTTTTGCCGGGCTTGGTCTCTTATACTCCTACCACTAGCATCTCCATCTAGCCTCCCGAACCATGACCTCTGCGTCACCGGAGCCTCTAGCACCTCGATCAGAGGCTAAATGTTTGCTGTGGGGGATCCCGTCTGTTCCTGTGGCTTTGTTTTTATTCAAGATTCCCAGATCCGTATAAACCCCCTTTTCCACACTAAGTTCGGGCGGTTATTTAGGAAGCAGACCCCCAGGCATTAGGTTCGACGTAACCTCCAGTCAAATGCTTAGCGACTGTTTGCAGCAGGATGATTTTCTTTTACAAATCTCTTACAGTCCTTTGACGGGATGACCAAGTGGCTGGACTAGGGACAGTCTATTGCCATCAGTTACTTGGACTTCCCAAGGCTTTTGATCCTGTAAACAACACAGATTTCTAGACTTTGGACTGCGCTCTGAAGGAATTGCTGGAAGGGCAAAAAATGGGTAGAAAACTTTACCAGGACGAATATTTAGCGTTAAGGTGGGTAGTCGTGTCGATATCAGGAGGTTAACTAGGGGGAGGCCACAAGGGCCGGTGCTCCATCCTTCGCTCTTCCTCGTCTTCACCAGCGATCTAGCACGTGAACTTACCAACCAAAACCTTATGTTTGCTAATGAAGTCAAGGTAGCTGAAGTAGGTGCAGACTTTGAATCGGTAGCCGTACAGAACTGGCCACGCAGACAGGACCTCCCACTTAACCTGGCCAAGTGCCAGTGCTTGGCCGCAGTTACAGTGTAATCGACGGAACAACCAAACTCGGGGCTCTAAATCAGGATCGGTCCGACCGCCCTACCCTCACTCCAAATTTTTTCCACCATCTTTTTGTGCCACACCTGCTCATTCGTTAAATCACACATCGGACATTGGCCCTAAATGACCTCTCACTAGTGCGTGCGTTGATTTCGTTCTGCGGCCTTTGGCCCACATTTTCCATAGACATTTCGTTGATTTGACGACTTACACCTTAAGCTATCCTGAATTTGCCCGCACTTGGCTGACTCTCATGGAGCCGTTACCGTTGAGGTTTGTACAGTTTCTGTGTCATATTTATGATAGTTTTATAACGAATCGTATAAAAACCCACAACTGGAAGCTTGACGTTTTTTGGATTGTGCTTCGCGTACATCAGCGAGCAACGAAGTCCGTTACACACAGTGGCCAGTGGGAATGCTGTGGGATCGTTGGAAGTGGCTCCTCAGGTCAAAGACTGGGGCGTTTTACTAGATAACTGCTTCGAGCCGTGAAAGCAGTGCACCACAGCAGCCAATACTACCAAGAGATAAATCTTTTCCGCTTAGATCCACCAAGTCGTGTAAGAGGGCCGGAGATTTCCGCTCCGACCTACCAAACCATAGTTAAGCCATATGTGGAGTCCTGCATGCAAGCCCGGGTACTACAATACCTGGGGTGATAAAGACTGTCTGGGCTAGCCACAAGAATGGTGACAGGACAAGAAAGGCCTAACTTTACAGATGGTCTCCGTGCTCTGGATTTGATCTCGATAAAAAGGAGGAACGATCGGGAGGGGGGGGGGTGATAAAAAACCTCAAGGCACTGAAGAGAATGTCATGTATAACTCGAGCAAACCTCTTCTCTCCGATCTCAGATAGAGGCACAAGGGCGAACAGCATTGGGTTGCAAAGAAAGCACTCAAAGCTACACAGTTGGGTAAATTACCTCTGGAATAAAGTGAAGTCCTATTGCAGTAAGCTCTCGGGATATGTCATAAATACTAAAATGGTTAGGGCTTTCAGGAAAGCAGTAAACCTGTGTTGGGCCGCAGTATACTTCGAATTATCCTAAATAGTTTAAGGGTCAGTTTCAACCTACTAATTGTTTCCCTCTTTCACTGCTAGGGCATATACCGCAAAAAAATTTAGGCCTTTCAGATAAGAAAAAAGCGCGCAGTGTTGAGGGCTACGGAGATGCGCCGATAGCACAACCACTTGGACAAACCATTGGCCTTGACCATACAGAGTCCTGCGCAAAATAAGCCGCTGTTAAAAGGGCTAAATCCCACACAGGAAATCGTGCATAAGTACCTACAGGAATTAAACAGCCGTAAGTTAGCAGGTATGGACGGCGTCCACCCAGCTATCATCAAGCCGTTGGCGGACATCATAGCTCAGTCGGTATGCAGGTTGTACAGGTCCACGCTGAACCAGAGTGATCTGCCGCAGGAATGGAAAAGCGTGGCCGTCGTGGGGATACATAAAGGTGGACATAAGTAAGTTATGCACAACTGCAGGCTGGTGAGAAGATCATATGTGCCCACATCTGTCAACACCTACTGGAGCATTGCATGCTAAGTCCAGCCCAGCATGGAGTCCTAAAATATAGGTCGTCTGGCCAATCTGGTGTGCATTTTAGATGGAGTAACTGGACGACTGGATGAAGTTAAGCAAGATGAGGTATGTACCGACCAAAAAGCTCAAGTCCTGGTCCGGGTGAAGCCTGACCAACGATTCAATTATCGATTCACCGACTAATAAGCTTCACTCGTTCTGGATAGCACCTTGGAGCCTCAAAGCAACGCGTAGCCCAAATCGATGCAGAACCCAAATCAAGAACACGATTGCTCTGCAAATTCTACGGTACTATTAGCGAGTAAAAATACAAGTACAAACATGATCATACCTTTGACAGTGAGCCTCAGTCACTATCCAGCCAAAAAGGTAATCAAATATAGGACAAACTCTGTAAAAAGAGGAATAGTTGGCCAAAAAGAGTAAATAATAAATACTTGTCCTGAAGTCCAAACAAATAGAACAAGTTCTCCACGCTTAATCAGGCCCAACGAACAATTTCCTGAGCGTGGCAGCCAAAAATCAACGTAAACGAGCTGAACATCTACGGTGAGTCGACGTGAGCGAGAAAGCGAAACCGAGGAGTAATAAAACAAACTGTGTTGAACCAGTGCCTCTCACTACCGTACCAACTGTCCTCAAAGTAATCTCAATAAGAAAGTACAACCATAAAAATAAAAAGTAAGTGCACCAAGCGTAGAATAATTGTCGACCACAAAACAGTGTCAGCATGAGAAGGCGGTCCAAAATCGGTCATAGAGTACAGGAATGGGACCAGAAGAGGAATTTCTCAATCAACATGGACATTACACCGGCCGCCAAAATTCCTCCCGGTCGTTCACGGCAGTTTCAGACAGTATTCGGTTCTGGATCCCCCTTCCTACTTACACTCCCGAGACACCGGAGTTCACAGGACTTACAGCAGTACGCCTGCTACCTCCCTTCCCTTGGGGTATACGAGGAATTACAGCAGTACGCCTGCATACCCCCTAGCCTACGACAGCCGTATCTTTTTTCCGACCCTCGACCCCTACGAACAAGGATTGGACCAAAGTAATCTATTCCGACCGAACTGAAGCAATACCGCCCCCTTTCCACACGACAGGGAGGAAGAGGAGCCATCAACTGCTGACCGGCGACGGCGGCCAGCCTACGACAAGTGAAACATCGTTTTATTACCCGTTTGACCTCGCCGATTCCATTGATAATCCAGTATCTCTCGCGGATTGCGGCAAGCACTTGCGCGGTGCACCTATGTCCTTCTCTACTATGGTGGCGGCGGATAATGAGTTCTGTCACCGGGTGCCTGTTCGGCAAAATAACTGGGTGTTTAAAGGCACTTGGATATTCAGCATAATTTAGTCGTCCGCCAACACACAAAAGATTTCCCAATACAATCGGGCATAGCTTTTTAAGGGAACCCAAGGCACCCTTGCATAGCTCATCTGTAAGTGGTTCTCGCTGTAAAAACTCTCCAAATGAATCCTTCTGAACTACTGTTACCACTCTGAACCTGGCCCTCTCTATGTCTTCGACCGACAGGCTGCCCACGTTCAGCAAATCCTTGCTCCTTGAGAACATAACTTGAATATAGGAAGTAAACCGGGTGAGCCAAACAACAGTCTTTAAGAGCTTGGACCAATCAGAGTATCGAGAAAACATGAGTGTGACGTCAGTGTGCAGGTTGGCCGTATTCACCAAAGCCGGCCCTTTCTTAGTCTCCACACCATCCGGTGGGACAGACAATACCAATTCCGGTTGATTATAGTCGTTCAAGGGCGAGGGTCCTCTCAACCATATCCTCAGTTCCTCTTCGGTTTAAATTCCTCTTGAGGCTAGATCAGCAATATTATCTTCTGATCGCACGTGCCACCATTGGGAAACGTTAGTATACTGATGAATAATTGCCAATCGGTTAGCGACGAAGGTACTATAACGCGTACCGGTGTTCTCTATGTAGTACCTGACAATCATCGAGTCTGTCCAAAAATACGCTTCGTCAAAACAATCTGGCAAGCTTCGTTTTAACATCTCACTCAATCGAACACCTAAGACGGCTGCCGCCAACTCAAGCCTCAGGATAGTAACGGTTTTGATAGGTGCTACTCGCGACTTACTACACAGAAGCACATAGTATGGGGCTCCATCCGCGGGAATTCGCCTCGCGTATGCCACTGCACCGTATCCGGTTTCTGAAGCATCGCAGAATATATGCAACTCAGTGCATCCTATTCCTTTTTGGGTCTCTTTAATTATGCTCCTCGGTACTCTTATTTTACCGACGTGGTTCATAAATGATAACCAATTATCCCACAACACCGTATCTGCTTGACTGAGTGGGCTATCCCAACCTAATTTCGTCCTGCATAACCTCTGCAACAACTGCTTAGCCGGAAGACATAACGGAGCCACTAGCCCAAGTGGGTCAAACAGGGAACTGACGGTCGACAGTATGCCTCTCCTTGTCAGAGGCCTATCAAGCAACTGGAACTGAAACGTAAATTCGTCCGTGACCGTATCCCACTGAACACCCAGTGCTCTCTGGCCGGTGTCGTTCTGCTGAGGTAGCCGAACGGAACTAGCATTTAAATCAGGGTCTGGAGATAAGGCCATAAACTTCCGTGAATTGGATACCCATTTCCTCAGCTTGAAACCAGCGTGCAGTTATCCCTGTCGCAAAAGCAGTAGCCTCAGCGCTAGTTTCAAAGGATGCGAGGCAATCATCGACATAAAAACTGCGTTCTACGGCTTGCAAGACCGATGGTTCATAACCTACCCCAAAATCCCTCGCAGCTCGGCATAACGCGAAGTTGGCGCAGAAGGGTGAGGAAGTAGCCCGAAAGGGATGGGCCGTCATCTGATATTCTTCCGGCACCAGTGACAGGTCTCCTTGTGGCCACCATAGGAACCGCAAGGCAATCGTGTCACTTTCGGACACCTTTACTTGCATGAACATTTCTTCTATGTCCGCTGAAACGGCCACCTTTTCCTTACGGAATCGCAAAAGTATGCCCACAAGATCAGCAGTAGTATCAGGGCCTTGATAAAGCATATCATTAAGCGACCGCCCCTTATGTTTGGCCGCGCAATCCAAGACAATACGCAACTTCTCAGGCTTCTTTGGGTTTAAGATAGCGTGGTGCGGTAAGTACCACCGAGGTCTGTAGTCACAGCTCATTTGATGCAACGGTACACTTATCGCGTATCCCTTAGCTATGGTTTGATCCATCGCTTTGGTATATCTGATCTACAGGTTTTTGTCGTTTGTCAGGCGACGTTTCAAACCATGCAACCTCGTTCGTGCAGACTCCAGGTTCCCGAGCCCTGTCGCTACACCCTTCCTCCATGGCAGAGGAACCATGAAATGTCCGTGTATATGCCGCGTCTCAGACTCGACGAATTTTATTACTTGCGCGTCCTCTATGGAAACACTCTTGTCCAGTAGCTGCATGTCCCCAAACTCCGCATCATACATCCTTTGTATTTCTTCTATGGGCGATGATTCGCTTTGAGTCACCCAGTTCGCCGATAAGGACTGATGCCTTTTGAAGGTGGTCGGACCAAATACCACCCAGCCTAACAGTGTGCGGACTGCATAGGGATGTTTACGACCGCCTAGTCTCTGGTCTGAAACCAAATGAGCCTCGGGTACGTCACATCCGATAAGCAATGGTACATCCTCATTTACGGTTTCTATAGGTAGGTTCTCCAAGTGAGGCCACTTCCTATACTCATCATCGGAACTGGGCTTGGGCACGGGCAGTGACTCAACAACAACAGCTTGCTCTATGCTGATTGAATCGGTGCCATTCAGTGCGATCAATTCGAACGCGTCACTGACCGCGTTGGCTGTTTTGGATCCCCCCAGAGTCTTAATTGTCAACTGGCTATTTGGAGAACCTAAACTCAGACGTTGTATGACCTCGGCCCGAATGAGAGTAGTGTCGGATCCATTGTCGAGGAAAGCATATCCGACAACCTCCTTTTTTCCAGCCTTAATTTTCACCGGCAGTAGTCCAAGGTGTATGCCATTATGCTGCATCTTGGCCACACCGCAGTGATTTTCGCTCACTCCCTTGGGTGGTACAGAGCGCTTTGGCATGGCCTTATGGAGTAGGTGATGATGCCTACCGCCACAGCCTTCAACAGTGCATACGGTTTTTGATCTGCAGTCACCCGCTCTATGGCTTCTTTTCAGACAAATGAAGCACAACCCTTTTTTACGGGCTTCTGCCCATCTCGCAGGTACGTCTAACGCCAAAACCTCCTGGCACAGCGTTATTGAGTGGTTCCCATCACATTTCGGGCAGGTCTGGGGTCGCTCTTTTTCCTGCTGCGTTGTGCTTATGGACCAACTAAATCCAGATTGACGTGGTCCTGGGTTGCGATTGGCTTGATCCACCCGGCCAGTGGTCTTAGTTCGGCTTGCTAGTTGTCCGAAGCGACTACGGGCGATCCTGGCCGTGGTGGACACGAATTCCGTTAGCTCACTAACAGTTGGTTCCCGACCGTTTTGCGTTAACCGATCGACTCTCTCAGCCCATTTATTCTGTAGGGAGTATGGAAGACCACTAACTACACGTTCCAGGGTGGCCAGCGAGTTCAGATCGGACGCATAATTCATCTGCTCGAGAGCAATCATGCAGCTCTCCATCCTAACGGCTAGCGTCGATAGTGCTTCTGAGTCCAAGCTGCTGGTGTTCAGTCCTTTCATTAGGCCCTCTAGGAGTGATCGCATTACCTCGTGCGGGCGGCCAAATAATTCCTTCAGTATCTCACAAGCTCTACGAAATCCTTCGCTGGGAGGAAGCATCACACATTCCTCGATTGCTTCCAGTGCTTTACCCTTACAGTAATGAAGCAAATACATCAGGCGTTGGCCGTCATCTATGATCTTCGAGGTGACATACACATTAAACTGTCGAATGAACTTCCAGTACATTTCTGGCCGACCATCGAACGAAAACAATTCTACTTTGGGTAAGTCAATCCCACCCACAAAGTGAGAAGCCGCATTCCATAAATTATGATTAGGGTCCTGCTTACCGGCTTTTTCGTTTCCCCGAACAGCAGTTTCTATGAGCTCATCACAAATCGACCTGGTGTGCACCTGAACGTACTCACGCACTCTTTTATAACAGTCAATTGAGTCCTGGGATTGCACAGATGCACTTCTGTCTAACCTTTCCGAGAGTTCGGCGATCTCCAAGTCTTGCTTAACTCTTAGAAACTCTTTTTTCTGGCTTTCTTCAAAGGCCTTCAAATTCTGTGCTAGTTTCTCTTTAAGCTGGCGTTCCCTAAGTTCGACAAGCAACAAATTCGACTTAGAACAACGACTATGCCGACTAGAGCCTGTAACCCTGGAGTCATGAACAGAAAAACTATCAGGAGGGACTTGCCGGCTTCCAGCGATAATTTGATCCGATCCGACCCCATTGTCAGATCGGTTGAGTCCAGCGGTCACCTTATTGCTCCGTGTAGTTCGCATCGTTCCAGAGATAGTGTCAAAGTACTGTAACGACCAAAAGGCTCAAGTCCTGGTCCGGGTGAAGCCTGACCAACGATTCAATTATCGATTCACCGACTAATAAGCTTCACTCGTTCTGGATAGCACCTTGGAGCCTCAAAGCAACGCGTAGCCCAAATCGATGCAGAACCCAAATCAAGAACACGATTGCTCTGCAAATTCTACGGTACTATTAGCGAGTAAAAATACAAGTACAAACATGATCATACCTTTGACAGTGAGCCTCAGTCACTATCCAGCCAAAAAGGTAATCAAATATAGGACAAACTCTGTAAAAAGAGGAATAGTTGGCCAAAAAGAGTAAATAATAAATACTTGTCCTGAAGTCCAAACAAATAGAACAAGTTCTCCACGCTTAATCAGGCCCAACGAACAATTTCCTGAGCGTGGCAGCCAAAAATCAACGTAAACGAGCTGAACATCTACGGTGAGTCGACGTGAGCGAGAAAGCGAAACCGAGGAGTAATAAAACAAACTGTGTTGAACCAGTGCCTCTCACTACCGTACCAACTGTCCTCAAAGTAATCTCAATAAGAAAGTACAACCATAAAAATAAAAAGTAAGTGCACCAAGCGTAGAATAATTGTCGACCACAAAACAGTGTCAGCATGAGAAGGCGGTCCAAAATCGGTCATAGAGTACAGGAATGGGACCAGAAGAGGAATTTCTCAGTCAACAGGAACAATACAAGGTACGCTACCTCAAACTTGGCATGGCGTGCGACTCAGTCAACCATCGTCTTTTGCTGTGCAAGATGAAAACTTCCGGTAGAGTTGGGCCAATGTATTGGTGGCTGGTGAACTTCCTTTCCCACAAGACGTTTTGTGTCTAAGTGGAGGACAAGTGCTCTAGCTTGGTGAATATTACTAGCGGTGAACCTCAGGAATCCGTCCTAGGCCCGGTGCTATTCTTACTGCTTAATAACGACCTGGCATCTGCCTTTTAGACGCGGAATTTATTTCTGGGGATGACGTAAAGATTGTTGGATCTAAGGGTACGGTGGACTTAGACAAGGATAAAGGCACCGTCCTGGACTGGGCATACAAATGAGACCTACCCCTGAAAGCCGGAAAAAGCCATTTGTCGTCAAGGTCAACGGGAAGCCTAACTGTCGCTCATGACCGAGGGCTGTTCAGCATAGGAGTCAGTGGATTTAAAGAATTCCAGGTTACCATGAGCAGTTGCTTTGAATGGTCGGACCAGTGCAAAGCCGCTACACAAAAGGCTCGTGGTGAGTGTAACACACGTTTGAGCAACGCGTAGCGAAATTCGCAACGGATCCCGAAATCAAAAGACGATTATCCGTGGTATTCTACGATACTAGATTACTACGTGAACAATGACATCAAAAAGATAAAAACCTCAATAATACGATCACAAAGACTCAACAAACGAGAAACCGAATTGCAGCGTGTGAGCAAGAAGCACGTTGGTCACGCAGGTCCTGAACAAGGATGTACCAAAGTAGCGCTCTGGGCGTGAACAAACAACAGTTGGTCCATAAAAACAACCAGTTCGTAAAGACAAGTCAATAGTGTAGGCAAATGAGTGATATTAGGAAAAACACTGAATTGCAAGGGTTTTAGGGCGATTTTCCACGACCGGTCGTTACAGTGAGCTCCTTAGACTGCGATCAGCATTGTCCTGCCGGCAGCCGGAAATATTCGTAGCTGTTTACACGGCTACAGTACGACCTCACTTAGAAGGAAGCTTACCTTTTCGCTGCGCGAAGGGTTGAGGGGCAGAAGAGCAAGACCTACGAGCAGAGGCAGTGTGATCCGAATATCTTCTTGTTGGAAAAGGGGAAATGTTGAGGGGATCTTACAGAACCGTTCTAAGTGTGATGAAGGGCTTTTCTGGCCTTAGCCCGGAGAGGCTGCTCCAATTGGCTTTAGATTCCAGAACAAGGTAACACGAAAAAAAGCTGGCAAAAATTCGGGCTAGGTGGATGATGGGTAGCACTGTGGTCCGTCTGAGGTGTCTTTTACTCGACATTTTCGTTTACTGCCTACTACTTCAGCGAGCACCCACGATGCATAAATTCTCTTGCAGTTGATGTGCGATGTTGTTCTCCGTTTCTCTTTATTTTAAGAAGGTATTCGATGAAGTACCCCGTGCAGTGTTGGACACATAACTGGTGTGCATACCATCGAAAGAATTCTGGAAGCTCGATTAGCCGTGGCCGTTATTTGTCCTGTGAAAACCGAGCAGAACTGAACTGAACTGAACTGGGCCGCTACAGTTATTGCGACCTTGAACAAGGGACCACATATAAATACCTGTCGTTGTTTTCACGCTCTCGTTGTAGCAGACTTGCCCGTTTGGTTCGCGAAATGGCTTCCTTAAGTTGTGGTTACAAATGTCTCCAGGTGATCCTGGTTATTATGAATATCATTGTGGCTGTAAGAAATTCCACATTCATGTAATGTTGGTAAACAGATTTGTGGGATAGCACTGATCGTCGTTGGATCAATTGCAGAAGTTAACTTTAAGAAATATGGGACTTCGGATGACGTCTATCTTAGAGCATTCGTAATCTTCATAATAGCTTTTGGGTGCTTCATCGCGCTTGTGGGCATATTTGGCTTCTGTGGAGCTTGTAAAAAGAGCGTTTATTGTCTTACCTTGGTAAGTTCATGTTTTCTAAACTAAGTCCAGTACATTATCTTCCTTTCAATCCTCATACTTGCTGGTTTGGCTGCCGGTATTGCTGGTTTCGTTCTGAAGGACAAAGTAAGTTTGATATGGTACACCATATGTATTCAACGCTGAACCTTTAGGTCAAAGAGTACGTGACGAAAAGCATGACAGAAGCCTTCAACAAATATCAAGACCCTACATACCAAAAAGTTATCGATACCATTCAGAAAGACGTAAGTTTCTCGCAGTCAACCTAATTACCATGATTTCAGCTCAAATGCTGTGGCCCCAACGGGACGTGGACAGGTTCGGGAAGTCCGCCACCTTCATGCTACGGCCCTGATGGACAGCTTTACTCCGACGTAAGTTTGAAAATAACCCTGACAGTTGCAAGATACCTGATATACCTATAAATGGTGGCATAGTTTCAGGTGAAAAATAACTCAACGGCCTAAGCTACTGAGAGTGTTTGGTAACTGCTGATCACTTGCTTTCATATACCAACGGATTACCATTGCTTTTAATAGTGCATTCTATCACCATATACAAGCTGAGTGATAAATTACAAAAAAAATCCCATTCTCGGTACATCATTGAGATTCGCATCGCAGGGACAGTTTCAGAAAAAGCGACGAACGTCAAAGGTGGTGAATGAAATTTTCTCGAATCAATTCACCTCATCATTTTTCGCAGTTTTCTGACAGATATCGTGAGAGGCAATTAATATTTGCGTTTCCCTGGGAAATGAATTTCCCAATTTTGATTAATGGAAAATTTTTATCCTTCAGTAAGTTTCTAGTGCTTAGGCCTAACCAATAGAAGACATGGAGACTAGGCTATAAAACAGATTTTGCTAAACAAAGCAAAGTAACACCAAAACTAACGCAGTGATGGACTGTAAAAGCACTCAGGTCCGTAAATGAAGTCTATAGCTTCGGATTACCAATTTTTCCTGCTTCCTCAAAAGTTTTGCTTCGTAACTAGTATCTATATAAATATGAGCGAGAAACCCGGTAAAATAGTTTGAAAGACTTTGGAATCCAAGTCTCCAATCAAAAATATTTTATTGCAAACTTGGGCGGAGATCTCACAAGCCCCAATCACGTTTGACCCCCTGTCATATCCGAATACCATGAAAATAAGGCATAGATTTAGTGGAGGTTTCTGGTAAGCAATGATTTGTTCTGTACTGCTTATCTATCCAACTTCAGAGCGAAAAAGGTCATGTGTTTTATTTGTTGAAGCGTTGACGAAAATGTTGGAGAAGAATTTCGCCATTATTTCCAAGGCAGCTATTTCACAGTAGCCCTCGGATTTATAAAGGAACACAGATACACAAGTCAGGTGGTTCTGTATCTGTCATTAAGTTAGCTCATTCTCAATATCATAGCTGCATTTTTATGCAAACAATCCCGGGGAATTTTCGTTTATCTTCTGTACTTGGTAGTTGTTGTTTATATTCAGTTTGGAGCATAATTCTAGTGCATTTATCTTGCCATTTTATTCATTTTTCCAAGGGCTGCGTACAAAATGTTCAACAATTCTTCAAGAAAAACGTAGTGATCGTGGCCGCATGTGTCTTTGGATTTGCAATTATCCAAATACTCGGAATTGTATTTGCTGCTTGCGTTTGTCAAGCAATCAAAAGAGGTGAAACGGCCTAAGCGATGTCAAAAAAGAGTGCAACAATTCTCCTAAGACCATGATTCTAGCAGGTCCACATTCACATTCTTGCATTCATTTGTTAAACATAAACATCATGCCACATTTTTGAACAATTTTATTAATTTGATGTTTTTGGGGACTTCCATCAGCTGGATTCTTTCTCTAATACTTCTGACTCAGACACTCCAAAAGGTTGGGCTTTGTCTCATGGTTGATGTCCATGATGTGCTATTCGATCTTCAATAAAATGTCTTAAAAGAAGTATGTGTTCAAATGTTGATTTCGGTAATTTCAGTTTTCGTTTCTTTCACGTTCAGAGCCAAGCCTAACTAAATTATCCGGAGCAAAGACTAGTTTCTTACTCTGATGCTAATTACTAGTAGCCATTCTTGAGGACGACGTGAAAACTGGAGCTTGGAAACGAATACGAAGTAAATCCTAAGAAACGGTAAATAAATGTTGGGACGGTTTCTTGTCAAATCATTAACTTTTTCATCTCCTAAGTGTAAAAGATCGTTGCTGTTAGTATTACACTAGTTTTTATGAGAAATGTTATTCATTTATGCACTTTTAATTGGTCTTAAGAAGGCACGTGTCTACGAAGGACGGAATATCCGAGAGAAGTTCGATTTCTGAAGGAAAACTAGACTCTTCTAAATTCTCTTAAAGAAGCCGGTTAGTCGTATTGAATACTGGGCGGCGTTAAAAAGCGCATTAAGAGATTTAACCCCTCAAACGGAACTATCCCTCCATAATAGTGGCTTTGAAGCTTGCAAACGCGGAATAAAAACAAGCTATGCCTCAAACGTGGTCCTCTCGCAGTTGGCTGAGGAATATTTGTACACTCAGCCTATCCTATAGGCACATTTTAGGCCTGATTGTTTTTTGAACCCATCACCCTACTATGCTTTAGGACAAAAATTTCGTTAGAACCACACAAAATATGCCAAATAACTCTCAGATGGTTTTAGAGTATGCAAGCCACCTTGCTGACATGCTTTAAGGTACGTGCATTTAGTTAACTTGTGGGGAAAAGTGTACTCTAGCTATTTTCTATTAGAGACGTTACATTACTCATTAAAAACGTGTGTGTGATAGTTATGCGCCACTGTGGAAATAAGTTTTGAGGTCATCAACAATGTAAGCCATGGGTTTGGAAAATTACGTATTTAAGCTAAGTCCTAGAGGGAGCCGAATAAAGGGATATATCATCAGTATAAGTTGAGACAACTGGAATAGTGCGTACCTGTTTATTCGGACCTTTAGGCACACAGTTGTGTTTTTCTTATTGCTGGCAATTGCATTTATTGAAGTGATGCCAGACCGAACCTCAGTACAAATACCTTACCAACGTGAAAAAATGCTCCCAGGCCACCAGCTGAGTTTTCTGCGAGCTGTCACTCAGAAAGAGAAAATGCAAAGGCAACTAAACCGGCGAAACACTGAATGAAAAAGGTCAAAAAGGGCTTTCGTATGACGTATTCAACAAAAATAGAATACTAATTACGTAGCTGAAAAAAGTAAGCGGTGAAGCTCATAGGTTCATTAGTACACTGAGGCTTAGTGTTGCGACAAAATAAGCCTATTTTTGATGGGAAAGTCGAGGAAATCCCAAAGTGTGTTAAGTTTGTTGATATGTTACTTGAATGTTTTGTGATACGCTGGAAAAGAAAATTTTATTTAATTTTTGTTCCTTCTTGGATTTATAGCGACGTTTTAGCCTTTCAGTGTAGCAATCAGTTTGAAATATAACTGCCACCTTCCACAAATTGGCCAAAATAATGAACAACCCATTGGGCTCCCAAGGGCTTCTGAGAAGAGAAACTCCATTGCTCCTCAGTACTGCTTTTGTTCTTTAAGAGAAAGTTTGCTGTTGGGGCTGCAAAAGTGATACTGCCAAATTGGTTCATAATGGAAATATGGATCGAGGAGGTAAAGGGCGATTACAATTTAAAGATTGATTTTGCCATGTGTAGAACAGCTCTGGTCCAGGATGAATGTCGGAATATATTTTTTGACAATATGAATGCCGGCAGATGTAGTGAAAATTTACTCAAAATTATACAGTGTGAAACGATAATGACTTTGAAAATGACGAAAAAATTCATATCGGATATGCAGTCCCGAGGTGAGCTTATGTCTCCACGACCGGTGAAATTGATGTGACCTTAAAAACCCACTAGGTAGAAATTAGCCCCATATTTCATTGATGCCAACGAAAAAACTGTAAGCCATAGGTACCACAGTTTTGGATGAAGTTCAAAACAAAAATAGTTTTGTCATGATAGCATAAACCCTCAAGTGTGATATTTTAAGTCTTTTGGGACTTCGAAAGAAAGCTCCCAAAATGTGAAAAAACAACACTGTGTTGCGTCAAAATGAATTCATCGGTGTATTTATAGTCACCGTTTCATGTAAAATGGTAATTTCAGGAAAGTACACGATAAAAGCTTTTAAAATTTTCTACTGATTATTGCAGTACTGATGCCTTGGTAATAATAAAAAGGAAATACCTAACTTAATTTGTTGCAAAGTGACGGTGATACTTTACGACAACCACTTGGATTAGTGGCTGGGTGAAACTTACGACTCATGAAGTTTTCAAACACTTACTCCTGAAAAAGTGCGATTTCAAGTGTACTTGTGTACCTGCGGAAATCCAGAGGCTTCATACAGTCAAGCAGCATCTGTCTTCATGATCCTGACAACAGAAACTCCGAACCATAAAATCTCTCATTTATTCAGGGAATAGTAGTGCTCAGGGTAATAAAATGTTGCTACGACAAAAGGTTACTTGGAGTCTTAGAGTCCCATACTTTAAGAGAATTTGATCCAAGATTTCACTACAGGCTTTTAAATCAATTAGGGCGACTTGAGAACGGCTCGCAGCTGGCAACTGTTAAGACACATATGAGTCTGATGTGATCTAGAAACAGACATACGAAAAAAGAATTAGCTGCAAATTACTCAGCGTAAAGTTAATAGTCGTTTGAACTGAGCTGAACTATTTCTTTCCTTTGTGAAAAAATAAAGGAGTACGAATAGCTAATACAGGCGGTTAATTACTCTAATTATACCCAGTAAAATGACGAAGATACTATTATGACATTTTACCAGAAATAATGGACCACGGTCATGCTGAAAGAACAGTAATCATCTATTAGGGATAAACTCAAAGAAAAAAATTAGGGATCGGCGTCCACTCCTATAGCCGCACAGGATTCTCCGGAGATCGGATGTGAGCAAACTACCACTTGCTCAGAGGGTAGGCTTTCGGATCTGTTGTTAGGTGGTGATTGGGCCGGAGTAGACTGAGTGTATGTATAAATTGCTTCTAAGAGACCAAAGAGGGGTTGTAGATGAAAATCCCGACAGTTTCTTCTGTGGCCAAGATGGGAGTTTTTAACTGTCCAGGCAACCGACCCCGGACTTAATGGCATTATGCTTTGTTTAATTTGACACTGGCAACTTTGCAGCTGTGGTCTCCAGCTGTGATCATAATCGTTACCCCTACTAATCAATCCCTTTACAGTGGAGGTCTGGTCAATCAGGAATTTCTTACCTAGGTTCTTGGACATGCTATCCTGTAGTTCTTTTGGTCAAAAACAAAAGCAATTTAATGTTTTTTAGTAACTTAGGGTCCTACTGAGGTGAAGCTTAGTATTGAAGTGGGTGACTAGTCGCTAAATTTAAAAGAAATTAACAAGTCTGCGCTAAGGCACGAGGTTCTGACATGGAGCAAGTTTTAGTGGACCAGAAGACACGGCCATTCAATTATTTACAGTCCCGAGAGCTGGCTGAAACTTGGCTGCTACGTATCACGGATGGGGGCACTATTGTGGATTCCAAATGAGAAGCTGACCGCTTTACTTTATAGCTAATCACCCGATATTCCTTTAAATAGCCCGCAATAATTTATTTGACGTTCATCACAGGAAATCAAGTGGTTGGTGTTAAACACTGGAATGCCATCGCGGAATCTTAAGGATCCCACAGGAAGCCGAACAACAGAATACTTGCTGAGACAGTCTGAACAACTAACGACGTCAGCTGTCTCGTCCCTACGTTCGAGCCGTTGCTTTGGTTCCGCTGAAGAAAAATTCCACGCCGATAAGTGCAAGTGTTTGGAAACAATCAGTTGTGGAAACAACACGATACAAACTTGGCAGGAAATATGTCCAGAGAAGTAAACTAGATTTTACCACGTAGAACCAACTTAAATGGGTGTTTAGGTAACCCGTGGTACGTGAAGGCTAATATAACCTTGCCTAGTTAAAAGCGGATGTACAACAGTAAAGAAAAGACAATAAAAATAAAATGGAAACTATTTAAAAGGCTGGTGTGCTGAAATACAAACTGGGTGCGAAACAAACTATTCGGAAGCACACGACTGACTTCGCAGCTATTGCTGCTCATCAGGTAAGCTTACCCGATACTCTTCTGTCGACTAGTCTCCAAATGTGAGCACTTCACATTTTCTTTATAGCTGCATTTTCATTTGAATCGTATGGAGCGTGCATTGTAGAATTTCTGACTATAAAAAGGACTCCTTGTCCATGCAAGCCTTATATGATCGAAATGAGATTACAGCTGTAAACTAGGAGACATACTTCAATCCATCGTTACCTCAAACGGACAAGTGGGAACAAACAAAGCTTGCCGAGAAAAACTAAGTAGAAGATTGGACGGCCGCAGCAAAAGAAGAAAAAAATGGCAGGCTTAGAAGGTTTGTAAGTTAGGGAGAAATCGAAGAAATTACTCGGATTTTGTGGCAAACTATTCAATAACATACAAAGACAGACAGAGAAAAATAAAAGTCCCTGCTCAGACAAGCTAATAATTTGATATTGGTTTTTAGGTAGAGTGAAGCGGTCAAAGGAGAATACAAGCACGGAATAGTAGCTGGCATTGGATATACAACTGCCGAAAAAGTAATCAATACAGTTGTAACTTTTGAAAGTTGTAACAGAGTCCATAAGTCACAATAAATCGCATTCTTTCGGTGACTGCCTCTCCGTTAGTTTTAAAAAAATCATTTACTTTGATTGGATTTATCAGATTACTAAGAAGATATCGGCTTGTATCATCGGTGGAGAAAGTATGCGGATGATGCAGGTCAACAAACGTAATGAAAAGCTGGACCCAAAACGCAAAATGATGGAAATTTAGGTCGCACTGCCAGCTTTCTATGCAACACAGAAGTTCATGTTGTATGGGGGAATCAAGTAAAACACAATGATGTAGTGAAGACATACAAAACGTGACGGTCAATACGTGGGAACAAATAACTGAGCTCACTGGTTTTATTATGACTTACTTTCAAGGACATTTTTCTTCTCGCTCAGTGAAGCGACTCATTGAAATCATTGGGGTGGAATCGAGTAACAATAGTCCTAACCAAAGTAAACATCATGAAAATTTCAAAAAAATATTTGGACAATAAGAACTAGCACGGTTTTTCCCCAAGATCTTCGATCTTATTTCAGTTTAAGCTTTTGATTAAACTGCCCGTCTCAATACACGACATTTGCTGTGTACGTGTGAGTGTGTATATGTGTGGATAAGTGCCAGCGAAATCCACAGCTTGCCGCGTCTGATATTTCACTGAGCTACGAGCAAAAGTATAAGTCAGATTAATTGAGAAAGTGTAAGCTGACTGAAAATTATTGATTAGTTAGAGCGGAATAGCGTTACATCCAGAAATAGCTCGACAAAGCAGCCTCGAACTGATTCATTCAGTCAAGATCCCAAAGACTACTCGGTAATTTAAGTGTGGAAAGACAAGTTAGTGTTCACTGCTGGGCAACAGCCTTGTTGGAAAAGATGGTGATGAAACAACATTTCGGTTACCGCGTGTAACCTTGCTCAGGACCAGTTTTACTGTAAACTGGTCTTGAGAAAGATTAATCGCGGTAGCCGAAAAGTAAACTCAATGGATCTTTTCAGACAGAGCTGTGACACCGAACAATAAACACTTGCCTATAACATATCACATGCAGCGTCGTTTTTTCGATAAACCCGAACAGATCTCGGCTCTGATAGATTATTGTGAAAAATACTTTTGAACGGGCTCACATTGCTTAAATTTTCTGGGCCTGCAGAATTGTCATATTTCCAAAATGCAATTTCAGGAAACGTTTTTTCTAACTCAAATGCCCTCACACCCGGTTGAAGACGGTTTTCCTTGTAGTTTTAAAATGTGAACTCCAGTATGGTACTATAGTTCTGTGCCAACGCAGTTTCTTCACAACTAAATTGTGTTCAACAGAGAAACAGAAATTTTGGATTGGTTTCGGATGGGGTTGACATTATTTTTTTTTTTTGTTTGGTTGGTTCCTCTAAACACTGAAAGTGTTACCACCCTTTATAGGGAACAAATTATAGGGTGATTCGCTAATTTTAAAAAGCAATTCCCCGAATGAATCCACAGATAAAATAGAGAAGAACTCATGGTTGCCAAATGAAGTTCAGTTTAGATGTGTGCCTCCGTTATTCCTTTTAATAATCACTTTCGACAGTCAGCCATTTCATTCTACTATAGCTGTTTTATTGTTTTCGTTCTTCACGATTGCCGAACTAGAACATGCAACTTTTGAGATTTTTTCTATCCTACTCCTTTTTGTTAATCATGAACATAGCACTCAAGTGGTCCGATTTCGGTCTTTATCTTTATCAGAAAAAATATTCAGAAAACACAACTCTTAACCCAAATAACCAACAAAGGAAGTGGGAGAATGCACTAGCAGAATAATAACTGGTTTAGCAAGAACTTCAACTCTAATAAACTCGATAGATATCCATTATCTACAAAAATCAAACATAGTTAGACCGGGTGGTAGGCGAATGGTGGTGACTCCAACCAGAAGACACACAGTCGTGAAATTCAGTCGGTAATGAATTTTATTTCAGCACACAGCACTATAAAGATCTATTATCCAAGCAGCCTACTTACTGGAAAAACAGCAAAAAAGAAGAACTGAAGATATCTGTCAACAGCACATATCCCAAGTCGTCCAGTTTACCTGCTTGATCTATTTGCTGACCTCGGTTTCCAGGTATTCTAAAGTTGTTCTCATTGTTACCCACTGAGTGTCTTCCCGAAACTCAGGGTAGGCCACAAAGACAGCGAAGCGTCAATCGTGATGTTTCGTACAAGTTTCATAACCGAAATATTCAAATTTATGAACTGTGATAGGGAACTACCCTGATTATAAGAGCAAAGACTGCGCTCATGACAAATGTGTGTATGCTAAATCTTTGCCATGTATAGTTAAGTTACCTCATTTTTACTTCTGACAAGACATTTCCTCACTTTTTCACAAAATTCTATCACATCCTGATATTGATTTAGACGCCGCGATCATGTTAAAATACCATGGAGTGTTGAACAAGCACCATTCGTTCAAATCATTGCCAATATATATGGCATGCAAAAGAGGTCAAATGACGATGAAAAGAGTTTGCACATCATTGGGACAATTTAGCTACCAAATGATCTTCGCCAGTCTAACTAAATCAGATGTCCCGTCGATTACATACGCCTCGCGATCAAGCTTTCACGTAGGCTAACACTAATAATGTCTTGTGCCATCCACTCGACTGACTTCCAGTCATATTCCGCCTCATTATCTTAACTCACGATTTGTCATTTCTCGGTAATAAATCTTAAGAAAACGTATATTGTCACATACGCTTATGAGTTACCTCTTGACCACCTATCATGGGTTAAACGCGAAACTATCCGATTTCTAAAGTTGGCGGTTGAAACTATTAACGGTTTACTTTGGAATTCAAGTGTACCATTTGTATCCACATCCAGCAGTCTTTCAGTTCAGATATTACACTTCCCTAGAAAAAGACGACCAACCGTCTTCAATGTACAAACTATTTATGAATATTCCTGGCCAACTACGGAAATTGATTCAGCATGATAATTCATTTACCAATTTTGATCCTTAAAACCGAAATACCTGTACCACAAGGATCATGAGGCGTGATGTGGCGTGGTCTATTGATTATCTCTTCTTCTACTTCCCGAGAAAACTCCCAATATCCTCTTATTAGGGGAAGGCAAAAGGCAGAGTAGGAAAACGTGTCCGTTTGATTTCACGTTCGTGTGCTCGGTTGAAATCAATAAGATCGTTCTGGGACATTTCTAATGAAAGTCAGCCCCCATCTGTGCGTTACATAGAATTGGATTTATAATCCGTGTCTCTGTTCTGAACAAAAGCGAACATGCATTAGACCTTTACATTATTCCTAAAAACAAACTAACAAACAGGCACACAAGCGCGCATTCATTTATGTACAGGACTTCAACCAGCAGACCACTATGCCACGTCAGAAACTCAATCGGTGTTGTTCGTTGACTTGAGTGAAAGTACTACTGCGGGTCAGACAAACATGACCTACCAGTCTTCTAAACGGTAGTACATAAATGTTTCTCCATAGTCACATTTTAAAGCTATTGACCTGTTCTTTATGTGATTAAAATGACGTTACTCTGGTAGTTCTTTGACAAGTTGCCCTGCCTTTCCTTTAAAATGGGAAAAGGTAAACAGTTGCGCACTTTTAATTACCCGTCTGTGCATGATGGAAAAGAAAATGTCAAAACACAAACCAATAATTTCGGTCTTGAGACTTAATGTGGTGAGACACATGTCATATGCGGCATATACCTTCCCCCACGGCTATGTGTTACGAAAACTCTCCGATCACTCCTGCTGACTGTGAAGAACATTAAACCAGTGCTTTACAGAACTCCTTTTGACGGTTTCTCTGCAGTAAAGATCAAATAACTCGTCCTTGGTGGCGCAATAACTTTGGTTATGCTTTACGTGTACGCCAGGCTGGCAGAAATCGGGTGAAGTTGGGACTGAGTAGTAGACTGATCGACCGTCGGCTCCAGTCTGCTCGACAAGGGTCAGGCAAAAATGAATAAGACTATTGGTCCCAAAATCTTGGGTAAAACGTTTCTCGTCTTGTTCAACATTCACTCTTAAGCAAAGGCAACAAGTTTTTGAAACCTAATTCCTGTTTTTCTGGGGTTAATTATTATTTGGAGGATAGCTAATATTATCACTGCTTTGGCTCAGTTAGGCCTACCATTGACATTCAGCCAGTGGTTAAGATTCTGATGGTTATTCTAAGGAACAAAACAGTAGAATTACATATAATTGCAGAACGAATTCTTAGGAGAGGGGTTGTAGAGTAAGTGTACCAACAAACGATGCACTTGGAATTGTACCATAACATTTCGAATCATGGAACCCTGGCTGTTTGACAAGTTTAAAATGCTTTTTCTCTTATTTCAGTTACTGAGATCCCTAAGGGTTCTCACGGTTCTTGATCTGTGTGCAAAATATCGTAGCCGGAGTCTCATACTAAAAGCCACAGGGCCTCGGGGAGATGACAACCACGAGAAGCGGAGACATGAGGTAGAGGGCCAAAGAAGGTGTTAATAGAATGGACATGGAGCTGATCCTATTGGATAGCAGCCTACCTCAGCTTATACGGTGGTTGTTCGTCAAGGAGATCAAATGGGAGAGACCACTGAGTGTCAACATCTCGTATTCTTACAGAGCCTAAGTAAAAATACCTTACGATGGCTAACCTCGGGGAAGTGTGTAGAAAGTAGAGCTTGTAGTTGCCGCAATCGAAAAATTAAAAACCAACCAAGTTATAAAGAGAAGGTGATCGGTCAATCACTACAGAAGCCCCCGCCAAGAAGGTCATCCGAAAGAAGAGCCTCAAGTGCCGAGTCAGTCGAGATAATGAAAAAGTTGTCAAACTAGACAACAAGTGTAATAAATGCAAGTTAAAAGCTTTGAAAATCGTTGAAGTAACTCATGGGCCCTGACTGGACCCCCAAAAAGTTTCCGGATCTTTGATGATGTCATCTATTGAGTGGTCAGTCACCTGGAAGAGAGATAACTGGAAAAAAGATTTGAGGATTGCAGGAGTTCAGGAAAAATAAAATAAACGGAATGAAAACGGGCTTATTTGCAGTTGGAAAAAATAAGAGGATATGGGTTTTTTAGATGTTCCACAAGGAAACAAAGATGAGTGTTGGAAAAGCAAAAATCTTCAGCCAAGTGTTCGTGACCAAGGATGCTAGAAATAGTCTGCTGAGAGAACAGGAAAAGAAATATATGGTTCGGTGCTGCAGGGTGTGGCGAAAACCTCGGAGGTTCAAAGAGGGAGGAAGGACTTGCCAGTACTTTCGGAGACGAAGGGACAATACGGATTGCTCCCTGTTAGCTCCAAAGAATGACCTGACAGAGTCAGCTAAGGAAAGGGCATCCATTTCGATCTTGATTTCGGTGATTTTTGTTTACTGCTTTTGGGTACCCAGACCAAGCGAAGTGTGTCATAAATGTGAAACTGATCGAAGGCGAGCAGCGAAGTTCGTGTCGACGGAAGGAAGTTCATTTTATGGTATGCTGTCACATTTTTCTAAAACCACTAGTTTTTAGTATTTGTGCCGGGCTATGAGGCATCGCCAAAATAACTACAACAACAGCAATAGCAAAAAGTGCACAGTAATAAACGTACTGCAAAGCTGTATTGTGTGAACAGACTGCCCGTGAGAAACACTTGCTGCATTCTATTTTTTGTTGTTGTTTTTAATGTAAATATATACACGAGTTCTATTATGCATTAAGAAAACTGTAGGCGCAAAGCGGACTGGTTTCTCAATTACTCGGCAGCAAGTGGAAACCTGGGGAGGTGAATCCTGGCTGAGGATCGTGGCCGGAAAGTCCTGCGGTTGGGTCACCGGTTCAGAGGTGTTCGGGGCTTGAATCATCAGTGTTGTGAGTGTTTATCCGGAAAATTTGGGGTGTGTGGAACCGGACGGGAGGGATTTCACCGAAGCAGCCGGTTTAAGACGGACCTCGGTGGCCGTATCTTTTCTGCCGTGGTGGTAGCTGCAGAACGTTTCCTCAAACCGGCGAAGAGCTTCATGAGGTCCGGAGCAGGCAGATTTAAATAGAGCTTGGAGTGCAGTAACGAAAACGTTTTTGAACGGTAACACATTCTGAAGATAAACGAATGGATAGGTATCCTAGTCTGTAATACGTTAGGAATCAGTCGAAGATTTGATCATGATGGTTCTTAGGTTTGGAACTACGGCAAACTTCAACAGGGTTCTTGGAAGTATAGCTAACAACAACAATGCACGGCTTACCGAATACAATTTTGTTCATAGAATATAAAAAAGGAGCCGAATGAGTATATGGTAAGTGATTTTTACATATCTGATGAGGATATACCGCGGTAGTAATGAGAATGACACCGCAGTTTCGCTGATCTCTGAAGTTAATTTGCAATATTTGGTTTCAAACAGTCTTCTGAAAATATATTGACCAACATAGTGGATCATGCGACTGATCTCGTTATATCTGATTTGCTTTTCGAACCCGAAGTCAATGGTAGTCAAGAATGGTATCTGACAAATCACGCTTTGGGTAGACAAACGACTACAGGAGAAAGCTTTACAATTAATGATAAAGAGAGGTAATTTCACAAGACAAAAATAATTCAGAAAACTAGTCTCATTTCAACTGTGTCAAACTGAGCCACTTGAAACAACTTCATTCTCACTCAATTTCCAAGAGACCAAATGGCGCTTGAAGGCGAGGAAAATATCAAGTGACGACGAAAAGAAGCAGCTGGGATGGCAGGATTGCAGGTTCCAAATGATAACGGGGCTTAAGCAGACCGACAACTATTCTGTCTACAGCAGTAGGTCGACGCGTCCCCGCTGGTTAAAGGGTAGAGACCTGTTTACTTATTTAGGTGGAAAAATGGAAAAATGACGGTTCCTATGGATTTCAAGAGAATACGGAATCTGGCGAAGTGAAAGCAACCAGAAAGTATTACACATCAATCTCATTCTACTTTTTCCTCCGAATATTTGAATCTCTGAGCAAATCAGTGTCTACGGGTTGAAAGTGGCGTCCGATTATTAGATAGAGTTATTAGGTTCAAACCCTATCATCTCCAGTCAACTGTGATACGGGAAATGCCATTCTCACACGATTCGTCGCCACACCTTCCCCAGTAACGTTTTGTGTACATCACAACTGAAAGTAACCGGAAAATGTTTGCCAGTTTTGTATCAAAAGACAGTACACCCCTGTGACTGTGGATTGTACTCTATTCATTGCACACGTATAAGCTCATTCAATGCAGAAGAGAATAAGAGACGATAATACTATTTAGGAAAAGGACATTTCCATAAAATATGTAATGGGATCATATTGAATATGGAATTAGGAAAATTTTCTGCTTGAGTGCTTACTATCATGGTGGAGAGAGCCGACTCCAAAACAACAAAGACTCACAACTCTAAAGGAAGAGAGAAGATAGAAACCAGTATTAACACTTGAAGAAGCATGAAACTTGAAATTCCAATAGGCCCAGAGAACCGGTGTGCTACCTAAAAATATACATAACCTAAGATGGCCGAGTTCCAACCCTAAAACTGTCTTGCTGTCCAAAGGCCTTCGATTGCTTGAGATCGCACCAAGTAGTATGTAAAGTTTGTTGCTGATGGATACCGATGGCTGTAGCAGAACTCTTTGCATGACCACAATAAACCACTCCTCACTAAGAACCTCTTAACAACATCAGACCACTGTCCGTCCTTGTTGGGTATGCAAATAGCTGCAGAAAAAGTAACCTTTTTAATTCTCTTATATGTAATCAAGTCGGAACGAAATCCGGCCTTGGCGGGTGTGGAAGCAGGGAGGCAAGTGGGCAAGTAAGCCGAGTTAAATTTGTTTTCACGAACTAGCCACGCCTTCATTCCCCTGAAGCCAAGCAAGGTGAATCGAAGCATAACAAGATCGATCGGTCAACACTGTCTGGCCTGAAGCATGAACAAGTGTTGACACGGTACAGAAGTATGCCCATGTATGAGAGGGATATAGTTCGACTGTCCATATAGTATACGTGTAGCATACTTGTGTATATCGGTCATGTCTTTACCTGCACGTGATTGTTTGAAACAAGTACATAGGTCCGATTCACTAATAAATCTACTTGTGCCACTGGTTTGGAAGTCTTCAAAAAGCTGGTGTCATATAGGTAAAGGGATACGTTTTCTCAGTTAGTGGTCGAAATGAGATCAAGAGAAAGGGATACACTTCGTTTTGGTGAATGAATCTCATGGATTAAGATCCAGTTTCCGTATCCTAACCAGATTACAAAAACATTCACGTTGTAACACTCAAGTGCAAGGTGTACAATGATAACGGGATCACGTTGGTTATGTAAACTTGGCTTCGAAACCAAGCTCGGTTAATTCTTGATATTTTGTCTATATCTTTCTATCCGAATAGCTTATCAAACAGCAGAGAAACAAAGGAAGAAGCAGAATTCGAAAATACTACTTCATAACAATAGGGAACAGTGACGGAATAGCGAAGAGTGCACTCAATAAAACTAAGAAATGTGTGCTAAAAGCCACATTTTCTAGAGGTCATACTCGTAGTCTGCTTTCACAGTTTACCTTAATATCATCATCGATTTTCGCTTCTGCATATCCGGCATAGAGAATTTGAAGAAGCAGTTATTTCGAATTTATTTTTCTTACTTTGCAACTTATCGTTCACCCTTTCTTCTTAGCAGACATTTCTCACGTTAGACGGACCGGACCTATCTGAATTAGGTTTTTGTTTCAGATATCTACAGAGAGCAAGTTGGCCGTTATGGTCCATCCACGTTAGCTTGTCATATTTAAGAGCCTAGAAGCCCTCCATTGTCTTGCAAAAAGAAATGAAGCTTATCGCCAAATGATTTTTCCTGCTTGCATCTACCAACCTTCAGGACCTGGCCAAACGTTTCCATCAATGTTTCTACTAAAACTATCCGCCAGTCGAGAAAAAAACAGCCAGCTCAGTAGCAAATGTATAGACTCCGTTTATTGTCATGAATAATCGCGTCTCCTATAGAAACACAAAAAAGGCAAAATAAGATAGCTATTCTCTAATTTGCTTAACTCTTTTTCGTTTTCCGTTACTCAGCCTATGCTTACATTTGTTAACGATCAGTGGACGGAAGTGCGTAAGTGCAGGTTTTGTGTTCAAAAAGGCTACCTCATTACTTTCTGTTTTACGTTTTCCCAAAACCCTGATGAACGAAAACATGATATTTAAACTGTTGGATTTTACATGGCCAATCTGATTCAAGTATATCCTCCACAAGCCACCAAAAACTGGGTACTTAAATGCACTGTCTAATATATTTACCTTGAGAGATGCTCAAATATGTTTAACTGGCTCAGATGGTGAATATATTAGCATCAGTATGATCACAATCTACGCATAAATGCCGCCCACACCTTAGTTAATATCATGTGCGTTCTGCAGACTGAGCTACGTACGACGCTACGACGGGGTGCACCAGATAGAGTAGGCGTGAAGGCCGATCGAGCATGTAGGCGATAGTTATTCGTTTGCTGTATTGGAAACAAAATTCCTACCTTTGAAATTACCGAGACTGTTCCACTTCACTGTTTTCTTGTCTAATTTTAATCTTTTCCTCAACTGGACTGTGAGTTAGGCCAGTTGGATCCTGGTAATAAGACCACGACACAATGTAGGTAGGATAGATACTAGTTGATATATTGGCAATAACACTATTATATGGATTGGAAAAATCCGCCGCTGTTGACGTCGTTTACCCTATCTTGGAGTATTAATATTCAAAAGTCATTTCTGTTCTTAGTTTGGAGGGTGTGAACAGTGAAAAAACTATCTAATGGTGGCACTTACCACTGTGAAGCGTTCTTTACTTAAAGAAATTATGGTGAACGGACCAATTCCGAAATGTAGGAAGAAAAGCTCTCTTTCCTCATGTCCCGCATGTGAAAAAGCTCCGAGATGCTTTTCTGATTACCTCCGAAATGAACAATTCGAAAATGGTACTTTGCTCTACGCCAAGCTCATCCGCGACACATCAGGGTTTCGCTCTGGAAATTAAAGTCGGCTTGATAATTGCGACTCGCTTGTGGCGCTATTGCGATACTCAAACTGATTCTCTGCGGCTCGCCTCATGCCAGCACAACGATCCTCTGGGACAGTAAATCCCAGCCTACGTATGAAGAAGGAAATGACAGAATTGAAGAGCATAACACTCCTTAGGTTTCTTCAAGCATTCCCGGGAAAAATGTTTCTTTTGAAACAATGGGTCCCCTTAATTCAATTTATTCGAACAGAGAGAAGACATGTCTCGAGATACAAGCATTTTGTTTACTCTTGCCAACCGCGGACGTAAAACGTGTCAGTATATATACATGGTACAGTACAGGGGTAAGTGCAACAGTAAATTAGGCACGATCGAAAGCTCCTACAGTACATACGTTGGGGAGAGTGAAGTCTGTCATGTTAACGCCACGGTAAACACACATTACGGGTCAATCGTTTTTGAGCACAGAGTGCTGGCTGATGCATCATGATTAGAATAGTTTCACTGAAAGTTAATATTCCCGGTGTAGGGTGGCGCAACAATGCTTTGAAACACTGGGTCAGGTCAACTTTGTGACCTGATGCAATCAAGTGTCTTTCAATCAAAGAAGCTGGTGGTTTCACGTAGTTGTGTGTTGCCCCAGCGGGTTGCGTCATCAAGTATGACAGCCATTTGCACATGTGTTCTGACACCCCTTGAGTCAAGAAGCGATCAGTCTTGCCAATGTATACGTCATCGCAACTGCAAGTGAAATGATAGACAATATGTGGGACATTCGGATCAGCAAAACTGTTTGAGTGATTTTGAAAACATAACCTTTAGGTCGTCCGCAGCAAGCGCAACTGCGCCGCTGTGTACACGTGCCTTAGAGCTGACTTACAATTACAATTTATTTGCCTAAATAGATGGTCACCTTTAAAAGGCAAAGTGATAAAACTTGCTTCTTCTCGATATTCATAGTTTTCTCGAGCACAAGTCTCGGCTTCTGATGTTGTCTGATGAAGTTTTCCGGATAACAGTTGGCCAGCAGCTTTCTTACTATGAACTCCTCTTCGTTTTGTACTCGATCTTCTGTACATATTTTCTGGGCTCTGTTGAAGAGAGTTCAGACCAATACGCATTTTTAAGTCACTGGAGCGAAGCTGCAGAAATGTAAACAACCTCCACCCTATGATGCTTTTCAGTGGATTCTGCGCTGTTGAGTCCCATCCTGAAGCCTGGTTAATAGAATATCTAGAAGGGACAAACTGTTATCGCGTTCTTCTTCGTGAGATACAATGAGGTTAGGATGAATAGAGTTACGAAAGTAAACAAAAGGGATAAAACGGTCTTGGGTCGTAAAAAATTAAAATATCATCCACCTATCGTCTGTAAAATAGAAATTGGGAAACATTATCACAGAGCTGTTTTCGAACATACCCAAAAATAAATATGCCAAGGTTGGGCCCAGAGGACTTCCCATGGCCACACCATCAGCTTGTTTGCAAGCATTGCTTTAAAATTAAACCGAATGTTTTCTGTGCATGAAAGCACGAGTTCTTCAAGGTATTCAACAGGAATAGACAAGTGAAAGTTGTGCGAAGAAATAAAATCACATAGATAATCTACTGTATCACGAAGAGGTACCTTTGTAAAAGGTGGCTCAACATCGAAGGAATACATTTTTTGCGAACTCAATAAAATACGGTTAAGCAAATTCGCGTGAAGTGCTAGACTTCCGACAGCTACATTTCTTGTTTACATTGTGACAGACTATTCCTCAGGATCTTTGCGGGTAGGCATAACGGAAAATGAGTTCTAATTTCATGTGATCACTTTGCTTTCGTCAATTAACTTAGCAAACTTCCTCGTCGTTGAATGGACGGGGCTTTTGCGACTGCGGCAAGAAATTCCACATCCGCCACGACGAAACAACAATATTTCGCCTCCTCTGGAGTTAATGAGGTTTGTCGCATGAGAAGCGGAGTCAAATGTGTTACCAGAGATTACCTAGCTCTGTGATTTAATGATGAGTTTAGACTTCCACAAAACAATGCACTCTCAAGAAAAAATCGTTGACATGTAATTGGCATTGCAATTCAAATTTGCTGATGCACATTGTGACTAAAACTTTACTGTCAAATATGGTAGCGAAAAATGCAAAACTTCCCGTATGGTCATGGTAAAGTCAACGAAAAAATGTCCTACTTCGGCACTTGTAGTTCCAAGTCGACTCAGACCATAAGAAAATCACCAATCCAACCAACAGAGAAGCATTTCAATACTTGCCACTCACATCACATATTTTCCCACGTGCTCACAATTTGGGCCATTGTTATTCACATTCATCCAATTCATCACTCATTTCGTTACTCTAGAGGACCATTGTATACATATCCCATCATTTTGTCGCCAAAAATAGAAGCAAAAGAGCCCAATGCAAGTTTTCTGTCTCCAAGGCAACTCATGGTGCAAATTTCACCATTATTTTGCAAACAAATTCATCCAATACTCACTTATTGGAGCGAAAAATCCAAATTCCGTCACCATCCACTAGCCAACTGACAAATGAATATTGAACTAAGCAGTCCGCATTTGGCATGGAAAATTTACTCGTCTCTGAAAACATCAGTTCGATTTTTCCACCTCCATTAACTCTCCACAGAGACGACATCTGACAGACGGATTCAATTAGGTTAGGTCAGATGCATACTTGAAAATCAGGGGCGAATAAGCATTCTATCATAGGAGGTTAGTGAGATGGTCGAGAAGTGTGTGAGCTTCATTGTACGGTGTTGTGCGACAATCAGTCATTTATCCAACCTACGTAGTCGGGCCAGTTTATCGTGCAAACAACATATTCCATGTTCTGAACTAATCAAGGCATAGTTTTTCCAACAAATGTAATTACGGATGTATTAGGCTGTACATCCTTGCCTGAGGTGAGATGTCGTTCCTCTGCGTTACTATTCTTCTCTCGTGCAATTTTACCTCAATGTGTGAGGTGTTATCCGAATTGAAAATTTTAACCGAGACACTTCCATTTTGCCAACAGATTAGCACCCGTTTCATGAGATCCAATTTGACAAATCGGCCGTGCATCGACATGATGAGAATTGTGTACCCTCAAAAGATCGTGAACACTCAGGTCTAACTGAAGTTATAACTAATTATGCTTTACTGTTTATACGAAAGAAATACTTTTTGTACCACGATCGATGGAAGTAAAAACTAGTGATAAATCAACGCAAAATGAAAGATATTATTCTTTACTAAGGTAAAAATAGCAAGATCATTTCTGATATTGCATTGGACGATTTCTGCTCCGTTTTGACTAAAGAGTTGACAGTGTTCAAACCTCAAGTTCGTACCTGTCGACCACCATCGATGGCACGAATTGCCGCCCCTCCGCCACTTCAGAACAACCGGTGGTGGTCAACCGCTGAACTAAACTGGATGAAAATCTTGAATTCCAGTGACTCAACCTCAATGTTATCAATCAAGTTATTTGTAATCGCTTAGAGCTGGTCACACAACTGTTGCGTAGTGACTGGTACGTGAGAGACAGAACATAATTTCTGGCATTGTTCTAATAATGGAAAAAATCAATTTGGTTTACCCCTTGTGTTTCACAAAGCGAGCCAGATCCACGCACTAGCCAAAGTCGAAAGAACACACAATACATTACTCAAAACATGATAAATAACGGATGCGTTTCGGTTGCTCGAATAATCAATAAACAAGGTTGCAACATTTCTCCGATTCATATTACAATGAGGACAACACAAGTGACGGGAATTGAAATTCTGTCTTATGCGTCATTTTCTGTGTGGCAGCAGCTGCTAAAACAGTGATTCCCTCTCTCTCTCTCTCTCTCTCTCTCTCTCTCTCTCTATCTCTCTCGCACATCCGCACACACACACACACACACACACACACACACACACACACACACACACACTAACAAGTAGACAGGACGCTAACATAATCAACAATGGAATTGAGACTACTGTAAGACATCAAATATATGTTGTGACGATCAAATTGACTCCAATTGGCCGAACTAGCTTGGTAATTCAACAGGAAAACGCTAAAACGAATGATTGACAACCAAACAGCAGTTGCTCGATTCAGTTACGCTTTACGTCACATTTGTGTGGAAATCTCCAATCCATAAACAAAACAAGGGAATAGCCACATTTCCACACTTTCTTGTACAACCACAAACTATCCCCGACCACTATAACCACTTTATCTGACACCATTTACACTCGTTTGGCTCATCATAATAGTAATTACGAAACAATTTCGTAACCATATTAATCAAATGTTACGTGATCTGGTAGACTGAGTAACAGTTGCCGTCCATCCATTTGCTCCCATGTAATTGTGGACTGAATTAGCTCACGTGATGTTTTGTTCTCATCGTCAGTGCAAAACAAGTTCAGTTTGACGCAGAAGTGCAATTAGCATATGACAAAATATATGCGTAAACTTCCAGTTATGGAACCTCGGGGAAAAACAATGTTTCATAAGTCATCTCCTCTCTAAATCAGAGGGGTCGATCGCTGTGTGTTTGACGGGCGACAAGCTGTCTCAAGTAGATCACTGGATTACTACACAATGTAGATGACACTTCAACTGAGGAGGAATTATCTGCAATCTAAATGAAATGCTCAGTAGAATATTGATATATTTTCAGGACATTGCACGACTCTTGTTCACTGGTCGAATTAGAGCTTGGTGGACACACTGTTGATAATTCTCAATATGCCATCGAAACAGCCTCTTACCGTTTGCAATTGGTTCGAATTTACTGGCCCCGCCGAAATTCACACCCACACATTGAAACCACCCAGCTGAGCTACGAATCCATGCCAAGGACTTCCAAATTTTCGCACATGAATCATGAAATTTACCCACTCGAATAAAGTTAACTTATGACATCCGCCCAAAGGAGCTCTTAATCTGATTGCCTACTGCGCAATTTCTTCATCAACCAATCAGTAAAAACTAACTGAATACACGGGAAAGCTCGGTTGTAAAATTCTGTTTGCTACATTTGAAAAATTCTTAATCGAACCAACCAAAATTCATCGGCTGCATGTAAAAGATATGGATTCCGCCGATTTACCAATGTCAATTTGTGCACACTACTTTGCACATGATTCACCAATTCAAATATGGGTGTGTGGAGCCACTTGAGTCGGTTGAACAGAAAGGCAGTTACGTACTCAGATATTGCAACATTCCCAAGTAGGTTCAAAGAGCAACTGACTCTATGACTTCAAACACCAACGACCAAAGACCTAGCAGGATACCATCACCATCAATAACCAAACGCTTGTTGATGACACAATACCAAGTTGACAAGAAAAATGCATTTCCGTTGACTTACAGAACGGAAAACACGAAGATGCTTAGATTGACGGAAGTGATAGCAACTAAACGACGGAAATCAGCGCTGTGCAAACTGAAAGAATCGCATGCGACATTATAATAACCACAGTGAGACACATACTTGTAATTTTATTGTCATGCTCTTGCTCATATATGAACTGTGGCATTAACTGCTGCCTGTGGTACTGCGACCCCCGGCAGAAGGTTGCTCGTCATTACAAGTTACAATATTGATGCTGCAACCCAGGACAGAATGGTATGGGAGGCCACGGTGATCGATCTGATATGAGCCGTGGTGGTATTTGTATTCTTTGATTTGTGATGCCGTTTTTGATGTGGCCCAGTAGAGGTTCCATTGAAATGCCCTGCCCTGTAGTAATGGATTGGGAGACCTTGTTGAGTTTGCGATTTTGAGGTACTGAGTGGTTTGGCAGTGGTCCTGTAAAATAGCTTACACCATGTGTGGTCCAAGGGAGTTGAGTGATCTCGTAGTGTGATGGGGGAGTACATAACACTGTGGACAGTATTCTTTCATCAAGAAGGTGCAATGTAATGGCCTGACCGTAAGCCACCTTAATTGTTGTTCGACTATTTTAAGTGTTGGTGCCTGTTAATACACTTACAAAGCCTCGGCTCATGAGGTTTCTCTTTCTTTTTTTGCTTTTGTAGATTGAACACATGCACCTACCAACCCCCCCCCCTCCCAGTGGAAGATCACTGGTCCTAGTATGTTACAATATGTACTGTGTGTAGAGATGCAGCCAGATCGTACTGGACATAAGTCGTGCAATATTGTGGTTCTGACTGCTCTTTCCAAATGCCAAAATTTGTTGACCTCGACACGAAGAAGAATGTTCATACTGCATGGAGAATCCTTGTGAAAAACGAATCGAGTCATCAACTATGTGATAAACGAAAGGCTGAAAGAACACGCAAATAGGCGTAGGCCAACACAGCTGGATAAAATGAAGTAATGCAGGTTGATCAGTTAAATCTTTTTTGGAAAATATTCATTATGTAGAAGCATATAGATAACAGAAGCAATTACACAAACCTCCGCCACACCATTTGTCAATTCACGTAGTCCCCTTTTCCATTCAAAACTGTTGATGATAATCTAAGTTCTCAAGTGAACGAACGATTAACTTTTATTCTGCTTGACTAAGATCGAAAGGAATACGTCAACATTAACTTGACTGTCTTAGGAATCATTGGAATTTTTCCAACAATTTTGTATTCTGTTCCAAGTTACCACATTCAAAACATCATCTCCATATCGAGCCTTTAGTGTTTCATTGTTCACACACTTATCTGAGCATTTGAAAAGAATCTGAGTGTTTCAAGCTAGTCATTCGGTCGCCGACATCACGTAATCCGTCGACCGAAACATGGAAATTGCTCTCATGGGAACACACGTGATCCGTTTCTATTCAGAATATCTACCTAAGTGGTTAAGCTGATAGCTTCAGGTGAGTGGGTGATGATTATGTCCGTTAATTCGTGTCACTTTTAAAAAACACTGACAGCCGCACTTTTGTATGCCTGAATGTGCCTGTTCGTGACGCCCATATCGGATAACTCAGACAATCATACCTTATGGATTATCTGATTAGTCGCAACATTCAACTAAACAAAATTCCCAGTTACTTTTCAATGTAGACACTGTTTTATTTCTATATCTTTGCATGTATTCTACCGGCACGTAACAGTCAAAAGATACTTCTCCTGCACGATTCGCTTTCAGATACTATACAAAAAATGGCAAAGTTTTGCCATTTACCTACACACTAACTCAGTGTGGGCCACATCCGGTTACTTCGTTGTGTTCAGATCGAAGTGTTGCCAGTAGCAATCTCAAACATACTGTTAGTCTAGAGTCTACTTGCTCCACAATCACCCTCGCCACTTTATCTAGGTTTGCTATCGAAACTCTGTGCAGTCAAATGCAGTGGCTAGCGGCGTCGATCAATAAAACCTGTGACAATGCATCCAGTGTTTGCTTTGCAATCTCTGGCTCGCTGGTTTGCTTTGAGATGTAGGAAACACAATCCGTTTCTCCGTGCTTGGTTCCATTATGGGGGTGGTTATAATTTGGGAAACATGGAGCATGATGACACAGAGTGCTCTTTTATTCTCGTCCTAGAGGGTAGGAATTCAATCGATGCACCAAAGTTTGGTCCTCGATCAGTCTGAGGTACACGGTCGACTCTGTCATCCCACCTAGGTGGCGAAGGTTATGATAGTCTATTCACAATTTTCTCAGGATCGGTAAACGCGTTTAGGGAAACCGTATAGCCATTTTGTTCTAACGCAATTCCAAACTTCCCATTCGAACGGCGAATTGATATAACGTCTCTAAATCAAGGTGGTCTGCTCCCAGTTCACTTATTAAGCCCTCTAAGGAAGAACAGGCCACTTCAGGTGAACGGCCAACCAAGTCATTCCATATGCGACAGACTCTCTCATAACCAACAGAAGGAAATTATCATTAATCGCCCCCACATGCCTTGCACTTACAATAGTGGAGTAGTTGTGATAAACTTTGACCATTATCTTCAACATTCGAAGCTGTGTCTGTAGCTGACTAAGAAATTTCCAATACAAAATAGGTCGTCCATCAAACGAGAACAATTTAGCTTCGGCAAGATCCAACTAAACAATGAGAACGGACAAATCAGTGACCTAACTACTCTTGTCCCAATCATTGTTCTTCATTTTATTTATCATTCAAGCTATCAGTGTGTACATTATCATCGCCAAATGCCATGAGATTCTCTTCCATAAACTCCGGAACCTGATACTTGTATATGAACAATTCTATGGATCCCAAAGACATTTGTCTGATAGATGGTTGGCCAGTTTTGTAATTACAAACAATTTCCATGGTGCAAGGAGCACGTAGTAGTGGAAAAGGTAGAGGCGATATAACTGCAAACGCGTGTATCTGAAATGTGAACGATCTAACCAGTACACGAAAGGACCGAACGTGCGTATGCGTGCATCAGTAGAAACAGCTGACTGCAGATCGATACGCGTACGAAGCAAACAAGAGTGCATAGTATGGAAGGACTGCGATAAAATTCAAATGGGTAAAACATCCAGATCGAGGCTGCCATGCATAGCGTGAACATCAATACACGCTCCACAGTACTCCCCTCCCACACCATCTGCCAGATGAGCATAGATGCTCGTGGAAAATTGTGGGAGTTGAAAACGAGCGGGTTTAACAATCTTACAGTCATAACGAGTGTCAGTCTCTTCCAAAATACTCAGATCACTTGAAACTAGAAACCGAGCATCACTGAAATCAGAAGTATGAGTGTTTTCGAGGGAAGTGAAGCAATAATTCTAATTCAATATGCACTACTTTCAAATGTTTCAATGTGGTCGGCAGTGATTGGCTCAGGCTCCGAGATGGCTACTCATCCTTAACGCCTCTCGAAATGCTCCTCAGTGACAGTGCTCCTAACACAGCATCTGCTGACGAAGTTCTATTCACTGCCTTCTCGTGACGGAGGTGTTCTCACTAAAATGGGAGTACGAAAGTGAATGCTCGACGCTCTCCCCAGGATTGGCTAGCTAATAGTCAGTCTGAGGGAGATGGCTGAACCTTAATTCCAAATCAACCATAGGTGGCGTATCACATTACACTTACCGGTTTCTGTGATAAGGAGGTACACTGGACACCTGGCTTCATCCGAAAGGAGTATGAACTGAGCATTCAGTCACCGGCCCGCAGTGAGTTACGGGCCCCACATTTTGTCCCGTTACCTTGCGGCTAAACTTTGGATAGTTTAGGGCTCCCGTTGTGGACCCCTAAGAAAACCACCTGCTTTGGCTTGGGCAACTTGGCACTATTGCGCCCACAAACAATTCATAAAACCAAGCCACCTACCAATTCTTCTCCGATTGTACCTTGTTTTGTTTGGCACACAATCTGAAATCAGACGGGTGTAGAATATACATACATTTATACAAAAATATGTATGTATGCTACTTTGAAGCGATCAATACTGACATGGTGCAGCCCATCAGCTTTATCAATGACAACGAATTTATCATTATGGGAAATGGCGCGAAACGGGACTGAGTATGCTGGATGCAATGGGAGTTTAGCAGCATCATAATCAAAAAAAACATGAGAGTACGTAGTTATGTCTGTGGGAACGCAAGCGGGACGAACGGAGGACGGAGTTGGGAGCCAATAGAGTGAGTTCATGTAAAACTGTAAATGACGAACAATGTAAGCGTGGTCAATAATGTCACGAATTTGTTCTAAAAAATCAGTGGGTAGTTGTAGGGATGTGCTGAACATCATATCAGCAGGACTAAATTCAGAGTCTTTTCTCATAGTTGTGCAAATGAACAACATGGGTGACGGAAGGGCGGCTGCCCACCTAACATTGTTTTTCTAGAAGTTCCCTCAAAACTGGCTGCTGTCTGTCTCTTCCTTTGAATCCCCGCTCGTTAAGCTCATTCAGCAACAAGTGGATCACTGTGTCGACCAAAACTACAATGTCCACAGCCACGAGCCAAAACCTGTGCTCAAGCACTCACCGATTTCAGTTACTGTCCTCGCTTGATCCACCAGTGTCAACGCAAATGTCCACCGTGGTCCTCATTGTTTCTCATCGTCACTATGGTACTGTGTTGTCTGAAACTAATCGGCCAATGATTATTTATTCCGATTAGAGACCACCGAGGCTTATGAGTATCTCGCATCCTGACAAACAGATCCTAATCAAGAACAAATTGATACGAAATCCGTTCACGGTGCTAGTGAGCAATGATCAATTTTACGCACGAAGCTTAATTATAACAATGAGCCTCAGTCACTATCCAGCCAATGATCGAATGGAGAATTGTAACACCATGTATGACATAAATCAGGGTAAATAAGTAAGAGAATGGACGGCAAAGTATCTGATAAAAGTGAATCCTGACAATCGAAGTTTCTGCACGCTTCACCTAGACAATCAACCAAATTTCTCAACGTGACAGATAAAAACGTGTTCTAAGTCAAACAGTGCTAACGCGCATGACCAACAGAGCGAATAACCGAAAGTGGTATAGAGTAAAATAAGGTCAAGTAGCTCAGTGGTATTAAAAACGGGAAATGATCAGTGGGAAACTGGAACAAGTATAAGTGTTCATCATCAATACGGTGAATCAGACATCCCCCGAGTGTCAAATTTTGCACAGAATTCACTGTTTGTATAAACGATCTAGAAGGCACATGTAATAAATAATGATGACAGTGACACTGCAAGCCTCGATGAATGGTTCTGTCAGATTATCATGACCGCTGGTGGTAGAGTTGTATTCATCTTGGACTTTGGACAATAACGACCTGGGTTCGATTCGCATCAACTCCGAACACTTCCCCATTTGGTGGTATCACACTGGTTGCAACCCTCTTTCTGAACTGTTGTACATTTTTCTGTGATATGAAACAACGGAAGTAAGAGTAGTATTTTTTCCTCAACAATAACAGTCAGTTCAATGCAAGTGGTAATTCACAAGGAATAAAAGAATGAAGGTTTGTTATGATGAAGAATTTTCACACTATATTTCGATCCTACAAAGATGGTACAACCGGACGAGGTAGACTTGCTGACTCGCCACTGAATGTGATCCCGTCACCTGTAACCCATGACAGGGGATCACATTGAAGCTGATAGGACTAATCGGCTCAAAGTCCCGACTCATTACTTACCTGTGCTGCAGCGATGGCATGAATGTCTACAATGGGAGATTCAATGGCAGTAGGCTATATACGGAGTAAAGCATTTACAGCGCAGTCCAACTCACCTGTAACGTGCCTGTAACATTCGCGATATCCGAAATAGCAGGACGTGTTGAAATATCTCACAACTGGAACTAGGGGAACCATAGTAGCAAGAATATTAAGGCTGCGGAATGGCACGTTATTTGTATTGCAGAACTGGTTTGTATAAATATGGTAAATCAAAGAGAATAATTAGTAGATAAGAGGTTGACCAATCTCACGTAGCTTTCGCCGTACCTGTCCTCAAGGATCCTGATTGATTGGGGCTTATTTGTGTACACAGGTATAAAGCTACACCTGGACGTATCACATAAGACGGTGGCTGAATCATCAAAGTGTCGTAATCCAGTGGTCAGCTGAGATTCCAATCCAACTGTCTGTATTCTCGTGCGGAGTACCGATCAGATGTAGTTCGCAATGCAAACTATAGACACTTGTTGTTGGTGAAAAGGATGAAACAAAGACACTGGACTCTCCGTAGGGATTGTTTGTTGGCTAGCCACTCCCAACCGAATGTGATATGTTTCATTTCCGTGTAACGGAAGCGTCTAATGAAATATTCCAACGGTTGCCACATCCCACAAACTAGTTGTTGTCAGACCGGTGTGATGATAAACTCAGATGGATCCACGACTATTGTAACAAGGACGACAACGCACGGCAGGATACTTGTATTCCCACGGTCACACAAGCCAAGTCATGGCACACATACAGTCGCTTATATAGGCTTTTTTCCAGACTGCGCGGCACCAAGATTGCTATTGTCGCTGCTTGAGCGCTTCGGCTGCATTCTGTCCATTTGCCTGTGGCCGATGGCTTGCTTCTCTTGCCCGTCATTTCCGTTCGGTTGGCCCGACTGTCTCAGTTGACGGCTCGATCGGCAGCCCTTCACCTGAGCTATCTTGCTGGTTGCCGGAGATCCCGCTGCTTCCTCTCTGGTTGTCTGTGTGCTTCTTTTTGCCTGCTTTGGGACGCCTCCGACATATTCGTTACCTGTTCTTTTGTCTGTGGCCCTCGTTTGGTTCGTTCGTTCGCCTTGATGTTTACGCCGTTCCCTCGCCCCAGCATTCCCTGTTACACTCGCCCTTCCTTTAAAACATTCGGTCCGGACGTGCCAGGGTGCCAAGTCGCATCCGTTAACCCACTTGCCTTGTGGTCCTTGATCGATTTTGAAACTGGAATTCTTCCTCTCCAGTGCGGTGTGCAAACCATTGTATCGGAGGCTGCCGCGGAAAGTCGTACCGGAAGTCGAGAAGCAAGTTCAGGACATGCTATCGAAGGGGATAATTCAGGAAAGCACCAGCCCGTATTCCTCACCAGTGTTGTTAACGCGGAAATCGGATGGGACGTATAGATTTTGCGTTGACTTCCGGGAACTCAACCGTGTCACAATTAAGGACGCGTTCCCGATGCCACTAACTGAGGAGATATTTGAGCAGCTTCATGACGCGAAGGTGCTGTCGTTAATCGATTTGAGGTCGGGCTATTGGCAGCTGCCGGTGCTTGTGAGCGACAGAGAGAAAACAGGGTTCTGTGTTAACGGGAAGCAGTATGAGTTCCTGCGGATGCCTTTTGGGTTGTGTAACGCACCGGCTACTTTCAGGCGTTTGCTGCTTCAGGTACTGGAGAACCTGGATGGTGTTGTGGTGTATGGGGATGATATTGTGGTATTTCCAAGGACGATTGACGGGCATGTGTCCAGATTAAGCGCAGTCCTAGAGAGAATCAAATCGGCGGGTTTGAAGTTGAGTGCAAAGAAGTGCCAGGTAGCGCGTGACAAAATCGTTTGTTTGGGACATATTGTTGGAGGAGGAAAACTGCAACCCCTACCCGAGAAAGCGGAGACGATTAGGGGCTTCCCCTCGCCGAAATCAAAGCGCCAACTGAGATCCTTCCTTGGCCTGGTCGGCTATGACGCCAAGTTTGTGCCAAATTTTGCCCAGAAAGCTGGTGTCCTGTTTCAACTACTGAGGAAGGATAAGAAATTCGAGTGGACGTCAGATACGGAGGCGGCGTTCAGGAAACTCAAGGAAAGTGCAACAAACCCTCGAAACTGTTTGACAATACCAAAGCCGCATGAAAAATTCACCGTAGCTGTGGATGCCAGTGACGTCAGAATTGGCGCAGTATTATCACAACCGTCTGGGGTGGTCGAGTACGCCAGCCGACTGCTCACAAGTGCCGAGAGGAAATACTCCACCACAGAAAAGGAATGCTTAGCAATCGTATGGGCACTGGAAAAGTGGAGAACATATCTGATTGCTACTAACTTCTGTATCAAAACGGATCACAAGCCATTGACGTGGTTGATGACAACAAGAGATCCAAGAAGGAGGTTAGCACGGTGGGCATACCGCCTGCAAGAATTCACCTTTACAATCGAGCATGTTAATGGACGAGAAAACAAAATACCTGACGCATTATCCCGCCCGATCCCAGACGACCAACTGCCGGCGGAGGCGATCCCAGTAAATCGGCTAATGTCAAATGATGATGTTTTCAGCCACCAAAGAAATGACAGTCTGGTGTGGACGGTTTGTTCACATCTTCAAGCCAAAACAAGACCAGACGGGAGCTCACCTGCACTGCGCGACCTACTGAAAATTTGGGAGCGATTGCATGCGGAAGATGGCAAGCTGTTCGTTGACGTTGATGTGAGACAGGGTCTGCGACCCAGACGACTGCCTTTTGTTCCCGAGGCCGTAGGTGAGCAGGCAATACAGGTATCGCACGACAGTGCTCACATAGGACAACAACGAGTCTTCGAATTGTTGCGGCGCAGAGTCTTCTGGCCCACGATGCGGCACGACGTTGATGACTACATACGAACTTGCCCTGATTGTCAACGGAACCGGGAGCACGCAACAGCTGCACCGCCAATGCAGCCCATAGAAGCACAGCGAGTCTTTCAAAGCTGGGGTTTGGACATTTTTGGTCCTTTACCTGTGAGTGTTACCGGAAACCGCTACATCGTGACAATGGTTGACCACGTGTCTCGCTGGGTAGAAGCAATCCCGATACCGGATCAAACAGGCGATACGGTCTCTTGAGTGTTTGTCGATAATGTGGTGGCACGATTTGGTGTACCAGAAACGGTCATCACTGACCAGGGTCCCTGCTTCGAATCAAAGAAATTCCGAGACATGTTGGAACAGTGGAGGATCCGGCGAATACGAACGTCGCCTTACCGCCCCCAGGCAAAAGGAATGACGGAAAGATTCAACAGAACGCTGCAGGAGTGGCTAAATAACCACGGAAGCGATTGGCAAGAAGGACTATCGGAGATATTACTCAGTTACCGCGCAACGAACCATTCAACAACGGGGACGACACCGTTTGAACTGGTTTTTGGGCAGGAACCCAGAACGCGGCTGGATGTGTGGCTCAACATGAAGAATGATAAACCTCTGATAACCCGCGAGCGGAGGCATCTAGAGAAAGTGGCCGTACAACAGACAAGAATTGCTCAGAGTCGTAACAAGGCAAGGGACGATAGACGGAACCAAACACAGAAATGAGATCCGTTCATGTCCGGACAGCTGGTAAAAGTGAGGAATCGTAACAGACCCGCAGTGGCCGGTCCGGGGGCTAGCAAGTTCCACAAACGATGGAGTGAACCCTACACCGTACTGGAGAGGAAGAATTCCAGTTTCAAAATCGATCAAGGACCACAAGGCAAGTGGGTTAACGGATGCGACTTGGCACCCTGGCACGTCCGGACCGAATGTTTTAAAGGAAGGGCGAGTGTAACAGGGAATGCTGGGGCGAGGGAACGGCGTAAACATCAAGGCGAACGAACGAACCAAACGAGGGCCACAGACAAAAGAACAGGTAACGAATATGTCGGAGGCGTCCCAAAGCAGGCAAAAAGAAGCACACAGACAACCAGAGAGGAAGCAGCGGGATCTCCGGCAACCAGCAAGATAGCTCAGGTGAAGGGCTGCCGATCGAGCCGTCAACTGAGACAGTCGGGCCAACCGAACGGAAATGACGGGCAAGAGAAGCAAGCCATCGGCCACAGGCAAATGGACAGAATGCAGCCGAAGCGCTCAAGCAGCGACAATAGCAATCTTGGTGCCGCGCAGTCTGGAAAAAAGCCTATATAAGCGACTGTATGTGTGCCATGACTTGGCTTGTGTGACCGTGGGAATACAAGTATCCTGCCGTGCGTTGTCGTCCTTGTTACAATAGTCGTGGATCCATCTGAGTTTATCATCACACCGGTCTGACAACAACTAGTTTGTGGGATGTGGCAACCGTTGGAATATTTCATTAGACGCTTCCGTTACACGGAAATGAAACATATCACATTCGGTTGGGAGTGGCTAGCCAACAAACAATCCCTACGGAGAGTCCAGTGTCTTTGTTTCATCCTTTTCACCAACAACAAGTGTCTATAGTTTGCATTGCGAACTACATCTGATCGGTACTCCGCACGAGAATACAGACAGTTGGATTGGAATCTCAGCTGACCACTGGATTACGACACTTTGATGATTCAGCCACCGTCTTATGTGATACGTCCAGGTGTAGCTTTATACCTGTGTACACAAATAAGCCCCAATCAATCAGGATCCTTGAGGACAGGTACGGCGAAAGCTACGTGAGATTGGTCAACCTCTTATCTACTAATTATTCTCTTTGATTTACCATATTTATACAAACCAGTTCTGCAATACAAATAACGTGCCATTCCGCAGCCTTAATATTCTTGCTACTATGGTTCCCCTAGTTCCAGTTGTGAGATATTTCAACACGTCCTGCTATTTCGGATATCGCGAATGTTACAGGCACGTTACAGGTGAGTTGGACTGCGCTGTAAATGCTTTACTCCGTATATAGCCTACTGCCATTGAATCTCCCATTGTAGACATTCATGCCATCGCTGCAGCACAGGTAAGTAATGAGTCGGGACTTTGAGCCGATTAGTCCTATCAGCTTCAATGTGATCCCCTGTCATGGGTTACAGGTGACGGGATCACATTCAGTGGCGAGTCAGCAAGTCTACCTCGTCCGGTTGTACCATCTTTGTAGGATCGAAATATAGTGTGAAAATTCTTCATCATAACAAACCTTCATTCTTTTATTCCTTGTGAATTACCACTTGCATTGAACTGACTGTTATTGTTGAGGAAAAAATACTACTCTTACTTCCGTTGTTTCATATCACAGAAAAATGTACAACAGTTCAGAAAGAGGGTTGCAACCAGTGTGATACCACCAAATGGGGAAGTGTTCGGAGTTGATGCGAATCGAACCCAGGTCGTTATTGTCCAAAGTCCAAGATGAATACAACTCTACCACCAGCGGTCATGATAATCTGACAGAACCATTCATCGAGGCTTGCAGTGTCACTGTCATCATTATTTATTACATGTGCCTTCTAGATCGTTTATACAAACAGTGAATTCTGTGCAAAATTTGACACTCGGGGGATGTCTGATTCACCGTATTGATGATGAACACTTATACTTGTTCCAGTTTCCCACTGATCATTTCCCGTTTTTAATACCACTGAGCTACTTGACCTTATTTTACTCTATACCACTTTCGGTTATTCGCTCTGTTGGTCATGCGCGTTAGCACTGTTTGACTTAGAACACGTTTTTATCTGTCACGTTGAGAAATTTGGTTGATTGTCTAGGTGAAGCGTGCAGAAACTTCGATTGTCAGGATTCACTTTTATCAGATACTTTGCCGTCCATTCTCTTACTTATTTACCCTGATTTATGTCATACATGGTGTTACAATTCTCCATTCGATCATTGGCTGGATAGTGACTGAGGCTCATTGTTATAATTAAGCTTCGTGCGTAAAATTGATCATTGCTCACTAGCACCGTGAACGGATTTCGTATCAATTTGTTCTTGATTAGGATCTGTTTGTCAGGATGCGAGATACTCATAAGCCTCGGTGGTCTCTAATCGGAATAAATAATCATTGGCCGATTAGTTTCAGACAACACAGTACCATAGTGACGATGAGAAACAATGAGGACCACGGTGGACATTTGCGTTGACACTGGTGGATCAAGCGAGGACAGTAACTGAAATCGGTGAGTGCTTGAGCACAGGTTTTGGCTCGTGGCTGTGGACATTGTAGTTTTGGTCGACACAGTGATCCACTTGTTGCTGAATGAGCTTAACGAGCGGGGATTCAAAGGAAGAGACAGACAGCAGCCAGTTTTGAGGGAACTTCTAGAAAAACAATGTTAGGTGGGCAGCCGCCCTTCCGTCACCCATGTTGTTCATTTGCACAACTATGAGAAAAGACTCTGAATTTAGTCCTGCTGATATGATGTTCAGCACATCCCTACAACTACCCACTGATTTTTTAGAACAAATTCGTGACATTATTGACCACGCTTACATTGTTCGTCATTTACAGTTTTACATGAACTCACTCTATTGGCTCCCAACTCCGTCCTCCGTTCGTCCCGCTTGCGTTCCCACAGACATAACTACGTACTCTCATGTTTTTTTTGATTATGATGCTGCTAAACTCCCGTTGCATCCAGCATACTCAGTCCCGTTTCGCGCCATTTCCCATAATGATAAATTCGTTGTCATTGATAAAGCTGATGGGCTGCACCATGTCAGTATTGATCGCTTCAAAGTAGCATACATACATATTTTTGTATAAATGTATGTATATTCTACACCCGTCTGATTTCAGATTGTGTGCCAAACAAAACAAGGTACAATCGGAGAAGAATTGGTAGGTGGCTTGGTTTTATGAATTGTTTGTGGGCGCAATAGTGCCAAGTTGCCCAAGCCAAAGCAGGTGGTTTTCTTAGGGGTCCACAACGGGAGCCCTAAACTATCCAAAGTTTAGCCGCAAGGTAACGGGACAAAATGTGGGGCCCGTAACTCACTGCGGGCCGGTGACTGAATGCTCAGTTCATACTCCTTTCGGATGAAGCCAGGTGTCCAGTGTACCTCCTTATCACAGAAACCGGTAAGTGTAATGTGATACGCCACCTATGGTTGATTTGGAATTAAGGTTCAGCCATCTCCCTCAGACTGACTATTAGCTAGCCAATCCTGGGGAGAGCGTCGAGCATTCACTTTCGTACTCCCATTTTAGTGAGAACACCTCCGTCACGAGAAGGCAGTGAATAGAACTTCGTCAGCAGATGCTGTGTTAGGAGCACTGTCACTGAGGAGCATTTCGAGAGGCGTTAAGGATGAGTAGCCATCTCGGAGCCTGAGCCAATCACTGCCGACCACATTGAAACATTTGAAAGTAGTGCATATTGAATTAGAATTATTGCTTCACTTCCCTCGAAAACACTCATACTTCTGATTTCAGTGATGCTCGGTTTCTAGTTTCAAGTGATCTGAGTATTTTGGAAGAGACTGACACTCGTTATGACTGTAAGATTGTTAAACCCGCTCGTTTTCAACTCCCACAATTTTCCACGAGCATCTATGCTCATCTGGCAGATGGTGTGGGAGGGGAGTACTGTGGAGCGTGTATTGATGTTCACGCTATGCATGGCAGCCTCGATCTGGATGTTTTACCCATTTGAATTTTATCGCAGTCCTTCCATACTATGCACTCTTGTTTGCTTCGTACGCGTATCGATCTGCAGTCAGCTGTTTCTACTGATGCACGCATACGCACGTTCGGTCCTTTCGTGTACTGGTTAGATCGTTCACATTTCAGATACACGCGTTTGCAGTTATATCGCCTCTACCTTTTCCACTACTACGTGCTCCTTGCACCATGGAAATTGTTTGTAATTACAAAACTGGCCAACCATCTATCAGACAAATGTCTTTGGGATCCATAGAATTGTTCATATACAAGTATCAGGTTCCGGAGTTTATGGAAGAGAATCTCATGGCATTTGGCGATGATAATGTACACACTGATAGCTTGAATGATAAATAAAATGAAGAACAATGATTGGGACAAGAGTAGTTAGGTCACTGATTTGTCCGTTCTCATTGTTTAGTTGGATCTTGCCGAAGCTAAATTGTTCTCGTTTGATGGACGACCTATTTTGTATTGGAAATTTCTTAGTCAGCTACAGACACAGCTTCGAATGTTGAAGATAATGGTCAAAGTTTATCACAACTACTCCACTATTGTAAGTGCAAGGCATGTGGGGGCGATTAATGATAATTTCCTTCTGTTGGTTATGAGAGAGTCTGTCGCATATGGAATGACTTGGTTGGCCGTTCACCTGAAGTGGCCTGTTCTTCCTTAGAGGGCTTAATAAGTGAACTGGGAGCAGACCACCTTGATTTAGAGACGTTATATCAATTCGCCGTTCGAATGGGAAGTTTGGAATTGCGTTAGAACAAAATGGCTATACGGTTTCCCTAAACGCGTTTACCGATCCTGAGAAAATTGTGAATAGACTATCATAACCTTCGCCACCTAGGTGGGATGACAGAGTCGACCGTGTACCTCAGACTGATCGAGGACCAAACTTTGGTGCATCGATTGAATTCCTACCCTCTAGGACGAGAATAAAAGAGCACTCTGTGTCATCATGCTCCATGTTTCCCAAATTATAACCACCCCCATAATGGAACCAAGCACGGAGAAACGGATTGTGTTTCCTACATCTCAAAGCAAACCAGCGAGCCAGAGATTGCAAAGCAAACACTGGATGCATTGTCACAGGTTTTATTGATCGACGCCGCTAGCCACTGCATTTGACTGCACAGAGTTTCGATAGCAAACCTAGATAAAGTGGCGAGGGTGATTGTGGAGCAAGTAGACTCTAGACTAACAGTATGTTTGAGATTGCTACTGGCAACACTTCGATCTGAACACAACGAAGTAACCGGATGTGGCCCACACTGAGTTAGTGTGTAGGTAAATGGCAAAACTTTGCCATTTTTTGTATAGTATCTGAAAGCGAATCGTGCAGGAGAAGTATCTTTTGACTGTTACGTGCCGGTAGAATACATGCAAAGATATAGAAATAAAACAGTGTCTACATTGAAAAGTAACTGGGAATTTTGTTTAGTTGAATGTTGCGACTAATCAGATAATCCATAAGGTATGATTGTCTGAGTTATCCGATATGGGCGTCACGAACAGGCACATTCAGGCATACAAAAGTGCGGCTGTCAGTGTTTTTTAAAAGTGACACGAATTAACGGACATAATCATCACCCACTCACCTGAAGCTATCAGCTTAACCACTTAGGTAGATATTCTGAATAGAAACGGATCACGTGTGTTCCCATGAGAGCAATTTCCATGTTTCGGTCGACGGATTACGTGATGTCGGCGACCGAATGACTAGCTTGAAACACTCAGATTCTTTTCAAATGCTCAGATAAGTGTGTGAACAATGAAACACTAAAGGCTCGATATGGAGATGATGTTTTGAATGTGGTAACTTGGAACAGAATACAAAATTGTTGGAAAAATTCCAATGATTCCTAAGACAGTCAAGTTAATGTTGACGTATTCCTTTCGATCTTAGTCAAGCAGAATAAAAGTTAATCGTTCGTTCACTTGAGAACTTAGATTATCATCAACAGTTTTGAATGGAAAAGGGGACTACGTGAATTGACAAATGGTGTGGCGGAGGTTTGTGTAATTGCTTCTGTTATCTATATGCTTCTACATAATGAATATTTTCCAAAAAAGATTTAACTGATCAACCTGCATTACTTCATTTTATCCAGCTGTGTTGGCCTACGCCTATTTGCGTGTTCTTTCAGCCTTTCGTTTATCACATAGTTGATGACTCGATTCGTTTTTCACAAGGATTCTCCATGCAGTATGAACATTCTTCTTCGTGTCGAGGTCAACAAATTTTGGCATTTGGAAAGAGCAGTCAGAACCACAATATTGCACGACTTATGTCCAGTACGATCTGGCTGCATCTCTACACACAGTACATATTGTAACATACTAGGACCAGTGATCTTCCACTGGGAGGGGGGGGGGTTGGTAGGTGCATGTGTTCAATCTACAAAAGCAAAAAAAGAAAGAGAAACCTCATGAGCCGAGGCTTTGTAAGTGTATTAACAGGCACCAACACTTAAAATAGTCGAACAACAATTAAGGTGGCTTACGGTCAGGCCATTACATTGCACCTTCTTGATGAAAGAATACTGTCCACAGTGTTATGTACTCCCCCATCACACTACGAGATCACTCAACTCCCTTGGACCACACATGGTGTAAGCTATTTTACAGGACCACTGCCAAACCACTCAGTACCTCAAAATCGCAAACTCAACAAGGTCTCCCAATCCATTACTACAGGGCAGGGCATTTCAATGGAACCTCTACTGGGCCACATCAAAAACGGCATCACAAATCAAAGAATACAAATACCACCACGGCTCATATCAGATCGATCACCGTGGCCTCCCATACCATTCTGTCCTGGGTTGCAGCATCAATATTGTAACTTGTAATGACGAGCAACCTTCTGCCGGGGGTCGCAGTACCACAGGCAGCAGTTAATGCCACAGTTCATATATGAGCAAGAGCATGACAATAAAATTACAAGTATGTGTCTCACTGTGGTTATTATAATGTCGCATGCGATTCTTTCAGTTTGCACAGCGCTGATTTCCGTCGTTTAGTTGCTATCACTTCCGTCAATCTAAGCATCTTCGTGTTTTCCGTTCTGTAAGTCAACGGAAATGCATTTTTCTTGTCAACTTGGTATTGTGTCATCAACAAGCGTTTGGTTATTGATGGTGATAGTATCCTGCTAGGTCTTTGGTCGTTGGTGTTTGAAGTCATAGAGTCAGTTGCTCTTTGAACCTACTTGGGAATGTTGCAATATCTGAGTACGTAACTGCCTTTCTGTTCAACCGACTCAAGTGGCTCCACACACCCATATTTGAATTGGTGAATCATGTGCAAAGTAGTGTGCACAAATTGACATTGGTAAATCGGCGGAATCCATATCTTTTACATGCAGCCGATGAATTTTGGTTGGTTCGATTAAGAATTTTTCAAATGTAGCAAACAGAATTTTACAACCGAGCTTTCCCGTGTATTCAGTTAGTTTTTACTGATTGGTTGATGAAGAAATTGCGCAGTAGGCAATCAGATTAAGAGCTCCTTTGGGCGGATGTCATAAGTTAACTTTATTCGAGTGGGTAAATTTCATGATTCATGTGCGAAAATTTGGAAGTCCTTGGCATGGATTCGTAGCTCAGCTGGGTGGTTTCAATGTGTGGGTGTGAATTTCGGCGGGGCCAGTAAATTCGAACCAATTGCAAACGGTAAGAGGCTGTTTCGATGGCATATTGAGAATTATCAACAGTGTGTCCACCAAGCTCTAATTCGACCAGTGAACAAGAGTCGTGCAATGTCCTGAAAATATATCAATATTCTACTGAGCATTTCATTTAGATTGCAGATAATTCCTCCTCAGTTGAAGTGTCATCTACATTGTGTAGTAATCCAGTGATCTACTTGAGACAGCTTGTCGCCCGTCAAACACACAGCGATCGACCCCTCTGATTTAGAGAGGAGATGACTTATGAAACATTGTTTTTCCCCGAGGTTCCATAACTGGAAGTTTACGCATATATTTTGTCATATGCTAATTGCACTTCTGCGTCAAACTGAACTTGTTTTGCACTGACGATGAGAACAAAACATCACGTGAGCTAATTCAGTCCACAATTACATGGGAGCAAATGGATGGACGGCAACTGTTACTCAGTCTACCAGATCACGTAACATTTGATTAATATGGTTACGAAATTGTTTCGTAATTACTATTATGATGAGCCAAACGAGTGTAAATGGTGTCAGATAAAGTGGTTATAGTGGTCGGGGATAGTTTGTGGTTGTACAAGAAAGTGTGGAAATGTGGCTATTCCCTTGTTTTGTTTATGGATTGGAGATTTCCACACAAATGTGACGTAAAGCGTAACTGAATCGAGCAACTGCTGTTTGGTTGTCAATCATTCGTTTTAGCGTTTTCCTGTTGAATTACCAAGCTAGTTCGGCCAATTGGAGTCAATTTGATCGTTACAACATATATTTGATGTCTTACAGTAGTCTCAATTCCATTGTTGATTATGTTAGCGTCCTGTCTACTTGTTAGTGTGTGTGTGTGTGTGTGTGTGTGTGTGTGCGGATGTGCGAGAGAGATAGAGAGAGAGAGAGAGAGAGAGAGAGAGAGAGGGAATCACTGTTTTAGCAGCTGCTGCCACACAGAAAATGACGCATAAGACAGAATTTCAATTCCCGTCACTTGTGTTGTCCTCATTGTAATATGAATCGGAGAAATGTTGCAACCTTGTTTATTGATTATTCGAGCAACCGAAACGCATCCGTTATTTATCATGTTTTGAGTAATGTATTGTGTGTTCTTTCGACTTTGGCTAGTGCGTGGATCTGGCTCGCTTTGTGAAACACAAGGGGTAAACCAAATTGATTTTTTCCATTATTAGAACAATGCCAGAAATTATGTTCTGTCTCTCACGTACCAGTCACTACGCAACAGTTGTGTGACCAGCTCTAAGCGATTACAAATAACTTGATTGATAACATTGAGGTTGAGTCACTGGAATTCAAGATTTTCATCCAGTTTAGTTCAGCGGTTGACCACCACCGGTTGTTCTGAAGTGGCGGAGGGGCGGCAATTCGTGCCATCGATGGTGGTCGACAGGTACGAACTTGAGGTTTGAACACTGTCAACTCTTTAGTCAAAACGGAGCAGAAATCGTCCAATGCAATATCAGAAATGATCTTGCTATTTTTACCTTAGTAAAGAATAATATCTTTCATTTTGCGTTGATTTATCACTAGTTTTTACTTCCATCGATCGTGGTACAAAAAGTATTTCTTTCGTATAAACAGTAAAGCATAATTAGTTATAACTTCAGTTAGACCTGAGTGTTCACGATCTTTTGAGGGTACACAGTTCTCATCATGTCGATGCACGGCCGATTTGTCAAATTGGATCACATGAAACGGGTGCTAATCTGTTGGCAAAATGGAAGTGTCTCGGTTAAAATTTTCAATTCGGATAACACCTCACACATTGAGGTAAAATTGCACGAGAGAAGAATAGTAACGCAGAGGAACGACATCTCACCTCAGGCAAGGATGTACAGCCTAATACATCCGTAATTACCTTTGTTGGAAAAACTATGTCTTGATTAGTTCAGAACATGGAATATGTTGTTTGCACGATAAACTGGCCCGACTACGTAGGTTGGATAAATGACTGACTGTCGCACAACACCGTACAATGAAGTTCACACACTTCTCGACCATCTCACTAACCTCCTATGATAGAATGCTTATTCGCCCCTGATTTTCAAGTATGCATCTGACCTAACCTAATTGCATCCGTCTGTTAGATGTCGTCTCTGTGGAGAGTTAACGGAGATGGAAAAATCAAACTGATATTTTCAGAGACGAGTAAATTTTCCATGCCAAATGCGGACTGCTTAGTTCAATATTCATTTGTCAGTTGGCTAGTGGATGGTGACGGAATTTGGATTTTTCGCTCCAATAAGTGAGTATTGGATGAATTTGTTTGCAAAATAATGGTGAAATTTGCACCATGAGTTGCCTTGGAGACAGAAAACTTGCATTGGGCTCTTTTGCTTCTATTTTTGGCGACAAAATGATGGGATATGTATACAATGGTCCTCTAGAGTAACGAAATGAGTGATGAATTGGATGAATGTGAATAACAATGGCCCAAATTGTGAGCAAGTGGGAAAATATGTGATGTGAGTGGCAAGTATTGAAATGCTTCTCTGTTGGTTGGATTGGTGATTTTCTTATGGTCTGAGTCGACTTGGAACTACAAGTGCCGAAGTAGGACATTTTTTCGTTGACTTTACCATGACCATACGGGAAGTTTTGCATTTTTCGCTACCATATTTGACAGTAAAGTTTTAGTCACAATGTGCATCAGCGAATTTGAATTGCCATCCCAATTACATGTCAACGAATTTTTCTTGAGAGTGCATTGTTTTGTGGAAGCCTAAACTCATCAAGAAATCATGAAGCTAAGGTAGTTCATATGACTTACTGTAAGTTGAGCTCACAATCGTTTTTCGGTGTCACCTTTCCATGTCACGACAGTGACGAACAAATCAAAGCAATGATGTTTTACAATGGATCCCTTAAACAACTAGCAGTGACGTTGACTTCGTTTTGCTTAACTAATACCGTCAATATATATATATATATATATATATATATATATATATATATATATATTCACCAGGATTTAATTTGGATGGTATGGAGTGTGAATGGATACTCTTTATTGAAGAGACCACGAATGAATCACAACTGTCATTTCTGAAGCACTTGTAACCCAACGAATGACGAGGCTGCATTTGCAAACCCTCACGTTGAAAGGAAGTAGTATATAGATGTGAAACCGGTCGTGTGCTTGTTATTCGTTGTGTTAGCAGTGATCCAGAAACGAATAACTAACAGAAATCACAGTTGCGATTCATTTGTGAACTCTTCAATGAGAAGTGTCCATTCACACTCCAGAAGATTCAAATTAGATACTAGTGAACATTTAACATCGGAGTACGCAAGTATGAAGATGAGTGGGCACAGGAGTGCCGGTTAAGCATAACTGATGGGTGGCCATGACTTCGAAACCGGTTACGGGCTTCCGGGCCGTCCCCTTTGGTATGAGTAGTATGTTGTTGTGTCTGAATGACAGGACAAAAGTTTCTCCGAAGTTCACGACCGGTTTCGCGGAGGTTGCGTGTCTTCAAGTATGCATACCAGGTACTTCTCTGCCCAATCGTCTTTATACTTGAGCACATGGTTGGTTTACAGGAGTAATGTCATTTGAAGCAAAAGGAGCGTACAGGGACGGACAGTCAGTTTGGAAGAATCTCGGCGTAACTTTTAAAATGGACTCTCCGTCCATGCACACTCCATTTGATTCAAATGAGATTACCTATACATTCTTTTTGCTTCATTTTTATTCATTATACAACAAGATACAACAGTTCAGGAATGGGGTTCGAGGTAAACGAAAGTCTGCTAAGAATGAGCGTAGTATTTTCTCCAGCTAGTATCTTTAAGTCTGACTTGTGTAATACAGTGAAGTTATTTGTTGGTCGGTAGGAGGCCTTGTTTTCGCCGCAGACCGGGAAACCTGATAACCCACCCAGAGTACCACTCAGTTTGGACGACGATGTTCGGTTTTCTCCAATTGACGGTGTTAGCTTAGTCTCGGATCTATCATTCTGGTCAGTTTCACAACTTGATGATCTAACGGTGACTGAATGTTGATTGTAGCTTAATTCACGGGTTTTTTTTATCTCGCTCTAAATTTCTGCTAGCTTTTCCGACAGTGATTTCGTCATCTTGAAATAAAATCAAGCTTAGCGATGGCTAGTTGTAGTTGTTATTTCCGTGTCATGGCATATGCTTGCAAGTTTAAATCTCATATCTACAAAAGGAAGCTACGTTTCTATTTTTCCAAATTATACTTGTCCAACGAAGCAATCATTTCATTTCCGCATTTTCGTACCCATTAGGTCGTAATATCATGGAAATTAAGACGTATGAAAACATCCTGTTACTGGATTGTTTGAGTCTATGACCTTCATGAACATGGCAAATACACACGGCGTACGCCTTTTTGTCTTGTGTGCATGAATTGTGTTATGAGCAGGCAGACAATTATAGTTCCATGAATTCCTGCCTCCTAGTTCGAAATCAAACTGACTTGATTAGTTAAAGGTTGATCCTTTGTGTATAATTCGTTCTTCTGGCCATTACTGGAAAGTCTTTTGTTTCAACTCTTCTAGTGATGCCTTCTTCTCGCATGAGAATAAACCAGCTTCGGAGAGGTCTCAGGTAGTTTTTGTAACTATTCGCACTGTAGGACAAGCTAATCATGTGCTGGGAGTCTGATTATTGGGGCAGTGAGAATTATTTGAAGCCGTTGTCGACCTTTAAGGCACAGAGCTTTTGTTCTATGTTGTACTATTATTTCGTAAACAATGCAAACTACCCCATTGTGAAAATGTTTTTTTTTTATTTTGAGCTTGGCCCGATCGATTTTCGAAGGAAGTTTGAATCAATGTTATCCCAAAAGGTTTCAGGTACTGAAGGAACGGGCAACTATTTACTGGTTTGTTGTGTTTGGACCGGAGTGCAAAAATTCACTCGGGTATAAACCACGATGACGAATAGCCTATGTTCATTCACTGGACTGGATGACCTGAAGGTAACAATAGTAATGACTCAGTGCGAAAGTACACAACACGTTTCCGTTGTTTTGTGTCCACTGGGGGTCGTCATTTTAACATCATAGCTGCGGTTGATTTTCATCTAGCACAAGTGTCAGCAAGGTCTCACTTGTACCAAGTTTTAGATGAGGTGGTGAACACTGATCGAAAACGGACAGCGATACCATGATTTGGTGCAAAAGAAAATCAACACAGTAAGAGTTCACACTTGACCTAAATCAAACACGTCAAGCAGATTTAGATGAATCATCGTACTTGATCAGCCCTGATAAAAGTACCAAGTTGCCTGAAGTTCAGATATAGATGGGCATTGTTTACCACATTAGATGATTTTCGTATTAGAGTGGTGTATGATGAGGCGTAATTAATCTCAAATGAATAGTAACACCTTTACTGCTCAAATAGATTCGTCGTCCTTCCTCCACCCCCCACCCCCACTTTAAGTTTAGTGGACTAAGGGCACATCCACAAGCGCTATCACTACTCCAAAGGATTCAGGAAGGTCCCACCGAAAAGTATTCAACTTGGTTAGCCAGACTTAAATCGCCAGTGGTGGTGGTGGTGGTCACAAAGTGCTGGTCGGTGAACAGATAAGATTGGTTTGCGGTATAATCGTTTAATGGAAGACCTCAAACACTAGCTTCTGGTCACATCACAACAGATGCCCAATTGAGACACGATTATCATGATAGGAAGTAGATAGACGGGAGTAGTGCGTATTCCTGTAGTTCAAGTAGGACTTTGACACTTGGAATTTAAGGATTTTTCCAAATAGATCACAAGGTCACTCAGCATGCAGAAATTAAATAGATTTTCCTCGAATCCATTTGGAGTGTATGTTACCTGCTTTCAACAAAGTCGAGAAGATATTTGCTGAGTTATCATTGTGACAAGAACCCGCATACAGGCCAAAATGCTGCCACGACCGGCGTGTGTCTTGATGATTAATTTGGAAGGGAACTTCTAAAGCGGTACGAAAATTTGTTCGTAAACTGAGAGGAGGGTGGGAGCTGCAGATTTGTTACAAACGCACAACACATTCGGATGAGCACACTACGAGTCAAAAATGGAGGTCTTGATGAATCTCTTTACTAACCTAAGGAACTGGTAGTTAAATAGACAACATCAGAATTCAAAGGCCCGGGATTTTTCATTACATAAGATCCAGGCTCCTCGCGCCAATATTACATTCTATGAATCTATTTGTACCCAATCAAAGTAATTCTAGTGACTTACCAAATCTTTTTGAAATAAAGTGACTGATGGTGAATCATAAATATTGCTACTTCAGCCGTGAAAATGAGATAAACAACAAAGGCCTTCTTGTTTTGATTGTTCGAACAAAACTAGTTCGGGCTACTCGATTCGTTTGGAATACCCCCTTGTCGTTCGCTTTCAGGAAAACTTGCAGAACTCGGTAAAATTAAATAATACAATATCATAAGTAAGGTAGTGATAGGTGGTTTGTCTGATGAATTTAGGGAGATCACTTTTCAGCTGGTGAAGATGGCAGGTAGTGATGCCATAATAAAAGTATAGGCGGAGGTCTTTCTGGGCATATAGTTGGAAGCACATATACGGAGTCTTCTGTGAACGGAGGCGGTCTATACGACTCTTTCTCGAGCCTTATTTTTTTAGGATTAGTGGTTTTATTTACAGAAACCAGGCCCTTTTTTCTGCCATCTTGTTCTCATCCTCAATGGGAATTTTCAGTAAGGTAAACATCACTGGGAGATTAAAAACGGTGCAATAAATTCACAAAAACTTCCTATTTGAGAAACTCAGACGTTATCATTGACAGCAATCTCAATAGTCTTGAGAATACTTTTGCCAAATGATAACACTGGTCAAAAGATGAGCAGCTTGATTCAGCTTCTGCTCCCCTGAACTCATGTTTTCATATGATCAATACATGATCAGCTAAGCTAATCATGATTCGTCTTACACTCGGGGACGTATCATACGTGGCACATTTGTCAACGCGACTGAGTTAAAAGATTGATTCATGCATTGCTTTTTTCACCGGAGCTCACAGACACACTCCCGCGTTCGTCTCAGAAACTGCATCACACTTGAAATCACTGTCATGAATTGTGGACACAGAAAAATGAACAAATCGGGTGACTGAAATCGTGCCGTTTATCACTTCAACCCTCCCTCCCCTTGCCGTTCACCAAGCACTCTTCTCCTGTGCTTGAGATTTTGTGTGCGCGCTCCTGGTTGCACTAAGAGCTTTAAGAAACGCAAATTGACATGAATGTGTTCCACCCTGTCACTATACTGTTTTTGCAGTTCATATTCAGATTAGATCAAAGGGTGCACCAATGAAACAATGTTCACTGTCAAGCATCATGTAGCAGTCACACTGTAGTCTGTTACAACAAATTCACTTAGAAAGAATCAATGCTATTGTGACTGACTGGCAAGTATTCTAGACCAACACAAAATACAAGATAGAGAAACACAATAATTTATTCGAAAATTCCTCTAACTAGTGGATTTGATCTGACAAAAGCGATACCAATGGGTACGAGTTATTGGAAAAATTGACATCAGTGGTCAGAGAACGTGAAAAGAATCGATCCCGTCACCAACTTTTTCTCTGCCTCTGAAACTTCGAGGTAAGAAGTCTTGGTTTTGTCGCTGATCAAAGCAACCAAGAAGTGGTGGGCGAGTGGGATACAGACCTCGATGAAGTAAACTAAACTTTGAACAAAATTGTCGTAAATTCTGTAATTTAGAGACAGAAGAACGAACCCGGAAATGTTCGAAAATGTTCCAAAAACCGTGAGTGAAGTTGCAACAGTGATCTAGCTAAATCATTCAGTGCACTGGTTTAGTTTAAACCATGAAAACCATAAAACCCAGTTTATTTTATACGCTACTCGTTTTAATAATCTGAGCCTTCGGAACATCCCATTCGAATTTTGTGAGGCGACAAAATCTAGTGGTGTTAGAACACTAAACTCGCCCGAATACAAAATTCTATGCGGAAAAGTGAGGCGGGAAACAGAATGTCCTTCAAGTTGTCTGGGTGATTATTTCACATCATTGGAGTGACCAAAATATTCCACCCCGAACCCGCGGAAATTACGTATCATTTTTCCCACAAATCTACGGTCATATCAATTTAAAACTACCAACGGTTTCGCTGAGTTATTTGGCCCAAAGTTGCCTCTGCAAACGGGTGAGAGGTTGTGATGGCCAAGACTTTAAGGAACACATTTTCGTTGATGTCTACATTCTCATTGAAGGAATAAAATTGTTTGCAATATCGTCATCGTCATCATCATCAACAACAGCGTCATCATCTCTACTGATATCATTATCACCGTCAATATGAGAAGTACAACAAAAGGGGGAAAATATCGCCTGAGTCCTCAACAGTATCACTGTTGCTAGTAATATCTTCGTGGAGTAAATCATCGAGAAGAACGCATAACTAACCTCCCTGATGCGAACGAAAAGTGAATTTTCGAGGTTTTGCTGATACACGCATGTGGATAGGGATGGACAAAAAATCAAATACTTTCTGGGCAACCATAAGCCATGTGCTGTACGACTAATTTTGCTGACGCGCATTCGGGAGTATTCACTCTCCGTATGAATTATTGGCTTATGACTTGATTTACATTTTTTCGGCATCTGGAACGAACCAGTGGTGAAATAAAAAAAGAGAGGCGCTTTACGATGTGAGTAGTACAGCACTGTATCTGGATGACAGGACAAAATTTTTCCCCGAAGCATACTACCCGTTTTGCAGTTATTGCAGCTCACCAGGAATGCGTACCCGGTACTCTTCTGCCCAATCATCGCTATACCTGAGCAATTCGCATTTGATTTACAGATGTAATCTCATTTGAATCCGGGGAGATTTTGTCCTCTCATACAGATACAACCCCAAACAACTCGTATCGAGAATCTATACTTGGGGCAATCTGCTCTTGTTCTGAAGGTTAGCCGTGTTCACCGATGAATTATCTTCGGAGGAAATGCCGTGTGACTCTCCGTTCATATAAACTCCATTCGATTCGAGTGAAAATACAGCAGTAAAATCATATTACTTCTATAGTTCCTCCAAGTTTTTTTGTTTTTTTGTTTTTCCTTGGCCATAACCTTTGAAATTTCTTCCGCGTTAACTGCCTAGATATGTTTTGCCACTGCGATGACTGACCTGTTAACCAGATGCGATATTGCACACTGTTTTCTGTGTGATGCGTGGCGTGAATTTTGAGCAGCGGACTCTACTCAATTATATCCGTGCAGAAAACCAATTCTGTATAGAACAGCGAAACAAGAAGGCTTTAATTTTTTCGCCAATTCTAGTATTTCATCTAGTTCAGTTCTGGTTTCCGAGAAGAGTGGTGGTCGAACACAAGTAGTTAGCTCGGCCAAGTACGAAACCAATACAGTTTTTTACGGGGGATATATTCCCATTAGAATGAAGGCTTTCTGTATTTTGGTTCAGGAGTGATAAAGGTGAGGAAAACTAAGGCTTCAGGAAGAAAAATTAGCTAGATACACACAAATAGTTTATTTTTGTACCCTTTCGTTTTTCGAGCTACAACATTCCGCGTTTATGCGGTATCAATTCAAAATCCACTACAAATGACAGTCTCTCATGGGCCATCGGGATACGGAAACCTTGTTCGGTTAACGTGGTATAGCCAACAAATACAACAGCATGAACCCGACATTCATGTTTATTTTCCTCTTCCCTTTTGCCTGTAAAATCAAGCTCAAACGAAGCTGGTCTCAAGCTTCGTCAGAAATCTATGATCAGAATCCACTTGTTTTGCATTTATGCACACATGTGATCCGAAAACACTCAAGTTACCAGCACCGTTTGCCAGTATCTTAACTCTGACCTAAGGTTTGAGCTTCATTATTGTTTTTGAGCTATAATACATGACCTACAGCTTGTTCAACCCACCAGGGAATCATTCAACGTGAAGTCGTGATCGATGGTTACTGTGTTCAACCTTGGACCTAAACAGAGAATAAATCCAACCCGTTTAAAGCTCGTAAACCAACACGTGAATAGTTTATTTCTTTACACGAACACCACTCGCAGGTAGGCTGTATTGGAGCGACGTGAAAAGTGGAGACATTGGGGCAGGACATGTGAGCAGAACATCACGTGAGTCCAATCAATTGTTCGTAATCAATTTTACCTACACATTTTCACCGTTCATTCAATTTTTCGTCTAACGGGCTGATGGATTTCCATTGGCTTAGGTTTGTTTTCCTTTAAAAATGACTCATCTCCAGATCTTTAGTCGGTAATTATAATCTACTCTTTCACCCAAATCCGGTGTAATGTTTTCACGACACGGTTTCAGAATGAACCTTGACTCGGTACTGTTTTACATGGCCTTTTCAGAATCAGTCCACCAACAAAGTGAATCGTATTATCCAAAAGCTAAAACGATTGTAAGCATCTAGCAGAATACTTGTTGAATTTGCAGTATTTGTGTCTTGGGATAGTAAGGATTGACCTTTTCAGAACGCGACGTAAGGGCATTATTAAAAGCAATAATAGTAGAAACGAAATGCAGAACCCAGCGACTTGAAATTTCACGGTTCTTAAGAAATTACATCGATGCATCACTGCCAATGCGTACTATAGAACGGTACTTCGTTTGCCTAAAACTTGATAAGGGCAGCAAGATACAATAAAACGGCTAACGGAATCAGACAACAGAAGGCGAAATACCTCCGGGTTCGAGGAATTTTGGAAGTCACACCTCTGTTTATGGATAATGTAGTCTCCAGTAAGTAATTACAGTAGTGTCAGTAAGATCAGACGGTCGGACATTACTCATCTTGTGGATTACTTAATGAACAATATTAAGGTTTGCCATGAGCCTTCATCATAAAAGGACTTCTGACCCTCAACTATTGGTGTTTTAGACTGTCGGGCTTTTTTAACAGCTAGCTGCGCTCACTACCACTTTGAAATCTGCTCTCATTATATTCCGAAGCCTGATTGTGTAACTGTCGCCATCTTTGGCTAAGGTAAACAATATTTTGGCCAGAATTATATCGACAAAATTTGGGAGTAGTTTTACGAGTATAAGTTGTTTAACAGGTGTGCAGGTGCTTTCGTCTTTTGTAGCACGTTTTGAGTTACCTGCACCGTAACCACGAAAACGATCGTTTTTAAAGTAAGTATGTTAATACACAGAATTCAACATATAGACAGAATGTTCAATTGAATCCAGATGATAATGGAATAATACGTTTTTATGACCACAGGTTAACCTGCTTTGGTCAAATGGTTATCATCGTTGACTTTGAGCAATAACGACCTGTACTCGACTCCCGCTCCCGCCGTTCACATTCAAATCTGGCAGCTTTCCACTGACCGTGGCTCCCTTGCTAAATTTTTTTACATTTTTTATGACAGATAAAAGAGAAGGTATATAGAGTGTTTTTTGTATAACATCTCTGGATGAATTCGTTGTACGGGCTGTAGCTGTTATTTAACAACGTCTTAAGTTGCTTTGGTAGATTTGAAATAGTAATGTGTATTCAGTTTTAAGCTGTCGGTTGAGCCACGCGTATCACAATCCCAAAGGTGACAACCACACGATTTTGTTCGAGTAAGGTTCTCTTTATAAATATTCATAAATGTTACAAAAATACAAGACAAACGACTGCAATGACTGCATTCTGCGGATTGGAATCGGCCCAAACGTAAAATTATCCGCAACTGCCTGCTATTGAAGCGAGCAAAACAGATGCTACCCTCTACGTACAAAGACGCAAAGGTCATAAAATATAAAAGCACCACCCAGGTCAACGTCCACATTGCCGTTGAGTCAGAGAGGAAAGTGGCGTAACACTCACAGTTGCAAGACAAAGCAAAGAAAGTGAGGAGAGTGGGTCCACATTTCATTCACGAAGTTTTCGATCAAACTGACCTGCAACTTTCATCATCTCGCATTGGTGACAATCAGTTGGTCGTTTAAAATTCTCATTATCATTACAGCAATGGTTTTTGTTGTTGTTGGGATTACTGTGCAGCATAATATATCGGTGTGTTCGAACGGGAACTTGAACCCATCATGCTAGGTTTTTAGCCCTGCTTGTAAACGTCAGAGGTCAGGTGATTTCTAATTCACTTTACGGATATTTTATGGCGATCAGGTGATACTCACTTTTTTCTGCTAACTGTGCTTCTATATTTTATATCCCAGGTTTTGCGACTCAGAAAAACTTCCAAAGAACCTTTGACTTCAAAACTATCGGTCTGTCTAATTTTTTAGATCCGGAACGGATAAAATTCATTCAAACTACAGAATAGGGAGAAATGTTGAAAAATGTAGGTGGATTCGTTCTGTCTCGGTACGTCATCATATGCCTGTGAATTACTTGAATCACCCCAAGAATAGGAAGATTAGTAGGTTGTTTGAGATCCCCGTTGTCGGCTCACGGTTCAGGACGCACGCGGTACTCCAACTTGGAAGTAGTCATACCTTTTCAATGAAGTAAAAGACTTCTAGGCTTTGGAATAACTAAACAACAATATTATTGTAGCGGCTATTTTGTTTGTTGCCATTAGGGCCGAGCTGATACAGCCAAACTGTCTTGGAAAAATCCAGCTAAGTTTGCTTGTAAAAAACTGGCTACTTTTTGATGAACCAAGGAATCCAACCACAACCAGCGATTTGTGAATCCTCGGTTGTTATCTCCAAATACTTAAATAACATAGTACCAAAGACCGACAATAGTGAACTGGTCTGAATAAATTTAAAACTGTATAATAGCTTTTTTATTGATAATGTTTCAACAAGTGCTTCAAAAGCACTAAGAATAAATTTACCCTGGTGTATTTCGTATTTTGTGCCAGTGGTTACATAAATTGATTGAACGGGTATTAGGCAACTAAAATCAATCTAGACAGAGACCGGAAATCAGGATTCTAAATAATGTGGCATGGGGAAACTTTGTACATCATATGGAGGACTTTGTGGAGGTCAGTTTATGGGTTATTTATACTCAGTAACGTACACGATTTCCCCTTTTGGGTACCGTTGCCTCCGGGAACGGGATTGGCGGAAAAGCCGGATGAGGGAAACGTAACAAAACGTGCCGTTGGGGTTTTTTAAACGGGGTTGCATTCTGTGTTTCTATTCTGTGCGTATAAATTATCCCAAGGGGGATGGCAACCGACGAATTGTGGTGTATGGTACGGTATTGAGCGATTCAATAAACTCACATTTCAGTCAAAATGAGGTAAGGTGATTATTATCACTTTGAAATAAGCCGAAAAAGCTGGTTTAGCCACCCAGGTTCATACGAGGTTCCTCTATGACTTTCATCGCGTTAGCGAGAACATATGCCAAATGAAGTACCGTAGAGTTTCAAAAGATAGTCATGCTGCGAGGATGAGTTTAAATGCGGAAGGAGCGAAGGGCTGTGAAAAGCTTGCAGAGAGGTCATGATAAAGAGGTTGGGTGGAGTTTTCAAGAAACTTCTTCGCAAACTGTTCACTGGCTGTAACGTGATGATCGCAAACTTTGCAGATAAGAGAGCTTATGGGAATCGAAAACACGATGGATAATAGCCCGGCCAAGTTGCAGTGTACTATCATTTTTCTTACGTAGTCGAGGAAGGGTTGTGAGAGAACATTAGAGTAAGACTTGGGGAACACATTGAGGGAAAAAGAAAAAATGACAGCTTATCTCGCACCAAACCGCAGTAGCCAACTGATCGGAAAAGAAAGTCTACTTAGCTTTCTAACACAATCAAGAATATGAGAAGACCACTGTAAATCGGTACTGACTGTTCCGCCTTATTGTTCGACGAATCTGCTCTGGAAACGGGGACAGTATTGATGACCCATGGCTCGTTAAACACTAACGAGAAAGCTCGGAGGTACACTCAGAAGTTTTGAAAGTGTCGAGAGGTAGATCAGAATGAGACTTACAACTGTAAATGCGGTATAAGTTTGTATAACATGAGGTGAAGTCTGGTTTAATGGAGGTGGATTGACAGAGCCCCACTTCATTGGTGTATTTAAAAAGTGGTACAGGATATGCTCTTGTCAAGTCGCTGGTACTTGATGGAAAGATAGGAGGAGAGCAGCGGCAGCTTAATGAACACCGGAGTTGTTCATTATGGGACTTGATAACCTTGTGCCGACTTTTATACGTTGAGTCGATCAGTCTCGCGAGAAAAAAATGTGGGACGGTCAAGTCACTGTGACTTTTGGAGAAGCGGAGAAAGCGGAAACGAATCAAAAGCGGGGGAATAGCCGCGGAAAACACAGCGAGCAGATTTCATGGAACTAATCAAGCTCTTTACGTAAGTCAAGAGTGCACTGACTGGGTTTGTACGCAAACTGATAAGGGTCACTGGGAACAACAAAAATACAGAGCATTCGACTGAAGACGACACTCTGGGTCAAATTTGGGATGGGGAAAAAAAGGAGTGGCTAAATATGAGAAGTAGAATATTTTGGAATAGGTACTGCCGTCGCGAGTTTACAAGAAGTAATTATAACACCAGCAGCAACAGATTAGTGATGAGAAAATTCAAAATTTCGCGTGGTGTAATTACTCCAAATTTGCGAGCGGTGGAGGATAAGCCACCCGGACCCACAGCAGAAGCTAACTAACTTGAAGAATTCTAAGGAAAATGTCTCTATATCCGGGATATCAGAAGGAATACACGGTGGCGGGCTATCCGGGGAAGGAAGAATAACGCTAGAGTTTAGGCTATCGGCGTCCATATTGTAGCTTTTTTACTGATCCCATTGTTCATAAAGAAGCAGGATTCCATGTCCAAGAATTTTGCTATCTGTGGTAAAGAAGAACTGGTGGATAGATGTCTCATTCGGCCATTCTATCTCATGTTTGATCAGAATACAGTGGCAATTCACAGAAGCCTGATTGTGTAGTTTAAATGGTTCCCATCCGTACTCTTGTGTCGGGGCAGTTATCACTAGCTTCGGAGCGGAGGGGGGGGGGATGCAATGTTCGTACAGTACTTCATAGTAAAAAAAGACTTTATCAAGTTATTACGTGACCAGCTAGCGACTGAACACTTTTATTGAAAAACACAGCTAAAGTAAGACCATTCGTAATGACATACCAGGGAAACGGCCATAGGCTTCGTCAGTCATCGGGTCATCTTGATAGGTGTTTATGTGTGAAATTTACAGAAAAGACGTAAGATCCTACCAACCCACAATCAGACTGTTCTGCGGGTCAGATTATAGCTTACTGACCTTTTGGGGCTTCTCAAAAATGAGAATAGAAAATCCGATAATTAGAAAGGCCTACAATACTTGGGAAGTTCAATAATTCATAATACCTTGATTAGTTTCCAGCATTCAAATGTTGGTGGGTTCTCGGAGCTGTATTGTACTTGTTTTAGAAAGGTAAATAAAGCCTTTGTTATTTCTAGAATTCCTGAACAGTGCGAATACAGAAGCTTCCAATGACAACCCAGGAGAGAGAGCATCCTTGACATTTGAAAGCACGTCCAACCTTGGCTGGTAATCTCAACGGATTTTAAATCATTCACTCAAAGCACAAGAATCAGTGGAATCAAAGAATACAAAAAGACGGTTTTAGGAAATCTACTGAGAAGTTACCTGATACCCGGACTGCACATAAAATAACCTCATTAGCATGCGACTTGAAATATTACGCTACGTGACGTTGCACACATTCTTCAACTAGTCTAAGCTAAACTTGGTGCGCTTCAAACTGTTCGATTTTGCGTGCACACACTATTTTTTCACGTGACAGGATATGAGGACTGAAATTTCCCTGTGGTATTGAGAAAGTGGTGTACGCGAGGATATCTTTTGTGAACTCGTTGATTCTTTTTTGTTTATTGAGTTGAGAAATGTAGCCATAACAACTTGATTACACTAGAACTGTAGTAGTGCTTGTGCGTGACAGACCAACTGCCGTTAGTTGTTACAAACAAAACCACTTTTTCAGTCCATTTCAGATGAGAAACGTGCAAACATTGTGGTCAGTGACAATGAACGAAGTGGAAAGTTGAAACATACGTATAAAGCTGGCACTGGAGAAGATAAACGGATTTCTAGGATGAGATATGAAGGTCAGAAAGAGAAGACGAGATTTTAGTCCTGTGTGCTTCCGGGAAAGAAACATTTATTATATCTTGTGGAAAATCGTTGAACATACTTCAGCTACTACAACTTACACAATTGTATTTCGTGTAGGTAGTTCTCGATAGTTGTGAGACTTGACGACTACGTGATCAAAAGAGTAAAATTTACCTAAACTTGTCCTTTCAAGCGAGAATCTAATACTGGGATGGGTATTTTGACGAATTCTATGTTTCCCTTTTGTCGCAGTGTTGGTATTGGATTATATTTACTTTTTAATGGCTATACCTACGTTTCTGTTTAATTTCTCTCAATGGAACTGAGTGGCTAGCAGCATACTCCCAGAATCAAATTTGTTTGTTTCTTGTACGCTTGATCATAATGCTTCGGTGATGTGAAACTGGTCTTCCTCCTACGCGGGTTACGTGGGTGTCCAAATACGTAGGTGAGATTTATAGAAACGTAACACACGTACTTGGCTCCACGGATATTTTGCTATTCAATTTCCGCTCAACACACGGAACTGCTTCATGTTTACGGATCAGTATGTATGAAGTGCAACTAAAAACAAGGTTGAGGGATTCTGTTTTGACAGATTTAAAGGCTGAAACCCATCAAATGACACCATAACAAACTAATTGAAAATAACACAAGTCAAACTTTTTCAAACAGAATTTCAGGATGGTCATTCTACTGTATCTGACCATTTAGCAGAGTTTTTGCGGTGTACCCGTTACTACACGACTTAGAATACGTTCATTCACGAGTTTTATCAGGCCCATCGTGAATTTTACCAGAAGCAGCATCCTAAAATCACACACTTTTGGCGCTGTTCGATGCATGTCTGGGGGAAATGGTACACATGGTCAGCTTAGGTGGAATTTCACCCACGTTCGTTTGATTACTGTGTCCGCTCTGATAGGTGAACCACGAAGCCACGTCAATTTTCTCGATCAGGAAGGAAGTGTGTCGGAACCATTCTTTATAGCTATAGAGGAAACTGACCAAGTAGATGGTTAAAACGGATCGAATTTAAGTCTGAAACTTCACACTAGCTTTATTCAAACCAAGAATACCTGGAAGGTCAAATTATTTATTGATTATTCAAAAACTAAGAACCACAGAGAGGCGGCTATAAACAATCTAGTATCTGAATTGTTCAGACTGATCTTATCGAGACTAGAACTTATAGTGACTAGTAAAACTGGTCTTGTGCATGTGTTCTTGCACATGTGAACACGTGATTATTCATGAAGGCCGAGATGGTCCACAACTGTTACGCCCATGAATGCGTCCAGCACAGTTCGCAAGGAGTTTGGCATAGAACCGAATGCACACAAAAGTGGTTCTGGTAACTGGACAGCGGAAAATGCAAATTACTGTACTGGAGATACATGTGACAGGTGACAATGCCAGTCGTATTTCAGCGGTAATAGAAACGGAGAAACAGAGATGGTTAATCATTTTGTTTTCTACAGCCAGGTATGGTACTTTCTATCCTATGGAAATTGTCTATCAAACGTGAACTTTGCATCATAGGTATACAGAGAGCGATAGTTCAATACTTTTCCAGAAGAGAATACAGTCACAGATTTCGTTTGCCCACTGTACCCTATCTAAGTGAATTCATGGCGTGGTGCGTCACTCCTGTGTGCATAACTGCCAACAATGGCCGTGGAACACATACTCCTGAGTAATGTGTGACACGCTCTACCACTCCATCTTCATCGATTCAGGGCATGTTACGTACAAGCTCAACTTATTCTACTGTGCTCTATCCCAAGAACATTTACTTTATATGTAGTTTCTATTTGCAATCGAGTACGCTTGCACGTCTTCAGAAAACTTCCACCTAACTAGGTCACAGAATTACAGGTGTTCTCGTCTTTATAACATCTAACTTATCCAAAAGACCACTTTCGTATTTGTTTTGCCTTGAAATGAAACATTCTGACAATCGATATAAATCTGATTTCAAAAGAGATTCTGCCTCCGTCTATTCACAACGATCACTGTGAAGGTTCAGCCAGCCGAGGAGATCATTTTATCTGTCCATGTGATATTAACCCGCTGTAGCGTTATCCTGACCACCGTGCACTAGTATCAGATCAAAGTTTCGGCATCTGACTTTCTTAACAAATTCGTCGTTTTTAATCTCCGGTGAAAGTGATTTCCCTTTATGTTCTGCACTCCGCACAACACTGAGATAGCCAACACTTGGAATTGACGGCCACAGACTGTCGAGCTTGGATTGTCCAGCCGCCTTTTAGCGTTCACCGTAGACAAGCCCCAGCTGACCGTGTATGCATCCTAGGAATGCTGTACCATTTTTTGCAGGCAACATCCACCAAGAATTTGAAATTTACGCGTTAGCATTGCGGAGTTACACAATTTTGAACCACTTCTTTCATCCCATGGAACCTCAGTAGAAAAATCCGGCCTCATTATTAAGTAGTTAGGTGGCAGGTTTCCAATGTCGAGTGTTGACTGCTGAGTGCTGACTAAAGGTGTTCAAACTGCGCATTGATCATTTTTTTTCCTTAATCTATAAATAAAACTGTTATTTCTAGTGTTTTCTAACATATTCAAAGACTGATACAGTCCTTTACGTAGCTAATCATAATCATTCCAAAAGTTGTACAACGGTCTCTTCAGCCTCTGTCGAAATACTCATGACTGAGTTTGAAGCGAATTTTAAGCATAACTTCCCTTATTTTTCTATAACTATACCGGATTTGTGTGAAAATGGGCAAAACTGGGTTCCGTTCCTCATTCTAAAAATATATCTGTGATAAATTCATGTCCAACCTCGTGGCGTTCGACAGATTGACTCAGTTGTGTGCCTTTCGCTACCGTTTATTATGGTATCCTGTTCTCCTTATTACGAACCGGGACTGATCCACTAGCTAGAGTCATAGTTCATTTACCCTGAACCAGTTCAAAAGGACAAACTGGATGGGTGTACACGCAAATTCCAAAGACGGAATTCCCCCCCCCCCTCACCTCAAATTCCCATCGTGTTCCTTGTGCATTTGAACTATAGCGTGTGAGATATTCAATAACCACAGTCGAGTACGGCTCGACTTGGTATTGATTTCCAATTGAGCAGTAGCCCATCATGAGACGAGATTAGTGAGGTTTTCACAAGATTGACTTTACTCATTCCTTTAGATAACCATTATTGATGCTGCCCACACACAGACACTGTCGGAAGACTCTACCTGTTCTAACCAAGAGGTTTGAACTGTTCACCTTTCAGCAACAGGATCTGACAATATACTGAAGTGTGGTGACTGGTAAAATTATTTTTATTCACTCCGCGATTTTTTTCCTAGTGCGAATTTCAGATTCCAGATTTCAATTTGGAAGCATTTAAGGTAGTTATTGGGGAGCGAAAATGAATGGCAACTTTCCGGTAGATCTTACATCATGAAAAAGAGTCGGTTTAAAGCAAGTCTGAAAATCAGAAATAGAAACATCGCAGATTGCCAAAAGAGTTCCTTTATATGCCAAGTCCAGCGTGATTTGTTTCGCCATGCAAAATCAAGAGGTTCGAGCCGAGTACATTACTGTCCACAAGAAATTTTGGAGCAAAGTATGAAAAGCTAAAAGGGTATCTTTTATCGTAGTTTAGGAACTGATAATCTAGTGGATTCTAAGATTGCCTTGTTTGTGTCCGCGCTTTAGTGTTCACTTCCCATTGATCACCATTTTATTCACCAAATCTTCATTTTGCGCTCATTCCATCAACCGTAACTAAATTTTACAGTGTTTCGAATTGACGCTAAGTTAGCGTAATTCAACGACAACATTCTTCCTGTGATTTCGAGTAAATCCGTTTAATGAGAAGATCCTGATTAGTGTCACTTTCACTGGGTAGTACTGATCGAACTCGAATCTTGAATAAACTAACGGTATAAAAACTGGGTCAAGTTCCTTCCTTTCTTTATCCTGCATTGCGGACAGAGTGCTGAATCGATCCATTTGTATGATCATAGCTCAACTCTTCTCATAAGTGTGTTTGTGGGTGTGGGTGTGTGCATAAGGTGTGCATGAATATTCCATCCCATCTGGAGCGTCATGTGAAATGCCTAAATTCAGGACACTATTAAATCTTTCGGTCGTTCTGATAAGGTCTATTTAGTTTATAATATGATTCATCATGCAGCTTGAACGCTCAACTCACCATTGAAAACCATGGAAGCACTGTACAGCTGTTTCATCCTTGTTGGGAATCATCAGCAGTGCACATCCACCGAGTGAACAGTCTTAAGCACGAGACCTAGAAGGGTAGCTGGGCGAGCGCCGAATAAAATTTTTACGACCTCTATTACCCTTCAATAAAAGTCTATCAGATTAAAACAGATGATACCCATTGAGGCCCCGAACCAGTTTTGTAAAAATATGTTTTTTTAACCGAAGTTTGTTGATTTTGAATTTGAAGTGCATAAGCTTGTGCAAATGAAATAGCTTTTATCATGTTGATTATTTTGTACCAAACAGAACAAGAAAGTTCCAGGGAAGAAAGGAACAGAGCTCCGGTATGGACGCCAAGTGGATTGTGTCTGTGATAATCAAAATGTGTTCAAAAGAACGAACAACACGCGGTGTTAAACTCAGTGGACGAGAAGACAGAACGATGGAGGAGACAAAGAATAAAGCTATCGGTCAAAGATGGATTGGGAATTCGAAACTTTAAAAGATAAAGCAGACGGCCTCAAAATAAGTTCGATCAAGAAGAGGAACCCCGGAGTAGGAGGTTATAACTCGTTCATGACTGCTGTTCACAATGGTGGGGGGAAATTCAAATCAAGCACTACAGCAAACTAGGAGACACAATAAGAAGGACTAACTTCGTCCGAAAAACTAGAAATAGTCCAAAAAGACAAATCCCTGAAGAGATTGGAATTCGTCCAATGTCATCAGCAGAGCCAAATATTTGATCAGTCAAGTACCATCACAAGCCACCTGAGTGATATTTCTCGGATGGAACGAATTATAATATGGGTTACAACAAGGTTTCCTTGGTCGTAGTCAGTAGTCGGGATTGGAGAGTAGGGGGTAGGGAGAAAAGCACGGATTAATCTTGAAGTCAGAAACATGAATTGGATCAAGTGTTGACGAGGAAAATGGATCAGAGTAAGAGGGCATGTGATTGTATGAAAGTTTGTGCAGCACTCTCATTCACCGGGGGAGATCTGGAGATGAAGCCCCGTCAACTGAAATGGAAAACTCCTCGACCACAACCCGATTTATGTGTGAGACCCGAGTATAGTCTTCTGTATGAAATGATTCGTGGCGTATGAACAACTCTCAAATCACCGTTGGAAACCGTGGAAGCCCTATAAAGTTGTTCCGCGCTACTGACTAGGAGTTATACGTAGCGCATACTCCACCTTGCCCTCAAGTCAGGCCCGATCCCGGGTGCAGGTTTATGAGTCACACACACACACACACACACACACACACACACACACACACGTTACCAAGATGCTATTCAAAGTCGGCTTTCAGCAGTTAGTTTCACTTTAAGAACACACCGTAAGGAGCTTTATTGATCTCAGCCCGAAAGGATACTGAGACGTGGCCTTTTTCTCCGCAACCGTCAAGTGCAATTCAAATACACACTTTGTGAGTGTAGTTGATTGATTCAAGTAATGGCAGTCGGACTAATTTGGACTTACCAAGCAAAACAATCTGATAACATGCGTGCGACTTATTGACATAGCTTACTGACTATTTGGTTGACTTGGGCTATAAACAACATGTCGGCTTGGGGTTCTGTATACTCAAGCACTGCGTGTTCGTTTACCCGCGAACATTATCGAATAGATTAAAAGGCTATTTGTGTGCATTCGTGGTTCACAATGGACATGCTAAACAAAACTTTGAAGGAAAAACACGCATAATGCTTGTGTGCAAACACTCTGCAGGGTTCATGTTCTCAGTCGAGATAAGTCAAACAATCAATCCCCCATCTCTCTTTATGTGGGTGTGAGTGAGTTTTCTATGTGCAACAGCATGTACTGAAGTCGGCATGATAGACCAGTAACTCTAAATCGTCAACTTTCGGCTAACTTAAAGAAAATAATACATGTACTGAACTTAGTTTTCGTTGAAAAATATAAGTAACAAAATCATCCGATTAGGAGATTCAGGGGCCAGTCAGTCTGATAAAGTTCCGCTACATCATACCGGCTGACATGAGAAAACTTCCATCCCTCGGTAGCTACTCTGTTTCCATCAGTCTTGTTTAATGAAAGTTCACTAAGTTCACAAGTGAAAAATAACTACTAAATGCAAACTTCATGATGGCTACTGTGCGTATGAATATTATTATGTCAATCTACTGAGCTGATGGACTCTGGTCGTTTTAACTCAAGGGTGTCCTGAATGTCTTCTCCCACTCCATTGATTTGTGTTTACCATGGAAGCTTTGAGTTACACCTATCAATATATTGAATCACTAGTTGAAAGCTGGCGAGCTGTTGAAGCCTATCCAGGAACTTTGACCTAATTATCCAAGGCCCGTTTTTGGTTTGATCGCTTGAACTGCGCATGATTATGATTTTGATCACTTCTGACCGACTGTAACTAATGCTCAGATCCGTACTGTCTGTTCGGACTATTCATGATGGTTTTACGAGGATTCATGTTGAAGGCCAATATCAGATGTTTGAAGCCCTCTAGGTTGAGTGCTAGACGTTCGTTATAACTATAGTCTTCAAGGTTTACCCCTCCCCCCTCCCAAAAAAAATAAAAGGGGCGTCATATGAGACAATCCCATGAAAATCGTGAACTGGTTTGTTGGTGCAGTAACTGGGTTATTTTTATAGAGTTAGGCTGTAATCCACCATATTGTTGTTCGACTCAAGCAGATGTTGGTGCCTGTTCACACTCTCAGTGGGCTTCAGCTCACGGAGTTCCTCTTCTTTTTGTGATTTTGGAAATGGAACATTTGCAGCCCCCGGTTGGAAGACCAGTGGTCCTTGTAATTTACTTTTGTTACAAATAACTCAATATGATGACAGAGAGAACAGATAAACCAATTAGTTTCCAGACAGATTTGGAACAGTCTGCTCTGTTTCTCGAACAGCTCAGACTGGGCCGATAAGCTGTCACGAAGAGGGAAGCTATTACGTGTGAACAACTGCAACTTTTTGAATATAAACCTACAGAAAGCGAAAGTGTAGCTATCCCCGAATGCTTCATCTTTTAGATCTCGAAGCAAGTGGTCAATGAAATTCTTTTAGTCGAATGAGTGGAGAAGATTCAAGATGATTATTAGGTATAAAGAACATTTTGTAAATCGTGGCATCAAGCAGTACCGATACAACTAATACGACAAAACTAAAGAAGAAGCGAGTTGATCGCCTGTGATCGGTTAAGACCGAAGGTGTGACCAATGTGCAGTTAACGAAATCTCCATGCTTTCAGAGTTCAGTAAAAAACATGTTGCTCGATAAGCGTAGCGTAGTCAAACTCAAGCGTCAGGGCAGATCGCAGAAAAAATAAATCCAAAACCACGTCCCTGAACTGTTTGCTTTTTCCAGCGATCGATATCACTAGGCTATTAAAATACGAACCTGATGCGGCATCCGATATAATTATTGAATGATGATAAAAAATTTCATCTAAATTATCACTGCCACTATATTCTCCTGATTGTAGTCATCAACAATAAAATCACCCTCATGGTCATCTCCATAATCATCCTGATTAGCATCTTCGTCACCAAGATTACCATCATCCAGATAAAGTGTATAACAAGGTAAACTCATGTAACTGAATCAGATAAATTCACACGAACTGTACCCAGTTTTGACATGTTAGTCATTCATAGGACAGAAGCTTGGAGGATTAAATACAAACATGTTCCAACCTGTATTTATTGAATTGGTATCGGAGAAGTAAATCTTTTGCAGAAATTCAATTACACTAATGTGTAGCCGAAAGGTCGTTATGTTTAAAAAGTAAGTCTTTGGATATCTCCTCAATCAAGTCTGAAAAACCAATATAACTCATTTTTCAAAACCGTTTAAAGTAATGTAATGTCTCCACTGTGACTTTTTCCCTTTGTTGGCACGCAAGAACAGTAGATTGAACGAGGACTTCTGAGACGTAACAAATGGCCTTACCCTTAAAAAGAGCAAGTATTCCTAGGTGTGTGACTTTGATAGTAGTATGGCTTAAATAAATTACACATGGTAGCGAGTAGCCATTGATTGAGCAGCTGCATTCAAAAGCTGAAGTTTTACGATAAATGTTTGTTCCTCGTACCGTATACCGGAAATCCTTCGGATCATATTACTCAGATACTAACGGTTAACCAGTGACTGATCTGAAGATATTTAACGCTTCAATCGAAAACTACCCTTTTGAAAGTAAGCTGAGCGACCGTCAGTATGAATTCCGTCGTGGTTGATCCATCGGTCATCTGATGGCTCTAGATTTGCACTCCTAGGTAGAAGAGCTTTCTATTCACGAACAAACACAGCCGGTCGTGTTAGACATTATACAAGCTTTTGGATTTGTCTGGCTCCCTGGTTTATCTTCTGAATGGTTACTTTTTGGGTTTTCGCCCGTTTTTCGTTTTGTTGACGTCAAGTTTTTTGGTAACCAGGTTTTCCCCGTTCATAGTGATGTCATGAAAGTTTACTTTCTCTAAGGTTATGTTCGTCCAATTACCCTCTTTCAGCTTTCCACTAATCTTCTCTTATCCGCCACTTCCGACTACTTGCATAGTTTTCCCAAGATGCTACACTGCTCCCTTTCTTACTCCATCCGCTGTCCTACTACCACCAGCATCAATGGCGATCATTGTGCTCATTTTGCATTATTCGATTGTGCTTTTGGAGAAATTACCGTCTGAGATCCCGAAGAACACGATGTAGTCAAAGCGTCTAAAACATCTCTCGTCCTGGTGTATATCAGCTGGCATTCTTTTTTATCTAGCTGAAATTCTGAATCAGTTTCCCTTTGTTCTTCACTGGGTGTTTCGTGAGTCACCTATTTATCCTGGTCTCCAAATGATCGAACTCTGATCAATTCATGTTTGTAGTCTGCTGCACTTTTGACATTACAACAGAGTTGCACAGATGAATTATATGGTAACCTTAGAAGTTCTCACGTGATTGATCACTCGAGGTTTCTGGGTCATATTTGCCATTCCCATAAAGCAGGATACCGAAACATTAGAATAATGAGATAAACAAATCTTCCACTGAGTCAGTGCATTAGAATAAGAAAGAAATCCTTTCAGATCAATAAATCGGCTTTCCCGAAGTGTTCAATTCCATCAATTAGGAATCTCAGTAACATCCGATAACGCATACAATCTTCTGATGTTTACCGAAAATTCGTGGTATGAAAAAGACAGAAAAATATTTTTCCCATCAAAAACTTTAATTTCCAGCCAACAAATAACAACAATCAGAAAACACAGTTATATGATGTCGAGGTTTTGCAAGTCTATGGTCACGTTTCAGCTAAAGTTTCTCCCTAAATCGATGGCAACAGCACAGGTCACTACTGACCCGTTAGGTTTTGATTGTTTATCGTCACTTTCGGGTTATAAAAAAGCCGATATAGTTAGTAAAAAGTATGAAAAGAATAAATGTGTCCGGTAATACGCCATTCCGGCACGTGACTTTGGTAGTATGTGATGTTTGACTGTCACATAAATGCATTCCACACTGTAAGCAAATAACTGAATATATGGAAATACCATGGATCAACCTTCTAACCACAGTTTGCCTAATTCTCTTATTCCATGGGGGTATTTGTACACCACACATGAACATTCTGTGGTGCAACATAAAGCAATGATTTATGTGAAAATATTTCGTGCAAAACCCTGATTCAACCGATTTCAGAATCCACTTCAGTATGCATCACTTTAAGTCGCGGCCTGAGCTGGTTTCCTAAAAACACCTGCATGTTTTTTGTTATGTTTATTGCAACGAAGTTCTAGCAGTCTTTAGGACATGCGTAGAACAGTACAATAAACGTCTAAATTTTGACTATGGTCTACGCCACGGTTTTTTAATAAAACCGTCATTATTGGTAGAAAAACGGTACAAACCTCAACGTTAACCGCTCCGTAGATTAGAGTCCTTCAAAAGCAATCAAGTTCCGAATGTTTCAAATGGCAAAATAAGCAGTGCCTAGTAGACAGAACACGGGTTTTAGACGAACGTATGTTTCACATTTCGGCACACCATTGCGATCCAGTTAACTTGTTGTTCTGTGCAACGCATGGCTTTCCAAATTAGTCATGAAGATATATTAGCAAGAGTTGGTTCCAGAAGTCAGTCCATAACAGCTCTATCCTTCTGACTATAACAGGTTTTACTGAATACAAATAGCCTGCTTATTCCCTGTGAGCACACTAAGAGAACGCAGGTTGGTGAACAAGCTCGTTCTCGGTGAGTCATACCCATGCAATTACATCACAATATATTACGACAAGTGAAATATTGTCGAAACGAATAGAAGGATCGAAACCAGCGAGTGAGTTCCCACCGAACCCTGAAAGTTTGGTGCACAATTTATCTGGCTTCAAGTGAGACAAATCCTTGCTTGAGGTGCTATCCTCGGGCCCCAAATTCTGCTGCCTTAGCAAGCAGAGTAAACTACCGAACTTGGAAGTGGAATTTGAGAATCTTTATTCTCAGTTGTCCAGCTTACTTCCTTCGTCACAGTTGGAACTACAGAATTTCAAATCTACCTCAGCGAATACGTGCTGTCAATATCATGCGGCTAAGGCATCAACAAGTGTGTTGATAAAGACAGAACATATAAAACGTCTGAAAGATTTACAAAAGAAAATTGACATCGAGAATAAACAACGTGGCGAACAAGCTCGTTTTCAGTTATTCGTACTCATACCAATACATAACAATATATATGACTCAAAATAAGAACGGACAATGGCAATCCAAATCTGTCTCTGCATGTGCGTGTGTGCATGTGAAATTGATCACAGTGTGGAATGTTCAAGTGGTTGCACATGTGTTCGGGACCATGACGTGGGCCACGGAAGCTTAAGTGCTTGCACAAATTGTTTCTGAGCGCACAGGGGAGGATTGTAGAGACGAATGCTCACGGCTTCGGCTGTGGCTAAGATGCGACACTTGACAAGTCTTGATTGCTTTCCTCGGACTTTGAAAATGGTGCGAAAAGCGTTTATCACCTCGACTGAGTGGTTTGATTCAACAAGGTGTGAGCACACCGCACTCGTAATTGTCTTAATTGCTCCCGTGTTCAGCCAGGCCGGGTGGTGTTCGCGAACGCGTTCGGATAAGCGCCGAGTCGTGCGACCAATGTACCTAGTTCCACAGGAACAGGTGAAGGAATACACACAAAACGAGGTTGCAGAATTCGGCACTATGTCCTTCAATCGAAAACACACTATCGGTTTGGAAATGAACAGGATTTGCAACTGTGCAGCGTAGAATGTTTTGTTGATAACTCCCGATAATCTTCGTTGAATAATTTCGGCTTCCGTGTCGCCTTCGAACGGTAAACGCGCATATAGTATCTTCTTGGCGGCTCCTATCTCCTTTGATTTTCCTTCATTTTCTTGCATCGTCTTGTCAATAAACCGTTCAGGATAGCCGTTATTTAAGAAAACACTCCGCAGAAAAACGAGTTCATTTATTATTGTGTCTTCGGAGCAGATTTTTCTTGCTCTGTTAACTAAGCAACGTATTAGATTCCTCTTCATTTTGAGGGGCACAAAGCTGTGAAAATGGATGTATTGTCCGTTCCATGTAGCTTTTCTGTGCACTGATAACTGGACGGAAAAATCATTCCGACGGCTTATGCAAACGTCTAAATACGATAGACTATTGTCCTTTTCTTCTTCCAAAGTAAATTGAACATTGGGATGGGCAGCATTAAAATTGTTAAGAAGCATATTTGTGTCCAGATTGGTATCTAGCACACATATGACGTCGTCTACGTATCGTTTGTACAAGGTAAAATCTCGGATTATGGGTTCAAGTTGATTATTTTCAAGTTTTGCCATGAAAATATCGGCAAATAGGGCCCCCAAAGGTGATCCCATTGCAACTCCGTCCTTCTGACGATAGATTTCACCATTGAACTGAAACTGGATATTATGTGTGCAGACATAGAGTAACTGTTTCAGTTCATCCAACGGGATACCCAAATCGATTCCGTTGCTCTGGATGTAATCGCACAGATAGTTGATTGTTTCACTGATCGGGACATTTGTGAACAGTGAAGTAACATCCAGTGATATCATCCGCTTTCCTTCTAGATCTAGGTTCTTCACAGTTTCTACAAAATGGAAGGTGTCTTGTAGACTGTGCCTAGAAATTGCGGCTCTTACTGGTTCCAATAAGCCCGTCAACCACTTTGCTGCTGCGTGATATGGAGAGTTACACATATCCAGAATCGGTCTCAATGGGACGCCTTCTTTGTGTACCTTAGGTAGACCGTACAATCTGGGAATTACCGTTCCTGTCGGTCGTATCCTTTCGAAGGTCATCGCGTCGATTATTCCTTTCTGCTTCAAGGATCTTATTCTCGTTGAAATCGATTTTTCTATCTGAGACGTCTTATCCTTCTCAGATGGGGTCTTCGTGAACTTGGAGCCATCACTCACTATCACCTTCATCTTCTCTATATAATCCGACCTATTGAGAATTACGATACCCGCACCTTTATCTGGTTTTGACAACATTATTTCTCTATTGGCCTGCAATTCTTTGAGGCTCTTCAGGTGTTCCGACGTTAATAATCCTTTTGCCAACGGTCTATTTTCGCGATATTGATAACATGAGTTCACGAACGTGGACTTCAGTTTCTCTAACTCCTGCGACGAGGACGGAACAAGACCTGATAGCTGATCAAACAGGCTCTCAAACTCAACTTCCATATCCAATTGTTTAGTCTTATTGGTTGGACAACAAAACTTTGGCCCTAGGGATAACACCTCAAGTGATGTCTTATTCAGGCTTATGGATGACAAATTATGGACGAATTTCTTCGGATCTGTAGGGAACTCACCAATCGGTTTGCTCGGGTTGATACGTTTTCGAAGTTTAACAAATGTCCGTTCCACTTGTTTGTCAACAATTGATTGAATATAGACAACGAACATTTCCTTTTCTTCTAGAGTCAACTCATCAAGTACTCGAGATGATTTCACAAAATTACGCTCCATTTCCGGCACTCGACTTGACACAGTATCTCTCTCATTGAGCGCTTGACGACGTAAAGCTACTGTAGTGATGTTAATTCGATTCCTCTTCAGAACGGTGTGATATTGTTTGGGATATTCTGAATTGGATATGCACTCATCCAGAAACTGAACACGAGCCCATAATCCGAGATTTTACCTTGTACAAACGATACGTAGACGACGTCATATGTGTGCTAGATACCAATCTGGACACAAATATGCTTCTTAACAATTTTAATGCTGCCCATCCCAATGTTCAATTTACTTTGGAAGAAGAAAAGGACAATAGTCTATCGTATTTAGACGTTTGCATAAGCCGTCGGAATGATTTTTCCGTCCAGTTATCAGTGCACAGAAAAGCTACATGGAACGGACAATACATCCATTTTCACAGCTTTGTGCCCCTCAAAATGAAGAGGAATCTAATACGTTGCTTAGTTAACAGAGCAAGAAAAATCTGCTCCGAAGACACAATAATAAATGAACTCGTTTTTCTGCGGAGTGTTTTCTTAAATAACGGCTATCCTGAACGGTTTATTGACAAGACGATGCAAGAAAATGAAGGAAAATCAAAGGAGATAGGAGCCGCCAAGAAGATACTATATGCGCGTTTACCGTTCGAAGGCGACACGGAAGCCGAAATTATTCAACGAAGATTATCGGGAGTTATCAACAAAACATTCTACGCTGCACAGTTGTAAATCCTGTTCATTTCCAAACCGATAGTGTGTTTTCGATTGAAGGACATAGTGCCGAATTCTGCAACCTCGTTTTGTGTGTATTCCTTCACCTGTTCCTGTGGAACTAGGTACATTGGTCGCACGACTCGGCGCTTATCCGAACGCGTTCGCGAACACCACCCGGCCTGGCTGAACACGGGAGCAATTAAGACAATTACGAGTGCGGTGTGCTCACACCTTGTTGAATCAAACCACTCAGTCGAGGTGATAAACGCTTTTCGCACCATTTTCAAAGTCCGAGGAAAGCAATCAAGACTTGTCAAGTGTCGCATCTTAGCCACAGCCGAAGCCGTGAGCATTCGTCTCTACAATCCTCCCCTGTGCGCTCAGAAACAATTTGTGCAAGCACTTAAGCTTCCGTGGCCCACGTCATGGTCCCGAACACATGTGCAACCACTTGAACATTCCACACTGTGATCAATTTCACATGCACACACGCACATGCAGAGACAGATTTGGATTGCCATTGTCCGTTCTTATTTTGAGTCATATATATTGTTATGTATTGGTATGAGTACGAATAACTGAAAACGAGCTTGTTCGCCACGTTGTTTATTCTCAATATTGACATCATTATGTCGAAACCGGACACTGGTCAGACTATATCACGAAAATTGAAACCATTTTGAATGATGCACGCAAATTCGCGAAAATGACAACAGAGAAGAGCAAAACGCGACAAATAGAGAAACCTCAATCGAACATTTTACGACATCTGAAACAAAATGACATAATAGACTCATCTACTTTCGAACGGATACGGCTTACGGGAACTATCATCCCCAGATTGCACGGATTGTCAAAGGTTCATAAGAATGCAATCCCCTCAGACCTATTCTAGACATGTGCAATTCCGCGTACCACGCAGTGGCCAAATGTTTTACAACTCTACCTGAACCGGTTAGACAGAAAATATCAAAAGGCAGCCTAGAAGATACATACGAATTCATAAGTTGTGTAAAAGACCTAAATGTGAAAGAGCTACAGATGCCATCTTTAGATCTCAGTTCACTCTTTACCAGAGTTCCAATCGGTTAAACCGTCGGTTATTTATGTGGCTATATCGAAAGCAAAGCAGCTGAGATAGGCACTCCCTTAGAAGCTCTGAAACAACTCCTGCGCATACAACATTCAGTTCAAGTTCAGCGGTCAGATTTAGCGTCAGAAGGACAGGGTAGCAAACGGCTCCCCACCAGGATTACTGTTTGCCAACATCTTTATGGCGAAGTTGGAAAATGGCCCACTTGAATCAACGATCCGTAGCTGTAGTTTATACAAACTCTATGTGGATAACACCGCTAGTGTAGTCTATTCCTCAGATCAAATAGGTCAACGGTTAAGTTCGTTTAAGTCCGCTCATGACAGCTTGCCATTCACAGTGGAAACAGAATCAAACAGCACAACAAACTTCTTGGATGTTCGGATGAACTGTTGTGAAGATGGTTCAGTCAGTCCTTCAGTACACAGAAGAGCGACGTAGAATGGCAAATTCATCCACTTCCACAGTTTCGTGCCTCTTGAATAGAAAGGGAACCTAATTAGGTGCCTCGTAAATAGAGTAAGACGAACATGTTCGGAGGACACATTTGAGGAAGAACTCCGAAAGCGGTGAAGGATTTTCACTTAGAATGGCAACCCGGACCACCTAGTTTGCAAGACGATACAGAAAGAGCGGGGTACTCCAAGAGAGTCCACGGTGGAGAAGAAGCCAGAACACACCATGCCATTCAAAAGCGATGAGTTGGCAGAAGCGGCGCATAGAGGATTGTCAGGCGTCATCAGCAAAACATTCTACGCTGCTAGTCTGCGAATATTGTTCCAGTCCATACCGGCAGTGATTTTGCGGTTGAAAGACAAAATACCCGATTCTGTGTATACTCATTCACTTGTTCCTGTGGCACAATGCACGTCAATAGCATCACCAGGCATTTGCCTGAACGTGTCTGCGAACACCATGAGTATGGCATGAGTATGAATCACCGAAAACGAGCTTGTTCGCCAGTCTGAGTTCCCATAATAGATACAAATTGTACGTTCAAAGTGCGCTGAAGAACTAACTCCTTTAGATTAGCAGTCGGGATTCCTAAGTTTTGTGTTCGTGGTTAGTAGTAGAACAAGTAATATTAGCACAGCGTTTATCCGTAGGAGTGTAAACACAAAACTCGGCCGTAGCTGACAAGCAAGCTACAGACAATTAAGTAAGTACAAATTATGAAAGAAATGCCAGTGCGCTAAGTTGCTTTCATGAGGTAGCGTGTCGTATCAAGAAAGATTAATCGGCACATAGCGAACTCAATCAGGCAACGAACAAAGCATGAATAAACATCAACTCGTGTATGCCAGTGCATGACCGGGGGGGGGAGGGGTGATCAACTACCGTGCAACATGCGTGACTGTGCAATCCAGACACAATGTTATAGGTAAAGTTTCTTCATCAATACATGCACAAACAAAGCCTACTGTTTCAATCACAAGGAAACCACATTCAAAGGGAACATTTTCTTGCCTTCCATGTTCCCACCTTCAGTAGCTCCTATAAGATGAAAAGAATTTTGCAGTATGCTTCTTGCTAGTCTCAGTCACACAGGTTCCAAAAGGGTATCTATCTACCGGGCTGTCGCTCAGTATGCCGAATTTGCCAAGGAAACGATAGATCGGAGAGGCAACCGCGTAGTGAAGGTTGGATGAAATCTATGAACTTGTGGCCTCCAAAGAGACTGGGTGATACATAGCTTCGGTTTCTGAGGCACTTCAGCGTATTTGTTATTTCACTTTTGACCTTCTCGGTTTTATTTTCAGTGGTAGCTAACAAGTGAACTTAGAGTGATTACACAACAGGCCCGGTGCACCACTAAAATGGCAGGTCCATTGTCAGGTCGGCTGGGGAGAATTTGAGGGTTTCGGTGTAGATCCCTAACATGCGTCGACAGCAAGCTATCTTCGGATACAAACAACTATTGAGGCAATTATCTGCTGCCTGCGGGGGCTTGAGCTCTGCTCGCAGTGAGAATTAGTCCTAACACTCCAACTCCTCTGGCAAGAAGTCGTCTGTGCCACACATGAGCAGTTCGGTGATGTGAGCCATTTATCACTGGTTGCCTAATACGGTCATCCTCGTGTGTTTCTTGGTTGAATGTGACTCATCCATCCTCCCCACCCTTACCTCATCACACTGACTATGCAAGCTTTTCCCCACTGTTCATGTGGATTCGTTTTACTATAAATATGATTGTAATGGCTTGAGAATGAAACTGCTGAAACATATGTTCGCCGAAAACTCGTATTCATTTTCGGAATCGCTTGAAATTCAGGCGATCAAAGCCACAAAATGTCTGAAGATAGAATGGGTCAAAGGTCACTGGACAAGGTCAATACACGCACCTATCTGTGTCAATGATAGGTCAATCTCCGATGTGTGCTTCAGCGAAAGAACACGTGGGGCACAAAATTTCGGAAGAGAAACACTATTTTGGGGGTCTAACTGAACCTGAGACTGAACTTCGAGTTAATTTGTTTTGTCGATTACCATTACAGTCTCTTCTCTGAAGGACATCCAGCAACGAGCGACTAACATGTATCTTTCGGATCTTAGTAGTATTTCTTATTCTTTGCCCATTGCTTCTAATATTTTTAGTATAAAATTCATTATAGTGTACTGAAAACAGTCGAATCATTTCAGCTTTCATCGGTTTGGAAGCTACTTTTCACTTGGTCTGTCTCTCTCAATCACTAACCTTTGATTTTCACTGAAAAGCGAGTACAAGGGTCCTGAATATTGGTTCCGTTCGTAGCTCAGGTTGACGGTTTTCATAGGCTAGGAATCAAACAGTAGAATAAAAAAAAGTTATCACATACCACACATAGATTTTCATAACTTCAGACTGCGTATTTTCTGACTCGTGACCAGTTCGGTAGTTTTCACCCACGTATTTCTCCGAAGCTTCGTTTGTGTGCATTATTGTTGCAGCACTGCATCCGTCACAAATTGGCAAACAAACTTGTTTTTGTAACTTAATGAACTGGTCATTGCCTCGGAGAATAGGCTGGGAAGACCACACAGGAAACAAGTAATACGAGCTATAATAAGATCTAACTATTGTCTTTCGGAATGTGATTGACTGATAAGTATCCTGTGTACATTCAAATCAAGCATTTCGTCCAGGCACAAGATTATTAGTGTTCTCGTAAATTCCTTGATAAAGCCGAGAGGCGTTATCATTGCGAATTGCATAGGGTTTTAACTGGACTGAAAGCAAGTCTCGATCCTTCTCTCGAAACTGTCTTTTGGTTATATAGACTAAACAGAACTTTGCACTTACACTGACGGCTATATGAAGCGGATAAAAACTCTCACCGCTCCGATCTTATTCCTTCATTGACTGATCCGATCTGAAATCTGCTCTCGAATAGGATTGGATAGGAGGGACACGAAACGACCTAGGTAGCTTGCTCTATAAGATCCGGTGAATTGGCACACACAGAATGTTATCGAATCCGTTGCGATCTTGTCCCTGATCTAAAGAGGGAGAGTAATATTATATTATCAGTGTATGGGCATTATCCAGTCCATATTCAACGTGTCCGAAAATGAAAGTATCCTGGTAGCTTTAGGCCATGGCACAAAGGCCGATAGGAAAATCAGATTTCGCTCAGAATGCACCACAGTAAGATCTAGTAAAAAGGTTGAAATCGTTGCGCGTCTGATATAAAGCGCCTGAGATCCCAATGCCGGTTTTCATCTAGCCTTTTAGGGAGCCTTGAACCGAAAGGCTCAAAAATAGCAACAATTACAAAGTATACTGAAGATCGTAAACGCAATCTGCGGATTCCGACAGTCGTTGACAGGACTCGTGTGAGCCACAACGAGATGGTCTGGCCGTTAGTTGAACTTTTGAGACAGGTACTCCTGAAGTACTTGCTTTCGGGGTACACTTCAGTTCTTTGAATCTATGGAGGATATTAAAGTGGGAGCACAGAAAATGCTGTGGTGTATTTTAGACTGAAAACATCTTGCTTATCTTGAGCTTGTTGAGAAAAAAGGCATCATTTTTAATCCCATACGAAAACGATTGGGAAATAATCATTTGATAAAATATGGTAGTATAATTCCTATTTTACAAAGTCCCTGATCGCCAGAAAGGTGGATCTGTGACCACATTATTATTGAGCAAGAAAGGATTCTCGTAACTGCTCCCGGGGAGGGTATCCTGTTGGCATCTTCATAACAAAACTATAAACAGAGAGGATAAAAACACCTCCAAGCCAGTTTGTCCGTAACTGCCTATTCGGGGAAGATATTTTTTGAAATTGGTGGGAAGTTTGACTTAGTGGAGATTTGATATTTTGTACGCAGGTACTTGATACACCCAACGAACCGGAAGGAAGCTATATGTATGCCTTTTCTCGATGGCATCTATCGAAACGTTATGAAAATGCAATTAGGAAGGAAAAGTATCAGAAAGCTACCTGAAGTGGCCAGCAAACAATTTTTTTAGTTTTCTTGTCAAGGCCTCATCATCAATCTAATCCCTGCCTCACAGAAAGTGAGAAATATTTTCAGTACCCGTATTCAGTCTGGGAGCAAACCTATCCCATTAGATATCCTGATAAAATCACAGAAATAATATTAAATAAATGGACAAACCCAGTGAGAATACTGGAGGCTGAGATCGAAGTGTTCTTCGTCAGAAAACCAATTCTTGAGTGACATCTCGGCTGAAACCAGCCGTAGTCAAGTTTGCAGCCTTGAACGCGGTCAGGTTCAGTGTGTGTTCGAGGCTTTAATCACGTAACCGGTAATGGTCCAGCTGTTTAGAGGGTCTGCTTACTACCTCGGAGATCCGACTTTCGAATCCCCACCACCTCCGGTTAACTTTGCGGTAGACGTAGTTCACTGTAGTCCGGCTTGCTACCATACCTAACCTATTGGGACCTTGTGTGGTTCTCCACTCCAAGTCTCAGAGTATGGTTGTCGGTTATCTTTAGTGTTATCGTGGGCCTTTGTGGCGATGGGGTTTGCCCCTTCCATTGTACTCGTGCGCAAGCACTTAATAAAACTATAAAAATAACCACGGCCGAATACAAATTAAGAAACTAGTTAACTTTGTGTGACCTCAGAGTCTTTTAATTTGGGTGTAACTCTTATACTATTTACAGAAGTCGAAAGCCAAGACAGCTATCTGAATGCATAGAACACGACCCACTACGGCGGGAACGGATCTGTTACAAGCTCTAGTCAACCTTCCCAGCTATCTGTCAGGTCCCATAACATGCGACACGAACAATAAGAACACTAATAACCGCAAAAGTTATGAACACAAGTTTTCTTTAACAGGAGCCACGAGGGCAACAAGGCCTGACTCAAACAATCTAGAATCCCTGACTAGAGCATGCGTGGGAATAGCGGTGAAGTCATTCAGTCGGACATTCATTCAAGTGCAACTTGGCTAAATGGAACTCACCCCCATCCCACGATCACTTTACACAAACCAAGCGAGAAACTTTTACAGTCCTTCACTCTTCTTGTCTTCTTTACATTTGATGGTGAGAATAAAATCACTGAAAAACAAATTGCATTCAGATATGGCTATGGCTACAATAATGGGCTTATTTCGCGAACGGAAGGAAAAATATTTTTCAATTCAATCACGATGAATTTTTGCGGTTAAGTTTATCTTCCCGATCATATCTGTGTCTCTTGCCCATCCGTTCCGCTGTCCTGCACCTTCTGAATGGAATGAAGAAACAGACAATCCGTCTTCTGCACCTTCTGGGAAGTTTCTTCAAGGCCAATTAATGTTATACCATCTTAAAGGGATTATTGTTCATATTCGTTGTTCACACAGATGTCATTCTCTTTGACCTACTCTTAGTCAGTTGTGCCCGCAGAGTACATTTGGACTGGCAGAGGACTGATATCAACTTTGTGTCAAAACTTTGGCAGTGGTGCTATTTTTCAGTCTACTTTCTCGATGTGGATAAGACCTCGAAACAAGATATCGGACGAGTCCTCAAGAGCTCTGATCATTAGCGACACAAAAATTCCGTTTCGTTTGTTAGTACGCACTGATAAACAAGAGTGAGTTATTTCTGACTCCCATCAAGTAGTGTGAGCACTATCCTTCCGGCGGTGGAAATAGTAGCTTTCCTTTACTTTGCAATGTAACCTTTTTGTAGGGTATACTCTCGGGGTATTAAAAAGGAAGAGCAATGAAAGTTCTAAATACCTGGACGAGTAGGTAGTTGTTTTCCTCGGATTTGGAGTACTCTAGTCAGCGTCAAATATTTTCGACCAAGAGAATGAGGCCAACAATGCGACAGGTTTTCCCTATCTAAATGTTGGTTATCATGTATGTTTCTTTCAAAATAAGTATATCAAAAATCTGCTTGATGGCTGTGTACCTATGGCGATGTTTCTCGTGCCAGTATGAAGTATGCGAATTGATTAGCTACCGAAATTATTCCAAAATTAAAACTCTACAGGTTTTTATACCGCCTTCATTGCAATTTCTTCATTTCTCTCACTCATCAGTGGGTCGATGTGCGCTTGGAAGCGATGGGATTGAAGATTCCAGATAGCGATGAATCAGTAATAAACAGTGCATGATTACTGTAAATAAAATAGCTTATTCACATGGAATGGACGAGACCTTTGGACTCCAAAAGAAAGACTAATTCTTGATTGATGTTTTCCAATGTTCCTCCACCTCTTCTCCGTCATACATTCTGAAGAAAGATTGCAAACTTCTTCATCTAAGACTGTCCCCACCAGTCGGGTATCTTCTGAACCAATAACTGAAAGGTATGCTAAATTGTGTGAAATACATCAAACCGCAGTGGGAGAATTCGCACACAAACCCTTTTTGAACTTTGCCCACTATTTACAGAGTGATCTATCTAAATGTCTCTTTGATGCATCTAAACTTTCCATTTTTCGTTCCGTAACCCTTCGCAATAAAATCTACAAAAATCCAGCTAATTCGTATTTGGCCCAAATCCTTACGAACCTGGTTGGACTCCTAAGTGAACTTTTTGGCGATCATTCCCCAGTAATCATGTTCTCATTTCCTTCACTTGATGAGGCGATAATTATATTTTTTGATCGAAATGCGAAAGTCTGTCTGCACAAAAATATGAGTAAATGCAAAAGCACAAACTTAGAACTGTCGAGAGAGCCATTCTGGACAGAATGATATTAAACGCGTAGAACTCGCCGTTTTGACAGCGGATTCTGACTCCTGGTTGTTATAGGGGGAGTATGCCCTACTGATTATTGTTAGCCAGTAAAAGTACAGAGCTTCGATGACTTTTCATTGGTGACCCATAGATTGAGACCATACGATGAATCGTGAAACAGAACCTCCTGCTCACAGTCTGCAGTAAATTGGCTTGATATCCTACACTGTTACGGTAAGAACTCGAGTGACACAGTCAGCTATTAGGTAAGGTACATCCCGTGTGGGACAGTTTGCGCGTGTACTTTTCGGCCTAATGTGTTCTTTACTGTGTAACCACTTCAGGACAACAAAATAATAATACAGGTCACACTCTTCACTAGTAACCAAAATTCTTCTCAAAATTTATGAAACGCCCAAAAAATAAGTACACAACTGGTCCGTAAGATTGAGATAACGTGAAGTTCAGAAAAATACAATATTTATGCGCATGAGAGCTGGAAACTTGAAACTCAGATCTTGTTTTACACTTGATTTACAGTTGCCACTGGACTAACGTGATCGCGGACTTTAAAGCCTAGGGTGGAGGTTCTCTCATGTACTCTGGTGGGTTGTGGTCTGCCTCGATCCTTAATCGGGTTCGTAGTGCGTGGTATTGCCAGTGGGGAGGTCTTCGGACCATCTCTTGCATTCGCGGGAGTGACCAGAAGATCATCAAACTGGAGTTCATACCATAGGGTCCTGGATTCGATTCCTGCCACCAACAGTCTATTTCCAGTGCGGCAACCCTTTCGTAAATATTGTACTTTGTTGTATGATAAGTGAAAAGGTGAAAGATTGTTTATTTGGTTATTATTCTGGTAATAAACAGTCAAATTACTTTTATTTGTGAGGAACTTTGACAGTCCATGGGGCGTAGAGTCCACCAACTTATTGAAGAAACCTTTATTTAGATAAAACAATGTGAATGGTTTCACTTTTTACAAAGGCTTGAAGAGAACTAGGTTCAAGAGCTCCCACCTTTCAGATGTATCATATTTACAGCAACTTTAATATCGGAAAGCTTAGGATATAACTCTTAAAACTTCATGTTTGCAGTACTCACCATTGGGCAATTTGAAAAATTATTGCCAGATGTATGGAAAGCTTTAGGCCAATACAGAAAACTAACCGCTCTTCAGATGTAACGCTGTCTCCTATCTAACATCCATGAGGTTTTTCCCGGTCCTTCAATAGGAAATTTTTTCATACGAAAGTTCTACTATTTTCTCATCCTCTAGTTCCCCTTGATAGCTTTTAATCGAAGATGGTAACTGGATTTTATTGTTGCCTTTATGATCAGACTTAGTAGGGGGTGAAATTAGTTTACTTAGAATGCTTTCATACTGTCTGGGAAGAAGAGGAATTTTCTACGAGAACTGAAGGTTATTCGGGCTTCGGTAATATAGGTATTCCTTACGAGACCGTGATCGACAAGTGTGGACATGCAAATTACCGCTTCTGCACTATCGTTTGAGGTTCGAGCACCATGTGTGTGGCTGTTCACATTTTTATTACTCTTCAGACCGGTGTTGGTCAAACGGTCAATATCGTGGAGTTCGGACAGTGATTTCCCCTTTCGATTCTTGCCACAGGCGGTGAATTTCGGTAGTCTTTTTATGGCCGCGACTCTCTCCTAGAATCGTTGTACACTGTCAATGATTCGAATGTTTGATGACATTTCTGGTATCTGGATGTTGGATCTTGATACAACTTTAGCGTGTACGGCCAAGGATACGAAAGGCATGCCTATGTGGCCGATAACTGCCATCACGGATCGAATTATGCTTCTTTGGTAGTCAGACAGCGAGAGTCGCGAGTCGTAGAAACTTTGTTGAGAACCTGCTTAGTGAAGAGTACTGAGGAAGAAACCGCAGGAGAGAACTCACAAAAACATGTGCAATATTGGCGGACGAACCAGGACCATCTTGGTTCCGAATGATAGAACAAAATGAACACACGAGATGACAATAGAGTTGGTCAGTGCGAGAAGTGGATGCCGTTTCACTATGCCACCTAGTTCTATTTCTTGAAAACCGGATAGTAAGTTCAAATTTCCTTTCCCATTTGGGCTGAATATGGCAATGCAACCTGAAGTACGCCTGTTTTATCGGCTTCGTGCATCAATCTCATACTACTCTACCCAAATAGTGTAGTCGGTAGACTTCGATGGAGATCCATGCCAAGTTGAAAACAACCTTTTGCACAGGTTACATTGCACGTTAGTTTATTCTCGTGTTAAATCGGGTCATCAGACAGTTCAGTTCGAAATAAATTAACGGGAGCACAAAATCACAAGTGATACAACCATCGTCATGTGCAACCAGTTTAGTCAATGTGATTTGCATAATTCTTTCCGTCGGAGAGTCTATTCAGGCACGTGACCGAATGTGAACCATCAATGTTCTCTCGGTGCACGCACAATGCGAAACCGTCCCATCCGCTTCTGGTCGAAACGAACTCTCAGCTCAGTGTTCGCTCGTTCATGTCGTTGTTATGCTCTTGTCACATGGACTGATGCGCCATAAAAGTTACCTAAAATAACACTCAAATAGCACAAGAACAAAACGGTTTCGTGAAGCTATCGCGGCCTTTGTAGACCACAAGACTTACGTCACGAACTTTGAACGTGATCTACAGACAGATAGGTGCATGTGCGCGTTTTCTGTCCAAATATGAACTGTATACTCCGTTGCATAGTACCAAAAATTGATTCGTTTACATCTGATACTTACTCTATTGGAGTGGAACAACTTGTTGTATACAATGTAATTCGACTAACCTTTAGCACACGGAGTGCGCTTATCAAGCAGAATGTCATACGAGCAAATAATAATCACTCCTCAAGAAAGTCGTAGTGTAATTTTTGAAAGAATGCACACGTCAGAATTTCTCTACTCCATTCCGGGATAGGATACTGAATTTCGAAACAGTCCGTTCAAGCCTTCGAACCAGACTGTGCAGAACTGCCCGGGCAGAATAAAAGTTAACTTTGTGAAATCTGGACTCAAGAGTTGGCTTTTACTGTAACTTGTGTAACTTGAAAAGAAAAGCCAGAGTTGCAACATAGCACGATTTATGTCCGGGACGATTTCGCTGCATCTCAACATGGTGCATACTGCAGAACGATACTGTTTATATAAGTTCATGTAAAACCCTTATGTTCGACAAATATAGGGAAAATTACAATAGTCAAGTTACGTCACCATGGTAAAGACACATTAACAAATAGCTGTTTCTGCTGACACAATGTAGGTTTCCATCGATGTATGGCAATCGCTTCAGCAAACCTCAAAAGCCTGGTATTCTTCGCCACGTTAATGACCCGAAACGCAGTGCTTCGGTCAGCTGGATGTTGCGTCATCAGAAGATGACGAGCGACGGCCGACGACGGGATCTCATAGTTTTGAACGTTGTCATTATGCCTTCGATCTAACCTTGATTGCATCACAAAACGTTGTACCCAATTTGGAATGTGTTCAATCACTCGGTTACGTAACTGGCGCTCTGTTCGACCCACCTAGGTTGCTCCGCAACTACACTGAAATTGGTAAATCAGATTCGATTTGGTGTACTTGTACTTGTGTAACTAGTGGTTTTAACAGGCCTGATAAACACAGCTGTAATTTTGCTTCTTCTACGGATTTTGATCAGTCCAGCAATTTGGATCAATGACCACTGGATTTCCAATTACAGATTTGAATCACCTTGTTTTAGCTTTACCTGACTCATCAGTTCGTGCACGTGGCCGTTTACGGTTCAACTGTCAAACTATCTCTACTAAGGCTGTCGGCTCGTCATCAAATTGGTGTAATCATCGAGTTTTCTTCCTTCAGGCGTACTCAAAAGAATTTATTCAATAATAACAGGCTTTGAAGAACATTGTCATTCTAAAGAAGTTTCACTCTTTAGCAAGGAGCAGATTCTACGAGGAATTCTCCGGTATGTACACTTTTTACACATGGAACTGGTTTAATCGTGAAGGCAACCCATGATTTCCCAATTATTGTGGCTTAAGATGATAAATATAAGAAGAAAAAGTGGATAAATCACTGCCTCATTTCATCGGTGATGAGGTTACTTTTTCATTACACGAATGATTCAGAAAAAACACAGCTTAAGCACAAATAAGGAGTTGTGAGTGGAAAATGACTTCACTAAGTGTTCAAAATTATTCTTTCATTACAAGTAGAAGGCCATCGCGATCCTCTGGAAAAGCTTTGGGACTTGGAAGAAAGGATGCCAAGTAAGAATCGTGTAGTGAAAAAAAAATCGGAATAAAACCGCCAAGAATATTTTTCGGCGATAGCTGAACTACAAGTAGGACAACGTGTTAATTGATGCCACCCTGTACACAGTTCGGCTTGCTACATTTTCATGGCCACCAACGAGAATTGAAATCAACCAATCAAGTACTTCCGGGACCATGTAAATAAACCGGTCTTGAGCAGTCGGATCGCATCGCAACTGGCCGGCAGGGTGCTTACCAATGGTGTCACATGTAGGTTTCTACTTTCACGAGTTTATTAGTTTTAAAGCTTAAAATAATACCTAATGTTTATTTCCTTCTTCCCAGCGTTGGAGGTATGCTTTTTTCATCCACTAACTATACCACAGCATGGGGTTTTCCAAACTGACAGGATTTTTAATCAATATCGGCCTAAAATGTGTCCGTCCTGTTCCGCTCTTCGGAGATGGGGTCGAAGGAAGATCAGTGTTGACTATCTGTTTCGTGATACAGGATACTGCATTCGATACATGATTGTGGACAACTCGAACCCAGCAACACAGCTTATTCCTCGACAAGCTTGCTGCATGCTTACGGTTATTCTCAATCGAGTGCTTCCAGATGTGTGCCTGTTTCAGATACATCTGGAGTTACGCACTCTGTCGGACACTAAATTATTCCTCAAATTATTATTGGTTATGATACCATAGAATCAGAACACACCTTCAGAACCAAGCAACCATGCAATTATTATCAATGAGCCATTCTCTGGCCTGTGTAAGCCAAGCTGTAAATGGGTGTGTTGAAAGAGTCAAGGGTCGTTTGGGCTGGACAAAAGAACATGTGCCCGGACTAGTTCGACCTGATGCTCTGCGCAACGGGTTAGTGAGAATCACGTGCTTCGGATCAGAGTCTTTCGGGTGGAGGTAGGGAAACTATTTTTTTAAGCCGCTTGCCTATGCGGTGACCAGTGTACGTAAAGGGATATATTAGTGGGATTTGGGGGCGTTTGATGCTCGCTTTGGGATTCCAAATCTACGTCCACTTCATGCCCTTTGCCTGAGAATAGAACTTCCTATAGTCCCCCCGCCAACTTCACTACCTTTGTCCAACCTGAATAACCCTCGACCCAAGTCAGCACACCTATTTCTAACAAGACTCGTACAGACTAGAAAATGATTCATAGAAAACAACTGTATTAACTTCTACTCTATTTATTTTGTGCACATATTCAGGAACAGAAGAACTGATCAGTGTAGTTTTTTCAAAACATCTGATTGCATCTGCTTCCATGCTCCAAATGGCCGATGGGGGTTAAACAGTTATCGGAGTGGGCTTCAGGTGCTTCCGCCCCGGGTTCGAACCCCCTCCTGACGGTCGCCGGCCACTCCCCAAATGGCAGCCCTTAAATTGGCTGCGACCTCCATCCAGAAATAATCTACTGCTGTTATACAACAAACAGAAAGTAGACGAAATAATTTGTTCTAGTTCTAAAACTTTAAAACTGGCCACTTAACAAATAAAGCCAATATCTATGGTCTGCCATTCAGCTTACTGGACACATTTTTGTACATTCCCTCCAATACAATGAAAGCGGATAGTTATTGAAATGTCTGTAAGGATTCGTTTTCTTTAAATATCAGTCTTTTTGCTTTAGTTTAGGTGAGCCATAACAATTTCAGTACGGTCCTCCGAGAAAAACTTGGCAAGATTGGGAAGAATACGGAAAGGAATGTAAAGCTCAGGTATGAGTGGGTGAAAACTGAGAGAGTGTGTTTGGGTATCTTTGATGTAGGTAGTACTTAAGGATGTATAGGCAGATTTTATCAGGAACCCACACACACACTGCAGCTCACAAGATATGAGTATACAGTAAAAATCTGTCCACCTATTTCTGCTGATACTTGCACATTCTGTAAGTGATTTTTCACAACAATCTAAATATTGCAACAGAATTGTGAATGGGTGTTCCTCTTAGAAGAGTACAATAAGGATTGTCAAAAAGGTATCTTCAACTACGGCTTGGTTCTTACTACCACCAAAGGCCCCAGAGAAAGATTATTTTCATTATTTTACAGTGAATTTGACCTTATCGCGGTTTTAAGCTGCAACTGGGTCCCTACTTTGGTCAGCCTCCTTTATCAGTTGTCATCGTGCAAAGCTTTGTTACAGGCCCCCATTCTTATACTGTGACTTAAGCGTTTGTATCGACCGAAACGTATGAGTCCTGGTCGGAGCGAAGTCTACCCAACGATTGACTGAACGATCCGCCGAATAGGTAACTTCACGCCTTCTGGATAGCTCCTCGGAACCTCAAAGCAAAGTGTAACCCAAGTCGATGGGGAACCCAAATCAAAACAAGACTGCCCCGTAGATTTTACGGTACTATTTATGAGTTAAAATATATGTACATAACAATCATACCTTTGACAGTGAGCTTTAGTTACTGTCCGGCCAAAAGGTAGCAAAATCAGGACAAAAATTTGCACGAAGGGAACAGTTGATCGAAAGGAATGAATAGAAAGTACCTGTTCTGTAGTCCAAACAAGTAGAATAAATTCCCCACGCTTAATCAGGCCCAACAAACGATTTCTTGGGGGTGGAGTTGAAAAAATCAGCACAGACGAACTGAAAGTCTCCGGTCCATCGAGGTGAGCGAGAAAGTGAAACCGAACCGCAATAAAACAAACTTCCTTGAGTCACTAGGACTCATTACCATACTGAATGTCCACAAAGTTAGCGCACGAAGAAAGCTCAACCAAGAAAGAAAAAAGTAAATGCCTCGATCGCAGAAAAGATGACGACCACAAAACAGTATCAGCAAGAGTGAAGTGGGAAAAAGGAAATATTTAAAAGTAATAGATGAGGAACTTTCATTCATTCAAGACGCTACAGTGCTGGTACCTGTTCATACAATTGCTGAGCTTCGGCACATCTGGCTTTCATGCTTTCAATGCCTTGGAAGATCGTGCACTTGCAACCCCCACGGAAGAGAGTCGTATCCAGCAATTCCGACGGGTCACATTGTCTCTGTTTCCGTATCGAACCACCGTCGTTGTCGTTGTCGTTGCAGTCATTTCCCTCGTGTCGTAATAGTACGACGAACTAGAAATAACTTTATAAAAAAGAAAGATTCACTAAAAGGGCTAGCTGATGATTCAATCGAAGCATGGAGCCCACCTTCAGTTACAAATGAGGGCATCCAAAAAACAATTACGAAGACCCATTGGATAATTCAATTTCAGATGGGGATAGCAACCATTCCACCGCAAAGATCGGGTGAAGTATTGTTCTATTTGATGGTAGCCAACAGGTTGGACTTATTACGGAAATAGCACAACTTGGACGAACTTACTGTGGCACAAATGAGCCAAAGTTCCTTCTTTAATAAGTTCAGTGTCTGTAATGATAGTTATTTAATTATTTGTTCCTGCCAGTTTTATTTCACTCTTTTGTCATCTATTTCTAATCCGAATTTGGTGAGCTTTAAAGTCTCAGTCCACTGCTCTTGAATTTATTCTGTTGACAATTGCATACAACTTACTCTCGGAACCTATGTTACGCATGTCCACCGATAGACTTCGTCGACGTGCACCTTTCTTCGAGGCACGTGGTGGTTGGAAGGTAGATCGAGGTGATCAGTCCACGGCACGACAAAAAGATATGAAGACCTTGATCAGTGGACTTCATTAAGTAGAATGTGTGTGACTTCTAGGTTGGAGTCCCCGTGACCTAACCACGATATGGTTGCAGATATTAAATGATATGGCTAGGTGTTGCTATCGTTGGCGTAGTTGTATTCGAACTCTCCCTTTGTCTTCGTGATTTTCACTTATTATTTTGATTTTTTTAATCTTTTTCACTCTACGCTTTTATTTTTTTGCCCTTTACTCAGCTACGCTGGAAGGTAGCAACCGAGACCAGAGCGTAGATGAGGGAGGTTAGTGGTGGGATAAACTAAACTGAACTGAAAGTACAACTCATCAGATATATTCAGAGTTCTTCCGTGAGATATTTTCATTGAAAAAATACTGCAAAACAGTTCAAGTTTCTTCCGTGCTGTCTATACGTACCACATAGTCCCGTAACCAAGATGCTTCAGAATAAGTTGACTCAGTTGGAGCTAAGGAACGACCAACTTTTGATGTCATTCGCTAGTCACCTGTTGGTACATTTGATCAATGCCCTAATAAGTTTCTGGCTCAAGCTTTCCGCAAATGACGCCTGCATTTTGAGAAACACGGAGTCAGGTCACTTTTTTCTTGCCTGACTGACTTTTCGTTTTTCTTTTCTATCCGGAGTTTTGCTGAGAATTGTACGTTGGCGGATCTTAATGAGTCATTCCAGGTTCAACATCAAAACTGGAAAGTTCTGTCACAGATGCACAGCTACCATGATCATAGGTGTTGCACTGCTGTTCTTTTTCTGCTCTGCCCTATTCGTGTTCAGACACGTCTGGAAAGTCGTTTGTCTCTGTTTCCAAACATTCAGTATCACGGAGAGAGCGCTTTTGAAGGCACACACAATATCTTGCGCGGCTGATGGGTCTTTCGATTCAGTAACGTAAGCAAACTTGGTACACGTGTTCGGAAATTCGGTGCACTCAGGATGCGTATGCACTTGCTTGAAGTTGATGTATAGAACAATGGGCGCCCGGAGTTCTGTGACTAATGGACCCATGGTTTTCTTGCGCGCAATGTGTCGTTGTTAAACATGAAAACAACAGATGAATAAATTTAAGCCTGGTTTCCGATTATCTTTGTGGCTCGCTTCTTTTATTTATAAAGCTAAACGACATTTCGTTCACGCCCAAACATGTGTTCAGAAAATGTATAAGCTATATTCGCCCCCACTTAGGGAGGCGAAGAGAATGTGCGCAATATAGGATCCTGTGACTAAATCATTTGAATCACGTGGTAAACAGGTACAGACATAACAGAAACACAACTTGGGAGTGAAGAAAGATAAATCCGTTTCAACTTTGATACAACACAACATCTCATAACTAATCCAACAATTGCTATCACGTAGTTTACCAAAGAAAACAAGCATTTGTTTAGAGTAACCATTATATTACAAACTACTTTCAGTCCGGTAGGTCCTTGAACATTGAAGACGTTCAAAATGTGGACAACGACTGTGATCGACCACGGTGTGGCTCGTCCATTAGCACGCACCTTGAGTGTCTATTTAAGAGATCAACAACGAGGATACTGGAGTGACAACAGTGGGCTCTCTGGCGAAGCTTGAGTACAGAGACGTTCGCGATCGCCATACGTGCGAAAAGTGCTTTCAAACAAGAGACAGACCGATTGACCAGATGGAGCCTGCAAACTCACCATTAGTGATAAATTACCATAGGTTCCAGCGGGGTGGTTCGGCTAATTACATAAATTCAACAGGTAATTTTTGACCGGTACACCAACCTTCACCAAGCAAATATTGTCCAGTAGTAGTAGTAGTACAGAGCAAACCAGAATTCCCGAGGTATTTTTAATCAGGAGTTCGAATAGGAAAATCAGCAGCAAAGGCTTGCACCATTCATCCTGGACCACCCCGCTGCCTTTTTGCACGTGCCTGCTACTGTCAAAGTGACGTGATTGCCTGTACAGCTAGTGGAATAACCATTAAAAACTACGGCAAGACTGAAGTGAATGACAAGTCTTACGATGGGAGGGAATGCGGCCAGAAATGAAATAAATATTTGGGGATCAAGACTAGACCAAACTGAAAAGCCTTCCACCGTGCTTGTACAGTTTGGGCTTATATAAATGAGAAAGTCTTGAGCCTTAACTTGAAACTTGAGATCTAACTCCAGGGCAAATATTTTCAGGACAAAAGGGGAATCAGACAGTTTATTTTGGCCAGCTGACCGTCGTTCTGGTGGATCTTTCTGGATGTGATCTGCATAATAGAAGGAAACCCGTAATAATAGACGGAGGCGAGAGAAATGAAGATTCAGCTAGGATGGAATTAGAGGCGAATCCCCAGGTAAATCATCATGCGGCTTATGATCTACAGCATTTTCTGTAACTTATGAGCCCAAAGCCGTAGTTTGAGAGCCTTACGCCACACTTTAAAATCCTTACGATATAGTTGCACAGCGGTGGAAGGCTTTTAAACCTAGGGGTTCGGCTCTTAAGCTACGGGAAATACTTTCAAATGCATAGGTATTTACAAACAAGGTTTCACAAGATCACAGATTTCTGGACAAGACTTTGGTGAAGAGCCAACATATTTGATTGCCCATTTCAAAAGAGACCAGGCATTCGAGTTTGTGGCTGATAAAACCGTCTTTTGTTTTTGGAGAGAAGAGCGAGTATTTATTTTAGATGTGCTCAAAGTGATTGTGGGATCGAGGAATGGGAGTGTGTTTCGATAACATCTGAGTGTTGAGTTGCTTAAATGTACAGCCCGGTTGCACGTATCATTGAACTATTCAGAGGACCGTAGTAGATTGTCTTTTTGTCAACAAAAGAGCGCCGTGAATATCAGTGTTCTTTTTTTGGTGTTGTATCCCTTAAGCTTGAAAATGAAGTAGAAGTGTCAGACTTAAAAGAACAGTCAATTTCAGGCTAGCTGGCCAAAAAGTCGAGGAAAACTACACCTACTGATGGAATCCCAAGGACAAAAGATGCTTCCGTAGCTTCTCGGAAGAACTGGGAGAGGAAAGACGATATCGAGATGAGCCAAGTGGAGGGAGAAAGGTGTGAACAGAAGAGAAAAGTGGGTGAAAGTCAGAAGAGAATCGGGGGTCCGGGAACGATCGATAACCGTCCCGGGTAGTCATCTGAAGAAAATGCGTGATTCGGCACAAGATTCCAGCTTTGAACTTGTGTCTGTGGAATGCAAGACACAATCCGCATTGTGGTTAAAAAAGTCATTCGAAATGTTCGCTTTGGAATCATGGTCCGAAATAAGCGATTTCTGAAAGATAAAAATTGTGTGATCAATACAATTGAGCGAACCATAAGCGGTGTAGACATTTTCGTTGAAAAAGGGAACTGAATTTTCAGACCCATCAGCTCCAGCTTGTGGCTCAAAAACATCCACTTTAGGACGCAGGAGCAAGCGACAGATTGGAGGGTGCATGCGAAGACACCGACCTTCGTTGGGAAGTAGGAAAGGATAAGATATTTTGGGAGGTGATTATTATCAGTGTACCACTAGCAGAAGGTAGAAGAAAATGATATGTAGAAAGCACATGGTTCCTTCCGCGAATCTACTTGTTGAAATGAGGGCTCGGTTGTTCTGTTTGACTAAAATTCCTTGTGATTTGCAAATTATGTGAGTAGTCGGAACGAAATCGTCAACTTAAACACGGGACCTGGAATATCAACCAAAATAATACACGTAGTCTATGCCTTTTTGCCTGTTCGCCGACTGGTCTGAGGAGGGTCACGATGTGAGCTACTCACTCTAGAAGATCGTTCTAACCTGTGAGGTGGCCTTTGAAGTTGAAATTGTGTCCCTAGCGGGAAGTTCATGAACAGCGGGTGGAATAAGCGGACAGTGCATTTCGTGGTCGACTGATGCTCGTGAATCCGTGTAGCATGTCTGCAAGCAGTCTATAAAATGGGGTGCTTTTTCCAGTCTTTGGAGCCAATCATTTCTAACCTTCCTAACTCGGGCTGTGGGACATCATATCACTTTCGACTCCTTCATTGACTTTCGGGCGTAAAACACGCGAAGATGCTCGTCGATGGAAAACTTTTGTGCGCCATCAAGCCTACGCTTTTGAACGGCTGTTCTTATAGTATGAATGCATGCAGCTAACATCCTGCAGCTAGGCGTTAACAACCGACAGACTTAAAGTCACCCAGGAGCGTGGACGAATGTTAGATAATCAGGTAGATGAACCCTATGCTTGGCTACGTCTGATGTGCGCAAGCAGCCACAGAAGAACGCGGACCCAACTTAGGGAAAAAAAGGAACAGGCAAATCTTCAGTTTGTGATAACAGGGGAAGAGAAATCTGGAGACCACTGTGGTTGAACTAAGGACCTCATTCGCCCAAAAATTTGGAAAACTAGCATTTAACGAAGGGACTGAGGAGTGTGACACGGGAACCAAAAAGGTGGCACGCAGTGTGACTATCGAGGAAAATGAAAGGGCTTACCGGCAATAGGGCCAAGCTTGTTCGTCAAGGACACCATTAGGTAGGAGTGTGTTTTCCGAATTCCCCAAAAAGAACAAACAACGAATTCGACGACTCTGGAATGCAACAGACAAACAAATACCATTTCAAACGCAAAATACACCGTTAGAAAACAGAAAGAGGGCTCAGAAAGATGTATTCTTCCGGTATACAAAGAACAAGTACCGGTAATTATGGCTAAGCCCAGGGTAAGAAAGGTTACTCGCGGAAAATGAAAGTCGATTGACTGCTTAAATTTTAAACAATACTGTGTTATCAAATATCAGATGTCAACAAAAAATGAACAGTATACCTACAAAACCCTGCAAACCGAATCTACCTATCAGCAAATCAACATCGCCAAGTGCTACACACATGGTGGAGGATGAATTCATAATCTTCCTTGACTTTGAGTGACTAACACCCCTAGTTGACCGTTGTATAGTTGATGGTGAATTTACCATGAATTTGCTGTTTGTTACTTCTGAAGACCGTTTAGGAGAAGCCAACCGAACTTCCGTCAAAACAGCCGCTTCAGAGCCCACTTTAATAGAACAAAGTTTCGTTTGAGCTCCATACATCGTCCCGACACTCTTCAGGCTAGCTGATGAACATAAGAGTCGACTTAGACCACGTGTGCTCAGCAATGTAATGAGAATTTACATTAACTCACTAACATGGGAACTGGGTCAGTTCAGCCCACATCGCATCAGCGTCAGTCAAGATCGAACAAAACAACTAGCAAGCATCGGTGGCTCTTTCTCCTTCACCCATTGTGAACGGGAAAACCACCAACGAATGACTGATTACAAACGATAGGCACCTACACAAGCGGATTAAAGTACAGTTACACTCTTCATACGACTCTAGCTCTCGTGACTTCATTTTGACTGGGGGGAAATCGTTTTCAGGTAACGGTCCATCTCAGTAAACAATACGAATAATTTGATTGTTGTTTTTCGACCGCTGTTTAACCATTTCTGTGAACTACAATGACTTTTCAGAAGATGAAGCGATGATTCTATTCTGGCGTGATTGTATTCCAGCATCTGGATTATTGTCAATCACATGATTATCAAGTAACTGGGAATCCGTTCTACGTATTGGCATCAATCTAAATGCTTCATCTGGAATGCATTATGGATGTATGAGCAAATCAAATCAAGTCTGTCTAGATTCTCGAAACCGAGAACTTCATAGGAGACAATGATTTTCACTAAATGTTGAACGGTATCCATTTCGAAGTAAATTTGTGAAATTTGCACTGATATATTTTGTAAATCCTCCTGAAAGGTTACGAAACACACTCACTCTCTGGATAGTGGAAAAACGATTTGCAAAATGGCAGAGGAGGTTGGTCAAAACCAGAAGCCTGGATGGAACATTGCGGGGTAGTATTTGGTGTAAAGCAACTTGAGGGTAACACTAATTACAGTTTTCCAGTTTTTCCCCAGTGGCCTAAAAGCTTGGATTATTCCGAACTCTTATCAACGGAGCACAGAAAATCTGCACCAAATATTAGGTGCAAAATGAAGAACAGTTCGTAAAAAGAAAGCGGCTGGCTAACAGTTATCCGAAAAAGTTCATCGAGCAATATCGAAAGCCAGGAAAAACCACGCTAGAAAGCGAAAACTGTCGTGAGGAAACAAGTTTTTATTGATTATCCATTCAAAGACGATCATTTTGTTTGGCTAAATAAGCCAGCCATAATTCACCTATAAACAAAGGCTCAGTTGTGTCTATTACAGACAGCCAAAAGGTTAAACTTAAAAATCGCCCCTGCTGATCCTAATGTCACACCTGTCTATCAACTCACTGGCAGCTGATTTGACAAATGCATAGGCTGAACTGATCGTTACTTGGTTAAGCCGGTGTCAAAGAAAGTGCCAAAATGGTAGTCGAAACTGATACCGAGACCCGATCAGAATGGCGTCAAGTTTCCGATTTCCCTGATTGCAAAGCTCCTAATTTGATCAGGTCACAAAGTTGACTTGACCCAACCTTTCAAAGCAACATTACGCAACCCCAAACTAGTGCTGTTGGCATTCAGCTAAGTGATGCTTGTCATGATACATTAGCCACGGCTTTTTGTACAAAAACCGTTGACATAAAATGAGTGATTTCCTAGGCTGTAATTGGATGAAGTGGACATAATGCTTATTCAAAATGTGTCACTTCAAAATGAGGGCAAGTCATACCGGTTTCGGTGTGACATTTAGCCTCCATTACCTATGAAAGGAGTTCCCTTTTGCCGGAGCTATTTTTCTGTAACATTAGGAAAGTGGTTGTTGAGATGTTGATAAGTATCTTTCTAATAAATGAAACTCATTATTAACCTCATTTCCCCATATATTCTTAATTCCACCCTCCAAACAATTGCGGAATTGAGTGAAATTTGGTCGGTTCAACATTCATCAAATCTACCTAACCGGAACTCATCAAGGAAACCATTGACTCACGCGTCATCAAAAGTTTTAAACTGGGAATTAGGATTATTCCTGTCTATGCTTGGGTAGGGGATACAACGTAGACGTTGCATTGTGAAGCGCGTGTTTTGAGCACTTCAATGGTGAATTCAGGCACTTATCCGTGAGGAATTAGTTGCGTTAAAAAATGCCAACAGAATCACTACTGTTTGAGTAGTAGAAAGTTGGATGTTTGACGTGATGTTATTCACCATTAAGCGTGAAAGCTCAACTCCTCATTGAGACCCATCTAAGCACGTTACAGCTGTCTCGTCCTTTTATGGAATTATCCGAAGTGCACATCCACCGATCTCTTATGGGATTAGAACCCAGGTTGAAGGATTGTCAGAGTAACAACTAACCAACAGGCCATCCGGGCTGCCCATCAGCGACTTGATGAAATCACGCACTGCATGAAGATGAGTGGGCAGAGGAGTATGGGATACGTATACCTGATGAGCGGCAACAACCGCAAATCCGGTCGTGTACTTCCGGGGCAATTTTGTCCACACTTTTACATACTACATACTATCAACATTATATATATATATATATATATATATATATATATATATATATATATGAGGATTTGAGCTTTCACGTTGTATGACGAATCACAATTTGTTAAAAAATCACTGTTTTGCTTTTTAATTGTCATGATACCATTTGGAATTTTACCAAGAAAATCTCCGTGAGGATTCTATCACGTCTCACGTCTATATCAGTTTTAGATTTTCGGGAGGTATTTCTTACTCCGATGAGAAACCTAACCATTAGGCTGTATGCGGAAAAGGTTTCCTGTCATGCGCAGCCCATGCCTCGAACGTTCTAATATTCTGAGGTCAACTTGTTTCGATACTGGAATATTCGGAAAATACGAAACTGTTAGGTCAGTGCACATGTATTTATATCTCCACCCCACCCCAGACAGATAGATCTTGTGTCAAAGAAATCTTCAATGGATGATCTTCTTTCAAGATTAGGTTATTAACCTCACCACTTTTTAACTGAAGTGCTTTAATGAAGACTCTGTAAACCTGACCTTCTAGCTTCAGTGAAGTTTGACTTTGGGGCCCAGTTCACAGTCAACCAGTGTAGATAACTCACGTGCTGGATATGTACGCATTCACCTCGCCGTCATTCATCTCACTACTGCACGGTAACTTCACGTTATTAACTACCGAAAATCAAAGATCGAAAGTTAATCAGTATGAATCCTGAAGCACAATATAGATACTGGGCGTAAATGCCACCAAAAAAACCATCTAAATTGTTGTAGGCCTGAAAATGAGCACGAATATCTCTCATGTGTACGTCATAGCGTTTACTTCCGATTCTTTTTTTTTAATGAAAGTGAATAATAAAGACCTTAGTGCAAACATTTTCCAGCTCCCCCTAATATAAATTCCGAAGGAAATTTCAAGGTCACGATCAGGAACTGCAAGTACCAATCAGTGTGGCTATTTTGCAGACTCAGCATTCGTTTAGTCTCACACAGACCACTGTATCAACTGCTATCAGTAATAGAAATGCTGAACTTCAACTACTCAGGAAACAGGTCTTTGCCGGTTTATCAAGTTTCCGTTGTGTATCCAAGGCCTATTGTTTGGACCCAAAAGAACCGCTACCATGACAACATTCTCAACACCAGACAAACACGTGACCGAATGAGAAAAAAAGGGAACACTACAGACGGCCAGACGGTACGTGTTCAGTGGAACGACATGAACAACATGGGGCTTAATTTCATTCCTAATATTCAAGCCTTTTTTGTTGGAGAAACTGCAATGGTTACTTTATTGCGCTGATGTTTAAATGAACTACCTGTCTGGGTTCTCTGGGTGGTGTCTATACACGAGTTCATCACATTTTAAAAATTGTTCGATTTTTAGTCTGAGATAGACAAAATGATCTACAGGGACCATCCGTTAGAATGTACCTGATCAAGTAGCCCATTAAGTAAGTAAAATAATTATGATTTCCGAGAAACTGTGTCGAAAATTTTCAACCTACTGATTTTTGCCTATGTTGACAGCTTTCCTGCATAAACATAGTTCAGTTTTGAAGGTAGATCATTGGATTCACGAAATTCGGAACTCTGAGTACTTCACATGCATTCTGTTCCTTGAAATTGGGGACTGCGTATAGGAATCAAACCGGAGATTTTCTTGTTCACGAAGCTATTGTAAAATGACAGTAAGTCATCAGAAAGTCATATAAATAGTGCTTTTTGAAAAGGGTAACCCTAGGCATAAGTGAGTGTAGTTTTCTGTGGCTAAGAGTTACTGACGATCTTCGGAAACACGAGCAGTTTACATCCACCTAGCCCGCACGGGGACTCGAACCTGGGACAGACGATTGTGAGTGGAGTACCTGACCACCAGGCCATCCGGGATGGTTATCTATGTTTTGCGTAACTTCACCACACCGTGATATAGAGCCGTAGGTGTTGATCGCCGTAAGGTCCATGGGTTGTCCTTCTTGAAAAACCAGTAACTGAAGGATGCTACATCACGTAATGATGAAATCATAGAAATTTGTTTTGAGGTGGTACCAAATGGTAAGTACCGACACGAAAACCTTTAAATCAACACTGCCTCCAGTCATGTATAGCAGTGTCCAAGAGGGAATCATAGCTGAAAAACTGACGTCTTGCAACGAGTGTGAAAAGACGTTAGTTTGACTTTTGAGCTTCGGTCAAGGATTTATCTTTCCATTTTTAAGGTAAAGATGAATAGGACAAATGAAATTTCTTCGATAAGCTATCAGCATTCGAAATATTTTCGTCCCCCAGTTAGTCCTGAAACTCTCGAAATAACAGAGGTTTGGTGCCACGAGGTTTGTTTAATAGTGTCATTGCCAAAGGACAAATCATTGATTACGTAATAATCCTTTGGTAACGAGATGGCTAGAAAGTATAATATAACGAACGTTGGTTTTGTACAGCAGCCGTTCCAGTCGAGTTCGAGTGACTGTTTTGCTTCTGAACAACAACTAGAGTCCTTTATTGCAAACATCTGTCCTCTTCTATTCCGTTCTAACAAATAATGACACGTTTGCAATTGAATTTTGGTCTGGTAAAAGATAACTCAAGTAACTGAACAGAATACAGCTGTCAGTAATTAATTTTCTTTCCATTTCCATTGGTTTCCAATTCTTTGGTAATTAGAATGACAGATTCCTAATAATACTGAACTGGCACGAATGCTTGTGGCCTCAGTGAATTTTGCACTTTTGACTGGAGGCCGGTGGTGGTCAAACGATCATCATAACGAACGACAGACCTTGTTTTCCCGGGGTCGAATCTTGTCGCCGTCGGTTTCTCCTCTTTCGGTAACCTTTGATCAGGAGAATCCCCTTCCCTGCTATTTCTGCATGGTTGATATAAAGTGAGTAATCTGCTGTTAGTAATATTATTATTTACGCTATGATAATGAATCCACCCTACCAGCTGAAATACGGGGTCACGCCGGGGACTTAGAACACTTCTTTTCATCTTCTTATTCAAAGTTATGACCAGCGAAACGTTGTTTCTAGTCACTAAACTTGTGCTGGATGTTTCGTTATTGGTTCTTTTTCATGGTAGGAAAGTTGTGAATTCTGAGAAAAAAGAAGAACTGGCCGAAGGAAAAGAAGGATCAATCACTAGGATATCAGAAGCGAGAACCCATAGTCCTCAGTAATTTAGACGTCAGCAAGGATCGATAAAAGGATTTCATGATGATTCCTTCTGTAAATCTCGCTTGATAATGCCTGTAGGTTCAAGTTTCCATAACTTCATTCTCTGCCTTGGAATAACCACACTTCCACTGCAAATGGTCATCTGCTTCAAACAGGCAGAAACCGGATTGCAGTGTGCCAGCTGGAAGTAAGTAGTTTATGGATGAATGTACAGGTATTTTCTGGAAGCAGACGACTGGTTTGTACTTCTGGACAGTATCGAAAAATTGCTCATCTTTGTAAGTTAACTAAGTTGTTATTTTGTTACTGATTATCAGCATTCCTTATCAACCGAATTCTCACCAGTGGTGAGTGTATAACACAGACAGATAGGAAAAGACATATAAGCCGTTACTACGTTAAAGGCAGATTCCCAAAACTGGTTATAACCTTTTGTGGAACAAAGTGCCCATCCACAATGAATCGTGGCCCAATTTCCAGTTCAGGTGAAGCTTTGGTCCATTTTTCAGCGTTCATGGTTTATTGTGGCACACGACAATTGGGTTTTTTCAATTATTCCCAGTCTTGCTACTAAAGTTTTTATCGGCGATAATAGTGCATTCTATTGGCCGTTGACTGATTTGAAGGTCATTGCTACAATGGATGGGAACGGGCTGGGTGGGGATGATGTGAAATGGTGTGGTGTGGTACACCGTTAGAGCAAGATTAGGAAGGCTTGAAAACCGCTGTTCATTCTCCACTGTTGCCGTTCTAATTTGACCTTGCAATGTTTCAAAGCATTCAGGTGGGTTTGTAGTATGTGAGACGAACGCTTTTCCGAAGCGGGTTGTGCGCATCCAACCTGCAATACACTTGAAGGAGAAAACCACCACAAGTCGAGGCTTAGCGAATGCATCAACGAGATCCTACTATACGACTGCCCACAGCACGCCCTTCAGAATTTCTATCTATCTGAAAATTAATAATATGATTCGGTTTTTAATAATTTTGAAACACCAACCAACTGGAAATGATATTTCACAATGTGATCTGCTGTTTTCTTTGTTGTTACTATTTTGCTGTTAGTCACCATCACTTTGGCTAGGTCGTTTCATGTTCAAGATATGATCCGGAAATCACCTGTTTATTTTGCACCGCTTAGTCATTCAGAAGTGTCACCAGAATGAATCGCATCAGTGTGAACGAAAGTATAACACGCTAGTCCAGTTTACACGAACGTCTGTCAACTATCACGGGGAGAACATATTGAAGCTAGTTGTGCGCGCTCGTCCAGTTTGTCTGTTTGGAGTAATAAGCCAACTGACCGGAGCAGACCATCACCATCACAATGGTGACTTCGTGTTGGTACTACGGTGTACCCTGTGGAATGAGTCATGCCACACGTATGCACTCATTTGGATCACAAACTACGACAGTTCGCTAAGGTGCTGCTTCGGCCGCGAAGTAGAGTAAAACACACGCGCTTTCAAAACAATCAAGATGAAAAGCGTGCTCATCTATTCTCTTGTGTACTCAGTCCTTCCAAACCTCCGTAATTTGTGTCTGCTCAGCAACGCGAACACCAAAACACACGAGTAACATGTCGTCTGATCTCTCTCGCTCTCTTAGTTCATGTAAGTGATGGTGTGTGTACGAGAGACCTTGTTCCGTTTGTCTTTACTTGACAGGCGGCTGAACAGTGAGGATGCAAATAATCTACATTTACTCACACCTAATTAGAGCAATGATAGAAAGGGGAGATTTGGGACTCATATCACATTTTCTGCATGGTTTTCACGGTGACATCATTACTGGGCGAGTATTGGAAACGATGAATAATTGCACCCCCTTAATATCATTACGTACTCATCCTATCGAATGTAAATTTGGAATGCATATTTGTTACCAATGTTTGTGAATATTAGTAAACTTATAGTTTCCTTCTAAGGCTTAAAGGTTCATTGTTTTTCCAGAACAACGGGAATTGGTCGTAATTCAGTTTGGTTTTATAGACTGACCCCTGATCAATGATCTGCATTCTGATGTTATCCCGTCAACGATCGATGAGATCTTCGTGACCTAAACGTCAAGCTTATCGTATTTTCCTCGTGGTTAAGGAAGACTCCTTTTTTCAGTTATTCTGTGCTTGCCTCTGGATACCATAATTACCAAGGTTCAGCTTACTATATTGGAGAAAAAGGATAACCCTTCCATTGAGTCTTGGAATAGGAGAAAAAATATGTACAAATAGGAATAGAACAGTGGGATCAAGTTACATAGCTTTCCTGTGTCTAGTACCAACACCATGGCGATCCCAGAAGCCGAATTCGACTCCTAGTTGAGACCAGGTTGCTCTTAGTCAGTATCATCTAACAGGTGTGCAAATTACTTGTATTAGGTTTTGCCTAGTGAGTGAGTGGAGGTGCGTTTGAAATCAACAAATAGGTAAGATGAAAAGACGAAAGTTATCGTTTTCCTTCCTTTGGATAAATAACCTATATTCTGTTTACCGGCTTTTTGTTCCGCATTCGGACGATAATATATGTGTCTAAATGTAAGCCTACAGTCTCTCTACGAGTAAATGAACAGCTCGTGTTTAACACATTGTTTACAAGTTTATCCAATATCCGTCAAAAACCACAAACTTACACAAGTTGTACCCGTGTGAATTGTTAATGAACCTAATGCGAGATTGTTGACACGAAAACATTCAAACGTTTCTGAAGATTCAAGGCACTGACGTATAAAATCATGGGAAATTGTTCATCCTAAGTGTTCAGCCTCGTTCATTTTAGCACAAGCTACAAGTTTAAAATTCGTGATTTGTATTCCGTGTTTGCCTTACTTATTAGCGTGTTTGGACTAGTTTCAACAAGTTAACTCTTGGTAGCCAGTGGCATCTGCTCAGATCCGCTGAGAAGAGCAATACAAAATTTCAACAAATAAATAACTACTCTCTAACTTTCTCCTACTGATTGCAAAGCAGTGTGCAATACTAACAGGAGCGGACTGGATCAAGTCAAAGGCTGTTGAAAGGGGAAATTGACGACTTGCAGGGGCACGATTCGAACCCAAGATTTCTAGGCCTAAAATTCAGGATGATGACCGCCTCGTCATCATCGCAGTGAAGACTAAATTTTCTCCGGCAATTGTTTTTTGTCCCGTACGAGCAATCTTTTTAGGCCCAACCCTGTTGAAATCACCTTTTGTTCTTCAACAGTCTAAAATGAGCAATACAAAATCATAACGTCCTTGTTATATTTCTCTATTCACTAACCAAATCAAGACTGAAGTCGCTTTTCAAAATTACGTGTTTTATTCAGCCTGACCAAGCTTGTCTAAAAGCGTGAGAAAAGCGGCTTATGAAAAAAGCGTAATAGGGCATGAAACCCGTTTGTGAATAGTTCATTGAACTACCCACTGGTTCCTTTGTGGACTCTTCGCAGAGGAGCATTCACACACGCTCCTGGTGCACAAATTAGATCGTTGTGAACGACCGACTACGGAGTGTATAAGTAGCTGAAGGAATGGATGGACAGGGAATTACTGAAGACTCATGCCTGATGGGCGGCAATAACCGCGAAACCGGTAGTGTGCTTCTGTCATACTTTTTCCCATCCATCTAAGACACTACTTTCATCAAAATTTTCAACTCAAAACCGCAGAGTCGTCGTTCTGTCGGTAAGCTGTGACTTAACCACATACAGTTATCGGAGAATCGCCAATTTAGCAGAACCTTCCCCTCACTGTGCTGGTGCACAAACTAGAGTTTTGTGAACGGTTATTATTAGTGTGCTTGCAGTATTCGAGTCCAGCACGCTCACAAAGCCAACTTAAAGTAGGTCGATGTCCAGTGATTCTCAATTAGGGACCGAGCACCATTCTTAAAAGTGTCTATCATAAGTAATGCATTTTCATGTGGTCCATTTTTTTGTACACACACACACACACACAACATGTACAATATATACACAGGGCATCTTGCAAAAATACTTCATCATAACTGTATTAGGGATACGATTAAGTATGGTTCATCGAGAGAAGAAAATCGTCAGTTGTCCATCAAATTCTCATTGAGGATCCTAAGCTATTTTAACCGCGAATTTGACCACTGGGTCAGCATCAGTCAAGATTAGCGACCATTTTGACAATTAGGTCAGTCATGAGCCGGAACTTCCTCAAGTCTCATCGAATACACTACTTGGCAATATAAAACAAATTTGTATGATTTGTCCATGTTGTAACGGAAAAAGGATTATTTGAACATATTGGTAGTGCGTCCCTCTCATAAATAAGTGCTCTTTTGTTTTACTGAATGACAGCTGTAAACAGTAATCAATTACCTCGCCAGAATCAAGCTCTATCAATAGGCAGTTTTTAAGCTATAGCATGGAAATCCTGTCTGGCTGATATAAGATACTGAGAATCATTGGCATTGTACACAGGAAAATTTCTCTGCATCTGTACAAGTGCACACTACGGTTACGGCATCTGTTTATTAAGTCAGAATGAAACGGGCTTTGAAGGTAAAAAACTGGAACCGAACAGACATCAAATTCCTGGAGAAGAAAAAAGAGATGGTGGGCCAAATTTTCAACCGGGCAAGGGTAGATTGATAGTTCATTCACGTTGCTTGCATAGATCAGGCTTGGGATTATGAATGGCTAGTACTTCTATGCAATTGAGTAGTCTAGTGAGTGTACTTGAACAGACGATTTGAAAGACTCCGCTGGGATTGCGGCTATGCTCCCGTTAACTCAAATCTTGTTATCAGTGATCTAAATTTCATTGGTTTTGCTGGTTACTTTATTGTGGTGTAATTGTCTTCCGTCATTTCGTGTAGGCGTACCAGAATATGTTCCAGTGTTGGACAAGGCAACTGTCTTTCTGTCCTACCTAAGCTTACCCTCTTAGGATTGAGTAGGGAAATTATTACATTCAATCGCGAATTTATCACATGGGTCTGAGAAATTATCGCGTGATATTATCCGCGGTTCATTGCGGAGATTTTCAAGCCAGTGGACCTTACCTAATGAATTATCGTGGGCAACACTAAATGCTGCTGGCCGACAACTCTGATACGGTCAGTACTACTTACGGCATAGGTACAGTCAGGCTGCATCAAAGTCAACTCCACATTGTACTTTTACCACGAGTCTCTGTGACCCCGTAAACTTGCAAAGTTGCTAGCGTCCTTGGTATGAACTTTGGCATAAACGGAAATGCACCCAATACCTTTCGGTTTTATGTTAAGATTTCTCCACCGCAGAATGTGGTTATCCCCCTAAACTCCCCCACCAAAGTTGGAAAACAAAAGGACAAGAAATATGAATGGGATCACTATTTGGCTGCCCTGAGTATGGCGGTTGTATCATTCTCCATCCGGGATAAATTCGACAGCTTCCCATGTGCCCTCCGGCAAGAGCAGATAATGAAAATGTGAATATCTCTTGAAACTTTCACAGTCGTCACTTTGGGGAAGGACACGTCGCTTCTTCAGGTCACAGCTCGGATCACGACAATAAAAAATGTCCCAGCTGAAGATAGCTCTGCATTTTATATGACTTTATATATATATATATATATATATATATATATATATATATATATATATATATATATATATATATATATATATATATATATATATATATATGGCTTATCGCCAATAAAGCGTATCGGCTGAATGCTTCTTTTCATAGTTCTAACTCCACCAGTTGATGTGATTGTTAAAACCCCTACAATATTATTTTTGGTCAGTTGCAAAGGAACCGACATTTTGTCACATATTAGTGTATGGATGATCAAAAACCATATTTCTCCAAAAATATTCCACCGCTCTCGACTGACTTCATACCCGAACAAATGGATATCGGAGTCTTTTATACAATCTTATCAAGTGTACTGAATAGGAAATAAGGATGAACTTCTTTACATGAAATGGGACAAATATTTTCAGATTTCAGTGTGAGTTTCCATAGGTTGTGTTTAATTAGATATGTTATTTTCTGTTTTGTTTACGGGAAGCGTAGAGGCTACTTCTATAAGAATATGAACTCAAGCACATTGTATATATTTTTCCCCATATACACATACAATGAACACTTTGCGTGAGAAATCGCTGGGAATTCATATTGGTTGGGAAGTTAGAAATCTAGCAGAATTACCATTTTTCTTCCAACATGGTGGAAAGCCAATAATGCGAAGATTACAGACAGAAACGGATGAAACCATGTCTACAAATCGAACGCTAATGTTATTCAGAGACCAGTATCACAACTCCGTCTACCAGATAATCGAATACAGTCACTAGCCATGCGGCGTCTAACGTAAGACACCGTCATTTCCATTGACAGTGTTAGGATAGATAGACTGTCTCGCACAGATCACATGACCCTACTGATACTCCGGATCGACTTCCGTCCGTGAGCGCGTCAGAAAGCACGACTGGGGTCTGTGCCGCTTTTACAAGGAAACAGCTTGAGAAAATAGGTGGTCACAACGACCAATAAGTGAACTGGGAGGCTGGTGGCTCGCTGCCCAATGAGATGCGACTACCAACTACGGCTTGTGATTCGCAGATTAAACTCGATTTTTTCTAAATCTGTGATAAATTTGTTAATCGATGTAATAGTTTCTCTACTCAATTCTAAAATGGTGCGGAAGGCTCAATAGCCACAATGAAATCGGCAAAATTATTTGTATTCGGTGGAGAGGTGATGGTTCATTCGCCAGTGTTGTAGGTATCCGTCTGGTTCTGAAAACAATTATTGTTTCGGCCGGGTATTAGGTACATGTGGAGACAGAATTCAAACGTTGTTAATTAACAGACTAAAGTTATCACCTTCGATGAGCACCTCTGATGATTTCTGTCCATTTTCCTTGAGCCTGAAGTGTCTACTAATAGATGCGTCGTTTGATGTATCCTCTGTGCTAATTTCACTCGTTTCATGAAATGACATTCAGAATAGGCTGGTTTTGCTTCAATCAAGAGATACATCACAGATCATGTCTTCTGACCAATTCTTCCGTTATGTTTATAAATTTGATTTGATCGCTTTCTTCTTTGCAATAGTTTAGGGGAATATTCCGGTGATCTCATTAAACGGGTGAAATAGGTACTCTTCGTAACCCTTAGTTTTACCGAAAATGAATATATCGTGAAAGTATCGAGGATATTTTCTGTCAGCTGCTGTTACCGTTCGAAAATGAAAATCGGTTTCAATGAACTACCCAAAGCGACATCCCCTACTTCTGGGTGATCTTGGCCCAGATCATTAAACCGAACTGCAAAAGTACGGAGTAGCAATTGTATTGATGATTCGACGCAAGGTAATCCGATTCGTAGGTTGTTTTACTCGATTATTCAACAAATGATATGGACCGTCTCACACAATGGAAAACCGGTGACTTTCGTAGTATACAGTTTATAGATCTTTGTGTTTTTATTCTTCGGAAGTCCCAAAAACTTGAAAGCTGTCTCTTACGTTAGATTCACAGTTTAATTATCTGACTGGTTCAAGTAACTCGGCCAACCATCTTACTAATTTATGCTGTGACGAGTTGACAATTGAGAGTATGAATCAATATGAGACAACAGTTTTTACGTACTTTTGGTAGACCGTCCGTTTGGGGAGTCTGGGTGTACTTTGGGTGGAAATATTTGGCAGCTGGTCATCTAATTACATCTGCCTGAACCGGAGTTCTTGATTCGGCACATGTCGTCTTCCTTGTAATTTTTCACTTTGCGGTTACGGGTATGCTTATTTGTATTGGTTGTTGATTGCTGAGTTTGACACTTTATTCGCAAGCGTTTTATCACCAGTCGAGGTGACTTCTTCAGAGCGCAGGTGAAGGTGCCGATACTGATCTGTATACATACATATATATATATATATATATATATATATATATATATATATATATATATATATATATATATATAGACCTTGTTCTGGATAAGACTTTGACTTTTCAAGTGATCGACCGATACATACCATCAACCCTGGGTACAAACAACACCACTATTCAAAATCATCGGGAGTTTTGATACCTTTTTAGAGAAGGCCTCACACCTGGCCTGTGATTCGATGCGACTGTGCACTTCGGGCGAAATGCGATAATTTGGACCACAAAATAATGCCTCGAGTTTAATGGATCTAGCTGAAACGATAACCTACTCCATAGGTACTTCGTAGGGATTTTCTAGCATCGCGATGTTGTGAGTAATGGTGGTTTGTTCACTTTGTGTTTCACAAAGACGAGTTTGGTGAACGTTTTGCAACCTGACCCAAGGTTGAGTTATCTACAAGAACTAGAGCTGAATATATAAAGCAAATTAAGGACTCCGGTGAAAGCAAATGTAATTTAGGAATCAGCTGTCAAGTACGTATGCTCAAGTGTGGCCCATACTCCGAAAATGTGTGGTCTATCAAAACTATATAGAACGTTTGACTTCTGTTTGTCCATATTTGTGCTTCCTTCAGAGTTCTTTTTATTCGGACTGTATGAACAGTCATTGTGGCTACTGTACGCACTTTTGATAAATGATTTAAATGATTCCCGATACTTTGTGGAAACCAAAGAATTTGGCTTCCTCATTCTAATGTATTTCGGGAAAAACTGATTCCAGTTACGGTCAAGTTAGATCAAATAGTCACAAAAATAGATCCAATTAATATAACAATAATGGTTACTTCACTTTGTTATGATGTAGTAGTTGCAAAACTACTCTGAAATTGGATCGTGACCAGTTTTGAACTTTAAAGAAGTATTTGGCGTGCAGCAGTGATCATCAGATCCGAAACTCAAGGTTAGCAGTTACTGTGGTGTTCATTTGGCCACCGTTGGTGGGATATGGACATATCATGACAAAACCATCAATAAGTATTGACTATGCGCATCGCGCATTTTTTAAACATAAGGTCTCAAGAAGACTTATATACTACAAGTCACAGACAAGGTTCGTTTGCAGTTGTCCTTATACATATTAACGAGTTACCTATTGAATGGCAGCTCTCAAATGGACTGAGATATTCGGTTTTTGGAGTACAGCCGAGTTGTGAAGGAAGTGAGGTTGACACAAGTGGTCCGGATAGTTTTGTCAATCGGAAATAGTTTGGAACACTCGTAAGTACTACAAACAAGAAATAGACCAAGAACCCACTTCAAATAGCAAGTTCACCACTATTTATTATATTCTATACGTTGTAGGAGACCTTTTTGTATTGCTTACCCAACCAGCGACGCTGCTGGATGTTGACTCGTGGCTGCCTGAGAGATATAGCATAGGAAAATGAAGCACAGTAACGGATGCTAGTGTACATAAGTACGGCGTTATAGGAGCAGAACGAGGTGGCTCCCAGTTCATCCACAATGTCCATGAAACCGATATCAAACCGGCCACTAGCATCTGCTCTTCAAGTTTGGTTCAATGAAAATTTCTGTTAGGCCGCTGAAATTAGTTCGAATGAATCCAGATAATAGTCCGAATATTCCCACAGAGCACATTGAGAATAACACAAGGTGGCGAACAAGCTCGTTTTCAGTGATTCGTAATCATGCCATTACATCACATTTTATATGAACAGTGTTCGGTGAAGAGAACAGAAATCAAGATAAGGCGATGAGTGAAAATGTAAGTGGAGGAGGGGGGATCAGTTATCACATGCGTGACCTCGATCCGTCTCTGGATCATGAATGGGTGTCTGCGGTGTCATTTGTCGGATCCACAGATCTGTGGCTAGTTCGTGGGTAGGGGGTGGGCCAAGGAAGCCTTAGCGCTTGCACGAACTGTTTTTGGGCGCACAACGGGGGATTGTAGAGACGAATGCATACCGCTTCCGCTGTGGCTAGAACACGGCACTTCATCAGCCTTGATTGCCCACTTCGGACTTTGTAGATTGGCCGGAATGCTTTGGTCACATTCACTGAATGGTTAGACTGAACAAGGTGTGAACACACAGCGCTCGTAATTACTTTGATTGCTCCAGTGTTCAACCAAGCTGGGTGGTGTTCACGGACTCGTTCGGATAAGTGTCTGGTCGTACGGCCAATGTACGTTGTCCCACAGGAACAAGTAAAGGAGTACACACAGAAAGAGGCCATAGAATCTGACACCTTATCCTTTAATCGTAAATACACACACGGCTTTGATGTAAATACAATGTGGAGCTTTGCTGCGTAAAATGTTTTGTCGACGGCCCCTGATAATCTGCGATTTATAATATCCGCTGGGATATCACCCTTAAACGGCAGGCGGATGTATACTGACTTTTTTGGGACAACTGTGGTTTTCGCTCTTTCTTCCACTTGTGTTCCTGAAAAATGGATATCCGGATCGCTTCATTGATAAGACAATGCGACAAGTGGAAGAAAGAGCGAAAACCACAGTTGTCCCAAAAAAGTCAGTATACATCCGCCTGCCGTTTAAGGGTGATATCCCAGCGGATATTATAAATCGCAGATTATCAGGGGCCGTCGACAAAACATTTTACGCAGCAAAGCTCCACATTGTATTTACATCAAAGCCGTGTGTGTATTTACGATTAAAGGATAAGGTGTCAGATTCTATGGCCTCTTTCTGTGTGTACTCCTTTACTTGTTCCTGTGGGACAACGTACATTGGCCGTACGACCAGACACTTATCCGAACGAGTCCGTGAACACCACCCAGCTTGGTTGAACACTGGAGCAATCAAAGTAATTACGAGCGCTGTGTGTTCACACCTTGTTCAGTCTAACCATTCAGTGAATGTGACCAAAGCATTCCGGCCAATCTACAAAGTCCGAAGTGGGCAATCAAGGCTGATGAAGTGCCGTGTTCTAGCCACAGCGGAAGCGGTATGCATTCGTCTCTACAATCCCCCGTTGTGCGCCCAAAAACAGTTCGTGCAAGCGCTAAGGCTTCCTTGGCCCACCCCCTACCCACGAACTAACCACAGATCTGTTGATCCGACAAATGACACCGCAGACACCCATTCATGATCCAGAGACGGATCGAGGTCACGCATGTGATAACTGATCCCCCCTCCTCCACTTACATTTTCACTCATCGCCTTATCTTGATTTCTGTTCTCTTCACCGAACACTGTTCATATAAAATGTGATGTAATGGCATGATTACGAATCACTGAAAACGAGCTTGTTCGCCACCTTGTGTTATTCTCAATGTGCTCTGTGGGAATATTCGGACAATTAAAGCAAGCCAAAGACCCAGGCGTACTTCGTGAACTTAACAGTTATATTAAGTTCCGTACGAAATTGGCAGTGGCATATACTCGAGTTCAGTTCATTGACGATTGTATTATGAAATCAGAATATCCTAAACAATATTGGACAGTGTTGAGAAGGAATCGTACTAATATCACCCATGTGTCGCTACGCCGCCATGCTCTTAATGAGCGGGATACTGTATCCAACCGAATGAGTGAATTGGAACGTAATCTTACGAAATCCACGCGTGTGTTGGACAAACTAACACCGCAAGAAAAGCAGTCTTTCGGCGCGTACGTTGAAACAATAGTTGACAAACAGACTCGGCGAAAACTTGCTTCACTGGGAAAACTTATCAATCCAATGAAACTAGTTGGTGAGTTCCCCTCTGACCCAATGAAATTCATCCACAACTTTTCATCAGTAAGTTTGGACAAAACGTTGCTCGAAGTATTATCACTAGGACCGAAGTTTTGCTGCCCTAAAAATAAAGGGAAACAAATGGATATGGAAGTCGAATTTGAGAATCTTTTTGCTCAACTCACAGACCTGAACCCATCGTCATTACAAGAGTTGGAGAAGCTGAAGTCCACTCTCGTTAACGCTTGCTACCAATACCGGGACAGCAAACCGTCAACAAAGAGCATATTGACGACAGAGCATTTGAGGTGCCTAAACGGTTTACAGGCTAATAAAGATATTATTTTATCAAGACCTGATAAAGGCACAGGTATCGTGATTCTTGATAAACTGACCTACATAGAAAAGATGAAAACAATATTGAGCGATTCGTCCAAATTCACCCAACCCTCCAATGAGAAGGATAAAACGATCCAGATAGAAAAGTCCATCTCCAAGAGATTGCGATCACTGAAGCAAAAAGGGATCATAGATGCGACCACATTCGAACGGATACGACCAACCGGGACGATAATCCCCAGGTTGTACGGCCTACCAAAAGTCCACAAGAAAGGCGTACCGTTAAGACCCATTTTAGACATGTGTAACTCTCCCTACCATGCAGTAGCCAGGTGGCTGACTGGCTTACTGGAGCCAGTGAGAGCTACAATCGCAAAACATAGCTTACGGGACACTCTCGACTTCGTGGATAATGTCCGAAATATAAGCCTGAGAGAAAAACAGATGTTCGCATTTGACGTCACTTCATTGTTTACTAGCGTACCGATCAGTGAAACTATCAACTATCTGTGCGACTATATTCAAGAAAACAACATCGACGTGGGCGTTCCGATGGACGAACTGAAGCAACTGCTCTTTGTTTGCACGTTTAACGTGCAGTTTAAATTCAATGACGAAATCTATCGTCAAAAAGACGGAGTAGCAATGGGGTCACCCTTGGGACCGCTGTTCGCCGATGTTTTCATGGCGAAAATTGAGAACAACCAACTGCAGTCCACCATCGGGCAATGTGTGCTTTATAAACGCTATGTGGATGATATAATGTGTGTGGCAGATGACACCATGGACATAAACTTTATGTTAAACACATTCAACACAGCCCATCCTAACATCAAGTTTACGATGGAAAAAGAGGCAAACAATGAAATGGCCTTCCTAGATGTGCGCCTAAGCCGGCGAGGAGATGGCTCAGCTCAACGATCAGTGCACAGGAAAGCAACGTGGAATGGACAGTACATTCATTTCGAAAGTTTCGTGCCACTCCAATTTAAGCGCCACTTAATCCGTTGCCTGATTAATAGAGCGCGCAAAATTTGTACTGAGGACACACTGGACAACGAACTGCTTTCTCTGCGCAATGTGTTCCTGAAAAATGGATATCCGGATCGCTTCATTGATAAGACAATGCGACAAGTGGAAGAAAGAGCGAAAACCACAGTTGTCCCAAAAAAGTCAGTATACATCCGCCTGCCGTTTAAGGGTGATATCCCAGCGGATATTATAAATCGCAGATTATCAGGGGCCGTCGACAAAACATTTTACGCAGCAAAGCTCCACATTGTATTTACATCAAAGCCGTGTGTGTATTTACGATTAAAGGATAAGGTGTCAGATTCTATGGCCTCTTTCTGTGTGTACTCCTTTACTTGTTCCTGTGGGACAACGTACATTGGCCGTACGACCAGACACTTATCCGAACGAGTCCGTGAACACCACCCAGCTTGGTTGAACACTGGAGCAATCAAAGTAATTACGAGCGCTGTGTGTTCACACCTTGTTCAGTCTAACCATTCAGTGAATGTGACCAAAGCATTCCGGCCAATCTACAAAGTCCGAAGTGGGCAATCAAGGCTGATGAAGTGCCGTGTTCTAGCCACAGCGGAAGCGGTATGCATTCGTCTCTACAATCCCCCGTTGTGCGCCCAAAAACAGTTCGTGCAAGCGCTAAGGCTTCCTTGGCCCACCCCCTACCCACGAACTAACCACAGATCTGTTGATCCGACAAATGACACCGCAGACACCCATTCATGATCCAGAGACGGATCGAGGTCACGCATGTGATAACTGATCCCCCCTCCTCCACTTACATTTTCACTCATCGCCTTATCTTGATTTCTGTTCTCTTCACCGAACACTGTTCATATAAAATGTGATGTAATGGCATGATTACGAATCACTGAAAACGAGCTTGTTCGCCACCTTGTGTTATTCTCAATGTGCTCTGTGGGAATATTCGGACAATTAAAGCAAGCCAAAGACCCAGGCGTACTTCGTGAACTTAACAGTTATATTAAGTTCCGTACGAAATTGGCAGTGGCATATACTCGAGTTCAGTTCATTGACGATTGTATTATGAAATCAGAATATCCTAAACAATATTGGACAGTGTTGAGAAGGAATCGTACTAATATCACCCATGTGTCGCTACGCCGCCATGCTCTTAATGAGCGGGATACTGTATCCAACCGAATGAGTGAATTGGAACGTAATCTTACGAAATCCACGCGTGTGTTGGACAAACTAACACCGCAAGAAAAGCAGTCTTTCGGCGCGTACGTTGAAACAATAGTTGACAAACAGACTCGGCGAAAACTTGCTTCACTGGGAAAACTTATCAATCCAATGAAACTAGTTGGTGAGTTCCCCTCTGACCCAATGAAATTCATCCACAACTTTTCATCAGTAAGTTTGGACAAAACGTTGCTCGAAGTATTATCACTAGGACCGAAGTTTTGCTGCCCTAAAAATAAAGGGAAACAAATGGATATGGAAGTCGAATTTGAGAATCTTTTTGCTCAACTCACAGACCTGAACCCATCGTCATTACAAGAGTTGGAGAAGCTGAAGTCCACTCTCGTTAACGCTTGCTACCAATACCGGGACAGCAAACCGTCAACAAAGAGCATATTGACGACAGAGCATTTGAGGTGCCTAAACGGTTTACAGGCTAATAAAGATATTATTTTATCAAGACCTGATAAAGGCACAGGTATCGTGATTCTTGATAAACTGACCTACATAGAAAAGATGAAAACAATATTGAGCGATTCGTCCAAATTCACCCAACCCTCCAATGAGAAGGATAAAACGATCCAGATAGAAAAGTCCATCTCCAAGAGATTGCGATCACTGAAGCAAAAAGGGATCATAGATGCGACCACATTCGAACGGATACGACCAACCGGGACGATAATCCCCAGGTTGTACGGCCTACCAAAAGTCCACAAGAAAGGCGTACCGTTAAGACCCATTTTAGACATGTGTAACTCTCCCTACCATGCAGTAGCCAGGTGGCTGACTGGCTTACTGGAGCCAGTGAGAGCTACAATCGCAAAACATAGCTTACGGGACACTCTCGACTTCGTGGATAATGTCCGAAATATAAGCCTGAGAGAAAAACAGATGTTCGCATTTGACGTCACTTCATTGTTTACTAGCGTACCGATCAGTGAAACTATCAACTATCTGTGCGACTATATTCAAGAAAACAACATCGACGTGGGCGTTCCGATGGACGAACTGAAGCAACTGCTCTTTGTTTGCACGTTTAACGTGCAGTTTAAATTCAATGACGAAATCTATCGTCAAAAAGACGGAGTAGCAATGGGGTCACCCTTGGGACCGCTGTTCGCCGATGTTTTCATGGCGAAAATTGAGAACAACCAACTGCAGTCCACCATCGGGCAATGTGTGCTTTATAAACGCTATGTGGATGATATAATGTGTGTGGCAGATGACACCATGGACATAAACTTTATGTTAAACACATTCAACACAGCCCATCCTAACATCAAGTTTACGATGGAAAAAGAGGCAAACAATGAAATGGCCTTCCTAGATGTGCGCCTAAGCCGGCGAGGAGATGGCTCAGCTCAACGATCAGTGCACAGGAAAGCAACGTGGAATGGACAGTACATTCATTTCGAAAGTTTCGTGCCACTCCAATTTAAGCGCCACTTAATCCGTTGCCTGATTAATAGAGCGCGCAAAATTTGTACTGAGGACACACTGGACAACGAACTGCTTTCTCTGCGCAATGTGTTCCTGAAAAATGGATATCCGGATCGCTTCATTGATAAGACAATGCGACAAGTGGAAGAAAGAGCGAAAACCACAGTTGTCCCAAAAAAGTCAGTATACATCCGCCTGCCGTTTAAGGGTGATATCCCAGCGGATATTATAAATCGCAGATTATCAGGGGCCGTCGACAAAACATTTTACGCAGCAAAGCTCCACATTGTATTTACATCAAAGCCGTGTGTGTATTTACGATTAAAGGATAAGGTGTCAGATTCTATGGCCTCTTTCTGTGTGTACTCCTTTACTTGTTCCTGTGGGACAACGTACATTGGCCGTACGACCAGACACTTATCCGAACGAGTCCGTGAACACCACCCAGCTTGGTTGAACACTGGAGCAATCAAAGTAATTACGAGCGCTGTGTGTTCACACCTTGTTCAGTCTAACCATTCAGTGAATGTGACCAAAGCATTCCGGCCAATCTACAAAGTCCGAAGTGGGCAATCAAGGCTGATGAAGTGCCGTGTTCTAGCCACAGCGGAAGCGGTATGCATTCGTCTCTACAATCCCCCGTTGTGCGCCCAAAAACAGTTCGTGCAAGCGCTAAGGCTTCCTTGGCCCACCCCCTACCCACGAACTAACCACAGATCTGTTGATCCGACAAATGACACCGCAGACACCCATTCATGATCCAGAGACGGATCGAGGTCACGCATGTGATAACTGATCCCCCCTCCTCCACTTACATTTTCACTCATCGCCTTATCTTGATTTCTGTTCTCTTCACCGAACACTGTTCATATAAAATGTGATGTAATGGCATGATTACGAATCACTGAAAACGAGCTTGTTCGCCACCTTGTGTTATTCTCAATGTGCTCTGTGGGAATATTCGGACAATTAAAGCAAGCCAAAGACCCAGGCGTACTTCGTGAACTTAACAGTTATATTAAGTTCCGTACGAAATTGGCAGTGGCATATACTCGAGTTCAGTTCATTGACGATTGTATTATGAAATCAGAATATCCTAAACAATATTGGACAGTGTTGAGAAGGAATCGTACTAATATCACCCATGTGTCGCTACGCCGCCATGCTCTTAATGAGCGGGATACTGTATCCAACCGAATGAGTGAATTGGAACGTAATCTTACGAAATCCACGCGTGTGTTGGACAAACTAACACCGCAAGAAAAGCAGTCTTTCGGCGCGTACGTTGAAACAATAGTTGACAAACAGACTCGGCGAAAACTTGCTTCACTGGGAAAACTTATCAATCCAATGAAACTAGTTGGTGAGTTCCCCTCTGACCCAATGAAATTCATCCACAACTTTTCATCAGTAAGTTTGGACAAAACGTTGCTCGAAGTATTATCACTAGGACCGAAGTTTTGCTGCCCTAAAAATAAAGGGAAACAAATGGATATGGAAGTCGAATTTGAGAATCTTTTTGCTCAACTCACAGACCTGAACCCATCGTCATTACAAGAGTTGGAGAAGCTGAAGTCCACTCTCGTTAACGCTTGCTACCAATACCGGGACAGCAAACCGTCAACAAAGAGCATATTGACGACAGAGCATTTGAGGTGCCTAAACGGTTTACAGGCTAATAAAGATATTATTTTATCAAGACCTGATAAAGGCGCAGGTATCGTGATTCTTGATAAACTGACCTACATAGAAAAGATGAAAACAATATTGAGCGATTCGTCCAAATTCACCCAACCCTCCAATGAGAAGGATAAAACGATCCAGATAGAAAAGTCCATCTCCAAGAGATTGCGATCACTGAAGCAAAAAGGGATCATAGATGCGACCACATTCGAACGGATACGACCAACCGGGACGATAATCCCCAGGTTGTACGGCCTACCAAAAGTCCACAAGAAAGGCGTACCGTTAAGACCCATTTTAGACATGTGTAACTCTCCCTACCATGCAGTAGCCAGGTGGCTGACTGGCTTACTGGAGCCAGTGAGAGCTACAATCGCAAAACATAGCTTACGGGACACTCTCGACTTCGTGGATAATGTCCGAAATATAAGCCTGAGAGAAAAACAGATGTTCGCATTTGACGTCACTTCATTGTTTACTAGCGTACCGATCAGTGAAACTATCAACTATCTGTGCGACTATATTCAAGAAAACAACATCGACGTGGGCGTTCCGATGGACGAACTGAAGCAACTGCTCTTTGTTTGCACGTTTAACGTGCAGTTTAAATTCAATGACGAAATCTATCGTCAAAAAGACGGAGTAGCAATGGGGTCACCCTTGGGACCGCTGTTCGCCGATGTTTTCATGGCGAAAATTGAGAACAACCAACTGCAGTCCACCATCGGGCAATGTGTGCTTTATAAACGCTATGTGGATGATATAATGTGTGTGGCAGATGACACCATGGACATAAACTTTATGTTAAACACATTCAACACAGCCCATCCTAACATCAAGTTTACGATGGAAAAAGAGGCAAACAATGAAATGGCCTTCCTAGATGTGCGCCTAAGCCGGCGAGGAGATGGCTCAGCTCAACGATCAGTGCACAGGAAAGCAACGTGGAATGGACAGTACATTCATTTCGAAAGTTTCGTGCCACTCCAATTTAAGCGCCACTTAATCCGTTGCCTGATTAATAGAGCGCGCAAAATTTGTACTGAGGACACACTGGACAACGAACTGCTTTCTCTGCGCAATGTGTTCCTGAAAAATGGATATCCGGATCGCTTCATTGATAAGACAATGCGACAAGTGGAAGAAAGAGCGAAAACCACAGTTGTCCCAAAAAAGTCAGTATACATCCGCCTGCCGTTTAAGGGTGATATCCCAGCGGATATTATAAATCGCAGATTATCAGGGGCCGTCGACAAAACATTTTACGCAGCAAAGCTCCACATTGTATTTACATCAAAGCCGTGTGTGTATTTACGATTAAAGGATAAGGTGTCAGATTCTATGGCCTCTTTCTGTGTGTACTCCTTTACTTGTTCCTGTGGGACAACGTACATTGGCCGTACGACCAGACACTTATCCGAACGAGTCCGTGAACACCACCCAGCTTGGTTGAACACTGGAGCAATCAAAGTAATTACGAGCGCTGTGTGTTCACACCTTGTTCAGTCTAACCATTCAGTGAATGTGACCAAAGCATTCCGGCCAATCTACAAAGTCCGAAGTGGGCAATCAAGGCTGATGAAGTGCCGTGTTCTAGCCACAGCGGAAGCGGTATGCATTCGTCTCTACAATCCCCCGTTGTGCGCCCAAAAACAGTTCGTGCAAGCGCTAAGGCTTCCTTGGCCCACCCCCTACCCACGAACTAACCACAGATCTGTTGATCCGACAAATGACACCGCAGACACCCATTCATGATCCAGAGACGGATCGAGGTCACGCATGTGATAACTGATCCCCCCTCCTCCACTTACATTTTCACTCATCGCCTTATCTTGATTTCTGTTCTCTTCACCGAACACTGTTCATATAAAATGTGATGTAATGGCATGATTACGAATCACTGAAAACGAGAATCCAGATAACTCCAGTGCTGGTTGCCACATCTACGGAGATGAATTAAAAATGGCTTTTGGGTGGTATGAGTTTGGGTTTTATTGCCACAGGTCTTAGAGCGCTCACAAGCAACGCAGTGATAATGAACCACGATAAACATTTGCGGGTGCATTGAAAATGGTTCTTTGCTATTTTGCTAAAATAATAAAACGTCATGGGAAGAAAATGGGAGAACAGGTGGAAAGTACCTGGTGCCACAAACTAAAGGAAGAAGACTGCCTAATCCGGGACAGTACATGAACCCAAAAGACTACGGCCTTTGCTTAGTTATACAGACAGGTTAAAGTTTAACGCCAACAGATGCACTAAAGGTGAATATTGTGTGCATATGGTCACGGATGTGTAGGTTGTTGGAATTGGACAGTTAGGTACGATCTTACTACCCACAAAGAGCCATCCTTTTGGGAACCCGTGTAATCACTACAATAACGATGGGGTTGAAAAAACTGAGCACACAAATGTAATTTTCACTACGAACTAAAACGAGCCATCAAACGTATACGCACCACCGATAAATCTAACCAGTAGTCAAACAAAATGGTTATCTAGTTACGCCAAAACTAAGTAAGGTGTAAGAATTATCAAATTCCATTTGTTGTACTAATCAACCAATAACACTCTGAGTAGGTATTCATTGGAATTGAAGTTTGCTTCGAGTAATCGATCTTTCCAATGAAAACGTCTCTCTGTACTACTAAGTGTGGTATCATGTATCACCGAGACTGTGAATTAGATTATGAAACTGGGCACTGTTGACTAGAACAAGAAAAATTAATGGATGATTTGTTTTGAAAATCTGAGCACACGGAAACCAATGTTACTACTTTGTATTGGTCAACGATTGCAAGTAGTTTGCATATATAATGAGTGTGTCATAGAGTATATTACTCCAATCCACCGAACAAATGTCAGAACAGCCTGCATTTGTCAGTGAGCACGAACGAGCACAATTAGGTTCAGCTGAGTGCGTACCCAAGGGGTCCACAATTTCATGGTGAATTGAATTTATTGCACTCCGATGATTTTTGTTAAGGACTGGCCGGTTGAAGCCCAATGCTATTTATGTGGCTTCCAGCTTCAAGCATTGACAGGTCAAACACAACTGTCATCAGTTTGGTCATGTCTTTTTTTGCTAATTTCTTTCAAACTTTTTCGATTAAACACTGGTACATTTTACAATTGTAGATGAACTAGATCAATGAGCTTGTCATGTCACACCTTCTTGAATGACACTGAATTATGGCATAAAAATTATTCCTTTAATCACATCATTGCAATTCCAATCAGTATTCCGAAGTCAGAACGTTCAATCTGTGAACCATAATTTTTTAAGTGGTCATGGAAATTTGACTGACTTTGGTAAAATCCGTTTTCCGCTGTGTTGATTTTAGACCCCATACAGATCATGTGCGTTTTTCCACTCGAAACAGTTCAACTTGGTCCTTTCGATCTCTGTGCTTAACTGTTAGCTCTGATCTGTAGCTTTACGTAATTCACAGTATACGATATACTTCTATCAGCAACTGGATCCCTAAGAATTCTGAAATCTCTGACTGCTCAGCAAGGCATTTTTGACGAAATGTCCATTCGCCAGCCATTAAGCAGATTTTCTGTTTCTCATCTGTCTCTCAATAAACAAGTGACCAAACGCAAAGGCTGTGTGAGTTCTTACAGATAGATAATAACTAACTTAGAAGTGGGAAAATTCTGGTTTCTCTGAGAAGATCTCTGACTACATATGGCGGAGTATACATGCTACTCATCTAGGTAATAAGTAGTTCATGGCTCAAAATCAATTTTGGACTGCAGAGCAACAATGAACGTCATTACGTCACATGGACTGAACGCGGTGAGATTAAACAAGGCACACAAAGCACGTGGCTGAGTTCTCTGATCGAACAAGAACGGATGCAAATGAACAGTTTTGTTATATTTGAATAATTTTGTTGCTCCAAAATACGGCACCCAAGTAGCGCGCCTCAATGATGATTACGTCTGTACTGTTCCCAACCTGGTTTAGAGAGGGGTTTCCGTATTGGTAGCTGCTTAGACGCAAAGTAGGTGTCGCCAATACGGTAGGCTGTCATTTCATATAACATTTATAATTCGTGTCCCTCGGACAAGGCTATTTTTATTGCCTGAAAGAATAGCTTCGCCTTTGCTTGATTATATGATCAGAATGATGAAATACACTTCTAAAATGCTATAAATTCCAACTTAATTCAAAATTTCACTTTCGGCTGCTGAAGTTCGACGTCGAACCCAAAATTATTTTTGGGTTTCCCGGAAAAAGGGATGAACAGTCCCTTAAGATGATGAGTATGTGAGAAATTGACAGTGGTTATGCTGATCAATACCTTTCAGAATTTGTTTAAGTATTCTTAAATGAGGAGAATATATTGTGACCAAAACAGCAATGGTAGACCATTGATAGGCGTGCACGATACTGTTACTTAGCTTACAATTTGACGTAGTAACAATTCACGAAAGAAAACAAAAGCATCCTTTAATTTTCCTCAACTTATCATGCTATTTATTGGTGCAATTGTACGAAAATGAACCAGTGAAAACAAAATATTCGGAAAAACTGTGTTCTTTCAAAAAAGCTCAGTCAGATTTTTCGAACACTGTTTGCTGTTTTGAAAATATTATCTAGTCATCCGGGCAAATAACACTTCCTCTAGAACCGCTGAAATCATATGATTTAAGTCTTGCTATGGCCACTGGCATAAAACATTGAAATATCACTCAGAAATTTCGTATATATATATATATATATATATATATATATATATATATATTATAGAGAAGTCAAGGCGTACGCTGAGTTGTAAAACGTTTATTGTGACGTTTCGATCCAAACTAGGACTCGTTGTCAAATGTGAGTGAATGACTGTGTGAATGGGACGGCTGGTTCCGCGCGTTTTTGGTGTGTTGCTCGTCTGTCCGTTTCTCGGTTTTTCGCCATCGGTTTTGCTTATCAACCTCGACGTGTCGGTTGAACGAGTTGATCGGATGGAGGGCTTCGAGGACCAGGCGCTCCCCCTTCTTCTCTGCTCGAGCCACTACCCTTGCGCTATCGATTTTGACCTCGTGACCTGTCTCTGCGCAGTGGTTAAAAATCTGTGAGTGTGGGTCGGCGCGTCGCAATATATATAGAGTATTCACTACACGACAATGCAATTCTGGAACGGACCCTGGCTAACCTAATCTGCCGAGAAGGGAAGATCCCGGCTTTGCAATTAATCGATGTCGGAACATCACGGTCCATATTCCACGATGATCATAAAGTATTGCAGTAAGATTCTTCCAATCAACGATCCACTTCAAACGTGACTTGGCCTCTACTAACGCAGATATTCGGGGAATGCCGATTGTCGTTAGTAAAGGAACGACTCGCAGACTCCGCACCGATTTGTTGTAATTCACGATGGTCTAACCAAACAACGTCTATGGTGACAGTTGACAACCGGCAATAGAAAGAAGACTACTACTGGGGATCCCAGAGTGTACCGTTGACCGATGAAATTTTGGCATGGCTTCTGCTATTCCCTAACATCTCCGATAACATCAGAGTTTAGTCAGAGATACCAGTGGTGATCAAGTGGTTACGAGCGGTTATTCACCACCTCAGAGGTCAGAGGTTTGAATTCCTGCCATCACTGGTTACTTTGGTGGTAGACAGTAATCCACTATCGTACGGCTCGTTACCACACCTGACCTATGGGGACCTTATGTGGTTCTCCTCTCCAAGTCTAGGTTATCCCGAATAGAGTAGTGGGCTTTTGTGGATATCGAGTATACCGCTTCCATTGCACATGCGCAAGCATATGATACAAAATGATATAAATTGTTACCAGTAGATCATCCCTATGGATGATCGTAGATGAAGGACCCTGTAGCACTTATGTCATCACTGTGTTTTAGGTGTAAGTAAATTAGGTACGCTGTACTCACGAACTGGTATGACTATCAAGAGAACATCACTTAGTGTCAGTTCATCAGTGAATGCAATACCAGATTACTCCATTTCCCGGGCAATCTGTGGTACAGATCCAATAAAAGTTCAACAGTTTCAGGCAGACAGTTGCAGTCTACAGCCAAAACTAAATTGTTATTCAGAATCAGCCGGGAAAATTAACACGGATTACATTATCATTATGATTGCATCAGCATAATATTTCCTACGTTTTGGCATCTGATGAGATGCGCGTAATGACACAAAAAATAACAGTTTAATAGGCTTGCATAGCTACTGTGGTGGTCTACTTGAAATTTCTGATCGATTTGTTCTTATTCCGCTAATCAGCACCACTTTTTATTCATTCTTTATCAGTAGTGCAACAAAACAGTTTACTCTTCACTCAACTTGTTATGCATGATGCAGATATCTAATACAAATATCCACGATACAAATTCTTGATGTCCTATTTGGAAAACTTGATTTTGGTGGTCAGTTTCACTGTACTGGAATTTTAAAGCTCATGTTTGAAGAATAATACACATGACAGACAATGCATGGGATAGTCCGTCTTTATTCGATGAATGATATCCTCATCTACCTGTGACTGTCGTGTCGTTGGTTACGCAAATACCATGGTAACACCTAGATCCAATGTTCGTGCTCACTTCTACCAGACGGTTACTGTAGGTGGAAAGAGAGAGTGAGAGAGAGAGAGAGAGATAGGGATTAGACTGAAGTAATCAGTCTTCTTAGTTCCTATTTGATGGCAGTTGAATTAGACCAATGTAAAGAAGGGGAAACACGGGAGAATGTGCTCTTTCATTCTTGTTCTTATTTTTCCTCTAATTCATCCATACAGAATATGCTTGAGAAAACTGGAATTGCTAACTGATTAGACCAGTTGATTAGAATGATTTACCAATCTTCTTACTGACTGTTCGAATATTTTATAGAACTTTGTTTTAGAGAATTTTGGGAGCAGTAGTCTTTTTATCCACGGTCCCAATGGATATTAAATTTTCAAGCAAAATACGCCAGTTCAAGAGATTTTGGCATGGCTTGAAAAATGGGAAGTGGATATTCTCTTCTTTGTTTATGCGAACTCTCCTGGGGAAGCCGAATTCAACAGGGTTCGGACTTCAACGGTACCTGTGAATTAAGGGACTGGATATCGTGCCTCTTCGCGCGCGATATGAAGAGACGGATCAAGAAGGTTAGCGAATTTCGAAAGAAATTTTATGTGACAAACAAGGTGGTTTTTAAACAGACCTAAATTCGTAAAAGTCGTCGTTCTGAGAATACCACAGAAAATTGTATTTAGCTGTGGCACGTTGAGAACATGGATGTTTGCTTTTTTAAGCAGGTTTTTGATTTGGCCTGATACGCAGTTACTCTCATTGGTCACGGTGTAGTGGACACTTCTACACCAACAGAAAAGGTGGCTATGTAATCGATCTCGTCAACTGACTCACAACCGCCGGTGCAAGAAAGAGACCTGCGTATTGCTAGAGCAGCCCGCAGATGACATTATGTTTACTATTGACAGAAACGAAGATCTCAAAAGAACTCGGTAAATAGCATAATGAAAAAAATTGAGAGTTTGAAGTCCAAGTCTCCGACCTGATCAACGGAGCAGAAATATTGGTAAAAATAGGGGGCTCAAAGTCCGCTTGCCTGTGGCCTAGATAAAGTGAAAGTCTGCATACTGTTCAGTGATCGATCCTGGCGGAGTGCTAGCACGAAAACAAGCTGCTCATATGGTCGCACACGTAGTTTGAATACAAGTGTGTCAACCGGTTGACCTTCCCATTTTAATATCTAGGTCTCCTTCTATTTAGCCGATCAAGAGCTTGTATGGTGCCCTAATTTTCCACCTTGATAGCAAAACCTGGAACATGGCAACCAGTAGTTGATACCGCTCGAGGCTGCATCATCTCAGCATGAATTTGGCAGGAGTAGATGGTGCATGTGCCAAGTGCCTGCGTTTTTTCAACAAAACTCACATACATTGACAGCATACTGGTTTGTGATAATAAAAAGTGTAACGGAGGTGGCCTGTGGGTTTACCGTGTGAGCCAAAGGCGCAAATAAAAGGGTAGTAGACTGCAGTGGATTGGGTAATCATACCGATACGATGCACGAACAGGCCTGGTGCAAACATCAGGAACCGGCAAGTACATAGTTGACAATAAGGTGATGATAAATATGGCCAAATGAGTTCTGGTTTCATAAAGACTCACGGTAAGGTGACTGATTGCAACTTTTACTTCAATTTTCAGCGAAACATTTTAATTGCTTGGCCGCGGATAATCTAAAAGAAGGGCTTTTGGCTTAACCCGAGAACTCCCTAACCGATACCAGTAAAGTGGTCATCTCATTTTAAGCAACTAGATTGAAGGTGAATGCTGCTTAGCTCGGTTGTCACTTTGGGTTTTGATTTTCAAGATTGCGCAGTGCACAATTTATCGACTGACAGCGGGCGCATCGACGCAACAAAGTGAATTTTGAGTACAGTTTTTGTCTAGTATGATTGCTCATAATCTTGCTACCGTAAGTGATCAATTAGCAGAGCACGGCATTCTATAAGACTTTTATCTTTGAGTGGGTGACCATTTGTAAGTGTTCAAATATGACTACAAATGGGCCAATCCAAACAAATTCAGCTCTGTCGAAAACACGTCATTTTTCTATAACATGATTGCACATGAGTACAATGGCAGGGGTATGCCACAAAGCTTCAACGGCCCACTGCACTATTAGGATTAGCCAGCCACCAGAGCTTGAGTCCTGGAGTGGATTAAAACACATAAGATCCCATTGGGTTGTGTGTGGCAACTAGCCGAAGGATAGTGGGTTATTTATTACCCCCAAAGTGGCTGATGGTGGCGAGGATTCGAACCTCTGATCTCAAAGCTGAGCACATTCGATTCTCTGTTTCCACGTTCCCCACAATTCCCTTGCTTCATCTCGTCACTCACAATCTGCATTGTTGATCGGACCGCACATTTGGTGTTGGCAGTATTTTAATTGGCTTGACTGTTAATGATACTTCATTGATAAGGCTTCTTCCCATTAAAGATTCCTATTGCTTTTGTGTAGCTGAACCGGCTCCAGCATCTGTGTGATCATGAAACTATTTAGTGTATCACGGTATGCATGTGAAACAGCTCCCTCTTTGATCTTTTTTAGTAGAGGAAGAAGAACAATGTGGACAGAACTGATATTGACCATCAATCAAGTCAGCTGTTAACGCACATCATATACGATTACGTAAACTTAAGACAATGCAAAGTGATAGCTAGTTCGGTATTCGGGGGGGGGGGAAGGGGTTTTGAACACAGACAAACAGCAGGGGTCATTCATTCCAAAACATACAAACAAATCAAGATCAAAAGGGGGTGGAAGACTAAGCAAGATGAGGTCACAGATCAGTACCACGGCAACACAAGTTGCAAACCGAATACCTTTAGGATTAAAAGTTCAGGATTCATCTAGTGATCGTACGTGTATGTAATATATATATATATATATATATATATATATATATATATTTATATATATATATATATACTATGTACACAACTGATTCCGTCGCGTGACGGCCTTTGCCAATCGGTAAAAAGACAGTAACTAGCATTCGAGAACCAATTAATTCTTGAACATCTGAACTACACAATGCTACATGGTGTTTTGTATTTCTGGCCGCAACTACCTGGGCTTAATAACCGTATAAGAGTCAAGCGGATTAGATGAATATTGACGTGATCTAATAGTTTTTCCATGTGCTCCGTTGGTCAGTGCACTACAATAGAAACGCACGTAGAAAACTATTCAGTTCACGGTTCGAACTTTAAGTCTTTGGAACCTGAGCAAGGGCGACGTCGAGCCTCACATATATAGTTCTGTACCATTGATTCTTATAACAGCTTGTTTGGCACAGATACCAGTTTCACTACCCCGTAGACAATAATCAGGATATTTGGTTGCTTTTTCGCTGTTTCATTTCAATACGATCTGATTTAAAACTTATCTTTTAGTTTCGGCCAAACAAAACAAATCGTATGGCCAGAAACGATCCCCACCCGGATCGATTTGAAAGGCAGTAACGTAGGTGAATGAATGATCATTTGCGCCTTAAAGTCAGTTTGAACAATCTCCGACTCGCTTCACGTGAGAATCCACCTACGTTATGAAACGTGAGTAGGATAACTTGTAGTAAACGGAGCTAGGTGCACTAACTAAATCTTTTAAACTAATGCAAACAACAACGATGAACATATTCCGGGTAATCACAAAGTTCCCCGCAAATACACAAGTTACGCGGGACACGTGACAAGTAAATGATGATTTCGACAAACACTCAAACTGCGCACCGCTGAGTTGTTGACAGGTTCACATTCCACATGTTTAACGACCAGTCGTTTTGGGGTGCGAGATGAAATCGCTGATACAGCCGTTGTTACACGGCTAACGGAAAGAGCTATTACAATCAGGGCAAAACAGAATCCAACCCAGCTGTGACGACTGAAATGGCACGGGAGGTAGGGCCCGAATCTTGTGAGCTACATGGATTTCATGATAGAAATTTCAATTTTCTTTCTTGATTGTACATCCTGAATAGATTGTGAATGAAAGAAAACTTAAATAATGTAATGGAAAATCCACTTGCATTTTCCACATCGAAAAGTCTGATGCCGAGAGCCGGAAACGAACCGGCGGCCCTCCGCGTACCGGGCAGATGCCCTACCAGCTAGGCTATCGCGGTCCGGACAGTCAGCTGGGAATAAGGCAAATGAATCAATGAGAAGAACAACTGCGTGAATCACTTAGACTTTTTCAAGTTTTCGAGAACAACAGTAAATATATGATCTTAAGATTTTCTCACGCACAAACACAAAGTGAACCAGTTTGCCAGAAGGATGTTACGGTACAGTTTTCCTTACTGGTTTCAACCCCATTCAGATTCTTTGTTTGTGTAGTATTCAAATGAAAAAGAGAGACAAAATAAAGTTTTTCTTCCTACTGAACAATTCTGACTGGTGTCGTTCAAGTATGAACTGTTTTCCATGTCATGTTCACTCCTGGCTGACTCTGATGTAAACAAGAGAACAGCTACTCCATTAGAAGTCAGATCGCAAAATTGGCTTCGGCAGTATTCCAAAAGCTGATTAGAGGATTACCACTCGCATGGGTAAAACATGAGTGGTTAATGGTGAGCAACTTCCAGTCGGTTTCCGGTGGACAGAAAAGCATGGTGAATAAGCAACGATAGGGAAAGAAAAATATACGAGACATTATAGTTAAGACTATCATGACAACGAAAACAGGCGGGGATAACTAGGAGGCAAAATGGATGTGAACGAAGAGAAACGAGCGGATTCCAGCAGAACGCCTTTTAGCAAAACGATGGTCCAGATTAGAAGCTTGAGGCCAATTTCGCAACCAGAACTGTCGAATCAACATAGTAAGCTGAGGGGGGGGGAGTAACTCCTAAATCCCGCGAGGCTGCTGGATCTGGTTAGCCTTTGTGTGGATTAACATCTGTTCAGAGTAGGTGACTCAGTTTCAAGATCTACCGTAAATACTCACTATCAGCTGAAGTCCGGCTGACTGAGGTGACATGACCAAAGAATGCAACTGCGAGTTCTGCTGGAACTGATGGTGTGTGGCACGTGAATGTGTTGAGATGTTAAGGTTCAGCTTTCTCTATGGGATAATTCCGTGCTGAACATTATTCTAAGTTTGGAAGGTTTATTTCATCTACGTGGTAATTTCATCTGCGGTTCTGTTCTTCGACTACTAGATTTTTTCGTGTAATCCCCAATCGCGTTTTTCTGACAGCTACGACTGAGAACCTTTGCATCGACACAAAAGATGCACTGTTTCCTACGAAGAATTCAGTACCTTCGTTTTCGAGCTGCTTATCTGTTTTCTGCATATGGTAAGGTTGTTCTCCATCGGTACTGAATCATTCATTAGGAAAACTTTTGTAAGCCATATTGAGGTTACTTTGCTGCCAAAGGCTAACGTAATTGATCGTTGGAGACCATACGGCGTGTACTTATCAATACTTCATCGATTGTGGGAATTACGTTATAGAAATGGCCAGAAGAACATTCTTCCACCTTCGATTTAAAAGTTAATAAGACTGACTTAGCTTGTAACTATAATTCAGACCACAATTCAGACATTACACCATAGTCGTGAACTGGTTACAGGTCATGCTGATGAGTGAAAACACAGAAAACGGATTTCTGACTTGCTCCTAATGAAAACTATGATGGGCCTTCCATTATTTTCATCTAGGGGCTGATGATTTTTAATTGATATCCATTATCCTGTCTATTCAATAGGTCTGTGTATGAAGTCCTTATTTCCCAAGCAGTTGACGATTTAGGTCTCGCTACTTGTACATTTGTCAGTAGTATAACTTACAATGATGAAATGTAGAGTGCTGGCAGGTTTCCATTTTCCGGATTCGCAGTGGGCACCTTCTTGATTGTGTAGGATAAAAAAGTTTTCACTGTTCTACGACATTGAAAAAGGCTATCATAGACATTTGTTGCCATTTTTTCGTTTACTTTGCCATAGATTCATTAGATGAGGGAAAACACTGGGCACCGAAAACATCCAGGTTAGGCGTTTTCAGGAGAAATGGGATTTTTCAACCACAGATATGCGCTCATAATACGCCCATTTGAACAGACTCGTAGCCCTATTCTCTCTGACAAAAATAATTTTTATTTGAAAGCATTGGGATTCATGTGTTAGATGAGGAAAAGCTACAATTAATTATTATGTATCTGAATATTTCGCGTTTCATTCAAGAATGTGCAGCCCAATCAAAGCCTCCCTAAGCGCCCAAAAGTCTTCTTTTGGACGTGTTCTCCAAAAATTCCATTTAACGACTATAACTCAGTGTTAGCCGACTGACAAAACACTCAAACTATCCGGCTACTAGCACGATTTTCCGTCTGCTGGACCCTATCGTGTTTGTCTTCGTCATTGTTGGTTGTCACACGTACACGTACGATCGATACACTGGGTACTGCGTCCTATTTGGAACATCACTGACCCATACATTGCGTGTACAGTGACCTTGTTCTTCGTTAACTGCTTCCTATTCCAATGTCTGCTGATTTTTTCCCTTTTAATTGTTACTTTCTGCTGTTAGTCTTAGCCAGAATACAGTTATTCAGCTTGAAATGTGCTCGTTCTGCTTGCTGCCGTTGCTTAAGTTCACTCACGGATGCAACAACTAGCTGTATCGCATTAGTCTCAATTTGTGGTAGGAGCTTCATATGACTATAACTATATCATGTGAAGCATGGCAACTATCACATCTGCAAAGCACTTTATTCGTTCTGGCCAGTTTGCTTCAGTTACCATGACAAAAAATGTAGTCACGATGGGGATGGATAGGGAAAGATAACGATATGGAATGGTAGCGCACGAGCAAGCAGACTGACGGGCGAATGGTGTTCAGATCATCTAGAGGACCACAGAACTTGCCCACGCACGCAAAGAGTCACCCACCAGCCAATGAATAGCAGTCGAAGTGATACGAATGGAAAAAGAAAATACTTATCAGTTACAGTCAAGTGGAATCGGCATAGAAAGTGCCATTGCTTCGATATAGTTAGTGAGTGCAAAGAACGACCGAGTGCAGTCAGGTCATTTAACTTCCTGTGGTAGGGTATAAATAGGTCTTACAATATTAAAATGACTAACTCGAACTTTTGCTAAAGCATAATACCGTTCCCATGAGGTACGGAAAATAGTATTGTGATTAGGATAGTTTGGTGACTGTTATTGACATTACTTTGGTTGTTTGTTGTATCTTCGAATGCAGTTACGCAGGGTACAAGTTCATTTTTTCCAGTGCGCTTAGTTCGGGCCAAAGCGTCTTCTTCGTTCATTGTGGGCAACCCTGATTCTTGAGTCTGTTTCTGATTCTCACATCCACCGTCGCTGACGGTCCATATCATAGAAATCGGTACCTTAGAGACTCGCAATGTTCATAGTAGTGCACAGGGTTACCGTAAATGTTTCGAAGTTTGGTGCATGATTCGTAAATCTTTGAATCCTGCACAGAATGTTGTTCATTTTCCGGCAGCCTTTGGAAGGGAAGAATTATTTAGCCTTTTCGAGTTCACCGAAGTCCTTGTCATACAATCCTTATAGGAATTGCTTCTGAAGTAGTATTAGTCCGTGAATTTTCAAGGTTGTTGAACGGTCCAAATCGCATTCGTTGATGTGAGATACCAGTTCACTAATGCGGAACCTGGGTTTGAGTCACAGAAGCAGGCCACGAAACGTAGTTTCGATGGCCAGCTAGAGGCCCTGTTACTCAACAGATTAACTGCTGGTATCAACTATTTAGAATTGCGACAGGGACTTCCTCTGCTTCACGAATGCAACTTCAAGCCCAAAAACTGTTTTGAAGGCAATATCAAGACGTTCGTGGTGCTGTCACGAGCCACCACTTTTGTTCAACTCGAAAAATCAGAAGTCATCGTCCTATCCACAGTCAAGGCCAGTAAAGCACGTTCTTACAGGCAATCATTTCGGCCACAATTCTCACAGTCAGTCAGTTCATCCGGCCAAGTAATGGGATGAATACAACTATTGCAGTCTGAAACATTCTCGATTGACGTTCCGAATTCATAGTTCCAAGTATCACAACTATAGTAAGGTAGATCTTATAGGGTGTGTACAGAGGTACTTGACAAAGCACCAGTCCGAGAATTGAAATTTGTCTTCAGATTTCCCATCCCTTGCTCTGGCTAGCGTCACTACTGATCCCTTTCGCCTTCTTACTCTTTCGCTCATCGGTAAAGGCTCTTTCAAACATCCGTTCATTATGGACACTGGCAGAATGAACTCATCTATCTCTCTTAAGGTTTTCTAGAACATTAGTCCAACCCAACTTCATTTCGGTTAAAAGTATTACTGGTTCGGGTGAATTATTTCTTGTCGATGAAAATTCTTAAGCATACAGGAGTCTCTGCCTGTGACTAATCTGAGCGTTTCCATCATTGATTTGAATGGCATGAAACTAATGCGTTTCGTAGTTGGCATCTGATTGTTGACCTTTTCAAAGTTTATCGTGGTATCAAGATGGATCCTGTGCTTCTTGAGGTGACGGGTTCTCCAGTTTTTATGAAACACCTCGCTATGCCCCTCAGACCTCCAGAGCTTGTAAAAGTGTTGGACGATCTGGTTCGTAAATAATTGTTGACACAGGAGAGTTCTTCATTCTGGGTCACACCGATGGTGACTCAATCAAAACGCGACTGGGAACCCCAGAATTTGCGGAGACTATTGTATTACATTGAATAAATTGCTGAAACCGTCCAGTTGTTCCACTCTTGAGCCTGAAGATGTTCTCTGTCAAGTCCACGGTTCAAGTATTTGTCAAAATATGACCTGGAAGATGCAGTTTTACGGATCCCACTGGATGAGCAGTCACGTGAACTCACGACTGTATAGACACTTTTTCATATCTGTCAGTGAAACTCTGTGTTTTGGTCTTAGTATTTCCTTTGCTATTTTTCAAGACACCATTATTTGTCTTATTTTTGTCCTAAAAGGTGCATGTGCTTATCAAGATGACAGCATTGTCCAAGGTCGTACCAAACATATGCACTGTGAACATTTGCATTTGTTGCTGGACAAATTTCTTAAACACAATGTAGCAATCACCCCCCACCAAGTTTTGTCCTCACTTCTGAGCTCTCTTGTTTCGGTTATTCGGTTAATGTTCACAGTTTTCATCCCTGACCACAACCTTTTCACTCCACAATTCAATGAGCCCTCTCCCAAATCGCCTGGTGAATTACGTTCTCTACCGGGGTTCTCCTCAGTACTACACTGGACTTACTCCTAATTTTGGCTATTAAAATTGTAGCTTAGCTCGATTTTCTCCTTCAGCAGACGTGTAACTTGTGTTCAGTGTATGAGTGATGCCTTCATGACTTTTGTCCATTACGTGCTGCATTTCGCACTATCCATCCATTTATATTTTTGACTGTGATTATGGACGCATCTCCGATATCGGGGTCGTGTTAGAGCGAGAGGGTCATCCAAGATTGTGTATTGCTCACTGACTCAGTGCAGCTGAAAGCGGATATCCACAAAAGCAATGTGAGGAACTGATTTCTTATTAAGCCGTTACACGCACGCACAAATTTGTTTGGAGCTCATTTTACCGTTGCCACTGAAGTTCTTCCATGATCCTCATTGGCACTCAGCCAAGTCGTCAGAAGCTCTGGTTTAACGACGGAATGTCGCTTTATCAGTGTATTCTTATAACATTAGGCATCGCAAAGCACCATCCACTCTATTTGCGTGCTACTTGTCGCATTACACCTTTTTCTCAGGAGACCTCCATTGCTGACTTGTTACTCATACATTCACTATCTGATAGTCAATCAGATACATTTCGTGGAACCAAAAAGTACTCTAATACAGTGTAGCAAAAACCTGTCTGGATTATCCACATAAAACTGAAATGCAACCAACGAAACGGACGCAGTTGTCTGCCTTCATAATCTTGACAAGGCGTTCATACTGATCATTGTGGCCTATTCTCAGAGAGTTGCAATGCTCTGGTCATTATTAATTCCTACTCCCGTTGAGAGGAGGTATATATTTCACTTCTCCCAATGCTGCCTCTCTGGGTGAAAGCCCCTCAAAGCAGCAAATTAGACCCAAGTGTTCAGCGCATTAACTTTTTACAGCACCGAATTATCAGGTACAGAGAACCGGTGGAGGTCGAGTGGTTTAGAGTGTTTGCTGGCCACTTCGGAGGTTCGAGGTTTGAACCCACGCTATGACCGAATACTTTGATGGTAGACAGTATTCCCACTGTGGTCCGGTTCTTTATCACACCTGACCTACTAGGATCTTATGTAGTTATTCACTTCAATTCTCACGATCTAGTTGATGGTGTGGGTCTTTGTGGCTATGGCGTGTATTCCTTTCACTGCACTCATGCGCAGCCGTGTAGTAAAACAAAACTGGTCGTTGTTCGGTTACTGATGAACAAAACTTTTCCTTTCCTAATACATGTAAGGATACTCGTGTTATTCCAAATCTGAAGGCAGGATATTGAGTATGAAGACCACGCCTTGTTGACATTCCTCATACTGCTATTATTTATCTTCATCGTGTTTCTCCCTATTGAATCAAGTCGCCCTTATCGGTTTTCGCATCAATTATCACAAACCACATTGGATCATCTCTTTTTCGAAACGATTTTGAAAGAAGTATAGACAATTGCCCAATTTATTGACAGAAGCTTTCGGCAGCATTTCAAATGACGCTTGTGGCAGAAGGATGAGTATATGCAGCTCTATTTTCTAATGAATACGCAGACAAAGTTTATGCTCTGTCATCGAGGTAGATTCAGACTGATACGGAGATCCTTTTATTTGCCTAGGGTGGTTCTCCATCTACTTACGCAGGCTTTGTTGGTGTAAGATATGCAGATGAATCAAGAAAAAGAAGAGTTGCTCACCGAGGAAGATGACCGACAGCCCACATTGGCTGTGAGTGCACTACAAAGACCGCGAGGTTCTGAGATCCAAGCCAATTCAATAGTCAGCGGGAGAACAAATCATGCAACCCTTACTTACTCATCGCAATCCGAATAAAATACAGAATGGGTTCGTTCAACATCCCCGGTCCACAGTTCACAACAATCAGTCGATAAACTGTCGCTAAACGCTGTGGTCTTGATTGACAGGCAGAATGAAATATACCAAGACAAAAAAGGAGCACACCACCAAAGCCAAAAAACAAGTGGCGATTATAACAACTGGTCATATCACTAACCCGGAAAGGGTAACACTGGTGAACACCGACCATGCTACGAAATCAGTCCAAAACCATTACATGATTAGATGCACTTTCTATGGAGCTCAGAACGTTCTAATGCATTATCGGCTGATCAGTTAAGGTGGTGGACAGATTTAGCTGTCGTCTGGGAAAGTATATCCCTTCGGCTCAAAAGCTTTATGCGGTTCTCTATCTGTTTCTTCGTTTTTGACTGCATTCTAGGTACCATTTTTCATACTCACCCAATAACCATACAAACACATATACTAATTTTATAAAATCTCCCTGAATCCATAAACTATTCTCATAAGCACTTGGAGGCTGAATCCCAAAACTATCTGTTCCATTTTCTTGAGATTTTTCTCCCCGTAGGTCATACTTTTCCCTATGGAATCAAAATTTATGCTTTCACTGACACGGCTTACATTTTTAAACACCACTCTTTTCCCTTCGCAGTAAGGTTGTACGCAGGCATCCGTTACCCTATCGAAGTTTCTCTACGTCTCAACAGTGATACTTTCACGCGTGAACTCCAGCTTATATAGCTCAAGTTCGAATAAATATCTCTTAACCTTAACTCTTTTCTTCCATAAAGTTTCCGCTACATCAACGACTGTCTTGCCGTGAACTGTAGGCTTCAAGCTAAGAAGGATATTCTGGAAAACAAAATCATTCTATTGGACTATGATGTCCAAAACTACATAAGGCGGGAACATTCTTCCGGGACCGATAGCCTCGACAACGCAGTGGAAGAATTAGATATCAAAACAACTTACCTCACGCAAACTTCCCATCGTACTGGTAACCATGAACATACTTCTTGACCGGAAATGGTCAAACCACCATCATGTGGAGCTTTCGACCTCGCGGTCCGGAGTTCGAATCACACTGCAACCGATTACCTATCCTTTCGAGTTTTCCAATGACTGCGAAACCCCTTCCTAAAATACTGCAATACATTTGTATAACAAATGAAGATGAAGGATTATTTATTTTTCCAAAACCCATCTTTTTAATCATCGTTTCCCACTTCTCTTCTTCTCGGTGTCGAACCGGTGTTTTCTGGCATGTGCATCACACCGTCCCAAACCACTGGTAGATCTTCCTACCCACAAGGGATACAACACATCGCGCTGAATAGCCGTGCACTACAGCTTGTTCTCATTCTTCTACGCCTCTAAAAAATCCCCTTTTATGACATTTTGCGTTCGTTCATCTTTGTACGTCTCACGTTTCCCCAAGCTTGGTGGTCATTTCCAGCCCAAAAACTATCGGCATAGGTACTTCACATTAGGTAGTCGAAATTCAGATAACTCGTGCTTGCAACTGTTTCGCATGCATCTGAAACGGGAAAAGCCCACGGGTGATCACCAGCCCGGATATCCCAGCGAAATTCCACCGTTGTTTTCTTGGCACACAACCTGCACAGTGATCAATAATCATAATAAATCGCGTTTTGTGACCAACCTGCATGGTACGAATGCATACTGTTGAAAGTGATCAGGTTTGAATTCTAACCTAAAATAGTTTCCTCATCAGATGCTGCACTGCGATCTCAATAGACGGACCCTATAAAGTACACAGAGAAAGCGACTTCTGCTATCCGGAAAAGATTCCGGGTTATCCCTCACGCTTTTTCAACTGTTCCTCCCACCAGTAGCGATGCGTCACCATCCTTCAATGGTTTCCGTTCCACCCACATTCTAGTGCCTTTTCAGTTAAAGAAAAATGCGCACGATCGTCTCAACCGTCGTATTTCGAGGAGTTTCTGTACTTCGTCGGGTCATTAAGTGAAGCTCGAACAGTCATATGCCCTGGGAAGTCTCGGAAATTGTTAGTTTTTTCACAACCCTTAGACGATACATTCTATCCAAGTTCCACAGTGTCCAGTTGCACAACTTTCAAACCTTTTTACTCTGACGGCATTGAAAATGGTTGATTTTCTTTTTTGCAACAGACGCTTTCTGCATCCGAACAAACATATTTTATGCCAGACTCATGTGAATCCCACCCTCAAACAATGAAACATTTGTGGTACAGCCTTGTTCTCTTCTCAGCCGGACGCAAAGCATACACCCACCTCAACGGATAATACACGATCACTTCTACTCTCCAACCTCAAACCCATCGCGCGATATTTCCTCTGCACAACCTCTATTTTACTATTTTACCATGAATCCGGTTTTACAGAACTTTTTATTTTGATCTCTGACCCGTGTGAATATGGCGAATCAAACATACAGTGTCTGCCTGTTTCACTGTTAATTCTAACTTCTCATTCTATCTAGGGAATTTAGATCACCCGCCCACCTCCTGCCGCATTTTCTATCAACACCCTCAAAACTTCCAAGTGCACAAGACCAATAAGCTAACTTGTGAATGGATACCCTGCCACAAGTTCCATTTGTGTATTGTACAACTGATCTCTACACAACGATTTTCTCCCGAACTACCACATTTCGTACTTATCGCGCTAACAGGAGAGGCCTCATCCATCCCGCACCGTTAGAACAGCACGAACAACACGCCATAATGATGATCACCAGGAGACCTATTTTATTACATGCCTGAGCATGAATGCAATGGAAGGGATATACTCCATAGCCACAAAGACCCACTGCATTATTAGGGATAACCAACAACTTGACCGTGAAACTTGAAGTGAATAACCATATAAGATCCCAATAGGTCGGGTGTGGTAACGAACCGGACGACAGTGGGAATACTGTCTGTCATCAAAGTAATCGGTCATAGCGTGGGTTCAAATATCGAGCCTCCAAAGTGGCCAGCAAACGCTTTTAATCACTCGATCACCTCAACACATAACGAGTTTACTGTTGACTCGATGTTTCTCTCTGCTTCTCCTTATACGACCATTGCCTCGAAGCAGACGTTGACCAAAAAGCGGACGTTTCTCAAAATCTACCAGCAGGGATGAAACCGCGCACGATGCCTCATTTAAGGAATATAAAATTTACGGAAGCCAGTTGGTTCCTAAAAGTTATCAATTCGTTTACTTGAGAGCGAACTTTGTATTCCCCGTTACGATCCAATGTCGATTCAAACCAGATCTATGTAAGACCAACGGCTTTACACAGATGCATTCTCGCAACCGGGGAAAGAAAACACCAATGCCCGAATTCTGCGGTCAATCCGGCAAAAGGGACATTCACTCATTTATACTGCACGCTTAATCAGCTCGCAACTTACACATGTGAAACGTGATCTTTGTGCAACGTAAACCTACTGGTGAACACGGGAATTTATCAGCATTGCAGAGCAGCGCCTTCGGGATACGTATTCATCCGCGGTTCAAATGAAGCAATCCGTCTTCAAAGGAACTTCAACCTGAGTTGTCTGATTATAGAGAGAATAGCAACAGCATTCCAAAAAGCAGCCGTCCTTTTCAAAATTATGGTTTGAAAATGAGTTTTCCTCTAAACCCATTTCAGTACAGCAAAGGCCGAATTAGTGTCAGTAGACGTAGAAGATTCCAATTGGTTATGAAATGATACACAATGCAGTATCAATATTCAACCTGGAACTTGGTGGATACGTGTCGTTGGTGATTCTTATCAAATCCGATGAAAGACCTGTAGCGTTTCACTGATGAGTTCAGTGTTCATACCGCATGGCAAATGATTTCGTAAAATTAGAATATTTTGAAGCGGAAATCGACTAAGCAACCCAACTCTGTAGATTGCGAAGCCTTCGTTTCCCTTTTCGCCCCTTCTGCGATGTTCAGCCCAGGAGAGGCAGCTGCACACGTTCACTGAACAGCCCCTTTACTGGGGCTCAAACTTGGAGTAAACGAGTGTGAGTCAGAAATCTAACTACCATTCTATCCGGAGTACTTAGCGAGTTTTGCGGCAAAGCCGAATCAGCAACGCCACAGCTCGTACACGTACCCCGTACTCAGTGAGTGTTTATATCACTCCACAGGCTTCGTAGTTTCAAACATGTACCACGTGTGCTTTCCTATAAACTTCCTCGTCCTGCATTGCTTGTAGAGCCTGGGGTTGAATGGAAAGATACCTTAGAGGTCAAGCTATGGTGTGGCACCAGTCGGTCAATACCTTGACGTCGAGGTTTGCCTCCGTCGATCCCTCACGCCTGTATGACTGGGGTCCTCGAGATCCACAGCACTCTTGGTTGGAAACCTTGTCAGAAGTAGCTCAAAATCGTAGTCAGTGGCTGTTATGTTGTGAGAGCCTATGTTCTAACCTCTGAGAAACTTCTTTTCCATACTTTGTGTATTCAATTTATTACTGTTCTGCATGACAACTCACCTCTGTGCAATTTGCTGGGATGCAGGTGAGAAAATATATAGGTTATCCAGAACTGCTCTCGACGGACTGTTCAACATCATCACTAGATAATTCATCAGCCTTCCGTCACTAGCTTTTCAAGGGTCACAATACGTTGAGTGCACATCGATCGAATCTTACGACGGGTGACTTCCCGTAGGATGAAAAAACCCATAATATCACAATCTGCGGGACCCGGCTACTGAATCCGCATAAGTAGGTGGGTGGATACCGCTCATATAATATATCTCAGTACGCTTTTTTACCTACGACAGTTTCGTAATCCTGAAATCAATTCTAAAGGCAAGACTGGCGAAGGCTTCGACGGATCCAAAATTGACAGTCATGCCCTCAATCCCAAACCGAGGTATCTGCTAGCAAGAAAGAAAGACAATTTCAATTATCAACGTTATGTAAGAATATATCGACAGCTAATCTCAAGAGAGTACGCAAAACTGATGACCGATGTTGACTTCGCCCAAGTTGTCCCTTGTTCAACTGAAATAACTGAAGAGAAGACGTTTGGTAATTTCATGGATACCATAGATACCCAAGCTTTTTGGTCGAATTATTGCTAAGTTAGTATCCGACTATCGAAAAGAAAACACCGGATGTTTTCATCCCCTTAAATAAACGGGAATACACAGTCAAACGCGTAAGACCAAACTAACCATACCTCATCTATTCAACATGATATAGCTAAACATGTACTCTTCATAAAACCCGAAGTAAATCTGTAAATCGGATTGTGACGCGTCGGGCTCGGTTTCGCACGAAACAAAACCAAGCTCTTGTTTATTTCATTTACCCAACGAAATTCCCGGAAGAGTCTTATTAACACAAAAATGTGTTGATTACTCAAGATTTATTTCAAAAAGCCTCAGTTACCGCTGGTCACCGATTAGCGGGTGTAGCCTCACCCACTCGTGCTTACTTCGAGTACATTAACTTTGGTCTAAGGCTCGGAGAGAAAGCTCTCGTGATAGATTACTTATCGGAACACGTAAACCCATTGTGAAAGTTGTACAACCCCCCAGGATCCAATTCGTATCATAATGATCAGTAAACAGCTCATGTACGATGAGCAAACCGGTGAACAGATAAGCTGTGTTGTCGTTCTCTCAAAGTAAACAGAGAAACCGGATCTGCGATGAATAAGTCGCTTGATTCATACAGTGCGTTCAACTGGGCGCCTATATGAAGTATCACACGCGCACACGCCGAATCTACAAATCGTGGTGGTCGGTGAAAAAGGGCATCACAGGTAGCGGGGTTGTGTGTCAGTGCATGTGAGCATCGCGGTGAATAATTCGGCCCTGTAGTGTTCACCTTTGAGGCAAAGAGCTGAAGTGTATTGTTCATTTGTAGAAGTGGATGAAGATGAATGGACAGATGTCGATAAAGCAGTGACCAGTTTTCGACTGGGGAACAATGGAGAGGGAGTGATGATTACGGACTTTGACTGGAGCAGTCTGACTCGCATCGCATACCAAATGAAAGGGCGCATGTCAATGTGGGGTGTGTGTCTGTGCGCTTACGTACGATGACCTGTAGGGCAAGATAGACGAGCGATTTCATAAAAAAACCCAAGCCGAAAGGATGATCACATAAACACGACAAACAAATGGGAGGAAGCAGGCAGTTATTAAACATGATGGGTAAATGGATGATGGATAGATGTGAAAACAACCGGAAATCCAATATTGGTAATCCCGAGTACTTTACAGGAGTGGTGCGAGCGGCGTCTTGGTACGCTCTATCGATCATGTGCTTGCGAAGTGATGTTAAGGGAATCAAATTTTTGACTGATCATGACACAATATCTGTTGTTACGCCAGCCTCAGCCTCATCGCCATCATCAACGCTAACGGTAGGATTTACATTCGCGCAGGAGTTGAATTGATCCGGGGTAATCTCGTGGTCATTCGATGCTGGTGCGGGCGGTGTCGAAGGACGAGTGGCCACAGCCGTCTCCGTAGAACCCGACGAAATAGTGCTTGACGTGGAGGATGAAAAGGACGACTTTTGACTTTCCGCCGAATCTTCCTCGTTAATCTGACTCGTTTCTGTGCTTTGACTGCTGCTACTGCTGCTGCTGTACGAGGTCCATGAGTCACTGTCCGAATTCACATGAACAGTAACCTGTTCGGGACGATCCCGAGTAGTCAAACTCTCCTCGCTGCGTTCAACAGGACAGTTTGGACGACGAATCAGGAGGAACGATCCCATGATACCAAAGTCGTCTGTGGATCCACCAGTATCGTGAGAGTCGGCGGAATCAGCGGAGTCATCATCCCGATGCGTTTCCCGTGCGTGTAGTTGAGCCACGGTTTCTAGAGCAGACAATATCTATGAAATGATAAAAATAAGGGAATAGTCATTTTTCAAAAGATAAGCACAGTGAATTACGGTACGAATTGGTATGACAGCTGATATACACTGTGAAACGAGATAAGCAAAATGGCAATTTTAAGCCAGAAATCTGACCAAATATGGGACAGACAATGTAAACTGCAAAGTCAGCTGATGAATGCTACCGGAGTCTTGGAAATCAAACGAGACCGTCTGAAGGAGGATGATCTGGTTAATAAAAGACGAACTTTGGCGAACAGATCCTTAGGTTTGGTGAATATAACGGTTATGGCGCTTTTGTGGGTGTTTATAATCCGCTTTAAAAGTACTTTAGTATTTTTTCAAGTTCCACAGAACGTACTGGTACAAATGCTCAATCTGATATATCGATAATCAGTAGTCACTAGCATGTCAGAATTTAAACCTGAAGATCACATTAGATAGGACAGAAACTTTGATTGCGTTCGCAAGTTTTCTCAACGCCTTAGTGTTATACAAGTGAGCTGAAACATCGGGTTGTGTAGGCATCGATGAAGAACAGCGACTCAAACTTCGTAGCACTCTTTTTCAACGTTAGGTTCTTGTTCTGGTTTTATTAGCAGGCAACAAATTTTCTTTAGCTGGCCGACGTTAAGAGTTGAACTTTCTGTTTGATTTAGCAGCAAACTTCTCCTGAACTACTGGAGCTGTGTGTTCCCAAAATATGTACACAAAAAAACAATACTCCAACAACCACACTTCAACCTGCACACTCTTCGGACATTGGGTTATGATGGTCAGAAATACCCAGATTAAATTCCAGCCTATGGTGTGCAAATCACCCTAAGAGTTTGAGCAAGTGGTTGACAACAGGCTGAAATGTCATTTGAATGCCGTGTTTGTCTATAACTGAGCAGAACAGAGCTACGCGGAAAATCGTCTGACACCGTCTCGAATCGTTAGTTATAAGCGTGGCAGTTTTGTTAAAAAATATCCAAGTGTGAGTGGAAAATTTTGGACAACGCAAGCTTACAAGGCAGTTGAAAGGGTTAAATGAACAGCAGTAACAATAATATTAGCGTGTATGAAGCGATTCATCATGTAATACTACCGCTCAACTCACCACTGAAAACCAAGGAAACACTGTACATCTGATTCACTTGGCTTGTCAGGATTCGTCATCAGTAGTGCATATCCACTGAAGAGTCCACACTGGGACCACGAGATCCCGATATTAAGACTGGATATCCGACGATACTATCCGTCTCTCCATCTTGGTTAACAATGCCCGTGTAACTGACCGTCCGGAAGATCGACGCTTCAGACGCGAGGCAACCCCCTTTGTGAAGATTGACGCAATTACTGGCACGAAGTCGCAAGAAAGATGGAAACTGCAGCCAGCGATCGCCACCCCGCAAACCTATTTCGCCTCATACGATCAGCGTCGGGTAAAAAGCAGTTCATTCAACCAATCTTGCGAGATTGTGCCAGTGTACACATCCCTGATATGGATAGTAAGAAAACTAGGTGGGTAGAACATTTCGGCCTGCTCCTCAGTCGCCCACTAGACAGACCGGTAGATATCGATTCAATCTCAGCTCCCCCGTATAGCATCAACTGTGATCCTCCGTCATTATAGAATATAGCTAATATGATCGACGGTTTAAAATCTGGTAAATCCCCTGGTGAATACGGAATCCCGGCGGAAATCTGCAAGACGTGCCTTCCGGTGGTCACCGAGCCATTTCATGCTCTATTCGGCCTGATTTGGGAAACCTAAAAATTTCCATCTGATTGGAACAACCTCGGTTTTGGTACCATTTCCCAAAATAGGTGACAGAACGGTGTGCGGGAACCACCGAGATATCTGCCTGTTAGACGTGGTTGCAAAAGAGTTCGCCCAACTCGTTGTGAATCCGTCAGTTGCGTTGGGACATGCACACACTTGGTCAAGCCAGAGAGGCTTTTGCCAAAGCAGTGGATGTATCGACCACAAATTCATTCTCCGGAGGACTTCAGAAAACCGATACAAATCCCAGCGCCCCCACCGCCACATGCTCCATAGACTTTCGTGCTGTTTTGACTCAATAGATCGTGAGTCTTGTGGAAGATAATGCTTGCAGATCGAAATCTGCAAGGACATTGCTGCCAATCGCCCGGAATGGTCCGCCGTGATCAGAGACATTCATGAAACCGGTCTATCTCCTTCAACGATCCAGCCGCAGTAAAGTAAGGTAAATAAGTAAGTCTTCTGTACACATCGTAACAGCGTACTCATGAAACTGTGAAAACTGGTACTTGTGTCGACACGCCATTCAGCAACGAAGTCAGTGGACGGGGCCCAGATACTGGTCAACTATCAATTCTCCCTCGTCTTCGTTGGTAGAAGTAGCTTGGTTAGATTGTTCACTGACTAAGCAGAGTTTTCAAAACGAAAGGTCCATCCGAGATAGGGTTGTCGCCTTCGATGGCCCCTGAGAACACGGATCACTGTCATCGAAGAGGATGTGGACTTAAGGTTAAAATCAGACGGACTACGGCGCTTGACTAAAAACGGAATTTCAATCTGTACCGGAGACTCCAACAATCGCTTTCCACGAACAGCAGAGGTCTGCAATTTCCAAGGAGCCAAATCCTCTTCTAATGGGAAAAGCCATGTAAGAAATCAACCTGCGTTAATTGGCAACAACCCATCGTAAGAAAAGAACGAAAGGACGAAGGAAGAGTCCCGTTGCAAGCGTACCAATAGGGGAAACAAGCGGCAATCACCTGATGCCTCTGACAAACAGATAGGCATATTGGGGCACGTGATTGCGAACAAGCTTGTTTTTGGCGCTTCGTGACTGGCTTGAATGCTGCGGTATTAGAATTAGAACGATAGTAAACGGGAACCACAGAAATTCTGACAGAACTAGATCATCCGACCATTGTCCTGTCTTCTCTGCCGAGGGAAGATTAACGTGAAACGTTAAACATCAAATCTCAACTATCGCCGAGGCGGTCGTGATTAGCTTGAACAATCCCACTCCATGTGCGGATAAACAATGTATGATATCTAAGCTTACTCTGGTTATCGACGCGAGGCACTGTGATGTAATCACCTACTTCTTGTAATCGACAAGATATTCATCAATAAACATATGAGACAATACTCTAATGACACCGAGTACATCGTAATTATGTGGACACATCATTTGCATCATTATGTTTTAGTCATGGATGCTGGGCTTTTTAGGACTCTGTATCATCGTCACTGAAGTTACGAAACGTGCCGTGATTAGTCAGTTGCGAAGCACGAAAAAACAGGTTTGTTTACCATCGTGTTTACTAGGATCTCAAACCGGTTACATTCAAGTATCTCAAACGAACCAAACAAGGAGACCGTGTAAATCCCAGTCACGAAGTGATACGATAACACAGCAGATGAACAATTGGTTCTGAGAATTGCACTCGGTTCTTAATCTCCCTTTGAAACTGAAAACTACTGCAGCTTGGTGAACATATGGAGTCAGGTAGAAATAAGTAGCTGCAGTAAACGATTTTCGAGCACTTACACGAGAATCGGCCTCGTCCAGTCCGTCTATCTGTCTAGATTCACAAGTTCGATTGACCCAATTCTGAGCAACGCGCTGTTGAAAATGGAAATGTGATTGATAGTTGGGAATAACAAAAACAGCAAGAGTAGCAAATCAACGGCTTACAGCTTATCAACTCCATTCTCAAAAAGACACTAAAAACAGCGATGGACCGAAGGTGAGGAGCAACAAGCTTCATAGTTTTTATTGGAATCTACTTCCCTCGGATTTCATAAGGAAGGAGATTCTGATTCCAGCTGTTCCAGAAATGGCACTCTGATAGGAATGAAAATTTTCTAACCCACACTATAACTCAATCTGAAACCAATCCCGAGAGAATTTATCTTTAGCCTAAGGGGAACGGCAGTCAGTTTGCACATACAGACACGATGAAGGATAACTGATTTCCAGTCTACACCTCTTGATGCGTACAGAAGAGTTCAACCGAAATGCACACAAAAACTGTTGACTGGGAACCAGTCTACAACAGCACGCACAGCTCTTACGCTCAAAGCGATCCCGACACCAGCATGATCACCAGTAACAGACACCGGACAAGCAAAGAGTAAAATGAGAGACTGAGGTTATATCTGATGTGCGAAGCGTGACCACCGAAGTGGAACTGTTTTGATAGGTAAACTGCTTCTCTCGATGTTTATGCAATGGATTGTCTTCTCTTTGGGTGTAGTGCTTAGAACCAGATGTTGCTCATCAACTGGTTCTGACAGACATCTACCCATTGACTTTGTGTGCCACGTCTAATGCCACACATAACTCTGGTTCAAGTAGGCCTCATAAACGATGGATATCTTCGACACAAGTTGCTCTGTTGGATGCTTGCAGATCCGTTCCTCCAGATGCCACACTAAATGAAGTGCGCAGGTCCCTGAGACGCCAACTGACCAGCAGCCTGAGAAATGACTGCGAGCAGTGGTGGATTGCGAAATGCAGGGAAAAGGAAAAGGCTGTGTCTATGGGCAATACTCGCAACCTTTACCGTTTGATTAGAGGTACCAGTCGACGGAAGCCCGGTGTAAGTGGGTTAATCAAGAAATCCAACGGCTCATTGATTCCCTTTGAGAAAAATAGTCAGGACCATTGGGCGGAGCATTTTAAGGAACAATTCAGTTGGCTCACTTCAACAGTGGACCTTCCGAGTATACCTGCCAGAGAAACAATGCAGGCAAATATCACTCCATCATCAGAAATGGAGGTTAGGCGGGAGATGGGTTACTTAAAAAGGTAGAAGGCCGCTGGACCGGATGGGTTGTTTCCATCTTTTTTCAAGTATGGGGGCGAAGCTTTGGTTTCGGTTTTACCGAGACCCCTCCGGGTTATTTAGGACAGTGAGCAGATTCCTAGGGAATTGTGTGAATCGGCGATTGTGCCGATCTACAAGGTGACAGATCCTCATATGAAAACCACAGAGGGATTAGCTTGGTAAGTATCGCGCCTAAACTGCTTAATGAGCTTATTCTCCACCGATTATCCAGTGCCCGCGAAACGTGTACGCGTGAGAATCAAGCTGGTTTCTGACCCGGTCGATGTTGTATCGACCACATCTCTACTCTTCAGCAAACCTTAGAGCACAGACACGTTTCCCGTGGGCCCACAATCTGTGTTTTTCTTGATCTGAAAGCGGCGTTCGACTCAGTCGAACGCACAGTTATCTGGCGCTGCCTCTCATTGAAGGGTGAGCCAGAGAAGGTTATTTCTCTTTTCCAATGCTTGAACGCAAACATCCGAAGGTGAGTTCGTGCTTACGGCGATCTTCCCCCGAGTTAACCATGAGAAATGGTGTTCGTCAGGGTTGCCCACTTTGGCCCTACCTCTTCAATTTTATAACTGAACTGATTCTTGAGATAGCCCTGTCCTCGTGTAAGAATAGCAGCGTCCATATTTGTTCAGGCAGTAAACTCATCATCATCATCATCATCGTACAGCGTTAAACAGTAGGGCAGCCCCATTGACCACTGCCTTTCACACTATGTTGCACGTTGAATTAGAAAGTATGAATATACAAAATGGACAGGGACTGGAGCTACACGGGATGGAAAAGTAAAGGACTCCCTAATAGTCAACACACGAAATACAGTCTAACAGTTCAAACGCACATCGATCAATCCTTCTGAGTCGACAGAAAGTGATAACACGATTGCCACTGTTCACGGTTCGCTGTCATATCCTTCAGTGTCTCCAGCCAACTGGTAGACGGATCTTTTGGACCCCAACCAAGAAGACGTGAAGCATCTACTTTTCCTAAGTCTGCTGTACATTTTCTCATTTCTCGCTGCCACGTCATCTGTTGACCTCCACGTGGTTTCTTCCACTCCCTAGGAGGAACGGAGAATAGGACACGGTACGGTAGGCGTGCGTTTGGCGTACGTAACACATGCCCCAACCAACGTAGTCTACTAAATTGGATACGCTGTGACAAAACGTTTTCCGAATTGGTACCCAATGCTCGCTTTCTGACCTCATCATTACTTACTCGGCTATTCCACCCGATCTTAGCGATACTACGTAAACATCGGTGGTCGAAAACCTCAAGACGACGAATATCTTCAGCACGCAGACTCCAAGTCTCGCAATGATATAACAAAACTGAACGTACTGCAACACTGTAAACATGACCTTTCAACTTCAGTGAAATATCATATCGACACCACAAGTGCTTCAGTCCAGTGTACGTCGCTCGAGCCTTGGATATACGCGTGCTCACCTCTACTGTGCTCCCATCCGTCGTCACGCTGCTGCCGAGGTAGGTGAAGTGGTCGACAATTGACAGCATCTCCCCATCGAGCATCAAGCTCGGAATCGTTGACGTCCAGTCTTGTAACATCACTTTACACTTTGAAGGTGCAAAGCGCATGCCGAATGGAACTACGGCTCTCCCAAGTCTATCTAGTGCACGTTGAGCATGTTCCGTGCATTCGAACAAGCAGACAACGTCGTCTGCGTAATCTAGGTCACATAGCTTTCCATTATTTCCTAGTTCGACACCTACATCCTGAAGATTTTGCAACGCACTCTCCATTATTTCGTCCATGACGAAGTTGAACAGGAATGGAGACATGGAACATCCCTGTCGAACACCACTGGTCGTTTCGAACCGACCGAATAGTTCACCGTAAACTCTAACGCGGCCAGAAGTATGAGAATACAATGATCTCATTAGGTTCACGAACTTCTGGAGCATACCTTTTCGATGAAGAACACTGAAAAGCGATGTTCGATCAACTGAATCGAAGGCGCCTTTCAGGTCTAAAAAAGCCTTTATTGTCGGTCGGCGGTGCGTGTGACACGTTTCAAGTAGTCGGCGAAGAGTAAAAATCTGGTCGATGCATCCTCGACCTGGGCGGAATCCAGCCTGTTGTTCGCGGGCAATCCTCTCGCAAGTGGGCGCAAGACGGTGCAGCAGAATCGAGGCTAATACTCTGGTGACTATCGGAATTAAGTTAATCCCACGATGATTACTACAGTCATTGCGTATTCCCTTCTCGAAGATGGGAACAATCAATGACTCACTCCATATTAACGGAATACGCTCCTCGTTCCAAATGTCACGGAGCAAGACGGTGAGTGATTTTATCAACGCCCCACCACCCAGTTTGAAAAGAACTGGGGGAAGTTCGTCGGGACCTGTCGCTTTCCCCCGCCTTAGTAATCGAATACATGACACTACTTCTACTTCCGATGAGGGCTCAAGTGATACCACCCAAGGAGTCGCAGTTGTTGACGCAGTTGACACAGTTGTTGACACTAGCGTGCGGCCAGCTAAAATGTTGCTTGAGGCACTCGGCCCAACGGTCAAGCCTTTGCTGTTTGCTTTGGATGGGTTCTCCATTTCTATCCCAAATCGTTTCACTGACCTGAGTTCGCCGTCCACCGGTGTCACGAATAAGTTTGAACAGTCTTTGACTGTTACCTGAAGCAGCTGCCACTTCCATTTCTTCGGCTACCTTGACCCAACAATTCTCGCGATCATTCTTAAGGCTTTACGTAACTTGCTTTTGTAGCTTTTTCCGCATTTTATTCATCTTCTTACAGTTCGGGAGCTGACGCTTTTGCTCCATTATACTCAACGACTCTTGCGAGATCCAGTATCTTTGATGGACAACGGATCTAGGACCACAGGCAAAACCTGCTGCAAAGTGCATCGCCTGTTTGGTATGAGCCCAATGCTCATCTACATTACTGTTCGTCGTAGATCCTAGCTCATGTGCTAACTTCTGCTCATAACGGGTGCGTACTTCTGGATCACATAAACGTTGCACGACTAATCGGGTTTGCGGTTTGCGACGATGACCATGGAGCTGGAGCGATAGTCGCATTAAAACTAAGGCATGGTCCGACTCTACGTACGTGGACCAGTAAGATCTACAGTTCTGAACAGAACTGCGCCACCGGTAGCTTACGACGATATGGTCAATTTGACTAAAAGTACCTGTAGAGTTAGAGCGCCATGTCGCTGTGCGACGCGAGCTGTGTCGGAAATTAGTGCTAGACAAGAACAATCGATTGTCAGCACAAAGCTGGAGAAGTCTATCTGCGTTATCTGTACGCTCAGCGGGTAACGCACAACGTCCACTTAAACAGGCTTCTGACACACTAAGTTTGCCAACTTGTGCATTGAAGTCACCAGCCAGCACTACAATGTCAGAACCTTTACTGCTGCGAACGAGGATGGCGAGTTCATCATGGAACTCATCTTTCTGCGCGTCTGAGCTACAGTCCTTTGGGGCGTAAGCTGAGATCACAAACAAATTGCGTTTAACACAACTATCCTTTCGAACGCCAACTGACCCTTGGAGTCTCACAGCACATAAACGACTGTTATTCGGGATCCAGTCTAAAAGGACAGCCTCAGCCTTGTCAGTCAAGACTATTCCTACACCACGTTGACCCGCAGCTCGAGCTACTTCGTCTTCTGAAGTGCGCATAAAATACCTAGATGAGATACCAGGAGCAGTTAGTTGAATTACACTGCTCGAATCCTGGATACGCGTTTCACTTAAGCAGCAGACATCAATCATCAGATAATCTAATGTGAGGGCTAGGCACGCCTGCTGACCGGCCTGCATGAGTGTACGCACGTTGAAGGAGCCGAAATTCAGAGGCTCACGAGGCTTGAGAAAATGTGAGTTACCAGATAGATGATTATTCCCGACACTATTTGACAGTGAATCGTTGCGTGTATCGTCCATGTTATCAGTGGGAGCATTATGGGTAGTTAAGGAGAGAAGACAAAAGTTGAATAAAAGAGAGGGAACTCTGAGCAGTAGCCCACTTGTCATTACCCACCTCGCTCGATGCAATGGGCAGCGCGGTCCCGATTATCCTGCGCGATGACCGGTGCAGTATGGAATTCTTTCTGTTCGAGCAGTTCATTGGAGATGTTGGACGGGTACTGCTAGGGTGTCCAGCCACAAAGCAAGAGAACGATTAAGGTCCTCATCCAAAGCCTTTAGTTCTAACAAGAACCTATCCACAAGGCAGCGGGATGGCTTAGTGGAAGCCCATTTCTTTGGATCAATTATTCTTCCACTAGTTTTGCCGATTGAGTTGCCAGCTCAAATCGACCCCCAACCTGGAAGATCAGGAGACTGGACTTTGTCTGACCTCTACCCATTGACCTGTCAGGTATGATTGCATCTCCGGCTTAAAGAAGTCATCCTTCATAGCGCTTTGGGCCACAGAGGCGCGCAAGCCATTACACCACGCCAAGGTGCAGTCTCGTCGTGATGGAGCAGTAAACTGTTTGCACCATGTTTTGTTCGGCAAACAGCCTGAAACCAGACGGGTGTGAAATACATACGCACAATACAAACTGTTTGACTTGAAAGAGGCGGGCGATATTGCTCTTCTGAGGGGAGATTCAGGTAAGTTGCAAACTTTCCGAGATGGCCTAAACAACAGTGTAGCAATATTTGGGATGCATTTGCACCTTTAAAGTGTAAAATGCTACTGCGGGACTGGATTGGGGCCAAAACCAAACCTGTTCTTGGCAGCGGAAGCTCTGGCTGAAGCAGATAATTTTTGTTACCTGGGAAGTTACATCTCACCAGGTTGACAGATATCGATGAAGTATCATCGCGTTTACGGAAAGCGCATCTGGTTTTGCCAACTTTAGTTATCTGTGGTGCCGGCGTAACATCCGGTTGTCTGTCAAGGGTCGAGTGTACAATGAGGTGGTTAGGTCCGTTCTTTTATATGGCTCAGAAACATGGCCGTTGAGGGTAGAAGACAGACGAAAACTGTCGGTGTTCGAGAACCGATGTCGCTGTAGCACTACCCGAATATGGTGGGAACGCCATATCGGCAATGCTGAGGTTAGACTTAGGATGTCGGGAACCAGAGGTCAGTCTTGGGATCAAGTAATGAATCTAAACAGGTTAAGGTGGTTAGGACATGTGTTACGCATGCTCACCGATAGACTTCCTCAGCGTACGCTGTTCTCTGAGGCAGGTAATGGTTGGAAGGTAGGTCGAGGTGGTATGTCCATGACATGGCAAAAAGATATGAAAACCTTGACCAGTGAACTTGGTCGAGTAGGACGTGTGAGACTTTCAGGCTGGAGTCCACGTTATCCTCCTATCAAATGGCTGGAAACATTAAGTGATATGGCTAGGTGTTGCGGTCAGTGGCGTAGTTGCATTCGAACTCTTTCTTTGTCTTCGTGATTTCCGCTTATTACTTTGATTCTTTTTAATCTTTTTCACTTGATGCTTCTATGCTTTCTGCCCTTCACTGGACGATGCTGGAAGGTGGTAACCGAGACCAGAGCACAGAAGTGTAAGGTTAGTGGTCGCATAAACTGAAACTGAAAACTGACCTATCGAAACAATTGCACTCCCCAGCTTAAAGAAATCATTCTACATAGCTCTTTGAATCGCAAAGGCACGGAAGCTATCATACCATACCAAGATGCAGTTTTATCGCGATGGTATGGCCGACAATCCTTGCTGGTAGTGAGGCAATGGGATTATTGGTAACAGATGCGAAAGTATCCTCGACCGAGAATGAATTACACAGGTCATCGTGATACGACCCAGAATACTGGCATTCCGTTTATTCAATGTTTATCCATGTTCATCGTAGCGGAGTGCAGAGTTATAGTTCCGAAAGACCATCGACTTTAAAGGTTAGTTAAATTCACTTGCTACTTGAGCGAATTATCTTTCTCCTGGTGTTTGACATCAGCGATGAAACAAGCATGAGTTCCGGAAAACTGGAGCAGTTCGAACCGGCCATACGGAATTTTTGCGACTAAAGGTTATTCCAAGAAAACATCAACTCCTCCAGTTGGGTAGAGAATGAACATCATGAAGACCAAAGTTGAAGCACACGAGGTTTTCAAGCTCAGATTACAGGTGTGGGGCATCAAAATCATCCGAAAATAGATTAGAACCCTCAGGCTTACCCAATTTCAGGAAAAATGCCGCGTGGACTAACATGATCAATCAGATGTGGCTTAAGCAATCTTATTCTTGGAAAGCGCCAAAGGATAACACATCGAAGAAACAAACAAAGAGACTGCTTTCGCGTGCATGAACAAAAATTATCCATCTTATGATGTGTGAACCTGCGTTCATGGACCAGAATCCAATGGCACAGATAAATCGCAATGAAAACCAACAACACAACATTTTTTTATTGCATGTTTGCGCATGAATGAAATGGAAGGGATATACTCCATAGCCACAAACGCCCACTACACTACTATGGATAATCGGCAACCAGACCCTGAGGCTTGGAGTGGAGAACCACATAAGGTCGGGTGTGGTAACGAGCCGAACGACAGTGAGGATTACTGTCTAATAGGAACAAGGAGCATTTGATTCTCGAAGCACTCCATTCGACCGACCCATTCAGCGGGCACGTCGAAATTGATAAGCAATGCGGTACTCGGCCAATGCTCACGATAGACGATGGGGGACACATGGAAAACAATGAGAAACTCAAAGACTTATCGGTCCCAGTAATTCACTCGCCGAGTCCCCCTTGAAAATATGGATTCCAATTTGCCAACCAGAATACACTTGATCGCAAGACAGTAGAGCAGCACTAACAAATGTCGCTCTATCATCACTTCGATTAGTGATGACCAACTGGCCAAATTGCGCAATTCGACGAACAGCTTCAGATCAAACCAACTTTATTTCTTTGCCACAGACAGAACCAAACAATGAGTTTTGCTGGTTGCTGAAAACGATGAATACTCCTCCAATAGTCATGATTTTGGAACGCTGCAGAATGAATTATCATATAGCATCATGACACCTTGGAAGCACTATGCACATATTTTATCAGGCTTGAACGGAATCATCAGCAGCTCATAAACTGAATGAATGCCAACGTGGGTTCCAGTTCCGTATGCAAGAATGCGGGCGCCACGTGCTTGCATGAGGCTATGCGTGATGTTGGCGAACACTTCTCGTTAGAATATACACTCATGACGATCTTTAATAGGTCAAAAGAAACGACTTCGTGGCGCTTCTAATTGTCGATCGTGGTGAATGACCACTGATACGGCAGGGAAAACCATTTTTTCTGTTTCATCAAGGAGCCCACTTCTGCTGAGAACTGGTCAACAGTTTCCTTAGACAAAAAAGCATTGCTTCTAGTCAAAGAAATGATCCCGAGCCGATTTCCAAGTAGCAACCCCAGATGGTGATGGATAAGACAGCTACTATTCACATTTGTCAAAAAAGGTAGCCGATTGTTCATTAGTGAGCGAATTCAAAAGATTCTCACAAACGATTGCGTAATGTGGGTCGGGGATTAAATAAGACTAATTACCTAGAAACAAACGAACAGAACAGTCAAAACACCACAAAATGGATACTTGGGTATGAACTTCATATATATATATATATATATATATATATATATATATATATATATATATATATATATATATATATATATATATATATATATATATATATATATATATATATATATATATATATATATATATATATATATATATATTACATCAGCTTGAAACCGAGCATGATGCCAATGCAGTAGCAACAACTACAAAAATAGGACGGCGGGAGTAGAACACAGTAAAAAGAGACAGTTAGTGAAGAAAATGCTATGATTTGGTTTTCTTTTTTCACCGTGCACTTTTTGGTGTTTTTCGTCATTTCGTTTGTCGGGCTGGTTTTTTTTTGTAATTACGCGGCACCAGAGCCCAACGGACAGACCGAACAGTATTCGCATCACGGAATTCTATTCTGAGCTGTGCCCTTCAGCGAATCTAACCAACGACAATCCTCGTCCCTTGGACCCCAGACAAGGAGGTGGGAAGCACCAACCGAATCCAATGCTGACGCTAGCTTGTTCATACCTCTATGCCAAAACATGGCCTGACCACCGCGTCGCTTATTCCAGTCTTGTCCAGCACGTGCGAACGGCGCATGGCAAGGTAGACGATGGGCAGGTATTCGCAGAGCTTAATCTCAAGTCTTCCTCTCTTAAAGGACACTGTTATTTCGGACTACCACGCCGCTACTTGATAGGTATAAAAACCAGTCGATCGTATTAGCCAACACGAAGTACGTAACCCTGCATGGGATCATGGATAAACTTTTAAATGGAAAATTTAGTGAGAGGGGAACGTTTCAGTTATAAAAACCGATGAGCACACTTACCAATTCCAAATCTCGTTGATTAAAAGGCAATAAGTACTGAGGAAGACGGGGTTGCACACGACAGTTCATCTGCGGGCCAATCATAGGCATTGAACATACTTGTTCGGCCACTTCCTTGCTTGCGGTGACCGTGAGCTCCGGCACACCAGATTGTTGCTGCGGCAGATCACCATGGTTGCTGGTACTGAAACGTCTGCGCCTTCGTGGCCGTCTAGATTGGCGAGAATTTCTTGCACGAGGGCTGAGACCATTGGAGTTCTCACCATCACTGTGTACCTCCATGTAAGTCTCTGTTTCGGAATCTGTGGTATTGCCCCCATCAGGCACATCACTGGTTGACGAATGGCATCGACGTCGTTTGCGAACCAACTGCCGTTCAGAGGTATTCACAGTGGGTTCGAGGACAAGCGTGATCCGGGAACTAGCTGACAAAGAACAGTTATTTACAGCTGGTTGTTCGGCGGACAACTCGGAAGTGCCCTCCGAAACGGTATCGTCTGTTATCGTACGTCCCAGAGATTCATGAGACGCGACCGCCGATTGCCCTGTTGTCACACGGTTTCCATGAGATCGATTTGTAGCGAACAATGCCTGGGCGAGACGCGAACGTCGAAGTCGTAAAATATCTGGTGGAACTCTACTGAACGTGTATTTCAAATGCGACAAATCATCTGGCTCGGCCAGCGGATGTAATGGAGTCCATATCTAACGGGTGTAATAAAATGAACAGAAAACATCGTAAAAATGAATGAACTGCATAAATTGTGTACTCATTTGAAGACCAGTGTGAAAGTGATTGTGACCCAAAAAGTCATGAACAGGCAGATGCAAAATCAACTACGGACGATCTGCCATAGGAAAAAGAACTTGTGACGAACGAACCCCCGTCTCTAACATGAAACGACTGTAAACTACAATGCTAACGGAAACGAACGTCGTCTTCTATCCAAGCTTTTCATTTTTCCCCGGGGTGCTTCACCTATAAATCGTTTGTGCTCATGAACGATTATACTTGTGGTTCTCATCTCTCTTGTTGCATTTACACACCACAATATTCTACATACTTAATCATACTTTATAAAATACTACGGTACGCTGTGTACCATATTCGTGTTCGGATTCCGTGACATTGTGCGGCATAATATTTCCCAAATTCATGAAATATCGTATTTACCGTTGCGTATGGAAATACCATGCATTTAATTGACATGGAACCATTAAATGTGGATTTTACATGCAGAGGATGCGAGGGCTGTTTGTAATGTTTCGAAATTTGGTGTCGCACCAAAAATGGATTGCGCGCTGAGAAGAAAATGGTGTTTCCCTCACATTTCACTTGCGAGGTTATCGGCGCCTTTGTGGAAAATTGTGTTTTTCCAGATTCTCTGGTAGAGAAACTAAGGGGACCTTTTGCACCATTTAAAGCCCATTAATTTCACTGCATCAGAGTAAGCCAGGTTCACAGCTGTAATCTCATTTGAATCGTGATTCTTCCAATCACCGTGTGATTCTAAAAATGGACTCCCCGTCCATGCACGCTCCATTCGATTCAAATGAAATTACAGCTGTAAACCAACTGTGAAGTGCTCAAGTATAAGGATGATTGGGCGGAAGAGTACCGGGTACGCATACCTGATGAGCGGAAATAACCGCGAAACCGGTCGAGTGCTTCCGGGGAAATTTCGTCCTGTCATCCAGATACAATCCCATAATACCCGTATCGATAAGCCAGGTTCATTTAACTCATCCACACAGGAAATCAGTCCGTTCGTGCTTTCAGTTTAAAACCGCAGGCACAAGCATCGACGACACGCAAATGGATAACTTACTACGAGACCTTTTTATTGCCAGTATAAATTTTCCGGATCTACAGCAGTGGTTACTGATTCAGAACGATCGAACATTCCAGAGTTTGAAAAGTACATGCTAACAATACCAAGAAGTGAAGGTTCAAAATGCATCAGCTGGTGATCCAATTTTGTTCAACTCTGACAGATACAATGGAGTAACACGGGCCACAACACCGAAAAAAACTAAAATATCATGTGGTTGCCGTGGAAACACCACCACTCCTTTAGGCCCGAGCGGTACTCATGTTTCTCGCCAGAAATCATTCTGGAAATGTTCTGCCCGTGGACTATTACAATCTCGGTTCCCATTCCTGCTGTGTCTTTCTTGCGGTAAGACCGGTCATTACCGAAGTGTTTGTCGGAAAAGAAAAGCTTGTCGAATAGCTGTCAACTCAAATTCCAGCCCGAATTCCACTGAAGATGATCGTTCCTCTCCTGGTTTGGCCGCTTTACGTAAACAGTCCTCATATGTCACCAAAACTTAGTCTACTGTGAACGGCAATCTTTGCCATTTTATCACTGATACAGGCAGTGCTGAATCTAACACTTCGAAGTCTGATTTTAAATCCTATTTTCTTGATGCGCATATTTGGATCACTGGTGTCGCGATTTGTCGCGCACTGTATATGAGCATTAGTAGTGGGAGATCAAATTTCACATACCGTTCGAAGTCAGTGACGGAAGGGTGCTATATCGTGTGGCGCACGTATCTTCAACAACTCGTTAAGAATCATGAGAACAGAAGGAAGACACAAGTCGCGAGATGCAAGCATTTCGTTTGCTCTTGTCTGCCGCGTACGTAGAACATTTCAGTAGACAAGAGTAAACGCAATGCTTGCATCTCGCGACCTATATCTTCATATTCTTATGAACAGGATGAAAGGGACTCATTGCTTTACGTTGAGAATCAGTCCAAACAGCCTGGCAGTTAGGTGTTCGACTCACAGTCGTCCATCCCGGGTTCCGGTTTCCGTGGAGGCTCGTTGGATGTGCACTGCTGATGATTCCTAACAAGGATGAAACAGCTGTGGTTTTCAATAGGGAGTTGAGCGGTGATACTGCATAGTGAATCCCATATCATGTGAAATCCAATCTCCCATTATTCACACGTATATTTAAAGTGACAGTGTCACTGAAGTGAAATTTATTTTAAAAGCCAACCTCGACCAATGAACTCGAGCACCATCGACCAGCTCAAAAGGTAAGGTAAACTGAAGTTCGGCAAACTGGTTCTCGTCTCCTTCGTTCACCAACGTGAGCAACCCACCGTAATTTGCCGTAATCCGTTTTGGACTTCATATACAGCATCGCCGTTTGGGTAAATTCGGCTATACTCCCTTGATTCCCACGAGTATCCTTACAGTTTAACGGTTTGCAGATCCATCCCTGTGGAAGGTTAGCCCCCAGGATTCTTGAAGACATCCCTCATTTAGTGTGAGCTGATCTTTGCGCATATCTTGACACAAAGAAGAACCGCGGACAAACTCCACACATTCAACTCTTTTTGTATTTCGCTTGCATCTATCCGTATTTTCGACACAGTCTGACCGTGTATACACTTATAGAAATCTATCGTACGATACAAAACTAGCACTGAATGGCCGCCTGGCTCGTTATCGTGAGAGCTTATTGGAAATACTGAGCGTCAAACCAGTTGATTCTCGCAAGTGGTACCAAGGATTCTGGTGTCTATCGGGAAGCTGTTTGTGCTGATCTCACGGACCCCTGCGAAACCTGACCCTCGAAGGTGCGATGAAAAATCTAGAATCTTACCTCGATGAGCCCAAAAAACCGTAAGATTGCATCTAAAACATTGCCGTCAAACAACGATACTCGAGCAGAGTCTGTCACCATTACTACTACAACGTCACTCCTAATGGTTCGGTCAAGCCCTTCGACGACCCGAAACGAAATATCACGAAAAAAGTACACAACCATCAAATAGATGTGGATGTCGCCCATACCGTCATTACGCCTGACCGATTGAGAACTTGTGTTTCTTCAGTACAGTTATCTGAGTCAGATTTTCGGCTATCCCAATAGTACAACGGGTTTTTCAAGCGATGGAGTATGTGCCTTTCACCGCACCAATGCGCAAGGAATGGAATAGTAAAAAAGACAAACATACCTTGAAATCAAAGTCCAGACCAGCTGATGCAAGCACCGGCAAACTCGGATGTGATTCGATCACGTTGACCGCACCGTCCGCGTCCGCATGCAGCCACTGAACAATACCTTCAGATTCCCGATCCCAGATGTAGAAGAAACCGTCATCACTGCCACTGACCACATACTCACTGTTTGGACCAAAAAATGTGGCACTGACAACTGAAACCGGTGACAAAAGAAAAAATGAGAGCAGATGATATAGAAAAAAACAAGAACAGGCTGAGGCCTATCTGCGGGATTGAGGCGCTCAGGCCGAGCAGCGATTGATGTGAGAGTAATTATGCCCATTGACATGAACTAAATTAATATGCTGATACGTGCTCACCATGAATTTTGTGGCGCACTAGTGGTCGAGGCAAGCCTATTGGGATATCGACAAGATTGACGCTTCACAAACAACATGATTGGGGCCTAGAGCTAGTGTATGTTATGAAATTTTATTGAAGAAAATTTGTGACATTACTAAATCACTAAAATTAGGAAATTACTAAAATAGCGGAAAACGCAAGATCAAAAAAGCAGAAAACATTATCCTCAATATTGCCGTCTCCTCAGAAATAGATGGCAACGAGCAGAAGGCAAAGTTGTTCTGCTCTTGCTCCCCGTGGTTCTTATGCGGCCTGTCCGTTTTTCGGGGGGCATAGTTTTGTCCCTAGCAAGCTGCTCTGGTCTGTGGTATTTCATCGATTGACTCTCCATATTCGCCTCAATCCGATGCCGCCGTATCTGCACTAAATTTTAGAAATGCTAATCAATTTTGTATAATATCGAAATGCTCTGACTTTGGTTGGTCGGAAATTGTACTAATCGAAACACCGGAAAAAATGTGATTCTTGATGCCCGTGTGTCACTGACTGCGAAGTTTGACCATTTTACCCAGAATCCAAAGACTATCAAGTATTTGGTAAAAGCTCCCACGTCGGCCTGTCAAACCAATGGACCAGTGTATCACAAAAAACAGAACTATATATATATATATATATATATATATATATATATATATATATATATATATATATATCACACAGTTTGAAATCAAGCATGGTCCCAACGCAATAACAACAATTACAAAGATGGGAGGAGTATATTAGAATATAAACAAATGGTAAAAAGATGACATGCTGTTCTAGTTCTCACTATTCGTGGTGTGATCTCTTCTCAAACACCACCTCCAGCTCTAATCAAGCTCTCGAGGTACCCACAAATATCGACCAACTCTAACTGATTACCACAAAGGTTGAGTACAAGCACAGGCTTCTGCCAAACTTGTAAAAGTATTTTTCACTTGGGAGGTGCGCAGTGCACACCACATCTGGACTTCACAGTCGCCAAACGGTCCAAAATGTATTGCGTTGCTTGTGCATTGTCGCTCAGCAAGGCGATATCATCGGTACACTGTAAGTCAAAAACTCTGCTCCCTGAGAGGAGCTTAACCTCAGGGTTTGGAAGACCAGAAAAAGCGTTCTGTAGAACATCCTGTATAGCAAAGTTGGGGAGAAACGGAGATGTAGGACAGCCCTGTCGTACTTCACTGGAAACGGCGAACGGCGGTGAAAGCTGGTCATAATCCCTAACTTGACCTGAGGTATGACGAAACAACTCTTTGGGGATTGATACATACTCTATTTCTCAACAAAAATGCTATAGTGCAGACTTATCGACGGAGTCGAAGGCCGCACGAATGTCTAGAAACATAATGATCGTCGGCCTTTGGAAAATGTAACGGTGCTTCAACAGCTGTCGGAGGGGGAAAATTTGATCGGTGCATCCACATCCGGTACGAAATCCAGCTCGTTCCTCCCGAGTTTGCTCATCACACGTGTTGCACGACCTGCGAAGGATGTCTGACACAAGCAGCTTAGATGTTAAAGGGACTATGCTTACATCCCTGTGGCTGTTGCAGATCAGTTCAGAGAACCATTAACTATGCACTGGGTGCGATAGCTTTGGTTGCCATCTCTTGACGACAGCCTCAATCGGAAACAATGAGAAAGGATGGGAATATTAAAGGAGCAACAGAAGAACTACAAATACTGGTATCAAGTCAATGAAGAAAATTTGTGAATACAAGAGTGCCCGTGACCACAACACCCAGCTATCTTTTCTAACGTATTTAACCACTGCTTAGGCCCTTCATACCTTTCTTTCATGCCATGCACTGGCCACTCTTACTCATCTTCGAACCGTTACCCGCCTCGCACAACTTTGCACGCCAAGGAATCCTGTCAGGGGATATGCACAACACATAGCCTATACATCTTGGCCTGACGAGCTTGAGTGTTTCATCTAATGATTTGGTTCTTGACTCTCCGTCGAACCTCAGCATTGTCTAAACAGTGTTCCCATTAGATTCGAACAATGTTACGAGGACATCGGTGCTCAACTACCGACAATTGTTTTATATCATCCACCCGCAGTGGCCATTTTTCTGAACCATATAGAAGGACTGGCTTGACTGCTGCAGCGTACACTCGACCCCTGATAGATAAACGGTTACCATGCCCACACCACAGATGACTCAGATTGGCAAGTGTCAAATGAGCCTTCTGTGTACGTAAAGATACCTCACTCAATATACGACATCCGGGTGAAATGTAGCTTCCCAGATAACGAAACTTATCTACCAGGTCTATAATTTCTCCAGACACCGAAAATTTTGGTGTTGGACTTACCCTGCGACAGCATCTTGCATTTTGAAGGTGAAAAACGCATACCAAACATCGCTACGCAATCCGTCAAGCTGTCTGGAAAAGCCTGCAACTTACCTAGATCTTCACTTAAAAGAACAGTGTCGTCCGGATACTCAAGGTCTGTCACTTTTCCACTCGGGAAAAGCTCAATGCCACCGTCATTGCCTGAAAGGTGTGGTCTCTAGAACCATATCAATCATAAAGTTAAAGAGAACAGGAGAAATGGGCAATCGTGACGTACATCACTTTTCGTGGTGAACTCGGGTGAAAAATCACCGTAAGCCCGAACTCGGCTTCGGCTGTTCATGTAAAGAAAACCTATAATGGAAGTGAATTTTTCTGGTACATTATTCAACAAGAGGCAGCGCCAGAGAACTGTGCGGTCGACTGAGTCGAAGGCCGCTTTAGGATAAAGAAAAACGAGGATAGTGGGCCTATGTTCCAAAATTAGTCGGAGAGTGAAAATGTGGTCAGATCTTAATCCAGCTTGATTCTCACGCGACCACTGTTTGCAAGCGGTTGATAACGGCGGGGAATAATACCAGCGAGCAGTCTATATGCAATGCTGGCAGGACTTATTCCCCCGTGGTCTTCGTAGGGGGACCTGTCACTCTTCTTGTAAACCAGTACGATCACCGATTCGCGCTAACTCTTTGGAACTTGTTCTCTATTCCATTCCAATAACAATGTTCAGCCACCGTCTTTGAAAATAAACGATTGCAATTCATCTTTTCCAGCGGCTTTATATGTCGTTCAAGAGAGCTCATCTCACGAAAAACCTCCGCCACTAACGGAGGACTGGTGTCTAAAACCAGATCTGGAACTATGGTGTTATTTAGCAAGCCTCTCGTGGATAAAAGACAATTAAACTGTTTCTCGAAATGCTTCGCCTAACGAACTAGATGACGCTCCTGAGTCTAAATCAGTGAGCCATTAGCCTCTTTGATCAGTTCACTAATGCCTAGCTTTCAGGGACCAGTATTTGTGATTAGATGCAAAAGGTTAAGGCTATTTCCGATCGCCGCAGCTTTTTGCATCTCCTTACATTTCGAAACTCACCACTGCTCACGGTCGTTTCTCAAACTACGAATCAGTTGGCATTTAAGGCATCTCCGAGCCTCATCATATCTGGAATCCGGGGAAATCGATTTGAGAGCATCTAGCAGCGCAGCTGAGGATGTAGATACCCATCCTTTCTGTGTGTCTGGTTGTTGAACCTTGGGCGGCACTAGCAGCTTCAAATAGAGCCCGCTGGATCTTTGCCCATCGTTCTTCTGGATCCTGGGCATTTGACTGCATCGATAACCTGGTGGATAATTGTGCTTGGAAAACAGATCGATGGTTATCGTCTAGTAGCAGCTGCAAGGGACGGTCGGCTTTGGTGTTACTTCAGTCACCGACGAGACGTAGGCTAAAAACGCGTGCGGACAAGAGCGTGATCAGTGTCTACAGACGTGGACCAAAATGACCGACATTCATGAATTGAACCGTGCCAGCGGCAACCGATAGTAATGTGGCCGATTTGAGTCCAACGCTGTGAAGCCGCAAGAAGACACCAGATTAGTCGGTGCTGCTTTCTGTGTGAGAAATTTATACGCGTTAAGAACAGTCCATGGTCGGATGGATGAGTCGGCCACCGTTATCGGTTCGATCGGCTGGAAAGCCAAATCGGTCTCTTACGTTCCTTCCCATCCCGTCTAGGATTCCAACTTGAGCACTGAAATCACCATGATGTCAGCAGAGCGCACACTGCAGAGCAGTTGAGACAAATCTTGGCAGAATTTCTCTTTAGCCTCAGGAGAGCTACAGTCGGTTGGAGCGTACACAGACACGACAAACATGCATCGACGCTTTATTCTATTCCTGTTGACGTGTGCAGAACCATTCAACCGAATCGCACACAAATGACTGCTGACCGAGATCCAGTCGAGCAGTGCACGCTCAGCTTTCATACTCACAGTGATGCCAACACCAGCCTGACCAATGGGACTAAACACCGGATGACCCGACACGCTTGTTTCTGGGGATGGTAGTGTTGACACTGAAGTTGGATCTTGTATGCGTTTCGGAGACACAACATATCTATGTTGAGTAGTTTAGGAGTTCTAGCTAGGGCAGCCTATTGCCCTGTTTGGTAAAATGTGCGGACGTTGAAAGCAGCAAAGTAAAGAGAATGCTTAGATCGGAGAATCGACTCTCTTTTTCCTGTCTATAGGTTGCTACCCTTACCGACAGCTCGAAGTTCACGGTGCTTGGCACAGTCACTGTGCTAGGCTTTTTGAGGATGGGGAAACCGATCGGTTCCCCCCGCACAATGAAGAGGCCTTCTCAGAGGGCCAGACCTTGGAGAACAAAACTTGAACCTCTTCAACAAGCCCCATTCCACCATCACTAAATAAGGCTGGGGAAATGCCATCGGAATTCAGCGCTTTGTAACTTCTTGCTGATTTGATTTCCTTGCGGATCTCCAACTCAGAAGGCGGATCTATCGAAACAGACCACAGCACGCGTGCGGGAACAGCAATGGGAGGGGTTGACGCTGGGGGTCAGAAAAACTGTGCTCAAAAGTGCTCCACTCAGCGTACAAGATGTCGCTGCAAACTGTGGACAGCCGAACCGTCAGCTTCATAGGTCGTTTCGCTCACACCCAGTGTCTTCCCACCGGTGACTCGGATGAGATGAAACAGCCTGCAGGAATTTCCATAACGGCAGCATGTTCCATCTCTGATGCTTTTTGAGACCAACAGATTTCGCGATCCCGACGCAGACTTGCGTTCAGTTTAGGTCTCGTTGTGAGCCGTGCTTTATTATGCTCACTACCAGCCGGCATGGACCGGTGTGCATCAGGAAGGTGTAGAGACTCGGCAGAAATCCAGGGTGTTGATTCTCTTTGGTCAGATCGAATGATCAATAGCTATAGGATCCATAGACGTTCGGGATTCTACACAGGGTGTAACGACACGATAGGTCAGGCCACAACTCACTATGATGGCAGAATACAAAGCATTTTCAATAGGCGACTACTGCTGGTCGATTTTATCTGGTGCCATTGATCTTGGCCTTCCGGCTAGCGCGTTTCGGAAGGTTGAGGGGCAAGACGGATCAGACAGTATATTGCAGTCTAACCGCTGCAGCATCGTGCATTTGACACACCCACCGAAGCACGTGAACAGCTTAGTGAAGATAAACGCGTGGTCGGAGTCAAGAAAGGTGCTTCAGCATGCAGCCCCGTCACTTGCAGCTAATTGCCACGAGGTTTACCTGGGTCCATTTCTGACTCGAAGAGAGCGGACGCCACGTGGAGCATCGGTGATTGCAGCGTCTGAAGTTTGTACTAGTGAGGAACAGCAGATCGTCACAGCAGAGCCAAAAACCGTTCGCCGTTTTCTGAGCGGCAGGAATTTGGCCCTAAAGGGCTTCCTAAATGCGTCTCGTTCGATGACAACCGACCTACCTTAGCATTCACGTCTCCTGCCAAAAGCTCAATATTAGTCCAGTTTACTTTACGTAAGAGACCGTGTAGTTTTTGATAGACAACACTCTTGATTGTAATCGGCGGGTGCGTACGTTGAGACGACAAACAAACTGCGTCTGTCGCGACGGCGACTGTTCACTTTGCACGAGCCTCTAAGTCTCATTGCGCACAACCGACTGCGACTGGGATCCAGTCTAACAGCGTCAATTCAGCCCCTTCACTGAAAGCAGTATCAACGTCTGTAGCACCAGAAGCCGCTGGCTCAAGGTCCCCAGAAAGACATAAGTCAAATTTCACAGAGGGATTTGACGGGAGCAGCAATCCGATGATGGAGCTGGCGTCTTGAATGCGAGTTTCTTGGATGCAACACAAACAGATGGCAAAGGACTCAAGCGTACGAACTAAGCCCGCCTGTTGTCCTATAAGCATCAAGATTCGCATGTTACTGTGGCAAGAATGAACAGACATCGAGAACGAAGGATGGCACCAGCTGATGGTAGTGGGTTCGGTGAAACTAGGAAGCTAGTCGAAGAAGGACGAGAGAGAACTCAACCAGCATTTCTACTGGTGGCGCTACAGCTGGTGCAGTCGACCGAAGTTCCCGTGGGGTATAATAAAGGAAAAAATTTGGAAAGAGATGTGAAAGCCAGTTATTGCGTACGGCGTGGGAGTGTTTGTGTGTACGCGAGAGAGGACATTTAACCGCCGCGTTAGTGAAAAAACCACTATGGTTATTTGCCTTGTGGGCTGTTTCACTACTCGGTCGCACGGTCCAGAGTAGGCCTTTCTATTCGAGGATGAACCTCTAGTCTTTGCGCAGCCAAGCCCGTCCTGCACGGTATTAGCGTTGGTCCAGATAAAGCTGATAGCCAATTGAATGGTTCACTCGCCTCTTCTGGAAACCTTGTCGGGTAAGTGGAACACGACACAGAGCTGACTTTATTTGGTGGCTGGCCACACTCATCATGTTGCAGTGTCATCAGCAGATGTAAGCAGTGTTTTATAGTGAACACCAGCTAAGCGGAAAATCCGGCCACATCCTCGAGCACTGCCACTGATCGTCCACGACCGCTTGGTGAGTCCACCCTATTCACGGTTAACAGCCGAAGTGGTAGTTCTCCTGTCCGCGACCTGGAAACGTACCGGTAGCATACCGCTTTGCTATTCACAATCGATCTCTCAGCTACGGGCCGGGAACTACAGATAAGTTATAAATGGATGAGTAGCATGGCTACGAAAGTACCGCAGGTCGCGACGCCTATCCACTGAGTTGATGGATCTCTTTGACCCTATTCAAGAAGACTAAGGAGCCCAACATGACCAAGTTCGTTGGTCAAGTTTGCATGCGATTCCTTCTCGTCCGACAAAGACCATTCACCACACAAAACACTGCGCACCGAGGAAGCCTATCCGGAGATGTATGCAACACATGCTCCAACCAAAAGAGACTGGTGAGCCTTATTGTTTCATTTTTTGGTTGGATTCGTGTGCCTAGACTCTGTGCTTAAATTCAGCATTGATGATCAGGTTTTTCTACGAGATTCGGGAGGGCTAGAAAGAAATCGAATACGGATAGTCTTTGTGCATCCTCAACACGTAGTGTTCACATTTCTGAACCGCACGGAACCTCCGTTAGATCAGCGAATAATACCAACCAGCGGTTTGGATGCAATGCTAACCAAACTCATTTCTCTGTGGTTTTCACAGGAGGACCTGTCACCTTTCTTAAAAATCGACACGATCACTTTTATGCATGAATTGCTTGCAATTCCTCTCTTTATTCATATCAAACCAACGAATTTTTCAACTCGTGCCAAAGCTAAGCTGCCACTTTTGAAAACAGAAGGGGGCAACACATCCACTTATTTCACGCAGAACCTTCGCCTCTGTATCCGCTGACATTTAACAAACCTTTGGTCGATGAGGGCCTGTTAAAATGTCTCTCGAAATGCTCCACCCAAAATTCTAGACGGTCATCCTGCGTCTCCTTAATCACCCGGTCTTGATTTTCGTCGACCGGAACTGTAAATCAGATAAGAAAAATTGCGGCTACTACGAATAGCCACATCATTTCCCCTGTGAAATTTTACAATCAACCACTGCTTACGGTCATTTTTCAGGTGCTGAACCAAATGTCAACGGCACCTCTATTTGTGGGCAGAAAGACATGACAAAATGGAAACTAAAGACTTTGGCCGACATCGCAAGATACTAAAAGAGCGGGATGATAAAAATCACTGATTATGAGCAGAGTTTACATACGTGAATCGACAAGGCGAAAAAACATCAGACTCACTTGTTTGCATGTTTCGATGTCCGGAATATTTGTGTAGATAAGAACCAGAGGGATTCTTAACATCAAACAAATAAATATCTTCGTCATTGTATGAGGCCAGGATGGCTGAAACGGAGCAAAAATCCACATTTTTATAAAAACACACTTTGGAGGGACTGATAACCAGAAAAGGAAACTAGGTGGGTTCAAATTCTTTAATATGCGGTAGGAGCTTAGTCGTTCAACTAATTCTTCTTAAGTAAATCTGAATGATTGTAGAACAGCTCGTCATACAATACAAACGTGCCCCAAAAAACAATAAGTTTTGCTAACAATGTATCTCTATTTCATTAGGCTTTTTACCAATAACCAAGTGTATATCGAGTTGCACCCGTAGTGGTCAAGTGGGTTAGAGCGTTTGATTACCACCTCGGAGGTCACAGATTCGATTCCTGCGACCGCCGGTCGCTCTGGTGGTAGACAGTAGTTCGTTGTCGTTCAGCTCGTTACCACACCCGACTTATTGGGACTTAATGCGGTTATCTACTCCAAGGTGCAGGGTGGGGTTTCCGGTTGTCCCTAACAGTGTAGTGGGCCCTCGAGATTATGGGGTATATACCTTCTCCAGTGCACTCATGCGAACGTGCGTAATGAAACAGAATACTTTACCATCCGGACTGGCGCCGAATGGCTTGCATCACCTCAACACAGCATCATACGAAGACCATTTGTCGTTGGCTTTAAATTTTCGTTCCACGCATACACATAAATACGCGGCGATCATCTTCCATGACGGAAGTCTTCCCAGTAAGAGATTGAAACGGCAGAGCAAGTCGCTCGTCATTTTATGTCCCGGCTTAAAGTCGGTGCAATGTGCACTATCAATGGTCCCTTAACGCCCAAATAAAGAAATTCTGCATCCGTTAAAACGCAATATATGTGCCGTATAAAATACCTACGTTGAGTGAAATACAGAGTTCATGTTTAATGTTACGTTGCCGGTGGATGATTTCATTGGACAAAATATCAAGTCTAAGTTGTACTTCGAAAAACGGACAGCCTTACACCTGAATTTCGTGGTTCTGGTCGCCATTCCACAGCATCGCCAGTCAGAGACGATAACACAGTATTTCTTTCAATAAGAAACAAACCGTAATTCAAGAAACATTTGAAGGAAAGAGTAGCTAGTTAATAATCTGGAATCTATCACTCCATTATTGAGTACTACACCAGGAAAACTATAAGCGATCTCTCAGTTGGGGAATGTTTCTGAAGGAGAAGCACATGAGCTGTTTGCTATCATGAAACTGCAAATCGAACCAGTCGGATGATACAGCTCATCACCAAGGCCTGTGACTGATTAATCATCGCTCTTACGGTTGTGCAAATGGCTCAGTGATCGAGTATTTGGTTTATGCTTGGTAAATGTCCGCTCCTATTCACTCGGATAAATACACTCAGTTTGTTTCGTTCTACGTAGTGTTCTGTGCAACCTGTATAGTGAAAGAAAGATCACAGAGACCACTATATCCGTTAGAAATGACTAGTTTTAAACATTACCAGGTGCAAACAATCTATCCTACAAGAACAAGATCAAAAACATTGAAATCAACGTCAAGTAAATCAACCACGCCTTCATCACCACCGTCAACCATTATGCCGATCCGAGCTTTTTTGACGAACGATCTAGGAAAGTTTGAAACTCACCATCACCCTGATTACTGTAAACAGCAGCTGTCGCACTAAATTTGGACTTTTCCAATCCGTATGATAGGTTTGACAAGTTTCCCCGGCCTCGTTGCTGATTGCCTTGTACCCGCAGAGCAATACGAGCATGTCCACGTAGACGACTGAGCACCGCACGCACACGCCGCCCGATTCGAGCAGAAACGGAACTGAAAAAATCGTCACCCTCGTTGTTACCATCATCATCATCATCATCATCGCCTTCATGTTCTCCAATCCCATCCTCTGCATCCTCTTCATCTTCTGTGTCTTCATCATCATTATCAACATCACGTCCATTCCTCGGAGCATTTTCTGCTTCATGGTTGCCATCACACGCCGCCGTACCGTTTTGCATTGGTGGTATTGTGTTGCGATTGCTGGGACGTAAATGTTGTGCACCGTAGCACTGAACGTAACCACTGGATGGGTCACGTGGATCCATTTTGCGACGGTCGTATACTCTTTTTGAGTGGGGGATAGAAAGAATTCATATATAAATTCACATGAAATGAAATCGACAAGACTTCGCATGTTACCGTGAAGTGAAAAAAGAAACACCGAAAAGTGCTGCATAAATCCCGTAGCCTTGGAAATCTGAGCGGCACACAAGTGACACACAGCAGTGACGGATAAGACGTAGCACAATGATGGTTCTCGTAGAGCTCATTTAGCGCTTGGCCCTCACAACCAATATCAATGGGCAAGCTATGCTAGAAGGGTAAGCCGATCCAGGTTGACGAAGAAAAAGTACCTCTTTTCAGAAACTCCGTCGAGAAAGATAAATAATGCAAGTCAAGGAACTGTTTAGCTGGGCTGTGTGACAACACTCAAAAATGAAATTTAAGAGGCATACGTTAACCTGGAAGCATAGAGTATTCTTACAGCAACTGTCAGAGGTGTCTGGTTGGATAAAAGAGAATTCTCTATGGCCAAGTAATTTTAAGGTAGAGATCAAAAATACCAAGCATGCATACAAAACCCATAAATAAAGACACATCCAGGGCGAAATATTGCGAATAAACCAGGGCTCGTTAGGATAAGCAAGCTGTGGCGAATAAACCGTGATGATGAACAAAGCACGAAGGATCTTATGATACTTTATTTGAACTGAAAGATATCATATTTTTTCAACAAAAAACAACGTCCGAGCAGCAACGCTCACACAACTCGATGAGATTATCATCCAAAAATCGAACATGCTGAGTCCCTTATGCTAGAATTAAGGACACAACTAAAGCAGGCGCGTGAACAGGTTGGTGCTCGTTAGTCAACGTCCGCTAAACCGAACAACTTGCATGTCTTCGAAAGACCAGCAAACGCAACCGTTTTCCAACGTATACTTTTTCCGTAAATATTAGCTCTCCGGAGAGTCCATCAGAGCTATAATCCTTCTGGTTTTGGGTTACTATGGCACAGTAAATACCGACGACTAACTGCTGCCTCCTGGACCAAGGTTCTTAGTTAGCCGAAGACTCCATGAGTTAGTTTTCTCGAGATTCCCTATAGGATTCACCAGGATTCCGGCATGAACCTACTCGTAAAATGCAATACGTTATTAAAAATACAACTCACCGAATAACTGCTTCCGACCGACCACACACAGCAAATTCGTACGGCTTCACGGGGTTGGAAGAGATCGAAAAAAATTCGGAGAACGGAAGCCATAGAATACTGTGAAACAGGGAAGACATCAGAAGGAGAAAGAATGAGAAAATCATACAAAGATCCTAAAGTGCTTGAAATCAACCAGTGTGATCCAGTTTAGGACGGATCAAAAAATCCCTAGACGCCATCAGATCATGAAACGACGAATTCAAATCAGTTGTGACTGCAAGGTAGACAGACACAAGTACACTAGCAAGTGAAAGCTCTTCCTCTGAAAGAGTTATCAGCAAAGTCAATCTCGCGGGGCCAATTCATGAGCACTTGGAAAGGACACTAGGACAAATGGATTATTGATCAAAGATCTTAAATAAGTGAAGGTAAAGGTAAAGTGCTTGGAGTTTTAGTCGACGGTAAGAAAAAGTTATTTCACTCCAATGGGAGGCTATCGCTCAACATACCTAGACGGTCTGTTGTTATTCAGGCTTTTGAAATAGCACCATCGGTTTGGGTTGCATCCTGAAAGCGTTCTACTCAATGGGTAGCCGCAAAGTGAATTTGACCGGAGATCTGTCGGTTACAGCCCTCTAGCTTTAAGTCTGTGCAAAGCGCCGTAAGCAGTTGTGACCAGTGAAGGAAATGGTCTGAGAATAAAGGATAAGTCAGGTGTAGTTGGCAAATGTTTGTTTTTCATACGCACCCACAAAATACACTTTTCCTGAAACTGGGAGAGAAGTTTACAAAGATCTGTACCAGTTTCATTGAAGTGCAAGCTCTACGGGAGACTTGATCGAAAATTCAGCCCATGGAACCAACAACAATGATCGACAAACTGTGCTCAGATCACGGATTGCTGCGGTCGCACAAAAAGGAGCACCTAACGTGTTCTCAATTACAGGCAACAACTGACTCAGCTGAACCACTTGTCATTAGTTATCTTTGGGGTAAATCAACTCAAGCCGCTCATCAACGTCTATTGACATCTACCACGCACTTCTTTGTGTGTGAGAAGTGTGCATCTCTGGAGGGCAAACGAATGTTTCGTACATAACCATCAAACTCCTCTGTGAGTAGAATTACCCTATCGTTTATTGGTACAAACAAAAGTACAGTGTATGAATGAATGATTTACGATGCACTATCAACGCCCGATTTAACAATAAAAGATGTGAGGACCACTGTACAGATGGTTATTCTTACCGGCATCCTAGGAGTTATATTCACCGGGTCTCAACTAGGGCTCGAATTCGTTCAAAGCAAATGGTGGATGGGTGCTTCACTATCATGTGGTGTGAAGAAAATCGTGGACAATTAGTAAAAATAGATTAGCGACAACCTGTGGGGCTTGTCTTTTATCCATAGTCGATAGATGGTGCACACACACATCGTTGTGACATCATCATCATCAACGGCAGCATCGGACAGTGCTAAACAACAGGATAAGTCCCACTGACCACTGCCTTTCTCGTTATGTTGCACGTACAAGTAGACAGGATGAATATACAAGGTGGAGAGGGAGGTGGGAAAAGAGAACACCGTAGTAGCCAACACACAGAATACACAGTCTAACTGTCCAAACGCCCATTGATCAATCATTCAGATAATGACAGCACGATCGCCACTGTACACGATGAGACTGCATCTTGACGAGATGTGATGGCTTGCGTGTCTCAGTGACCCAAAGAGCTATGCAGGATGGCTTTCTTAAGCCAAAGATTCAATCATGCCTGACAGGTTAATGATAGTAGGACAGACGGAGTCCAGTATCTGAACCAGTTGATGGGCAGCATTTGACTCTAACCACTATACACTTGGAGAGGACACTCCAACGAATAAACACCGAGAGAAGCAGTTTACTGGTTGAATACCACCACCAGGTGGACGTAGGAGTGGAGTACCCGGAACTTCTCTGGATGGTGGGAGAAGTCACTGCGCTTCATTGGACAGTTACTGCCCGTCAAAGCTGAACAGTCCCCGGCCCAAAGGAGGCTGCCCCGTCCGCGTTCCCATCTGCTCCATTTGGTTCTTGGGGCAAAGGGCTGAATCCGAAAATCGGATCGATTAAAAAGCACCGGTGAAGACAAGACAGAATGCATACAACAATCAGGTCTCACGTGACAGAACATAAGGAGTTTCTTGGCGAATTCTTCATTCACGTTCCCGTGCTGGGTTGACGCTTCACTGACTTGAGGGTCAGACTTTTGTGTCAAACGTTCCGGTCAGGGTTTCCGAAGAAAACCCCCTTCTACGATGTGGGCAGTAGCGAAGTATGATCCACCCGGAAACGTCCAGCATTCTTCCCGTAAAGGACCTAACTAGCCTCATCTTTCTCTCCGTCAAGATCGATGAAAAACCCCACAGGTAACCGCGGCTCTGAAGAAAGCGATAGTTCAGGAGTAGGATATAAATGAAACACACTTCTTAGGTTTATTTGTTTACTTGGTCGCCTTCAATGTCCACACACTATATCAGTTGGAGTCACAGACTGCCCTCGCTAGAACTCATGAAACTTTCAAAACAGATGTATGTTGTGTCTCTAAAACACGCATAAAACACCCCACTTCTGTGATCATTATTCGCATCCGGGACGTCACCTCAGTCTCTCGCTTCGCTCATCGTGCGTCGGGTGATCCGGTATCTAGTTCTCGTGGTCAAGCTGGCGTTGGGATCACAATGAGCACGAGAGCTGAGCGTACACTTCCAGATTGAATTTCAATCAACAGCCGATTGCGTTTACAATCCGGTTGGACGACTCTGTGCACGTCAACAGCAACAAACTGGAACGTCGATGCTTGCTCGTCGTGTCTGTGTATCCGCCCAGTGACTGCAGTTCCTCTGAGTGCGGGGATGAATTCTACCGGGATTTGCCCCAACTGCACCGAACCATCCGCTCAACGGAGGTGGTGATCACTGCTGATGATTTCAACGTCCAAGTTAGATTTTTATTGTGAAAGTTATAATGTTAATAATACAGCGCTGTTGGTAGATGTGATACGTCAACGCTTCGGTTACTGTGGATAACCTGTCTTCAGGAAGATCATCCACGGCAACCGAAACGTTGGCATATTACATCTACCGACAACGCTGTGTTATTAACATTATGACTTTCACAATAAAGTCCAAGTAAAATATTTAGGGGAATCCAAAAGTCATAGACTCATGTGACGTTCTCCTACGTTTACGCAACGTTGGACCCAGACCGACCATATTGTCATTGGTCACCGCAAGTGTGGAATAATTGAAAATTGTCGATCTTTTTGGTCTACGCCTGTGGACCCAAATTTCGCTTTGATACATGCTCCCTTCCGTTTACGTCTCGCCTAAGCCATCTGTCCCGTACAACTCCTTCTAGACGGCAATCAGGGATCTGCTGTCTACACCATTATCAATGCAGCCGTATGTCTAGGACCCAAAAGAACGAAGGCAACATCTCAAGGAAGCCCTGTGCGCCGCTTCCGGCGCCATACTAGTTTCCGACTCAAGTAAGCCTCACAGCCGATGGATATCTTCAACATCAGTTGCTCTATTATTATTATTATTATTATTATTATTATTATTACTATTATTATTATTATTATTATTATTATTATTATTATTATTATTATCGTTGTACAGTGCTAAACAACAGGATCAGTCCCGATGACCACGCCCTTCCTCACCATGTTGCACGTTGAAATAGAAAGTACGAATGTACGAGATGGACAGAGAGCGGATTTACTCGGGTGGGAAAAGGTAAGAACATCCTAGTAGCTGACACACGGAATACACAGTCTATCTGTACAAACACACATTGATCAGTCTGATTCGGTAGAGTGGCAACACGATCGCCATTGTTCACGGTTCGCAGCCACATTCTTCGGTGTCTCCAGCCAATAAGTTGAAGGATGTTTTGGGTCCCAACCACGAAGACGTGAGACACCTACTTTTCCTAAGCTCGCCGTGCATTTCCTCACTGCCCGCTGCCACGTCACCTGTTGGACTCCACGTGGCTTTTTTTCTGTTCCCGAGGAGAAACGAAAAATAAAGCACGGTAGGGTAGACGTGTGAACTAGTGTGAACTAGTACCTAATATTCTACTTCTGACCTCAACACTGCTCGCCAAGTTATTTCATCCAATCTTAGCGATACCAAGAAAACACCAAAGGTCAAAAACCTCAGGACGACGAACATCTTCCGCACATATACTCCATGTCTTGCAACAATACAACTGAACTGGAAGCACCGAGGCACAATACACACGACCTTTCAACTTCAGTGAAATATCAGATCGACGCCACAAGTGCTTCAGTCCAATGTACGCCACTCGAGCCTTGGATGTACGCGTGTTCAACTCTACTACTGTGCTCCCATCCGTCGTCACGCCGCTACCGGGGTGAGTGAGGTGGTTGACAATCATTAGTACTTCCCCATCCGGCACCAAGCCCGTAACCGTTGACGTCCAGTCTTGCAACATCACTTCACACTTTGGAGGTGCAAAGCACATGCCGAATGAAGCTACAGCTCTTGTGAGTCTATCCAGTGCACGTTGCGCATGCTCCGTGCATTCGGACAAGCAGACAAGGTCGCCTGCGTAATCTAGATCATGCAGTTTTTCACTATTTCTTAGTTCGACGCCCACATCCTGAAGAGTTTGCAAGGCACGTTCCATTATCCCGTCCATGACGAAGTTAAACAAGAATGGTGAAATGGGACACCCTTGTCGAAAACCGCTGGTCGTTTCGAACCGACTGGATAATTCACCGTAAACCCTTACGCAGCCAGAAGTATGAAAGTACAAGGCTCTCAGTAGAATCACGGACTTCTGGGGAATACCTCTTCGGCGAAGAGCACTGAATAGCGTTGTTTCAGCAGTTCGCAGCAGTTACCAACAAGAATTAGCGCATGAGCTAGGAGCTACGACGAACAATGATGTAGACGAGCATTGGGCTCATATCCAGCAGGCGCTGCACGTGGCAGCAGGTTTCGCCTGTGGTCCTAGATCCGATGTCCATCAAAGACACTAGATTTCTCAAGAGTCACTCAGTCTAATGGAGTAAAAACATCAGCTCTTGAGCTGTAAGGAGATGAATAAGACACGAAGAAATCTATGAAAGCAAGTTACAAAAAGCCTTTAGATTGATCGCGAAAAATTGGTGGGTCAAGGTAACCGAAAAAATGGAAATAGTAGTTGCTTCAGGTAACAGTCAAAGACGTGCAACATGTTGAGAAAAGCAGTGGTCGGTGAAGCTTGTTCTACTGTTTACCGCTGTACGATGATGAAGTTTAGTCAACTGAATCGAAGGCGCCTTTCAAGTCAAGGAAATGCATTATTGTCGGTCGACGCGTTTCAAGTGACTGACAAAGGGCAAAAATCTGGTCCATGCATCCTTGACCTGGATGGAATCCGGCCTGTTGTTCGCGAGCATTTCTCTCGCGAGCCTGTATTATACGGCACAGAAAAATCGAGACTAATACCTTGATGATTATCGGAAATGAACTGATGCCACGATGATCACTAAAATCGTTGCGTATTCTCTTCCTGAAGATCGGTACAGTCAGTGACTCGACCCATAATAATGGGACATGTTCCTCGTGCTAAGTATCACGGAGCAAAGTAGTAAGCGATCGTATCAAGGCATCTCCGACCAGTCTGAAAAGAACTGAGAGGTTCTTTGGGGCTGGCCGCTTTTCCACTTTTTAGTAGTCGAATGTTCGGTCGTACTTTTACTTCCGATAGGGCCCCAAGTGATACTCCTCAAGGAATCGCAGTTGCGGACGCAGGAGTAACTACATTAGCACGCGGCCAGCTAAACTGCTCTTTCAGATATTCGGCCCAACGGTCAAGCCTTTGCACTTTGCTATGAACAGGTTCTCCACTTCTGTCGCATATCGTTTCACTGACCGGAGTTCGCCATCCACCGGTGCCGTGAATAAATTTGAACAGTCTTTAACTGTTACCTGAAGCAGCTGCCACTTCCACTTCTTCGGTTGCCTTGATCCACCAATTTTCGCGGTCCTTCTCAAGACTTTTTGTGACTTGCTTTTGTAGATTTCTTGGTATCTTATTCACCTCCTCACAGTTTGAGAACTGACGTTTTTGCTCAATTAGATTTAGTGCCTCTTGAGAAACCCAGTGTCTCTGATGGACATCAGATCTAGGACCACAGGCGAAACCTGCTGCCACGTGCAGCGCCTGCTGGGTATGGGCCCATTGCTTATCTACATTACTATTCGTCGTAGCTACTAGCTCATGCGCTAATTTCTGTTCGTAACTGGTGCAGACTTCTGGGTCACACAAATGCTGTACAGCTAACCGGGTTCGCGGTTTAATTCGACGACCATGGAGCTGGAGCGATAGTCGCATTAAAACTAAGGCATGGTCCGACTCTACGTACGTGGACCAGTAAGATCTACAGTTCTGAACAGAACTGCGCCACCGGTAGCTTACGGCGATATGGTCAATTTGACTAAAAGTACCTGTAGAGTTAGAGCGCCATGTCGCTGTGCGACGCGAGCTGTGTCGGAAATTAGTGCTAGACAAGAACAATCGATTGTCCGCACAAACCTGGAGAAGCCTATCCCCGTTATCTGTACGCTCAGCAGGTAAAGCACAGCGCCCACCTAAACAGGCTTCTGACACACTAAGTTTGCCAACTTGTGCATTAAAATCACCAGCTAGCACTACGATGTCGGAGCCTTTGCCCTTGCGAACGACAATGGTGAGTTCATCGTAGAACTCATCCTTCTGCACGGCAGAGCTGCGGCCTGTTAGAGCGTATGCCGAGACTACAAACAAGCTGCGCTTAACACAGCTATCCTTTCGAATACCAACTGACCCCTGGAGTCTTACGGCACATAAACGACTAGTAACCAGTATAAAGGGACAGCTTCAGCCTTCTCAGTCAAGACCATTCCTACACCACGTTGACCCGCAGCTCTGGCTACTTCACCTCCTGAAGTGCGAAGGATATAATTTGATGAGATGAGAGGAGCGGTTAGTTGGGCCAATTGCTCTAATCTTGGATACACGTTTCACAGAGGCGGCAGAAATCAATCGCAAGAGAGTCCATAGTGAGCGGTAAGCACACCAACTGACCGGAATGTATGGGTGCACGCACGTTGAAGGAGCCGAGATTCAGAGCCTGACGAGGCTTGAGAAAATGAGTTACGAGATTGAGGATTATTTGCGACACTATTTAACAATGAACTGTTGCGAGTATCAGGCTTGTTATCAGTGGGAGTATTATGGATAGGTAGAGGGGGCAAAGATAGGCGATTTAGGACAGAAGACAAAGGTTAAATAAAAGAGAGGAAACTCCGAGCAATCCTGATTATCCTGTGGAACGGCCGATGCAGCATGGAATTTTCTGTACTTGTGCAGTTCATGGTACATAGTGAACGGATACCGCTAGGAAGTCCAGCCGCTAAGCAAGCCAGACTAAAGTTTCACAGTACTTCCACGGATTTCCAATGAGAAGTAAAACGTTCACTGTGACAAGCATCGTGTTATAAGAATCAAGTCGATGAAAATGAACACTGACTGCAGATCAGGAAGGTTTTTCTCACGGGTACCAAGTTTAGGCAAGGTATCATAACCAGACACACAAAAAATGGGCATCTGTATACTCTGTTGGACCGTCAGACTCCCACAAATTCAATCCTTTGAATGCTAAACGTAATGTATGGAAATACAAAGTGATTCAAAAACCGAAATGACTGTGAACATCGACCGGCTGTAAGATGCAAACAGATAGAGATGGCCGTGGCGATGGGCAACATCTAGTCTTTTTTGTTAAATTATGGATGCCAGCAGCTGGAGACCAGGTGCGAGTGAATAAATAGAAGCTAACGGACTAGTGATTAAAACTCAAGAATCCTGGACGGAGTATTTTGTGTTGTAATTCAACCGGTATTCGTTTATAACAAGGGTGTTGAATGGTACAGGTGATATTCGTAAAACAGATCACATTGAAGGAAATAAGGCTTCTGGATCGAATGGCATATATTCACTTCATTAACGGAAACTTGGCTGTGTTGTTGAGGTTCACAAAACTCGTTTGTGTGATATGGGTGCAGGAACAAGTTCCCAAGCAATGGTGCCAAACGATGATTGTGCCGCTGCGTAAAAACAGTGACAGGTTCTCCTGTGAAAGCCCCAGATGAATAAGTATTGTTAGCATAACATCTTTTATTTCTCTTGTTCACATCCTTGTTAACATATAATATTAGTACAATGTTCGAAGGGGATCGCGACCAATTAGAGGCTATTAATCTTGGAAAGTAACCGGCAGCGGCGGTGGCGGCGGCAGGATTCGTACTCGGGAGGACATACGAGTCTACCATGATGACCGCCTGACCGACGCCGGTGCTTGCGCGAGAAGAAATCTGGATTTAAATTCACGTATAGCAGACCAACGTGGGTCCATGAGAAATGGATGATCATTATCAGTTTTGCTAATGCTTCTTTACAACGGTAAGCATGCCTGACGGAATGGAACATGGATCAAGCAAAACAAGGAACTCAGAGTATCATTCTTTCTCTATTTCATATTTCTTACTTGTGAGCCTTGGATTCACGAAGATCGATGGAGAAGACTTGACCGTCAGCTCCAGCTGAAAGAACAATGTGCGGTTCACCTTGTGGCAGGGCCAATTTGTGACAAGCTCGTTGATGTGAGACCAATAGACGAGTGGCACCCACCAAGGAGCCATCGGAAGCCAGCTGAGCTAATCGAACTTCCGAGTCGCAGGCACAGGACACAATTTGAGTGTCATTAGTCTCCGGGACAAATTTTACCTAGCGGAAAACAGTGGTCGTAAATATACACCATCCACGACACGTGTGAGTGCTCATAGAGTAACTTAAATTTGAAAACGTCAACTGCGGCGTTTGAACGGTAATTGGATGGGAGAAAGTAAATGGCCGGAAAGAAAATAGAACAAAATCGCATGACTGTAAAATGGGTCACAAAAAGCTAACCACTATGTGCACTTTTGTTGTTTGGTTATATTTTATCTGTGCCGCAATGGCAACAGACAAGAGAAACCGCTGCCAGTTTGTCGTTCATATGCATATTTGCTCCGACACAATGCAAGGTCATAAACCAATTCGGCCGAGACTGAGCGTGATTATTTAATGTGGATGTTAAGTGCACAAGAGGGAAACGATGATTTCGTAACATACACGTTTTTAAGGTGAAAAGCCCCGGGTCCAAACCCTGAGTGCGACGGAGAATATGCACCACTGATGAGCTCTAACAAGAGCGAAACTTGAGTCTGATGCTTTTGAGTGCAGAGTTGGTTTGTGCGTGAAGAGTGGAGTCCAAAAGACTGATAACCAACAGAAAATTCGTAATCCTTAAGGCTTAGTGTGAGAATAGTAATCTGGAGTCTAACAGAAGGACATTGACAAGCTTCTTTTCCACACAGCGATAAGGCTTTACTGGTAGCTGCACTGCTCATCAGTGCTCAAAAAGGCGGATGAATTTTTAAGATGAAAGACACAAACCTGAACACAAGTGAAGGATAACAAATAAACGGCGCCCTGACTATGACGCGGAACGTACCAGACAACCGTAAATGTGCATATTCATTCTCAAGCAGTGACCTGCTCGAAAAGGATAACAAGACTGACACTGTTTAGGACGGTTCCTCATAAAGTACTTCGATGTCTACAGAGAACCCGTATACATTAGCTTGTTAAAACTAATGTCCAAAACGTTAGTGTCTCGGTTCAGTTCGTTCAACGATCAATGTCGTTCTACTGTGCTCTGGTTTTGGTTACTACCTCGTAACATCGTCCAGAATGAATAGATGTATAAAGTGAAAAAGAGCCAAAAACAAGGTAATAATCGGAAATCATGAAGATAAGGAAGGAGTCCAAACGCAACTACGCCACTGGCAGCGACACCTAGCTATGTCACCGCCGTGGTGATGTGGAACGCATCTCCGGATTGATCTACGGGAGACTCGCGATGTGTTGAACGTTTTTCTGGGGAACGTTATTCGTCATGCAGTCACATACATTATATTAGTGTATATCACACGCCACAGATTGTCCCGCACGCATAAGAAACACTCGCGAGGTGTGGGCTAGGTTTTGGTCAGTCACGCATGCACTGAGCAAATATTAGTCCTCTGGTAGTCACTTGTTTGTTGAGAAATGGAGTGCGAACAAAGTTCCCTTCTGACCTCAAAGAATTGCGCCGTTTTATCTCAATTCAGGTTAGATTGCAGGGTCGAATTTCATCGACTTTTGTTGCAATAGCAGAGTTCGAAAAAGATGTCTTATTTCTACACTGCAACAGATGAGGTATGACTGGATGCACCATCTGGCTTAACTGTGGAGTTGCACCTTCCAAAGAAACAGCCTTTGATTTTGAATAAGCTAACGATATAACCTTGCTGGGGGATAATGTTCGCGCCACACACTCTGGATCGCCTGGCGATTGAGGTACTGAAGTACAATGCACACTGTATTTCACCCAAATTTAAACTACCCTCAAAAGATAGGTAGTCGCAATTGCCTCTTGAAATGACCAGTTAGAAATATCAGTCCATAGATTCAAGTATCTCGGGGGACGCACAACGACTCTCTTAAGAGATGGACGTACTGTTATGCTTTATGATTGAGACTCGGCCAATTAGCGCAGAGGACACAGCAGCTTTTCGTCGTCGACAACTGATTTTTACCGAAACACGACTCGCGTTTTGTTGGAACACTAAATGAGTGGTGGTAGGTTTCGTTGTTGTGTTGGACGTGGAAACCCACCATCTAATCGAGGCACTCACCGTGCATCGTCTCCGGTGGCTCGAGCATGGTTTCAGTGTATTTTTACTGTTAACCTCAATGGGCAATATTTGCGCATTCTGGGCATGATTACGAGCGACGCGGCGGTCAGTCTATAACTTAGAGTAGAAGTATGGTATTTGCGTTGACACACTGCCTCAATTGGAACGTTCCGACTTCCTGATTTAAACTCAAGAGATAAGAACGGCTATTGATTAAAAACAGTAAAAGAAACAGTCTAGAATCAAATTTTTGGTGTGTTTGGTAAATCCTCGTGGCCCCTGATAACTATAACACTTAAATCGTGGAGAAAATATCAATGAGTGTGCGATGAAAACAGATATGTCATATACCTATACAGGCATAATTGATTGCGATGCAGTGAAAAATTTTCGCAGTACACGGTGCGGGTTTCTTAACTGTATTGAGGTACATCGGTGTGTGACATGAATTCAATGAAAATTTGCTCTCATTTGAGTTGGTTCTATAAGGTACTATGAGTAGTTGAATGTGCGTGACCTTGGTTTCTAAGATAAAATGCTCTTCGCAACGTAAGCTAAGAATTACCAAGGTGTGTAAGTATGATAAAATTGGTGAATAGGATCGTAGTTTTTATTCTGAGTTGTATTCAGAAAGGTTTCCACTTGTAGAAATCAACAGAAGTCGGTTTTTGAGCCAATGTTTCTTATGACTGTGCTTCTAGGATAATGTAAAAAGAAATTCTTTCATAACTGAGGTTTCACGCTATAGGTGGTTTAAAACTGCTTCTCAACAATGACGGTCAAACATACTGAGAAAAAAATTCCAGTTCGCATCAAAGTGAGTGTTTGAGTCAATGTTATTTGGGTGGGTTTTGTTAGTCGCTCACGATGTTATCGCAATAGCGATGAAAACACCCACTTAAACTGATTTTCCAGGCACCCCACTAAACGGCACCGAAGTAGAATTGCAAAGGCTGATAGGTTTGGATTTTCTGTGACAGATTCTGTCCAGCGTGTTAACGCAAATGGGAGCATTAGTTATCGGATAATTCACACAATAACTTCCTTAAATACGAATTCCCAAGACAAAAGACCCAGCGCACTGAAGGGAAATGATTTTATACGCATTACGCTCAAAAAACAATGACGGAAATCTTCGTCTTTAATTCAGAGTGACAATATTCCCAGGCACTTTTACTTCTTGTCACAGATTAGAATGCGGCAATTTAAAATGGGATTAGTATCAGGCTACATGAAGGCTTCACTGAACGCCCAACAAAGGAAGGCACTTATTGATTTTATTACGGAATTCAAATCACGGAACCTATCATTTGATGATCAGTTTACTTTTCAGGCGAGCGCATAGTGTGCGATGGGTCGTGGATGGGTCAGAAAATGCACATGTAGCAGGAAATTCACCCGATAAAGTATCCCGCCGAATGCCAAGATAGCACACCCACAAAAATTATTGATTTGGACCTGAATGAATCATGGTTATACTTTTTGGTGAACTTCAGTTAGAGGCACCTCGGATAGTTGGAAAATCTTCGCCGTCATGACTGAAGAACTCCCAGAATTCAACGGAAATATACCATCCGGGAAGGTAATAGTTGCTCGCGAAAACGCGAAAAGATAACGATAAATTTCGTAATACATTTATGCGAGACGATGTTTACTCGATAACCACATCTACATTAGCGAAAATACGCTCAACTTGAAGGTTAAGTTCGTACAATCACTGTCCAATAACCCGGATTTAAAAGTAATCGAAAACGCGGTCCCTGTTCTAAAGAGGGAAGTCAGTGGACAACGGTGTCAGAAGTGGAACGTGATGGAGCATGAGAAGAAAACGGCTTCATAACCAACTTGTTGAAGGCTGTACCAACGAGATTGCGAAAAATCCTGAAGAATGAAGGCAGACCAAACTACTTAATTGTGTTTCTAATATTATGTGGGTTACTTCAGTGTGAATAAATCTTATTTCGTTTTCGCTCAGAGGCTCATATTCTGTCATGGCTGTGGCCAGGTAATGGTGGCAAAAATACGGTTTCATCTAAATTTTGAGCACAACTACTCGCTTCATTAAAGCGGACCACAAGGATCATTGTCCTAGAACCTCATCGATAACTGCTAGTTATAATGGATACATGGTTATATAGTACTGCCACTATGCTGTCATGTACGAGAATAAAACATGCATATGAGCGCCCTTCTGCAGGAGTTTCGAGTAGACCCATGGTACATTCACTTCCCACTTTGTTATACTGACGCTAGTACAGTATCTGACCTAAGGTTGATATCTGTGTAAATAGATATACACTCACATGGTAACAATTTGCCCGATTAAAAGTGAACGACTTTTAGGGATTTCATGACCGCTCATACAATGTCAGTTTCACTGTTTAATTATGAACAAGTTTAATCCCCAAATCTGACAAAACCGAACAGTTCACAAAATGATAGCACGAAAAACCAAAGAGCTGAAGTTGCGTCAACGTGGCTTGAACAGAGAGACGATAAAACCGCCTCAATCTGACGAATAACCGTTCCTATGATTTTCGTATGTTCACGGATTTTGTTAGTTTTACCCCATCATCTGAAGGGCGCAAATCAGGCCAATCAAATGAGTGTCACAGAAAAAAGGTTCTGTAACTATCGTTTTAAATAGAAACCAGAAAACTTGGGTATATAATATAAACAGCCCCTGCGAACACGTGATCCAACCTATCGATCGAAGCTATCGAAATACCAGGATAATGCACTGCGATCGATTCACGGACTATTCAGTGGACGGATGGAACTGAGAGTGGCGTGTTCGACGACTATTGCATGGTGCAATCGGATACTGATCGCCAATAGTCTCTCCGATATTGATGGAAGGTTAAACATAGTTCAGGTCGGTTCCATCTGTGTCAGTCAGCTCAAAAGGGTAGCAAGTGGAAGACTGCATTATATTGCATTGAGGATTTCTACAAATTCACATTCCTTCCAAAAAGGGGAGAAAGTGATCTCTGACACTTTGAAATGAACAAAACAATACTGCAGAAAAAAACTGGTTCAGCCGTCGAGATTTATGCGAAATTCCTTTTTGGGACTTTCACCTTGTCAACTAGAACAATTATTAAATAAAATACTAGAGTAGCGAAAGATATTTATACCGAAGAAGATAAGTCCAAATACGGAACGTGCGGAAGGATGCGAACGGCATGCACAAGTCATGGTACAAGGGATGGGCGTGATCCGCAAGTTTTTATGGTAATTTCTTCACAAGAAATAACGTGTAAACCACATACTTTGGAGATAAGAGAGCCTATGGGAAGCAAAGAAACATGACTAATAATAGCCAAGCCGTAGTGTGGCGTAGTGTACTAAAATCCTCCTTAGGTAGGCCAAGAAAGATTACGATGGAGCAAGCAGTAGAGTAATGCTGGGAGAATCAACTCATGGACAAAAAGTAACAATTTATCTGGCACTAAACTGTCCTAGCTTACGAATTTGAAAGACGGTCTATGTAGATTTTCACACGGTTCAGAAAACAAGACCACTGTGAATTGGTGTCTATTGTAACACCCAAGTATTTGACTCGAAGACCCACTGCACGACTAGGGGTAACAGACAACCTGACCGTGAGACCTTATATAGGGAATCACTTAAGGTTCCAATAGGTAAGGAGTGGTAATGAGTCAGGCGACAGTGGATTACTGTCTGCCACCAAAGAGACCACCAGTGGGTGGGGACAATGGGCGTTGTGGCCAAGTGTCAATGGTACTTACTTATACCACTGAATATTCAACTTAATTATAGCAATTCGATTCACATCAAGTTCGGCTGAGTCATACTGGACGAAAACAATGAGAACCAGAACAACTAGATGCGGGCGGGATGTTGATACCGAATAGCGACAGGACTACGCGGGATAACAGATGTTGTTTGGGGGAAACCCACGCAATCATGATAACGTCAATTCAATTTGCTTGGCTTCATTTTTTATCCCATTATTTCTTACAATTACAGTGCAAGGGTATTGTGTCTTCAGACAACACACAAATAACACACTAAACTCTCTATTCAAAAAAACTGAGTTAACAAATCGGGCTTGGCAATGACATACTACACAGATAACACAGAGCATAAGACAGTGACACAAAACCCATGTCCTCTCAGCAGTAGGATATACTTGATCATTATATGGCACAATAGTACTTGGTTTGGTCTTCTAAATCCACACTCGCAATAGAATGGCCCACGAAAGGACAAGAACTCGGGAACAGAGCGCACAATCTGACCAGGCAACTCCTCCCGCGTGTATGTTGCTGGGCAGACGATGAAAGGTATTAAAAAAAACTCTCAGCTCTACCGCTTACACAGTGTTCATAGACGATCTTGTAAAAAATGCGCGATTGAATGAATCAGAGACCAAAATACTACAACGGTAAAACAATAAAGGAGCGACATGAAAAATTTTACAGCGGCGAGTAAAAGTTAAATTTCAGAAAAAAAGTAGGAATATCGAACTACTCTACATCTCAACGATCCGGATAGCAATAATTTTCTCACTGGAATCTGTGACTTCGAACTCGGGGGAAAGGGTGGTTCCTCCCAGCAAATGGGCAAGTTATAGGACCGACGGGACCCACTGCACCAGTGGAGAGAACCGTGATGTAACGGGTTAGCTGTATGGCCAGAAATTAACCTTTCTCAAATCAGGTTTGTATTGGAACCAGCCTCGAGGAAAGTTACACGCGGCAAACGAAAGGTTGAATGATAACAAACATTTGCGACAGTGCCCTGTTACAGAATATTAGAGATGTACACATTGCATTTGATATGACGCATTGTTTTTTGCAATGTACTCCGAAACGAACCGGATTCCGATACAAACCAACTGATAAACATTTTTAGAGATGAAAGCTGTTCATCTAGATGAATTCTATACGGGGACTTGCAGAACACGTATCTCAAACAAAGCAGTCTGTTTAAACATTGTACGATCAAATGATCAAACCTGTGCACCCAGTTTTAAATGTTTACGCTTAATATCGCTCATTCCAATCAGATTCGATAAGCGCTCGGGATATGTACAGTCTATCCAAAAAATTCGGGATCACCTCAATTTGGTCAAAATCCTGACAAACGGTCAATTTCAGTTTATACTACTGATACTACCTTCTCTCTCTCTCTCTCTCTCTCTCTCGTTAAAAACAGTGTCTATTGTATATTGTTGGCTACTGGGAGTAGTATCAGGTGCATAAACTGGAATTGAACTGTGTCAGGATTTCGATCGAACGGGGATGATCCCGAATTTTTTAAACACTGTACGTGGTCGAACACCGACAGTTTTTTTATTGGGGATTAAAAGAGCGTACTCTGGCGTACACTGACTCAGCAGAAATCAGTTAGCGTGATACTAAAGCGGAAAAAATTTTTGATTTCAGGTTAGTGCAGTTCATCACCGCAAAAAGTACATGCTTTATGATGATCCGCAAGTTATTTCACCATCGATTACAACGGGCAATTAAGCACGAACTCATCTGTTTTGCATGATTGGTAAACCGAGTTGAATGAGTGTACTTCTGAGATGTGGCAGACTAATTATGTGCCGCAGTGGGGAAGTGCTCAGACAAGTAAAAAGGACTAGGCATTTATGTGTATACATGTAAAAGGTAGGAAGCATGGAACAAACAGGAATGATATAGATTATATATATATATATATATATATATATATATATATATATATATATATTATATATATATAATATGTATATATATATATATATACTCAGGACAAATGACTCCTCAACAAACAATGAATAAACAGACGACTTACATGGAAGATGTTCATGCAATGTCGAGTGTCATATCTGGCAACTTGTTCCTTCGTAATCCAGTTGGTCACCACCACTTTCAGGTCATCCGAACCGGAGGCGATTAGATTACCCGTGGTATTGAAACTCAGCGCATTCACACAACCTCGATGGCACTGGATGGTGTGTGGAAATGTGGGCCATCAACAAAGCCCATGAACAGACAGTCAGATAAAGGAGAGAACAGGACGACGTTCCGACGTTAGTTTAGACAAAGAAACTGGTGAGAAAAAGGGTACTGATGTTTAATAAGTTATGTCCTTGCATCGCTGCCCGAAATTTTTATCAACTAACAGTCCAATAGTATAACGGATGGGTATGGTCTTCTGGTCACCGGTTCGGTTCAGTTCAGTTCAGTTCTTCCAATGGTTAACCTCGCACTTGTGCTCTGGTTGCTACCTCGCAGTATCGTACAGCTGGAAGCCAAATGAATGGAAGCATGAAGCGAAAAAAAGCCGAGAGCGAGGTAAGAAACTGAAATCACGAAGACGAAGAAAAGGTTCGAATGTAACCAGACTAGCGGCCATGGCATCAAGTCATATAACTTGCTGCATCCAACCAACCGGTGGACAAATCTCGTGGACCTCAACCTGGAAGCTTAACAGGTACTACACTGTCAAGTCCATTAGTTGCTTTCATACCATTTGCTATGCTATGCACTGGCCATCTCGACCTACAGTCCAACAGAAACCTACCTCGGAGAAAAACGCACACCGAGGAAGTCTACCGGTGGGCATCTCAACGAACTCAGCCGGTATAGACTGACCGCTCTAACCAGAGACTGACTCCGGATTCCATATATACTAGATCCAACGTCAACATTGCTGATACGGTGTTTTAAACATATTCGGGCATAACAGTAAAGACAATGATGCTCAAAGACAGATAGTTCTGGTGTATGCTGCCCTATCAACTCCGTCGTTTTGCTTTCCTTGCGGAGCCTGGGGTTGGATGGAAAAAGCAGCATGAAGGTTAATCTATGATGTGGCACCAGTCGGTCAATACCTTGACGTCGAGGTTTGCCTCCGTCGATCCCTCACGCCTGTATGACTGGGGTCCTCGAGATCCACAGCATTCTTGGTTGGAAACCTTGTCAGAAGCAGCTCAAAATCGTAGTCAGTGGTTGTTATGTTGTAAAAGCCTGTGTTCAAACCTTTGAAAAACTTCTTTTCCACACTTTGTGTATTCATAATTTGTTCATGTTCTGCATGGCAATTCGCCTCTGTACAATGTATTGGGATACTGGTGAGTGAGTACTGAAAGAGACAATAATGTAATGGAAAATTCACTTGCATTTTTCACACCGAAAAGTCGGACACCGCAAGCCGGAATCGAACGGCGATCTTCCGCATACCGGGCAGATGCTCTATCAGCTGAGCTGTCGCGGTCCGGGCAGTCGGGTGTGAATGACGCAAGTAAATATTCGGTAATGCGCGAACCACTATTCCAATACTACACAGTAACTATCCTGGTTTTAATCACTGGGTTAGCCTCGTCGGTCACTTACCAATGGGACGAACAGCATTCAGATGATCGTGATCCATTGGATATTGAAATATATTCACAGAATGTATTGTATTGGTACGGTGTGAAAAATGCGAGTGGATTTTCCATTACAATAAGTTCCAGGCTCCTCGTGCCAACAATACATTCTGTAAACAGTAATGTCTTTGAGCATCTTACACCAGTAACGGTCATGTTACTCAACCGTATGAAAAGACGGAGCTACCACCGCCGCATACACCCAGTCCTCCGTAGATACTCGCATTTTACGTCGGCGTCACATGTGGTTCAAACTGACAAAAGTCAAACGCTCCTTCTGTATGCGCGACAACACTTCGTCTAATATGCGTTCAATGGGTCAAATTCAACTGCGAAAACAACAAAACTCATTTATTACAACTAAAGCATCTTCTGTCAGGACGAGGTTTTTTTATTACGTGCTTGCGCATGAATGCGGTGGAAAGGGTATATACCCCATGGCCATAAGGCCCACTGCACTATTAGGGATAACCAATAACAAGACCCCGAGACTTGGAGTGAATAACCATATAAGGTCCCAGGCATGGTAACCAGCCGGACGACAATCATCATCATCATCATCGTACAGCGTTAAACAGTAGGGCAAGCCCCACTGACCACTGCCTTTCTCACCATGTTGCACGTTGAATTAGAAAGTATGAATATACAAGATGGACAGGGAGTGGACCTACACGGGTAGCAAAAGGAAAAAATGCCCTAGTAGCCAGCACACGGAATACACAGTCTAACTGTACAAACACATCGATTATTCATTCTGATTCAACAGAAAGTAACAACACGATCGCCACTGCTCGCGGTTCGCTGCCATATCCTTCAGTGTCTCCAGCCAACTGGTAGACGGATCTTTTGGACCCCAACCAAGAAGACGTGAAGCATCTACTTTTCCTAAGTTTGCTGTACATTTTCTCATTTCTCGCTGCCACGTCATCTGTTGACCTCCACGTGGTTTCTTCCACTCCCTAGAAGGAACGGAGAATAGGACACGGTACGGTAGACGTGTGTTTGCCATACGTAACACGTGTCCCAACCAACGTAGTCTACTAAGCTGGATACGCTGTGACAGAACGTTCTCTGAATTAGTACCCATTACTCGATTTCTGACCTCATCGTTGCTTACTCGGCTATTCCACCCAATCCTAGCGATACTACGTAAACATCGATGGTCGAAAACCTCAGGACGACGAATATCTTCAGCACGCAGACTCCAAGTTTCGCAACCATACAACAAAACTGAACCCACTGCAGCACAGTATACACGCCCTTTCAACTTCAGTGAAATATCATATCGACGCCACAAGTGCTTCAGTCCAGCGTACGTCGCTCGAGCCTTGGATACCCGCGTACTCACCTCTACTACAGTGCTCCCATCCGTCGTCACGCTGCTGCCGAGGTAGGTGAAGTGGTCGACAACTGCCAGCATCTCCCCATCGAGCATCAAGCTCGGAATCGCTGACGTCCAGTCTTGCAACATCACTTTACACTTTGAAGGTGCAAAGCGCATGCCGAATGGAACTACGGCTCTCCCAAGTCTATCTAGTGCACGCTGAGCAAGTTCCGTGCATTCGAACAAGCAGACAACGTCGTCTGCGTAATCTAGGTCACATAGCTTTCCACTATTTCCTAGTTCGACGCCTACATCCTGAAGATTTTGCAACGCACTCTCCATTATTTCGTCCATGACGAAGTTGAACAGGAATGGAGACATGGAACATCCCTGTCGAACACCACTGGTCGTTTCGAACGGACCGGATAGTTCACCGTAAACCCTTACGCGGCCAGAAGTATGAGAATACAATGATCTCATTAGGTTCACGAACTTCTGGGGCATACCTTTTCGATGAAGAACACTGAAAAGCGATGTTCGATCAACTGAATCGAAGGCGCATTTCAAGTCTAAGAAAATCATTATTGTCGGTCGGCGGTGCGTGTGACACGTTTCAAGTAGTCGGTGAAGAGTAAAAATCTGGTCGATGCATCCTCGACCTGGGCGGAATCCAGCTTGCTGTTCGCGGACATTCCTCTCGCGAGCCGGTGTAAGACGGTGCAGCAGAATCGAAGCTAATACTCTGGTGACTATCGGAATTAAGTTAATCCCACGATGATTACTGCAGTCATTGCATATTCCCTTCTTGAAGATGGGAACAATCAATGACTCACTCCATATTAACGGAATACGCTCCTCGTTCCAAATGTCACGGAGCAAGGCGGTAAGTGATTTTATCAACGCCTCACCGCCCAGTTTGAAAAGAACTGAGGGAAGTTCGTCGGGACCTGCCGCTTTCCCCCGCCTTAATAATCGAATACATGACTCTAATTCTACTTCCGATGAGGGCTCAAGTGATATCACCCAAGGAGTCGCAGTTGTTGACACGGGAGTAACTACACTAGCGTGCGGCCAGCTAACTGTTCCTTGAAGTACTCGGCCCCTCGGTCAAGCCTTTGCTGTTTGCTTTGGATGGGTTCTCCATTTCTATCCCAAATCGTTTCACTGACCTGAGTTCGCCGTCCACCGGTGTCACGAATAAGTTTGAACAGTCTTTGACTGTTACCTGAAGCAGCTGCCACTTCCATTTCTTCGGCTACCTTGACCCAACAATTCTCGCGATCATTCTTAAGGCTTTACGTAACTTGCTTTTGTAGCTTTTTCCGCATTTTATTCATCTCCTTACGGTTCGAGAGCTGACGCTTTTGCTCCATTATACTCAACGACTCTTGCGAGATCCAGTATCTTTGATGGACAACGGATCTAGGACCACAGGCAAAACCTGCTGCAAAGTGCATCGCCTGTTTGGTATGAGCCCAATGCTCATCTACATTACTGTTCGTCGTAGATCCTAGCTCATGTGCTAACTTCTGCTCATAACGGGTGCGTACTTCTGGATCACATAAACGTTGCACGACTAATCGGGTTTGCGGTTTGCGACGATGACCATGGAGCTGGAGCGATAGTCGCATTAAAACTAAGGCATGGTCCGACTCTACGTACGTGGACCAGTAAGATCTACAGTTCTGAACAGAACTGCGCCACCGGTAGCTTACGGCGATATGGTCAATTTGACTAAAAGTACCTGTAGAGTTAGAGCGCCATGTCGCTGTGCGACGCGAGCTGTGTCGGAAATTAGTGCTAGACAAGAACAATCGATTGTCCGCACAAACCTGGAGAAGCCTATCCCCGTTATCTGTACGCTCAGCAGGTAAAGCACAGCGCCCACCTAAACAGGCTTTTGACACACTAAGTTTGCCAACTTGTGCATTGAAGTCACCAGCTAGCACTACAATGTCGGAACCTTTACTGCTGCGAACGAGAGTGGTGAGTGCATCATAGAACTCATCTTTCTGCAAGTCTGAGCTACAGTCCGTTGGGGCGTACGCCGAGATCACAAACAAATTGCGTTTAACACAACTATCCTTTCGAACGCCAACTGACTCTTGGAGTCTCACAGCACATAAACGACTGTTAACCGGAATCCAGTCTAAAAGGTCAGCCTCAGCCTTGTCAGTCAAGACAATTCCTACACCACGTTGACCCACAGCTCTAGCTGCTTCGTCTCCTGAGGTGCGCAATGGATTGCTGTTTATCACCAAACATGGTTTAGTGTAAGGCCAAAACTGTAGCAGCATTTTAAATGCGAAAGCGTCGAGCGCATCTTTAACAATATTGCACTTGCTTAGACTATCTAGAAAAACTAACAACTTACCTAAATCTTCACACAGGAGCACAACATCGTCAGTATTTTCAGTACTTTTAATCGTCAACCTCGCTCTGGTTTCGACTGTTATCTCCCAGTATCATCAAGTAGAGAGCAAAATGAATGAAAGCACAGAGCGAAAAAGGGCCGAAAACGAAGTACTAAGTAAAAATCGCCAAGACGAAGAAAGAGCCCGAACGCAACTACGCCACTGGCAGCCGCATCGCATAATGTCTCCGACTATTGGCAGGCTGGTCCCGCGGACCCCAACCCCGAAGCCCGACAAGTCCTACCTCGACAAGTTCACTGGTTAAGGTTTCCATAGTTTTCTGCTATGTCAATTACAAAGATGAGAAAACGATATAGGGTAACCCTGAAGACTGAACTGAATGCTGCTTGCCTCATTGAATTTAGCGTCCAAAGGAACGGATTCATTACCATCTGAAAGAGCAACTACTGCGAAAGATATCCATCGTTTTTTAGGCCCACATGTACTGGAGTATGAGTAGTACTGGCAGAAGTGCACAGTGCTTCCTTGATCTGCAGTCAGTGTTAGGTGATGTCCGGAACATCTGGTTGTGTCGATAACCACGTAGAAAGTCCTGTCCGGAAAGTAGATTGTCGGTTATCGTCCAGAAGTAAATGAGGAATGGGCGGCTTTACAGGTTGTCGAAATTCGCTGGACGAACTTAAGTCTCCGTAATTAGTTTCACTTTACTGAGTTTTTTGTATATCGCAACACAAGGCTGAAATATAAAATCCTGTAGAAGTTGATGTCAGTTACGTTAGTTTTGCTGCGATCCTTTAGTGGCTGAAATTTTGTGACCTTGGTCGCCACGGTAAACTAGCCTGGAGTCCAGAAGTTCAAAATTGGTTAAATGTTAAATGTGGCTCATTGTTAAACCGATGAATGCTAAATTCACCAAAGGTAGTTTTTGCCATTGATAAACAGACACTAATTCTGCTTGAAGCATTTCTTTTTTTGAATTTTCTGCTATGCTTCCACCTAGCAGAACTAGGCGAAAACAAAGTGAACATATGCGGAGAACACTATGCTGTCTAACAGTTCAACAACCAACTCACGGCGAATGGTGGCCTCGCCGGAGAAAAACCTTTGGTTCACTCCGAATGCGTGCCCTGGATTTCAAGGTCGAAAGGGCGCGGCCCGTTAAGCATTCATATTATTTTCGATACATTGGAAAAAATACTTACTGAGAACCAGAAAATCCCGCTACCTTATTGAAAAGAGGAATAACATTGTGTGACCCCATCGAACACTGGTTCCTTTAACAAACGTACTTCCTCTTCTTCTTTTGGACAACAGTGTGCTTTTTCTCATTGTTCATGTAAAAAGTGGTGTCATAACAAGATGTGGTGTGCAAAAACGATATATCCGACGTGGATAATAATGTTAACTGCGTTGGGATAAAAACAACAACCAGAAACCAATATGTATTTAATCTAGGACTTAGTGAAAATTCTCATGCGCTTTTGCAAACAACGGTGGAGAAAATTAGTTGCTTTGGCGCTCAGTCGCTCGAAAGTCAGTGTTATACAGGGAAAAAAGGCATATAAATTTTGCAACCACGAAAATATCCTAATTGCATCGTAAATCGTTTTAACAACCGATCTGTTTTGAACAAACTGTGGTCAGAACTAGAGGGCTCATTAATACGTCCGTTGTCACAGGAAACTCATAAAAAACTCATTCTAGTGACTTTGAGGTCCCAAAATTCACCACGCCGGTCGGCACGAGCCGCAGAAAAACATGATTAACCTCGTTTATGAGGCGCCATTCAAGATACACTGAACAACATAGAATTCACCGTGGTCAAAAGATGAAAGTTCCCTGTCCCTCGGATCAGAAGTTATTCTAGGAAAATTGTCTTTTTGTAAAATGATGTGCTAGGCCACGTCTTAACGAGGCTACACATCTTATAGAAGTGGACGAATTTGTTTATTTGTTATAGACATTTACAGTAGCAAAGCCACTGGAAAACTTAATGATTGGATCTTCACAATCTCCTGCTAAAAGTTTCGATTTGAATAAGATTAGCTATTTGTTTTTTTGTGTGTAAGGAAGAAGTTATCGCAACTTTTCTCTGTAACCTGGAAAATTTCACGAGGGTGTAACCTTGTATGTTGGAGATTAATTATTTCTACAGACCCTGATGTCTAGGGAATTTCGACAATAACTGTGTTTTTCGCACGATCACTGGCGAGAAGTAAACAGAAGCGAGCACGTACCAAGGTGTGATGAGTCCACAAATGTGAACCGAGATGAACGACAATATTCGCTAGATCCATGCCAGTGATGTACAATAGCTATGTGGTCAAAGTTGAACGCTGTGGAGGCGTAAGAAGACGCCACGAGTCCATACCGCTTCGTATGGCAGAAGTTTGTAATTACCAGAAACAATCTGTAGTCTGGATAAGACGATCGCTGTTGTCAGTGAGATTGGCTTGGATAGCAAACGGGTCCTCAATATGCTTTATGGATGTATGGGGTGTCTGAGAGGAGTAGCACCTCTGAGTTGGTTGACTGTCATGTCCTTTGGGGCATCCTCCATCCCCTTGGTCTCCATCATTCAGCCAGCTCTCATCTGTGGCTCCACGAAAGTGAAGCATGTATCAGCGGCCACATCCCGGTAAATCGCTCGAAGGCGGGCTAAACCAGCTTAAGGGTTACCGAGGTCTAAAAAAAACTTCGGAGGGACGGTGTTCGGCATGTGAAGACAGATCCTTCTGAATGGGCGGATGAGATCTACTGGTCCACCGGCTACAAAGGAGACTTGTTCAACTGCCTGATCCGGCATTCCAGAGGAAGCGAACGAACTGCACAGCAGGCCACCGGCTCCTCTGGGAATACCCTGCTGCCCTGCAGTCTGCGATTGGGTGTGCAAGAGCTAGAGGTGCATCCTCAAACAAAAAAACCGAACGGTGCTGGGGACACCGCCTCGTACCTTACTCCCGCGACTCTATGATTATTCACGGAACCTCAAGCGCTCATCATGCTACGGCGTTCCCGGTAAGCGACGCGCCTCGTGTCCCGGCAGTCGAGGTGATAAGACAACAAGCTGGGATTATTCGCTGCAGGAAAAGAACACACATAGTCTGTTGGAATGTCAGAACGTTCCTAGACGTCGGCAGTCAGTGCATCACAATGCGGACTCTACATGACTATGACGTAGATATTGCTTGCCTCTCGGAAGTCAGCCTGCCCAACTCAGGCAGTCGACAAATAAAGGTCCCGGGAGTGGATACATCCTATTGGCCCTATCACAGTGGCCCAAAAGACAACTTCGGTCTACACAGCGTCGCGTTTGCTCTGAACAAAGCAGCTAATGATGCAATCATCTCTTGGGAACCAGTCTCATCCAGACTCGCTTTGGCACGTTTTAAAGGCTCCCCTCACGACTTGACGATGATCGCGATCTATGCTCCAACCAATTCAGCTGATGACGAAACCAAAGACGAATTCTACAATAATTTGCAGGAGGTAATCAACCGGGTTTCGAGGCGCGACGTACTTTTCATCGTAGGAGATTGGAACGCCCGTGAATTCACTAGCCATATTCTCGGGAAATTCGGCCTTAGTCAATGCTGCGAGAACGGTGGCCGACTGATTAGTTTAGCCGACATCAACAGAATGGTTATCTGCAGCACTCGATTTCAACACCCCAAGAAGCACCTACTCCAATGACGGTCACACTGCACACCAACTCGACCACATCCTGGTAAAAGCCCGTTGGGCCTCGTCTGTGGAGGATTGCCGAGCGAACCGAGGTGCAAAAACGGGCAACACAAACGGCACCGACCATGTCCTCCTACGCGCGTGTTTCAAAGTTCATCTGTCTACACGTGCTAAAGTGTCTGCACTCTCTCGGATAAACGTTGCTGCCCTAGAAAATCTAGAGAAGCGAGACGCGTTGTCACGAGCAATCACAACCCGACTAACCAACGCAACCAATGCTTAGGCAGACGAAGTTTCTGTGGGAGGGCAGTGGACTCGAATGAAGACGACAATCAAGGAAGCTACTTGGACAGTACTCGGGAGAACAAAAAGGCGGACAAAAGATTGGATCTCGGAGAGCAAGCCCCAGCTGTCAACCAGAGCACACGAAGCGCGGCTGGCAGGTAGTAACGAACGCCCTAGACTGCAACGAGAAGCCACACGCTCCGCCAAGGCTGATCGCAAAAGATACTGGGTAGAAATAGCTGAAAAAATGGAGACCGTGTCTGGAACTGGTGACTTCGGTAAACTGTTCCGCCTTATTCGCAACGCCTCTAATAGGTTTTTTAAACAAAGTTCTCTTCTTCGTGACACAGCAGGAAACTTAATACCCGAACAGAGTAAGAAAATGGACCGATGGGTGGAACACTTGTCAGATGCTCAACCGGCCTACAGACCACCGGACGGACCAACCAATATCAACCCCTCCACTCCAGTACGAAAGCAACTGTGACCCGCCCAACACCGCGGAAATCACGGAAATGACAAACAAACTGAAGGACAGAAAGGCTGCTGGGGAAGATGACATCCCTCCAGAAGTGTACAAAGCATGTTCACCGTCATTGATTGATTTTTGGTTCCATTTGGAGAGCGGAAGCATTTCCACTTGACTGGGGAATGTCCATTCTGCTGCCCATTCCGAAGAAATGTGATAAATCGGCATGTGGGAACTACCGAGGGATCAGCCTGATCGATTTGGTTGCAAAGATCTTTGGTGCGTTGTTACTAACCCGTTCCTCCGAGGCAAGAGACCAGCGCACTCACCCGAACCAAGGGGGTTTCCGTCGTGGAAACGTCGACGACTTCAGTGGTTCGGCCATACGCTTTGGCGACCCGAGTCAGAGATAACCAAACAAACACTCTGTCCCACTCCCTGCCCTGGTTGGCGTTGTCGCCTTGGTGGGCAGCTCAAAACATGGACCAGTACAATAGAGAAAGACGTAGAGCTTCTAGGCCTTCGGTCGGTTTATGGAGCCCGGCGATGGAAAAAGAACTGGGTCAGGATCTGTACGGAGCTTGCCTCCGACCGCCGCGCGTGGTCAGCAATGGTCCGTGATATCCATGGAGCCGACTTATCCTCTCGCAGGAGATAGTCGCGTAAAAGTAAAAGTAAAAGTAAGTAAGTTATGGAATCCTCCAAACACTCAATTTGGGTCTTATGTGGTTCACCACTTTGTCTCAGGATCATGGCTGTCAGTTTCCTACTCACAATATGAATCACGAGAATACACAATCACACATGTTCTGGTTCCCTCGTTCAACCCACTCACTCAGAAAACAAGCACAAACTTATCACTTTCACTAGCGTTCGCGGACTGAGTAATAACATTGAATCTGCACACCAATATTTACAGTCTCCTACTTTTGTCCTATTTTTGACCGAAACCCATATCTTCCCCTTATCAGATACCACCAACTTTCGATTCCCCAGCTAAACCTTTCACTCCTCTTTCCATCCAAAGCTGGTGTCTGTGTCTTTGTCCACCAACCAATGGCCAAGTTCAGACAACAAAATCCTGACCTTTCCAATCGTGAATTTCAGTTGACGTAACTGAAGCTCCGACTTCTTTCTTTTAACCACTATTGTGTCGTTTACCATCCATTCAACAGTTGAGACTCATCTATTTTTGATTTCTTATCTTCGGACGTTCAACATCTGTTTAGGACGGATCACAACGGTCATATCACCGACTTAGATGTTCACAATCCGGACTGATTGATTCACTCATCTGACACTTCGGACCTGGGGCACGAATCCGAACATTTCCCCGCGGTCAACAACTTGCGCCAACTAGCTGACCTACCCACACGAATTCCCGACCCAGCTGGCAACCGTGTCTATACCCCTGATCTTACTCTCACTTCTATTCCTCTTCTCGTCTCAGGTATCGCTATTCTTCCTTCACTTGATTCATCGGACTATTGTGTTGTTTCCTGCTCCCTCAATTTTGCCTTGATCTTCGACCCACTTCGAGACACATATTTGGGGGCTATAGGTCAGCCAACTGGGACAAGTTCTGCAACTTCCTAGCTTCCTATCCTTGAAACGACTGCAGTTTTACTTTGGATCTCTCCGATTCCGCTTCTAACATCACTGGCATTGCTCTTTAAGGTATGAATCACTTTATTTTACACTTCCAAACCCGGCAAACCCGAATCCACCGAGTGGTTCAATCATGCATATGATCATGCCGTACGCTTGAAGCGCTCGAGATTTCGCCGCTGGTACCGCTAGCAACTTCCACTACCACTTCGAGCAAGCCAGGAACAGATGCTCGTCAACCACACAGAGCCAAAGAACGTTCCATCCGCTGTAAAGCTTGTCATCCATAGCCGGACATTTTGGTCAATTGCCAAAGCATTCTCCCACAACCTTCTCCCCTCCAATTTCCCGCCCATTTGTAATCCTTTATGTGGTCTTATTTGTAAACCCCAAGAGAAAGCTGTTTTTGCTTCCCGGTTTGCCTCCAACTCCATCTTACCCTCTTACCCTACTCCCCAGGTTTCTTCCCTTTCCTGTTTTTATTTTCTACCTCACAGCGGCTATCGCAAGATCAGCCAAGCGTTGCGTTCTCTGAACGTATGCAAACAAACCGATCTGGACGGTATACCACCAGTCGCCCTTAAAATGAGTGCTTATGAGTTGGCTCCTCTCCGATGCCTTCTCTCGCTCTACCCATTTTTTTACTTTTCCGACCTCCTGGAAACACCCCGTGATTATTTCTATTTCCAAACTCAGTGACCCTACTGACCCGAATAACTATCGTCCTACTTCCCTCACGTGGATTAATTTGAAAGTATTCAAAACTGTCACCTCCGACCAACCGCATACGTTTCTTGAACGCGGACTATTAAGCGATTTTCAATACGGATTACGATCTCGCCACCTGATTGGTGACCTGCTGGCTTTCGTCTCACCCCTCTGGTCGGCTGCACTTGAAAACCACGGAGAAACACACATGGCCTCGCTAGACATCTCTGAAGTCCTCGATTGAGTTTGGCACGAAGGTCTTCTGGCCAAATTGCCCAAGTTCGGGTTCTCCCCCACTTTTGTGTTGTGGACAGCAAGTTTTATCAGTAAGCGAACCATCTCCGTCCGAGTTGACGCGGTCCTGCCCCGGCCATTTCCTGTGAATGCCGGCGTCCCCAAAGGTTCAGCATGTGGGTCTACCCTCTTTCTTTTATTACTGATATTCTACCCATCACCTCCAACCCAATCCACTCCCATGCCGATGACGCCACCTCCGTTGTTCCATTTCTTACCGCACTCCCCGCCATGCCAGTACTAACACTGATCGTGACCGTAGTTTAGTTAGTGCACCTCTAGACTCCAACTTGGAACGCATCTCCTTCTGGAGCTTCCACAATCATGTTGCATTGTATGCTTCTTAAACCCCTCTTATTTAAATTTCCTTGGGAAATCATTCATTCTCTCCGCAGAGAAGTTGCGCGTTTCAGATTATATATATATATATATATATATATATATATATATATATATATATATATATATATATATATTGTCCACACGTTTACATACTACTTACTATCAATATGAGCGCTTGCACATGCAGCCTCGTTGTTCGTTGGGTTAGACACGAATAATTATGAGAAATCACGGTTGTGATTCATTTGTGGGCTCTTCAATGAAGAGTATCCATTCACACTCCAGACAATTCAAATTAGATTCTAGTGAACATATAAGATCGGAGTGTACAAGTATGAGGACGAGTGGGCAGAGGAGTACCGGGTACGCATACTTGATGAGCGGCAACAACCGCGAAACCGGTCGTGTGCTTCCGGGGAAAATTTTCCACACATTTACAATATATATATATATATATATATATATATATATATATATGTATACATATACATATATATATATATATATATATATATATATATATATATATATTCCGTAATATACCAGTATGCTGTACAGAGGCGAATTGCCATGCAGAACATGAACAAATTATGAATACACAAAGTGTGGAAAAGAAGTTTTTCAAAGGTTTGAACACAGGCTTTTGAGCTACTTCTGACAAGGTTTCCAACCAAGAATGCTGTGGATCTCGAGGACCCCAGTCATACAGGCGTGATGGATCGACGGAGGCAAACCTCGACGTCAATGTATTGACCGACTGGTGCCACATCATAGCTTAACCTTCATGCTGCTTTTTCCATCCAACCCCAGGCTCCGCAAGCAAAGCAAAGCGAGGGAGTTGATGGGAAGACACGTGGTACATGTCCGAAACGACGAAGCCGGTGGAGCGATATATGCATATTAACTGAGTACCAGGCACGTCCAGGCCCGAAAAAGCGTATATGAACTGTGAAGTTGCTGCTTCGGTGTTACCATCGAAGTCACAAAATACTCCCCGGACAAAGGGGTTGAAATAGAGATAGCCGGTAGACATAAGCCGCCCGAAGATAGCAAGTATTGCAACCGTATAGAAGCACGCTGTGCACAGCAGCGTTGTATACCTATCTTATATATATATATATATATATATATATATATATATATATATATATATATATATATATATAAAGATAGGTATACAACGCTGCTGTGCACAGCGTGCTTCTATACGGTTGCAATACTTGCTATCTTCGGGCGGCTTATGTCTACCGGCTATCTCTATTTCAACCCCTTTGTAGATGGATGTACTCTTGATACTTTTAGCGGCATACGTGTGGTTTCGTTTGATTTCCTTATTTTGTCATCTTTTTTTAATTACCCCGGGCTTCGTAGGGATGTTCCTGCCATCCCCTGAATGATTCTAACAAAGAAGTTACACGCCGAAAATTCAACTGACCGTACTTAAGAAAAGTCTGATATTGCAACTTTGTAGTTATTCGAAGGAAAACCACAAAGACGCATAGGAAGTGGACCTTTGTAGGAGAAGAATGTTGTCACGTGAAAGATTTCAGAGGCGGATTTTGATTTGGTCGACTTGCTTGAAAAAAATTAAAAGCAGAGTGGGAGTATATTTTAGGCCTCAAGAGAGATAGACAATGGTTACTGGATGAGACAGGTGCACAATTTAAATAAGAATTCAGTTTCCTCTGGTTGGAGGAACACAAATATCACTTAGGGGTTCAGTTGAAGCACGACTGAAATCGCTTACTATGATGTGCAAATTGTCACCTAACGAAAAAACAAGGCAAAAAACGAATCACAGGAAGATTAAAGTGTTCTGTGTATTTAAGTTTGCTGGGATGGTACTCCTATGTCGAAGAACTTACAGACAGCGCTGCGTGACTAAATAACCAACACAGTTCACTGAGTAGGCATTAGCGATTTTAGACTTGCCATACAAGTTGGAATTGAAGTACGTGACTACCGCACCTCAAGTCTCTTTGTTGATGGAATTCCTGTCCTGCCGGTAGAGTTTGAAGTCATCAGTTTGATACCAATCAGTGCATCATTGAAATATGATTCATAAGGGTCTCGTTTTCACGTGGTCCCTCGTCCTATTAAGACCTTAAAAGCACGTACAATGACTTAATATAGTCAACGCACGAATTCTGGTGTCTTGTGTAGTAGTTCAAACGGCTCTCTAAAATAAGCTCGTTCGCCCAGTTGGATAACAGTGACGACGTAAATTCCTGCACTTATTGAATGAATTGGTAGATATCAAAACCCTGTCGAACGGACCTGGTCCTATACGACGACTAGGGTCCATAAGATTCCCCTATCTAGCGGTCAGATAGTAATTGACAATGGCGAGTAGCGTATTTGCGTTCAGGATCTTTTTCGGAAACGCGATGTACCATGTTTTCTTATACGGGTTCTCATCTGTTATTTATGCATCGAGTTGTATCGGTTTCGATGTAAAAAGACCACCGATAAAACCACGGCAAAGAAGTGCGAGGACAACGGCGAAAAATACCGATTGAATATATCAATGGTGCAAAAAGGATCCATGGAGACAGACACACTATACGGGATCCAAGAAATTCGACCCCGAAATTTGGGGTAACGAATTGCTTAGGGCTCCAGTGTCATGCGCGATTTCTAGCTCGGTGTATGTAGGGCAGGTGATTAGCTCGGTTCAATTCCCTCAAACAATAAACTCACACTTCTGCGCTTTGGTTTGGGTTACCATCTCGTAGCATCGTCGAGCCAGAGGCAAAAATATTAGTAGCATAAAGTGAAAAAGAGCCAAAAAGTAAATAACCAGCAAGGTAATAAACGGGCAGGCGGTACTAACCTTGAATTTATTCTCTAAGTGCAGACGAGAGACGGCCCACAAACTTCCTTGAACGGATTCTTGAAAGGTTTGAGGGTCCGTGTTTAGGGCACCGATCGATCGATTCCCAAATGTTTGCAGGCCGTCAAATCTTGGTTCTCCTTCAACAAGCCATCGAGTGGCTTGATAACTGAGACGACGGGACTTCGGCGCTGGACCAATATCCCCTTGTTCACGAGCTAAGATTAGGTTGAACGGATGGCGCACAAACGCAGACGAAGTGACGGCGCTAGTAGCCGACGCCTCCTCCGTGACAGGACTCGAAACCGGATAAGGTTTCGACGAAAAGTTAAATGGTCGATTGCGAGAGCCGAGATGATAAGCACTGCCGATTCGCAGGTCGCACTCCAGGCGTCTCTGTTAAGTTGGGCAAATTTGCAACTTATTCAGGACAAGACTTGAAAGATAATACCTTTTTATTACATCTAGCCGTTTGAAGAATAGTTGTACCAACGTTTATCGTGTCATAGGCAAGGACCGAAAAATCAACTGAGGCCATTCCATGAGAAAGTAACAATTTCAACAGCACCATATCGTGAAAGTCCTCGTCCATACAGGTATGGGTTTTAAGGCTTTGTGAGTGGAAACATCTATTCGCCTAATGAGTTGTGGAATACGTGGATGGCATGGTTGTCACTGCAAATATTGGATCAAGCAGAAAACTCAAATGAAATCACTACTATGTCATCCGTATCAAGTTTCTACTTTCAGGTGACGGACTTCGACCCTGCTATCTTCAATCTTCTCCTGAGTGCTAAATTGTGGTACACCCTACCTTTTTCATCACACTCATCTGCAACCTTTTTTCAAAGGCATGATTAATAAGATAGCTGGAGTAAACATTACCCTTAGAATCTCAGCGTGTTATCGAACTATATATATTAAATAATCAAGTCATTGACACTAATAGCCTAACCAGCCTGGAGCTACCAGAGAACTGTCCCAACAAATGGAACGAAAACAGTTGATTAAATCTAACGCTGCAGTGACTTCATATCTATTCAGCCACTGTGGCTGAGATCAAGCGAAAATGTCCAGAAAGAACCCCTAATGTCCAGCCATTTCTATCCTGAATCTGAGTGACAAGAAACCAGACAGAATGCAACCAAAGAGGCGAGCTTACGGGACTGAATATAGATACACTGGGAACAGATAAAAGGGAGTAGGGGACAAAAAACGCATTCAGGCGTTCTTTGTGGAAAACGAAGTTGAAAGGGCAGCGTTTTCTTGGGTTTCCTTCGAAGAGAAAAATGAAGTATAAAATACCAATGTCTCAAATACAATACCGCAACAAGCAACTTGGAACCTCTTCAGAGCACTGCTACGTACAAGATAGCACCGGACTGTGTGTTAACATCTTTAAATGCAACCGTCGGGTAAGATGTAGATTGGGGGTGGAAGGAAAAGTGGGGTTACCATCACAGTAACATGGAACGCAAGGCAAAAATTCGCTTTCGGTCTCAAAAGCTGAGATGTCTGAGAACATCCTAAATTTAAAGAGCAGGTTAATACCACAACCAAAGAAAAACGACGCAAAAGCAGTGAAGTAACACAACTGGAATTAAATCTTGAAAGGTCGTGCTGCTTCGGACCAGCAGCAACTGCCGCTCCGAACGAATTCACTTGCCTTGAACTGTGAATAATCACCATCCTTCGGGTGCATATTAAAAGTGTTCAACGAATTCACTATGGCCGTTTCATTTTACCAATATCATGAACGTACCACTGTAAGACCACTGAACATCCTCATCAGCAGAGGTGAAAGATTCCTCATCGTCACTACTAGAAATGACAGCCGACGATTCTTATTTTTATTTTAGGTTTCAAAATAGCATATACTAACCGAGGGTCACTGACATTTGCTCCCCATTCTGCGCCGGGTCTGAAACTGGCATTTTCGGTTGTCAACTAACGGCAGCCGCGTAGCCACACACCGAAATTCAGTTCAGTTCATTTTGCACAGGACCTGGTGTGGCTAGAGCCAATCACGTGTCCAGATGGTAGTGTTGTCAGTGCTTTTCCATAGTTCCCAACACCAGGTGAGTTTCTTTTTCTGAAAGTCAGAAATTTTTTGGAGTACCAGCCCTGGCGAGGGAAGGTAAAACAATGGGTAAATCGCTTCTGGCCTCAAAAACTGCCTAACATAATTCGAGGTATGCTGACGCCCGACATTTCTCTACTGCTTTCTTTGAAGCATTCACTGCTGTTGTGTGTAATAACTCCTCCGGGAGCATATTACAATGGGGTTCCACTCTATTCGAGAAGAAATTAGCCCCCATTTGGAGCCTCGAGTGCTTTCTTTGTAATCCAAGGCTGAGCCCCTTGTGCCTATCTCTGGGGTTGCAGAGGAAAGGTCGTCTCAATCTATACCTGACAGCCCTTTCATTAACTTGAAGTTTTCTATCAAATGCCCCCGAATGTGCCTCTTTTCCATCGAAAAACAGATCCGGGACACGGAGAGGCTCTGTGTAGCTAAACCCCCTCGCCCAGTCACCATTCTAGTGGCTAGCCTTTGCATTTTCTCAAGACAGCCTATATCCTTCTGATAGTACGGTGATCATGTTTGCAAGCAGTGCTCCATGTGCGGCCTTACTATGGCTTGCTATATCGGAACGAAAACCCCCGGCTGTCTACACGACATGGTGGATCTAACTCGGAAGAGTTCTCTCCTGGTCATATTGGCTGCTGCGGTGCACTGTTTCGACGGCTTGAAGCTGTTGTCGATTATGACTCCAAAGCCTTTGACCTGAAGATCATTTGCAAAGATCCCACACCACTCCCGATAGCCTCTGCATTTGTGGTCACGCACTGACTTTTGGTGGGGTTTAGTGGAAGATAACTGTAATGTCCACGTTGATTGAAAAATTCCTCTTCTGCTCACATTCCTGTACTCTATGACCGATTTTGGACCGCCTTCTCTAACCCACTTCATGCTGACACTGTTTTGTGGTCGACAATTATTCTACGCTTGCTGCACTTACTTTTTCTTTTTATGGTTGTGCTTTCTTATTGAGATTACTTTGAGGACAGTTGGTACGGTAGTGAGAGGCACTGGTTCAACACAGTTTGTTTTATTACTCCTCGGTTTCGCTTCCTCGCTCACGTCGACTGACCGTAGACGTTCAGCTCGTTTACGTTGATTTTTGGCTGCCACGCTCAGGAAATTGTTCTTTGGCCTGATTAGGCGTGGAGAACTTGTTCTATTTGTTTGGACTTCAGGACAGGTATTTATTATTTACTCTTTTTGGCCAATTATTCCACTTTTCACAGAATTTGTCCTATTTTTTGATTACCTTTTTGGCTGGATAGTGACTGAGGCTCACTGTCAAAGGTATGATCATGTTTGTACTTGTATTTTTACTCGCTAATAGTACCGTAGAATTTGCAGAGCCATGGTGTTCTTGATTTGGGTTCTGCATCGATTTGGGCTACGCGTTGCTTTGAGGCTCCAAGGTGCTATACAGAACGAGTGAAGCTTATTAATCGGTGAATCGATAATTGAATCGTTGGTCAGGTTTCACCCGGACCAGGACTTGAGCATTTTGGTCGTTACAGTACTTTGACTCTATGGCTTGCTACATCGGAACGAAAACCCCCGGCTCTCTACACGACATGGTAGATCTAACTCGGAAGAGTTCTCTCCTGGTCATATTGGCTGCTGCGGTGTACTGCTTCGACGGCCTGAAGCTGTTGTCGATTATGACTCCAAAGCCTTTGACCTGAAGGTCATTTGCAAAGATCCCACACCACTCCCGATAGCCTCTGCATTTGTGGTCACGCACTGACTTTTGGTGGGATTTAGTCTAAGATAACACTTGCGTGACCAGTTTTGTATTACTAACACGTCAGGTTATATATCTACTGCAGCTATCTTGACACCGTTGGCGAACATAAAGATGGAGTTTGGGAGCTCAGATCAGAGCACAGAAATGGTTCAGATCAGGTCGGGGCACGGGACTGGCGGCCAGTGCCAAGGATAGCCCGGTTTATGGTGCCTGCTTGCCTTCGGGTCTCAGCGTGATTTGGCCTTCTGGGACCCTCCGTCCTTCAGGGGCTGAAAGTGTGACAGGTGTCGATACCGCAGTCAGAGATTAGCAAAAAGCCACACTTCAAATCCAATCAAACCAAATCAGTGCACAGGACTGGTGGCCGAAGCCGAGGTTAGGAAGTTTTCTTGCCCCTGTGAGCACCCGTATCTCGAAGGGCTTCAACTTCTTGGAATCCTTGTCCGTCTGTGTATGGAAATTCAGTAAAGTGACATTTGTCGGATCCTCCTCGGAAAGGGCAGAACAAGCTAGATTTCGACAGGGTGAACCTTTCGCAACCGGCATGTTCACTGGTCATGCGAAATTCGTGCCCCCATACTCGGCTGTCTTGTAGAAAAGGAAGATTGGAGGGTCTAAGAAGCATCATGGCCGCATGGACGGAGGTCAGTGGGAAGACGGAAGATAAATAATTAAAAAAGGAAAAACAACTACAATAATAAAAATATGAAGCAGAAGAAGAAGAGAAGGGATGCTTCGGCATGGGAGTTCTATTAGAGCTGTCCGCAGTCTCACTGGCACCCCGGAAATACCTGCTTCCACGTGAGGTCCAACTTCTTTTAAAAATCGACGACAGTATCCGCTGCCCCTACACCCGCAGGGAGTTTATTACATTCATTTACTACACTGCTTGAGAAGAACTGAGCTCCAATGTTCTTGTTGACCCTTGGCTTAACAAGCTCCAGTTCGCGCCCTCGCAGCGCGGGGTTTTTGTCGCGGGTAAATATTGGATGGTTCGTTCTGGACAACCCTAGGTAGGGTCCGTCCAGTGCGATGTAAAGGTGTAGCATAACTCTTCCGCCCCTTGAAGTTACTGTTCTTCGCAGTTGGTGCATGACCCTGTTCGACCCGTCCGCCGCTGACTGGCACTACGCCAACTGCTTAAAGTCGCTTGTTACGATTATCCCCAATTCCGGATCCCTGGTCCTCCAGGACCCTTCTTCAAGCAGGCGTGTAAATTGTCCTGTGTTCAAGCTTAGGGTCCAAGCTACCATCCAGATACTGACAGCGTCTGGTCCTTCCTGAATCTGGGTGGATGGAGGGGATCGGACAATTTTCACGTCGTCTGCGAGCAAAAAGCTTAGGGATTTAAGGACAATCCGCAGGTCGTTCACCTGTATCAGGGAAAGTACTGGTCTCAGCACCGATCCTGGCGTTGTAACGACCGGTTGTGGAAAATCCCTCCAGAAACACTACAATTTCATGTTTCCTTGTCGGCACTCGTTCATATTCACTATTTCCGTGTTCTTATGCACTGTGTTCTCATGAACCAGCGTTTGTTTGTTTGCATTCGGCGAGCTACTCTTTCGTGTCCCATCTTAGACCTGCGTGGCGTACGTACCTTCTTCCCACAAGCTGCTATTTGTTTCTCGTTTCCTGAGTCCCTGTGATCGCTTATTGGGGTTCGCACTTGTATTATGTCATTGTTCATTTATTATTCTAGTGTTGTAAAGTTAACATGAAATCGTGCTCTGATTTCAGGATCCGTTTCGAATTTGGCTACATATTGTCCAAAGACGTCTTAAATTACTCAGTGGATCAACTCGGAACGAGAAAACATGCAACATGCCAAGAAAAGAATCGAAGCGATTGGAATCAGGACAGGATGCAATGCTGCAAGTCACTTGGGAGGGTTCAGGTACTTGTGATTCCTTAGGTAATGCTAGGTCACCTAGTCCAGTCAGTGCTGGCTCATGTATCACTGAGGGTTATATGAATTGCAGGAATGTCGGTCAATTTAAACTGAGGATATTAGGCCTAGAATAACAGCTGTTATTGGCTAGGCAACAGTCCCAGGAAGCAGAAGAGAAGCGTCGACAGAACTACCGCCAGCAGAAGACCAATGACTACGATATATCTGACAGAGCAGGACAAGTTAAAATATGAAACTCTGAGCCGGTCGTCGAGTATAAGACATCAAAGCTACCAACGATCGATCTGCCAACCGTAGAAATGACAGTTTTCGAAGGCCGGTCTGAACATCACTACAATTTCATCAGGCAGGCTGAAACTTTCGTCGAAAATAAGATAATCGACCCCGGGCAAAGGCTCTTCTATCTGACTCTTTATGTCAAGGCCGAGCAGGAGGAGCTATCGATGGGTGCACCATGCTCGACCAGGAATAGGGCTACACGCGAGCAAGGACGATTTTGAGGGAAATGTTTGGCCGGCCATTCAAGGTAGCCCGAAATCTAGTAGAGGGCAAGATTGTAGAGGCCAAAAGAACAAAAGGCGACGTCTACACAATGGCCGACCTGGTGATCAAAATGCGAAACTGTTCAATAAACCTCGCCCATTTGGGGCTGACCTCGATGAAGTGCACCTCTTGGACGGCATAGTCCGTCACCCCTCTTCCGTACTACAGCGTCGGTGGGCGGAAGAAGCGGAACGGATAAGCCGAAACGACAGGGAGGCTAACTTCGAAGACCTGACCGAATACTTGGACAGGTAAACCAAGATAGCCGACAGTAGATTTGGTCGACTTATCCGGGACAGCAACGGAGCAATTAAACCCAGAACCAGCCAGGTTCAAACCACTGCTCAGGATCATCCGAAATATCAGCCTTGGACCAATACGCACGCCATTTTACGAGAGGCCGTAATGCACTGAAGTTGCAGGTCATGCAAGGCAAGCTGTGGGCTACTGGACTGCCCCAAAATCACCAAGGCCACAATGAACGAATGTCGAAGAATGGCGAGGATGAGAGGAGCGTGCTTTGTCTACCTCAACACCGCAGTATTGTAGAATATCACGGATAATCGCCTTTTGATTTCGGGATCCGTTGCGAATTTGGCTACGCACTGCTCAAACGTGTGTCATACTGACTGCTAACACGGCTGCACTGAGTTCAAGGCGCGGGATCGAGACCGATTTTAGCGGGGAACACGGGCTTTGACGAGTAGGATCCTCATAGTATATTGTCCATCAGACGTACACCATCGTCCATAAATCACGGCTCCGTGACCGACTTTAGATTCGTCAGAAAAGGCATGTAGTTCTTCCGTCTGTGTTGTATGACTAGAGGGAGGCATCATGGAATCCGCATGCCTCCCAGTTTATTTAAAGTGTTCAGAAATTCCTCTCAGTCCAAAAGGTCTTCTCGGTCCAGTGGCTGGTCTTAATCAACTTTCTCACGGCAGAGCGGCTGCAGCAGGTCCTTTCCGGATAACAGCCAGGGAGAGACGAAACCGAGCGGATCGAACAAGCTGGAGACAGCCGATGGCATACCACGACAAGTTACTAGTTGGTCGGGAACGTTTAACCCGATAAAAATGACGTCAGTTTCCGCATTCCATTGTACTCCCAGATTGCGTTCCGTAGAGAGTGGAGAGCAGTCCAGATCTCTAACCCTTTAGGCTCTTACTTGGTGCGGAATGACTTTGAGCTCTTCTGAAGCTTTCGATATCCATCTCGTTAGATGGAAGCCGCCCCCTTCTAGCAATCTTGTCAGGCCTCTGGACTGCGCTCGGGCCGAGTCTACGTCATTGAATGACCCAAGATAGTCGTCAACGTAGAAGTTTCTGCTGAAGCTGTCTACTGATGACCGGTAGACGAGAGCTCCATGCTTGTTAACTGGCTCCCGAAGGCGTGGTTAGCGCAAAGTGGTGATTATAGGGCTCCAAAGGGTTGGACGGTCATCCTATAATTTATCAGTACTTTGTCCAAGTCGTTCTCATCCCACCACAGGAAACGCAACGCATCTCGTTCTCATACCGGTATCTTCACTTGGAGAGATATTTCTCTGACGTCGGCGGACAAGGCCAAAACGTGCGCAACGATTACATGTTCACGTTCGGCCACTTCTCTCACCTTCACCTAGGCAATCACTCTCTACAAATGAGTCCTTCACCGGGTATTTAACTGACTCAGCCGATATTCGGCCGCCGAACGTTTCAAGGGTAGTATTCGGAAGATTTTTCTTGTTCTTTGTCAGCAAATTCGTTTCTTTCATCGTCGGGTTTCTAATCCAGAGCCGTGCTATACTCCGCGGAACACGATAGCTGGTTCTTGTCTCCCTTGGAAACTTCTTTTTCCTCAGGGTGAACAAAACTTCCGTCAATTCTGTTTGATTCTCTCGTTGCACAGTCCCTCTTTTTGTAATACTTGAGCAGGAGTCTACTACCCCCGACCAGCTCGACCCTGACTTGGCCGGCCTAGTCACCAGACCTTCAGTTCAAATTTGCCGGGCGCCGTAAACTCAAATTGAGCTTCATGCGAGGCAGCCAAAGAGGGTCAAGACTGAGTAGGATGCATCGATTCTTGTAACACGAATTGGAGGAAAACCCCACTAATTGTTTGGTGAACTGGCGTTGCACGGACTCCAGAGAAATGCGGTCAGATTTTGTCATGTTGGTGAAAATAACAGGACAGTATTCAAGGAGAGGCCCGGCTTGAGACTTGTAAGTGAGCAGTTTGCAATCATTTAGTCGAAAAGTTCTGGAGACGAGACCAGTGGTTCTTCTCGTCTTTGCAATCTGGAGTGGAACATACTCAGAAAACCTAAATCTGCAAGAATAATGAAGACCAAGGTCTAGAACTAAAGGGCTGTACGAGATGGGTAGGCCGCGGATAAGCAGGGTCTTGGGGGCCACTTGACATCTGAATGTTATGTGGCATCTTTTCGAGGTCGAGAAGTCCATACTCCATGAATTGCACTAATCCCCGAGTCGCTTTAGGTCACTAGAAATTTCATCCATCATAATGTTAAGGTTCTGACGAGGAAACTCACAGACCATCTTAACGTCATCAGCGAAAAGGAGTGGGGTACCATGGTGCAAGATGGAAAATATATCATTTATGTAAATGGGAAAAAGTAAAGGATCTTGTACACTGCCTTGTATTACTCCACTAGTGACTGGAGCAGGCTGTGAGAAACACCCATCAATGGAAACCACTTGTGAGCGATTCGATAGGTATGATGTTAACCACGTTAAAAGCGAACCGGAAAAACCGTGAGCTTTGAGTTTGGTTAGTAATAAAGCGTGAGGGACGCGGTCGAACGCTTTTGCCATATCAAGGTATATAATGATGAAGGATTGACTGTTGTCGGCGGCCGCCGTTATGAGGTTAAATAAGTCGTACTGGCAAGTGGTGCATGAATGCGACTTTTAGAAGCCATGCTGCCCAATATGGATGATGTTATGGGACAATGGGAAGTCGGACATCGACTGTTTGATGAGGCTTTCCGTCAACCTAGAAGCAATTGGAGTGTGGTTGAAAGGGCGGTAATTTGTGAGGTCATGTATTGGTCCCTTCTTATGGACTGGGATGATGACCGCAGTCCTCCACTATGAAGGAAATATGCCAAACTTGATGGCTAGATTGTAGACCTTCAAAAGTAGGACTGCGAAATCAGTTCCAAGATGTAGAAGTGTCGGTGGAACACCATCGTGGCCAAGGTGTGAGGAGTTCCGGACACGAGTAAGCTGGTTGGTCACCTCTTTTAGAGTAAATTCTAAACCAAACAGTATGTGCTCGGTGACAGGGTTTATGCATCGGGGTATAGTAAGGGGGTCCGTAGTCATGGATGCAGCAAAGTAGGAATGAAGCGCCTCGGCTATCGCTACAGGTGAGGTAATATGATCGCTATTTTTTAAAATTAGAGAGCGGACACCCGCTGGTTTGCTCTGGTTTCTGTTCTTCATTAGGCGTGCCAACTTTGAGGAAGTATCATGGCATAGCAAGGCAGATACTTCTGGTTTTTGAGAGTATGGTCACTCTTAATTCTGATTGCTACCGAGAGACGTTGGAGCTGCAAGAATGACGATAAGTCACTATTGGTGTGATACACCTTCTGGAGCTTCAGATATTTGTTTTGTATTGAGCTCAGGACTGAACTACGGACTCGGTTTGATATGATACGAGTTGTAGTTATTTCGGACAGCAAGTATGATAGGTCAGAACATAGTTAATCAGCGGCCAGCTGAGGGTCGCTCTGCAGGAAGAAGTCGTCCCAGTCCAACGATCGAAGGGTGCAGACAAGATTGTCCCAGTTGACTGCTTCTACGACTGGAAGGACGCTTCGTTTGGGAACGATACGCAGAAGTGGTGACGCGAATCAAAGCTCTCGGCAGCTTTGAAATGGTGCCTGCTGCCACCGACGGCCAGAAGGGGATCTGATACCTAACTCATAGCCCGATTTTCAACCCCAAAAAACCCGAAAAGCTGACGGTGGTTTTCGACTTTGCAGCCAGGTTCCAGGGCAAGTCGGTAAATGATCGCTTGCCAAAGGGGCCTGATTGGACCGCGCCACTGATCGAAGTTTTGTGCCGTTTCAGAATTATTAGAGTAGCCTTGTCCGCCGACGTCAGACAAAAATCTCTTTAAATGAAAATATCGGTATGAGAACGAGATGCATTGCGTTGCTTGTGGTGGGAAGAGAACGACTTGAACAAAGTACTGATAGATTATGGGATGACTGTCCACCCCTTCGGAGCCCTATCATCACCGTTTTGCGCTAACCACGCCCTTCAAGAGACAGTTATAATGATGATATTGATAATAATGGTAATAATGGTTTATTTAGGATAACCCATAGGCATGTTGTAACGCACGATTAAACGGTACAACAGGACGCAGAGTCCGAATTCCAAGAGGACCATTCAGGTATGTGCACGCGATATTGTACAGAAGGTATTTTGTTTAATCTTTAAGACGGCGCCCGGCAAATTTGAACTGAAGGTCTGGTGACTAGGCCGGCCAAGTCAGGGTCGAGCTGGTCGGGGGTAGTAGACTCCTGCTCAAGTATTACAAAAAGAGGGACTGTGCAACGAGAGAATCAAACAGAATTGACGGAAGTTTTGTTCACCCTGAGGAAAAAGAAGTTTCCAAGGGAGACAAGAACCAGCTATCGTGTTCCGCGGAGTATAGCACGGCTCTGGATTAGAAACCCGACGATGAAAGAAACGAATTTGCTGACAAAGAACAAGAAAAATCTTCCGAATACTACCCTTGAAACGTTCGGCGGCCGAATATCGGCTGAGTCAGTTAAATACCCGGTGAAGGACTCATTTGTAGAGAGTGATTGCCTAGGTGAAGGTGAGAGAAGTGGCCGAACGTGAACATGTAATCGTTGCGCACGTTTTGGCCTTGTCCGCCGACGTCAGAGAAATATCTCTCCAAGTGAAGATACCGGTATGAGAACGAGATGCGTTGCGTTTCCTGTGGTGGGATGAGAACGACTTGGACAAAGTACTGATAAATTATAGGATGACCGTCCAATCCTTTGGAGCCCTATAATCACCACTTTGCGCTAACCACGCCTTCGGGAGCCAGTTAACAAGCATGGAGCTCTCGTCTACCGGTCATCAGTAGACAGCTTCAGCAGAAACTTCTACGTTGACGACTATCTTGGGTCATTCAATGACGTAGACTCGGCCCGAGCGCAGTCCAGAGGCCTGACAAGATTGCTAGAAGGGGGCGGCTTCCATCTAACGAGATGGATATCGAAAGCTTCAGAAGAGCTCAAAGTCATTCCGCACCAAGTAAGAGCCTAAAGGGTTAGAGATCTGGACTGCTCTCCACTCTCTACGGAACGCAATCTGGGAGTACAATGGAATGCGGAAACTGACGTCATTTTTATCGGGTTAAACGTTCCCGACCAACTAGTAACTTGTCGTGGTATGCCATCGGCTGTCTCCAGCTTGTTCGATCCGCTCGGTTTCGTCTCTCCCTGGCTGTTATCCGGAAAGGACCTGCTGCAGCCGCTCTGCCGTGAGAAAGTTGATTAAGACCAGCCACTGGACCGAGAAGACCTTTTGGACTGAGAGGAATTTCTGAACACTTTAAATAAACTGGGAGGCATGCGGATTCCATGATGCCTCCCTCTAGTCATACAACACAGACGGAAGAACTACATGCCTTTTCTGACGAATCTAAAGTCGGTCACGGAGCCGTGATTTATGGACGATGGTGTACGTCTGATGGACAATATACTATGAGGATCCTACTCGTCAAAGCCCGTGTTCCCCGCTAAAATCGGTCTCGATCCCGCGCCTTGAACTCAGTGCAGCCGTGTTAGCAGTCAGTATGACACACGTTTGAGCAGTGCGTAGCCAAATTCGCAACGGATCCCGAAATCAAAAGGCGATTATCCGTGATATTCTACAATACTGCGGTGTTGAGGTAGACAAAGCACGCTCCTCTCATCCTCGCCATTCTTCGACATTCGTTCATTGTGGCCTTGGTGATTTTGGGGCAGTCCAGTAGCCCACAGCTTGCCTTGCATGACCTGCAACTTCAGTGCATTACGGCCTCTCGTAAAATGGCGTGCGTATTGGTCCAAGGCTGATATTTCGGATGATCCTGAGCAGTGGTTTGAACCTGGCTGGTTCTGGGTTTAATTGCTCCGTTGCTGTCCCGGATAAGTCGACCAAATCTACTGTCGGCTATCTTGGTTTACCTGTCCAAGTATTCGGTCAGGTCTTCGAAGTTAGCCTCCCTGTCGTTTCGGCTTATCCGTTCCGCTTCTTCCGCCCACCGACGCTGTAGTACGGAAGAGGGGTGACGGACTATGCCGTCCAAGAGGTGCACTTCATCGAGGTCAGCCCCAAATGGGCGAGGTTTATTGAACAGTTTCGCATTTTGATCACCAGGTCGGCCATTGTGTAGACGTCGCCTTTTGTTCTTTTGGCCTCTACAATCTTGCCCTCTACTAGATTTCGGGCTACCTTGAATGGCCGGCCAAACATTTCCCTCAAAATCGTCCTTGCTCGCGTGTAGCCCTATTCCTGGTCGAGCATGGTGCACCCATCGATAGCTCCTCCTGCTCGGCCTTGACATAAAGAGTCAGATAGAAGAGCCTTTGCCCGGGGTCGATTATCTTATTTTCGACGAAAGTTTCAGCCTGCCTGATGAAATTGTAGTGATGTTCAGACCGGCCTTCGAAAACTGTCATTTCTACGGTTGGCAGATCGATCGTTGGTAGCTTTGATGTCTTATACTCGACGACCGGCTCAGAGTTTCATATTTTAACTTGTCCTGCTCTGTCAGATATATCGTAGTCATTGGTCTTCTGCTGGCGGTAGTTCTGTCGACGCTTCTCTTCTGCTTCCTGGGACTGTTGCCTAGCCAATAACAGCTGTTATTCTAGGCCTAATATCCTCAGTTTAAATTGACCGACATTCCTGCAATTCATATAACCCTCAGTGATACATGAGCCAGCACTGACTGGACTAGGTGACCTAGCATTACCTAAGGAATCACAAGTACCTGAACCCTCCCAAGTGACTTGCAGCATTGCATCCTGTCCCGATTCCAATCGCTTCGATTCTTTTCTTGGCATGTTGCATGTTTTCTCGTTCCGAGTTGATCCGTTGAGTAATTTAAGACGTCTTTGGACAATATGTAGCCAAGCTAGCGCACGTGTATCAGTATCATACAGCGCTAGACCATGCCTAAAACCATCAGAGACCATTCCGGGCTAGCTGGTGTAGATGAGTTTAGCTCAGCTGATGGGAAATAGTGTGGTGTCTGAGAGGGAATATGATAGTATTTGGTGGATGGTAGATACAGAGATGAGACGAGAGGACATGCCGCCAAGTAGGTACTAGAAGGTGGGCTTCTGGGATAAAAGATTCTGGAATAAGATGATTAAGAAAGGCGAAATGAGGCCGCACATAAAACCCGGGCGGGTGGTGGCATCCAAAATGAACGGGAAAGCAGTGAAAAGGTCAAGTAATGTGGTAGACGGCGGAACTCAGTGTCCTAGAATCCAAAGCCAAACACCTATTTGCTGCAGAGACATCTAAGGCTAAGGAACTTAGACTGGTTGGCAATGGAACACGAACATTGTCTTAAATTAGGAGAACTGACAAGCAATTAACTAGGTATAGTTACAAAAGTCAGCAAAGCGTCGCTACCGTAGTATAGATTGTATGCAATATAAAGTAAAAGAAAATAGTTGCCTTGGCGTTTGTCGTCGGGCGAGAAATGAAAGTTCTGGTGCAATAATCCTGGTAATCGAATCCGTTTTCGTAGACCATCTCTTCGGTGATGGTCTGGCCGGTAAGAAGGATCACATTGGGAACAGTCAAGAAGTGATCCAGCGAGCCTCTGAACTGGGAAATTGAGAGACTCTCGCGGATGTTTAGCTGTACCTCCGTACGGCCTCTTCGTGTACTGAACCCATTTGTCTCACTCCCTCCACGAATTATGCTCTACGCCATCGGTCACTGCAGCTCTCTATTTCTAGATTAAAATTAGCGTTAAGATCTAACTTCTTCCTTAAAAAATACTCAAAGTTATGGGCTAAACTCCAGCTAAACATCCGCGAGAGTCTCTCAATTTCCCAGTTCAGAGGCTCGCTGGATCACTTCTTGACTGTTCCCAATGTGATCCTTCTTACCGGCCAGACCATCACCGAAGAGATGGTCTACGAAAACGGATTCGATTACCAGGATTATTGCACCAGAACTTTCATTTCTCGCCCGACGACAAACGCCAAGGCAACTATTTTCTTTTACTTTATATTGCATACAATCTATACTACGGTAGCGACGCTTTGCTGACTTTTGTAACTATACCTAGTTAATTGCTTGTCAGTTCTCCTAATTTAAGACAATGTTCGTGTTCCATTGCCAACCAGTCTAAGTTCCTTAGCCTTAGATGTCTCTGCAGCAAATAGGTGTTTGGCTTTGGATTCTAGGACACTGAGTTCCGCCGTCTACCACATTACTTGACCTTTTCACTGCTTTCCCGTTCATTTTGGATGCCACCACCCGCCCGGGTTTTATGTGCGGCCTCATTTCGCCTTTCTTAATCATCTTATTCCAGAATCTTTTATCCCAGAAGCCCACCTTCTAGTACCTACTTGGTGGCATGTCCTCTCGTCTCATCTCTGTATCTACCATCCACCAAATACTATCATATTCCCTCTCAGACACCACACTATTTCCCATCAGCTGAGCTAAACTCATCTACACCAGCTAGCCCGGAATGGTCTCTGATGGTCTTAGGCATGGTCTAGCGCTGTATGATACTGATACACGTGCGCTAGCTTGTGCTTTACTACGTTCGTTGTCCTGCTCCGTGTGTTTGCATAGTCCCACCCTGCATTTTCCCGGCCCCGTGCTAGCGAGACCCCTGATGTCAACGGAACCCATACGATAGCGTCCCCCGAACTTGGGTGAAACAGGCCATCTCCAGCAGTGGCGAAAATGACAGATACGCATAAAACTACGATGGGGCGGAGGGGCTATGGAACGTTCCTATATGGGCTCAACCACCCCTCTGTTAAGAAAAAAAGAAAACCATAAAAAACAGTGGAAACAAAAAAGACCTCGTGGGATCGATTCGATCTCCAAATACCACTGACATCAGGCTGTGAAGGAATTGGGCAACCTTCATCTACGGGTATGTCTCCCATCAGCTCAGACCTGATCCTGCGAAAAGGGAGAACCCACGTCGCCCCTGTTCGCCGGACAAGCTTTTGGTTTTCACGCACGAGACTGACTGGGGTGACAGTGCGCTGGACTCTCCACATACGCTTACCCACCACCCGCTCCAAGTTTCAACCACATCATACCCTCCCTAAGCGAACCTGGCACGCATGTTGACGTCAAATACAATCGCTACCAAAGCCCAGACATTCAACCCATTGACCTGGACAGCGTGTAGGCGTACCTGACGGCTGAAGGCAACCTCGGTGAAGCCCGGAAAAGGAGAAGAAGAGAAGAGAACATAGTGGAAACCGGTCACCTTTACCATCCGTATCCCTCCATCCTCGGTCATCTTTCTTAGAAAGCTGCCTTCTCGATGTCCTAGCATCCAAGCCCTTCTTAGATTTACAACTCTACCTAATGATAACCACAGCCTCCTGCCAAATACAATCACTACCGCGGCATGGACTTTAAGCCCACTGAAATGGATAACGTACGGAGGCAACAGGTGACCAACACCTGCCTCACTTGAGTCTACAAAAAATGAACACGGAGAACTGTTCATATTTTCCATTCCCTACTAACTATCTCTCCTCACCTCTACAACAAATGTGATATTCACGCAGCCACCACGTCATGAGATTTCCCTGCTCACATTCAAATTAAATCTCGGTAGGCCGGCACCACCGAGTAGGAGCACAGACCAACTTACGTCCACTTTTTGTGCATGATAACAATTTTCTCTAAAGCATCACCACTGATGCCCTAGTGGTTCTTTCTGCATTCTTACCTAATAGCTCTTCAGAACTTCTGATTGCGTGCAAACCATTTATCCTTTGAAATGCAGACGCAGCAGCCCACCCGGTTTACGCTATCTTGCAAGCCTATAGTGGTACTTATAAACCCCTTGCAACCCTACATTACTTAAACTCTCGAATCGAAATCCAGACCAGAACATGAAATGTGCCACCGACAGTCCAAACAAACCCAACCATTCCATTGTTAACTGTCGCCGCTTATTATCATAACTCAGCTGGAACCATGTCCAGACTGCTAACAGCATCTATTCCAGGTTTGTCGTCGCCCATTCTCTTGGGCTCCACTTTCGGTGACCAAGGTCCACACTTTGACTCATACCGACAGACCCAAATGGAATCTTTTATACCAAACGGGATTGCAATCGAGCCACACGACATAAAACACTCCCAACTGCTGACCAGTAGATTGATAGGCGTCTTCTGAAGCAACACATCTACTACTGATGTCACTGCTGGAGTCTTCACAAATAACAGTTCACAAGCTACCTTCTACTGATTTATTGACACGTCCCTTACCCCGCCTGACGAACCATACCCACGGGATGCTGCACATCACCTTGGTCTCATGTGAAAAAATCCAAAAACAGAGCCAGAAAAGGCAACACAGGAGTTTTTGCTCATTAAATTTCGATACGCCATCCGGACGCAAGTCCACTTATTCCCCTCATCCGTGGTTCCCAATAATGACGCCGAATATCACAGAGAATCAATAAGTCAAAATATTTTCGTCAGCTTAACAGAACAATAAGTAGCGAGCCTATGCGGGGGTTTTTTACTCAGTTTTCTCTTTCTAGATTTCATTTTTCTTTCGGTCGGTATCCGGCTTGAAACTGAATATCCGCTAATTCAAGGCCTTCAAGTTGCGCTCCTTTTTTCCTGAATGATAACGGTGATTGATCCTGAACCTAAACTCACCTTTTATATGGACGGCTGTTTCCTCCACATTCATCAACGTTGCCTAATCCACTTCCACACAGTTTGTTTATGTCTCCCCGTTTCATGACGCATTCCGTTTATTGAGACCGGGAATATCCGTCATTCTGGGCCATCATGGTCTTCATAGAGAGTCGTTCTCCTCATATTCACCAAAGTTCACGAGTGTGCTCCCATTCAATTCTTTCATCTCTCCATGTTCATAACTTATTCCGTTCATAGAACCCCAATAGGACTCCGTTATCCACAGCTTTCACTATTTTGGTTTATAAAGCATCCTTACCGTTATATTTTCAGGACATATTTCGCATTCCCACGGGCCACCACCACCCAACTCGGATTCGAAACCAAACAGTATTTGCCGCGCAAACCATTACTATTTCGGTCGATTAAAACTAACCTTAGCTATATTGTATTGCTTCTGACGATTATGACTCGCTTTCTTGAAATTCGCGCGTAGTTCATTGTTTTGAGTGACCTTGTACACCATGATCATGCGCTTGCGCGTGTGTCTTGACCATGGTCGAGAAATATACCATTATTATTAGTATTATAGTCTTTGCGGAGCATGGTTTCTGTTACCAATCCAGGAGTAAGCTAGTGTAGGCAATGGAAGGGGAGCCTCGAACTATGTTTTAAGGCCTCTAGTTCCTTGCCGCACTCTACCCAGAGCGAAGTGGTCCTCCTGAGACAACGATAGCCCCTCGTCTCCGATGTCGTGCAACTCGTTTTCATACAGCCGCTGCAATTGATACTCTATGCGGTCCGTTTCGGCTGACACGTAATTCACGGAACCACGTACCCCTACTGGACCATATAATATCCATCCCAGAGCTATGCATACTGTATAGGGTGCCTGGACGTTGCCCACTCTCTGGTCAAGTACCCAATGTGCTTCCGGAACATCGGAGTCGATGAGGAGGTCCCATTCGTCGTCCTCCCAGTCTACGACAGTTACATCCTGCAGGTGGGGCCACCTAGTCAAAATTGCGTTAATCGACCTTGGTGCTAGCATGGGGAGATCAGCTAATGTAAATGCCTCCATTGATTCAGCTTGCTCGTTAGTGTCTAAGGAGATGAGCTGTAGCCTCAACCGGCCTGTAATCATTACTTGTGTCCCACCTACCGTGCTCACTGCTAATGACGTCGCACCTTTAGCGAGCTGGTGTTTGTCGGCGAACCGCTCTTTCACTAGAGTAATGTCCGATCCACTGTTGACGAAAGCCAACGATTTGACCACCCCGGTTGGGGTCACTACTCCCACGGCAAAGTACTGGTTTACTGGCAGACCGCGATGTTGAACAAATAACGCTAGGCTTAGTACTCGCCCAGGGCAAAGTCACTCTTGCCTGGTGCAGCGAACGATGGTGTTTGCCCGTGCAACCCTCGTGACCACATCTGGTCCTTGTTCGACAAGCTGCCGCCCGGGGCGTGGTGTTGAGACAAATAAAACACGCTCCTGCATTCCTCGCCATTCCCCACCGTTCGTCTATTGTGGCGTTGCCGAACTTGAGGCATTCTGGTAGTCCATGGCTAGCATCACTGGACCTGCAGCTTGGTTGCTCCGTGGTATCTCGTGAAATAGCGTGTGCATTGGTCCAAGGTTGGTATTTCGGCTGTTCCAGAGCGGTGGTTCGAGCCTGGCTAGTACTGGGCTTGTTTACTCGGTTGCTGTCCCGGATAAGTCGACCAAATCTACTGTCGGCTATCTTGGTTTGCCTGTCCAAGTATTCGGTCAGGTCTTCGAAGTTAGCCTCCCTGTCGTTTCGGCTTATCCGTTCCGCTTCTTCCGCCCACCGACGCTGTAGTTCGGAAGAGGGGTGACGGACTATGCCTTCCACAGTGTGCCCTATAACCTAAATGGTCGAGGACTATTGATCAGTTCTGCATCTTGATCATCAGGTCGGCCATTGTGTAGACGTTGCCCTTGGTTCTCTTTGTCCCTGCCATCACACCCTCTATTAGGTTACGGGCTACTTTGAAAGGTTGGCCGAACAAGTCCCTTAGAATCTTCATTGCTCGTGTGTAGCCTTGTTCCGGGTCGAGCATGTTACACCCGTCGATAGCTTCTCTTGCTTGACCTCAACAGTAGTGAGTCAGGTCGAGAAGCCTTTGCCCGGGGTTGGTGACCTTATTTTCGACGAACGTCTCGAACCGCTTGACAAACTTTCAGTAGTGTTCAGATCGCCCGTCGAAAACACTTAGTTCTATTCTTGGCAAATCTATCGATGGTGTCTTATAGTCGGAGACCGGCGTGAAGTTTCCTATTTTTTGCCCTGACCAATGGAAAGTGTCATGGTCGTTGGTCTCTGGCTCGCGCTCTTTATGTCTACACTTCTGTTCTGCTTCGTGGGCCCATTGTCTAGCCGATGACAGTTGTTGTTCTGAGTCTAATATCATTAGCCTATATAGATCGACATCCTTACAATCTATATTGCCCTCAGTAACACATGAACTAGCACTGACAGGACAAGGCGATCTAAAATAAACTAAAGAATCAAATGTACCCAAAACCTCCCCAGTGACTTGCCGTATTATTTCCTGTCCAGATTCCAAATTTTTCGATTCTTTTCTTGGCATTTTGCGTGTTTTTCTTGTTCCAAATTGATCTATTGAGTATTGTTACACACGTATGAGCAATGCGCAGCCAAATTCGCAACGGATCCCGAAATCAAAAGGCGATTATCCGTGATATTCTACAATACTAGATTATTGAATGAACAATGACACCAAAAAGATACAACCCTCGATAATGAGAGCGCAAGGACTCAACAAGCGGGAAGCCGAATTGCGGCGTGCAAGCAAGGAGCACGTGCGTCATGCAGGTCCAGAACAAGGATATGGCAAAGTAGCGCTCTGGGCGCGAACAAACAACAACTGGTCCATAAAAACAAACAGTTCGTAAAGACACGTCAATAGTGTAAGCAAGTGATTGATGTTAAGAAAAACACTGAATCGCAAGTGTTTTAGGGGGATTTTCCACGCCCGATCGTTACAGTGTTCTCCTCCTCAAGGGATGCGGGAGACATTCCTCTGGTGATTGTGGTAGCATGTTGAGGAGTACAGCGGCAACGAACGGGTGCTCCATGTATAGAGGGAAGGTCCGGAGAACGCTCGCAAAGGGTCAAAGCTTGGTAAGGTTTATCCAACCTTACAGAGTACCACCAAAGTGCAATTTACGTAGAATTTCGAAAGAAGAGCTGACGGCCCTGAATCAGAAAAGAGAAGCTCACATTCAATAGAATGCGATTCAGTTAACTGTATTGGTACCATACAAGAACCGACATAGGGGAGCCTGCGCCCAGTATTACACCTAATGGGCACACCGGCATGACCGTTCTGAGCAGCGGAATAAAGACAATGGAAAGCTTGACGTGAAATTATGTGTTTTACACTCCTAGTGTCAGCTATAAAAGTATGTGTTCCACCGTCTGGAGTATGCGACGTCTGGTTACCAAGTAAAACTTCCTCCTGCAAGATGGTTAACGCGAGTATCGAAAAACTAGTATCATGTTGGGGGGTGTCAGATGATGCTGAAGGACCTTTCGGTCGACAGGCTGGGCCACTTCTACGAACACTCAAAGTAGATAGCTTGACCACATGCAAAACAGGTAGCTATTCTTTGGGGACATGTTAAACATGTGTGTGGCTGGAAGTGTGGAATACTTTTGGCGAAATCCGAAATTATGTGCCTCAATTTTGAAGGGGTCGATACCTTGAATTGTGGCTGACTGCCAAGACAATTCATTTACTTGTTCAAATGCGGCAGGTTTGGGAGCGCTGAGCTCTTTGAATTATAGTGGAACTTATCAATACCGACTTTGACAAAGCATTCACTACTTTCACGCCTTAACGCAGTACACGGTTTTGGTGAATGTGGTGAAGGCCCTCGTCACTTGCAAGTGTCACTACCAAAACGCCCAAGTCCGGGTCTAAGTAAAGTCTGACCAACGTTTAAATGTTTGGTTCACCGACTAATAGGCTTCATTCGTTCTGGATAGCATCTTAGAGCCTGAAAGCAGCGAATAGCCTGAATCAATGCAAAAGAACCCAAACTAAGAACACGACTGCTCTCCAAATTCTGCGGTTCTTTTAGTGAGCAAAAATAGAAGTACAATAAGGTCATACCTTTTAAAGCGTGCCTCAGTCACTATCCATCCAAAAAGGTAGTAAAAAGTAGGACAAAGTTCCGTAAAAAAGAAAAGTTGGCCAGAAAGAGTAAAGAATAAGTACCTGTCCTGAAGTCCAAACAAATAGAATAAGCTTTTCGCCCCTACTCAGGCCCGAAGGACAATTTCCTGAGCGTTTCAGCCAAAAATCAGCGTAAACGAGCTCAAAGTCTACCATCAGTCGAAGTGAGCGAGAAATTGAAACCCTGCAGTGATATAATGTAATTGTGTTGGGTCAGTGCGACTCATTACTGTACCAAATGTCCGCAAAGTATTCTCAGTACGAAAGCACGACCATGTAAGAAAAATGGAGTGCCTCAAGAGTAGAATAATTGTCGGCCACAAACCAAGGTCAGCACAAATAAGGTTGGAGGAAGCAGTTCAAAATTATTCAGAAAGTACTTAAAGGTAATCAGAAGAGGAATTTTTCAATCAACATGGATGTTGCAGCAAATAGCATCTTTTGTTGCAAATCTGGATGGCCGATTCCTGCAGTCGAGCGATCGAGCAGTTGATCTTCCAACTGAGGACCGTGGTCGCATTTTACTACTTATGTCCGCGGTCGAAGAAGTGATTCGACTGCTGGCTGGTTTTCAGGTCTAGTGAGGCAGTTAATTTTGGCTCTTTCAGCAGCAACGAAATCAACTGGCTTGGGGTGATGTGGGATAATGGCCCTGATCTTGTCGCTTGCCAAACTGATGGGAGGATCTAGAAAAGACAGATTTTTCACGAGACTGTGCTCGTCCTTCACAATGAAATGAAGTGAAATCTCTGTTCTCTTGGCGTCATGCAAATGATTTCGGGCCAAACACCAAATGTCGAGACGTTCCATGTAGTCTTCGACCTGTCGGAATGTAGAATTTACTTCAACCTGTTTCATTTTGGAAGCATTCATAGTTTAAATCCTGCCCACGATGCCGAAAGTGATATGGAGTGGAGTTGGTGGGCTGAGCTCCGTACAGAACCACTGAGAACTGGAAACCCAAACAAACACTAAACGTGATGTAATATTTTGTATGCGCGGGATCACGTACAGTACAAGAGCGTATCATCACAGAGAGGATACTATGACTCGAAATAGAAAGAGTCGGCATTGTATATCACAATAACTTGAGTGTATACCGTCAAAGAAATTCTGGACGCTCTCGTTTCCGTGACCTTTACCTGTCCTGTGTAAACCAAACGGAACCGAAATGAATTGAGCAAGGCCATGCTGGGAGAGCAGAGTAAAAATACCCCGGTGGTTGATGTCCGACGGGTTTTACAAGACGGGATCTTTTGCGCCACTCAAGCAGAAAGGAATACCACAAGGCTGAACCCCCTCCAGCTCCCCGGTGATCTAATACTCAGCTGACCGGCAATAACACATGCAGGATACTGTCACAATTTGATTTTGGAAGCTCTCACTTTTTCCTAACGTCCCGTTATCCAGTGAATCATCTGCCACCTCCCGGCGGCGCTCGGACAACGAAAAAATCACAAGGCCCGGTAGCATTTGGGCTTCAGCCCTGGTTCAGCGTACTATCTTATGGCCTCAAGGCGCCAACATAACTAACAGATGAACAGTCTGCGTCGAAGGTGAGACCTTGGAAGTTACTTTTGGTGGGGTATGCGAAAACTCTATGCACCGGCCAGATTGGAGGCCGGCAAATGTTTGTGTCTGTTGATACACTAACTAAGCCAAGGATCATGGAGCTTCTCCCCCTTTTGTGCTTTTGCTGATCACAAACGTGCAACCCTCGTCAGAGGAGTATTGCCCTTACGTGTTACAACCGACAACAGAACTGTTCTTGGGAGCGAGTGACCTTAGTCGCACGAAGTTCTGTGCCACCAGAATTGAGGTGAAGCATGTTGGTTTGCATCAAAAGGCTAGAGAGCCCGTTGTGTTGTCCACCGTAACGGCAAAAGGGGTGTCCCGATCACAGAAGAGTGATTATATTGTTATTTTTATTTACCACCGTACTTTCTCTCTCCAATGCATGACAAAGGTAGCTGAAGAGCAGGCAGGTACCTCGGTGCGAAGAACCCCTGACACGGAAAGGACTATGAGTGTAACGGTTATTCCGACTGTGAGCAACGCGTAGCAAACTCAAAACTACTCCCAAAACCAGAACAAGATTAATTTGTAGTTTTTACTGTACTGGATTAGCAAGTTATACGCATGTAAATATGTACAAACCTCAACTGTACAGCCACAACGTCTAACAACGAGAACCAGAGTTCAACAAAAGCCAATGTCAGGTACCACCGTCAAGGCAGTCCAAGTTTGAATCAAAATTATGCCACTTCACGTGAGAAAAATATAAACAAATGCTGAACTGTGGTGATTAATGCATGCTGTACTTGTTCCAGAGTCAATAAAATAACGATCATAGTCTCAACAATAGAAGTATATCACAACGGCCAGAGAGGATTTGCACGCTTGTAGTTTACAGTGAACACACACTCACTCTCCCCGAATTGCCGACGTAATCGTACGACAGCTGTAAACCCCTTTTCCTAATATGCGTTCCTGCGCGGTCTCTGTGTCCCTGGTGTGCCTGTATGTGTAGCGAACGACTTGTTGAACGTCGGAGCAGCATTCGCTTATCAAGTAATAATACCGAGTCTACCTCGGGGTCCTTTTAGGCCGGCCATTATTTCGTCTATTCGCACGGATTCCTCATTCGCACTACAAAATGTGGCCGTTAGAACGGGATACATCCGTTACGTGAATAATTTACAGAGGGGATAGGAAAAATGCTCTGAGACATATGAGCCGGGAATTTGGATGAGGCTCCCTCATTTTATTGCTTCATCCCTGGTGACATTTCACAGCAAACCTCCCCAAATTTTCAATGAAAAATCGGAGATGACTACTTGGAATACAGAAGGAGGCCCTAAGATCCACTGCCGGCAACCAAGTACTACCAACACCTTCTGATCCAGTGCCACCCAATCCTCCTGAACAATATCCCGCAGTCCACAACTCCTCACCACTCCTGTTGTTCAGTGCAGAGGAGCAAAATGTGTCTCGTTGGCCTCCAACATCACAACGTCCCTCTAAAAAGCTCCGTGGTGCACCCCAGTCTCCACCATGGTCTAACTACAGCCCAGCAATGCAGCCCCTCTCTCAGTCAGAAGCCGTCCACGCTGTGGGCTATCCTCCAAACGAGTCAACGAGTCGCCAGATTCCAACGCGGTAGCAAGCGCCTACAAGCCAGCTAAACGTTGTCTCCTAGGGCTTCGGTCACTAAGTCACCCTCATCACCTGTTGCTCCTAATGGCCAAGACCTCCCCTGCACTGAAGTTATCACGCTCCCAGCTTTATTCGACAATTGACCTATGACCTCTCGCGATCCAGCTAAGTGGCCGATAACCCACCCACGTCCTTCGCCACGGGCACCCTTACGAAGTTGCTTCACTCACCCTGGAAGTACCCCACCAAAGCACCTATTCAGTTCAGTTCATTTCAGTTCAGTTTGCACAGGACAGGTAATGGCCACAGCCAATCGAGAGTCTAGAGTTCCTTCGATGGTATGCACACCAATTATGCACCCACCACTGCCGAGCGTATTTCGTCGAATCCCCGCTAAAAGTGAGAGAGAAACGGAAAACCTCATCGCACGTCAACTGCGGCCCCCGGAGATCCGAGTACCCAAATGCTACATGCCACGTCCACAAACTCAGATGCCGCCGTCACCATGTCTACAGGAGCAGTACCACATCACAAATTTTCCACTAAGTACACCGCATCCATTGTTAGCCCTACAAAAACCGAATCGCGCAGGACGAGTTATCAGCGTAGCCGCCAACGGGTACCACAGGTGGCCCTTGCCTGACACTTTTCCGCCCCGTGGCATAGCTCATTCTACCCCTGCGCAACTTCAACATCCTCCGCCCCCTCACCACCCAACGTAACGGCATTCTAATCCGACCCACCGCCATTTGACCCTTCATACCAAAGCCTCTTTCACCGGCAGCTCTTTCGCTATTATTGCACTCGCTCAAACTCATTCGATGGAGCTCTGTGAGATGCCTGACACCTCAACAAACTCTATCCACAACGTTATACCCGTTTCACTTCAATCCCACTTACCCTGCCACCCGGCATCCTCCTCACAAGGCAGCCAACAAACTAAGGTTGCCCCACTACTGCTGTACTCTACTACCATGCTGACCCCCTAGAATCCTTATTAACCCTCCAAAGATTTATACGTGATTTGTCACGAAGGTCCCACCTAGAGTCAGCATGCCCTTCTCCAGACCTATTATCCAGCTTCACCAAATCACCTCAACATCCAGAGTTATTCTGTACTAGGCTTCATGAGTGTTTAGCCCATTATACACTCTGCGGAGATAAGAAAATGACTGTCCAAAAGGGAACAGCACCTCGTATCAAGTCTTCTTTAGTGGATGACACACCTGTTGACCACAACCATCCTACGAACGTTTTGGCTACCAGGTCCACTGAGAACTTAAAACCTCCCACAGAAATGCTTTCCATAGCATTATTCAACTCTCTTTCCATCTTGGACAAACTTCCCACCATAAAAAGGCTGATTGCCTTCCAAAACTTCGACATCATCCTTATCACTGAAACTTTGCTCACAGAGCACACTCCTTATGACCAAATATCACTAATCGGTTATCAAACCTTCAGGACCCAAAGCATCTGCAGCCAGGGTGGAGGTTGCTTGGGATATATCAAGTGCAGCCTATCTGCCACCCTGCTGGAAAATTCCGCACTGGCAGATGTTGAAGATTCTATATGGTTTACTGTCCCTCTATCCCAGATGACCAAGTTTTAGGTTGTATATACCGACACCCCGGCAACGATACTTCCTCATTTAACCTCGTCACTGAAGCATTGCATTACATAGCTGACCTGCCACTTGGAGATGAACTTATAGCAGGCTACTTCAATGTCCCGGGCATATACTGGTCTTCCTTTGCTTCCCCTACAAACATTTGCAGTTCGCCCCAAATGGCCCAACATGTAAAACAGCCTACGAAGAAGAATATCATTCTAGATCTGATATTAACCTTGGGTCCTTTAAACGTTCCTGCTTCCTTACTAAAAGACTACACAAGTAGTGACCATGGAGTCGTCAGTTGCAGATTGCAAGTCAGGCAACACGCTGAAGGCCTACCATGTAACGGCCTCTCCTTCCGTCACTCTAAATGGGACCATATCCTCTCGCCAATTTGCTCCAGAAACTGGGACGAGTTCTTCCTAACAGCAAGTCTTCAGTGCGCCGCTGACCTCCTCTGCTCAAGATTACACTCCTGCCTAGGAAAAATATCACGCCCCTCTTATCCGTCCAGACCAGAAAGTTATCACACAACCAGGCTGAAACAGAAATACGATATGCTTCTACGGCAGTGCCGAAGAAAAAGAGACCTTCACACCGTCTTGCGACTGGAACATCTATCCCGCGAAATGCACATCAGCGCCCGCGGTCCACAAATGAGGCAAGAAACTAAAGCACTACAACGCCCAAGCAATACTCACGAGCTGGCTCGGCTGCACAGGGTTGGTGCCCTACAAATAACTCAATGCGTAAAGCAGATTATTCGTTCGGATGATCTCGTAACCTCACCTAGAAAGATAACTGGCTCTTTAAACACATTCTTCAAAACACCCGTGTCATTCTACCCGGCGTGTTCCCAGCTTGCAACCCAGTCTACCACGAATTTTTCACTCAGTTCTATCACGGTCACCACTACGGACATAAATGAATATATCCACACTTTCGAACAAACTTACCACCCTGGACCTGACGGCCTACCATCAGCAATATCCACTCTCGGTGGCCCGGATATTCCCCTCCTGCTACTAAACACATATAATCTATCTCTCCAGACCGGAACATTTGCTAGCTAGTGGAAGAAACCCGTTACCTTCTCTAGGCATAATAAAGGGGCAGTGCATGACATTGCCAATTACCGCTCGATTAATCACAATCCATTGATCTTGAGGATGTTAGAAAAAGTCTCGAGACACTACCTGACCGACTACCCTTCTGCACACAAGCTCATCAGTCTCAGATGGCACGGATTTCTCAGATCACGGTCGTGTTCAACCCGCCTATTCCATTTTCTGAACTTGGTAGCATCAGTCGCAGACAAAGGCAGAGCGCTAGTCGTCATCTCTCATGATATGGTAAAAGCCTTCGAAGGAGTCCCTTATCTAAAAATGCTAAGCAAGACTGGAGGCTAAAGGATTGAACGACCCCTATCCGGTTGGTTTGACTCTACCCCTACAAGACCGTCACGAAGTTACCCGCGTCAATGGCCAGATTTCTGACCCCTACCCGGTAAACAGCGAGGTTATCCAGGGCAGTGTTCTAGGACCACTGCTGTTTTTACTATATATAAATGACATTTTCAGTGTTCTCATTTATGGCGGAATTTTCTCATTTGCCGATGACATGAAGATAGTCTACAAATGTGAACGATGAAACCCATCTGTAGCCCTGAATATCATCACGGCCGGCATACAGTCCCTATTCTCCCGGTATGGTCGGTGGGAAATGGAATTTATAGTGGGAAAAAGCAGTTATCTCAAGCTGAGCTGCAATATTCGCCATGTTACGCTTAAGGTTGAGTTGCCTCACTCCCATTTTCCCTTGCAATATGAGACCTTAGACTACGAAACTCCCACACTTCCAATTTCTCTGGACGCACTTCCCGCATAACTGCACGGACAGACAAGACTTTTGGCTTGTTGCGAAGAAGTTTCCTTCTCACGAACAGTAACTGAGAGATATGCCAAACTCATATTCGCCCAACCCTAGAGTACCTCAGAGTTGTGTTCTAATATATGCACAGAAGTGCCATTATCAACATTGAAAATGTACAGTATCGATTTAGCAGAAAACAATTTGGACCTTCTATGAACCTAAGCTACAGACAACAGTGTGATTTCCCGCAGCTTGACCCCCTTTGGCTTGGGAGAATAAAGATCATCCTTGCATTTTTGTTTAATTTGTTCCACCAACAAGCTGCATCCTCTAGCCGAGTACAGTTCAGCAAAAACTCGACACATAAGCTGTGCAGTAGGGAACACCGAATAACGATCCCTACTCCTCAGAAATCTTTAGGGCGAAACTTCGTCCTCCTCCAGTATGCAAATTTGTGGAGTGAACACCCAGCCGATATCCGTTCCATAGATTCCCACACCATATTTGAGTCCAGACTACAAGTAGCACTGGACATCGAAAAACTGATCGCTCCTTATATTCCATATAACTGGTAGAGCTCACGAGGAAGGTGATGGATGCTAACCGGAACTCTCAGTAATCCCTAGGATATGCCTCACAACTCACCGTCGTTGCAGCCACCTTAGCGTAAACCTGGCAGGTTACAATGCCCAAACTCGGTTACTTTCATGAGTGAGGCCTGTACCACTAAAGTCGTATTTGAATAAATGAAATACCACAAGTTGCACAAAAGATAATCTCTAAACATTCCCAGTACAAATTTTTATTCAGTTTTCACCTGTCTCTAACTCAAGATGCAGCACTCGTCAGGCTCCTCATCCCCCATCCACTGGTCACCCTAAATCGAATCATTAGGCACCCATCGCTCAAATTCTCTCCTTATCACATGGCTCAAGCATTCTCCCAGGGTTAGCCTATATTACATCTGAAAATTAGTCAACGAAACTGCAAACAGTTTATGAATCGTCCAGATGCATCACTGTAATGTCCATGTTGATTGAAAATTCCTCTTCTGCTCACATTCCTGTACTCTATGACCGATTTTGGACCGCCTTCTCTAACCCACTTCATGCTGACACTGTTTTGTGGTCGACAATTATTCTACGCTTGGTGCACTTACTTTTTCTTTTTATAGTTGTGCTTTCTTATTGAGATTACTTTGAGGACAGTTGGTACGGTAGTGAGAGGCACTGGTTCAACACAGTTTGTTTTATTACTCCTCGGTTTCGCTTCCTCGCTCACGTCGACTGACCGTAGACGTTCAGCTCGTTTACGTTGATTTTTGGCTGCCACGCTCAGGAAATTGTTCTTTGGGCCTGATTAAGCGTGGAGAACTTGTTCTATTTGTTTGGACTTCAGGACAGGTATTTATTATTTACTCTTTTTGGCCAATTATTCCACTTTTCACAGAATTTGTCCTATTTTTGATTAACTTTTTGGCTGGATAGTGACTGAGGCTCACTGTCAAAGGTATGATCATGTTTGTACTTGTATTTTTACTCGCTAATAGTACCGTAGAAATTGCAGAGCAATCGTGTTCTTGATTTGGGTTCTGCATCGATTTGGGCTACGCGTTGCTTTGAGGTTCCAAGGTGCTATCCAGAACGAGTGAAGCTTATCAGTCGGTGAATCGATAATTGAATCGTTGGTCAGGCTTCACCCGGACCAGGACTTGAGCGTTTTGGTCGTTACAGTACTTTGACACTGTCTCTGGAACGATGCGAACTAAAGGAGCAATAAGGTGACCACTGGACTCAACCCATCTGACAATGGGGTCGGATCGGATCAAATCATCGCTGGAACCCGGCAAGTCCCTCCTGATAGTTTTTCTGTTCATGGCTCCAGGGTTACAGGCTCTAGTCGGCATAGTCGTTGTTCTAAGTTTAATTTGTTGCTTGTCGAACTTAGGGAACGCCACCTTAAAGAGAAACTAGCACAGGATTTGAAGGCATTTAAAGAAAGTCAGAAAAAAGAGTTTCTAAGAGTTAAGCAAGATTTGGAGATCGCCGAACTCTCAGAAAGGTTAGACAGGAATGCGTCTGTGCGATCCTCGGACTCAATCGACTGTGATAAAAGAGTGCGTGAGTACGTTCAGGTGCACACCAGGTCGATTTGTGATGAGCTCATAGAAACTGCTGTTCGGGGAAACGAAAAAGCCGGTAAGCAGGACCCTAATCATAATTTATGGAATGCGGCTTCTCACTTTGTGGGTGGGATTGACTTACCAAAAGTAGAATTGTTTTCGTTCGATGGTCGGCCAGAAATGTACTGGAAGTTCATTCGACAGTTTAATGTGTATGTCACCTCGAAGATCATAGATGACGGCCAACGCCTGATGTATTTGCTTCATTACTGTAAGGGTAAAGCACTGGAAGCAATCGAGGAATGTGTGATGCTTCCTCCCAGCGAAGGATTTCGTAGAGCTTGTGAAATACTAAAGGAATTATTTGGCCGCCCGCACGAGGTAATGCGATCACTCCTAGAGGGCCTAATGAAAGGACTGAACACCAGTAGCTTGGACTCAGAAGCACTATCGACGCTAGCCGTTCGAATGGAGAGCTGCATGATTGCTCTCGGGCAGGTGAATTATACGTCAGATCTGAACTCGCTGGCCACCCTGGAACGTGTGGTTAGCGGTCTTCCATACTCCCTACAGAATAAATGGGCTGAGAGAGTCGATCGGTTAACGCAAAACGGTCGGGAACCAACGTTTAGTGAGCTAACGGAATTCGTGTCCACCACGGCCCGGATCGCCCGTAGTCGCTTCGGACAACTAGCAAGCCGAACTAAGACCACTGGCCGGGTGAATCAAGCCAATCGCAACCCAGGTCCACGTCAATCTGGATCTAGTTGGTCCATAAGCACAGTGCAGCAGGAAAAAGAGCGACCTCAGACCTGCCCGAAATGTGATGGGAACCACTCGATAACGCTGTGCCAAGAGGTTTTGGCGTTAGACGTACCTGCGAGATGGGCAGAAGCCCGTAAAAAAGGGTTGTGCTTCATTTGTCTGAAAAGAAGCCATAGAGCGGGTGACTGCAAGTCAAAAACCGTCTGCACTATTGAAGGCTGTGGCGGTAGGCATCATCAACTACTCCATAGGACTATACCACAGCGCCCTGTACCACCCAAGGCAGTGAGCGAAAATCACTGCGGAGTGACCAAGATGCAGCATAATGGCATACACCTTGGACTACTGCCGGTAAGAATTCAGGCCGGAGAAAAGGAGGTTGTTGGATATGCTTTCCTCGACAATGGATCCGACACTACCCTCATTCGGGCCGAGGTCCTACAACGTCTGGGTTTAGGTTTTCGAAACAGCCAGTTGACAATTAAGACTCTGGGGGGATCCAAAACAGCTAATGCGGTCAGTGACGCGTTCGAATTGATCGCACTGAATGGCACCGATTCAGTCAGCATAGAGCAAGCTGTTGTTGTTGAGTCACTGCCCGTGCCCAAGCCCAGTTCCGATGATGAGTATAGGAAGTGGCCTCACTTGGAGGACCTACCTATAGAAACCGTAAATGAAGATGTACTGTTGCTTATCGGATGTGACGTACCCGAGGCTCATTGGGTTTTAGACCAGAGACTAGGCGGTCGTAAACATCCCTATGCAGTCCGCACACTGTTAGGCTGGGTGGTATTTGGTCCGACCACCTTCAAAAGGCATCAGTCCTTATCGGTGAACTGGGTGACTCAAAGCGAATCATCACCCATAAAAGAAATACAAAGGATGTATGATGCGGAGTTTGGGGACGTGCAACTACTGGACAAGAGTGTTTCCATAGAGGACGCTCAAGTCATAAAATACGTCGAGTCCGAGACGCGGCATATACAGGGACACTTCATGGTTCCTCTGCCATGGAGGAAGGGTGTTGCGACAGGGCTCGGGAACCTGGAGTCTGCGCGAACGAGGTTGCTCAGTTTAAAACGTCGCCTGACAAACGACAAAAACCTGTGGATCAGATATACCAAAGCGATGGATCAAACCATAGCCAAGGGATACGCGATAAGGGTACCGTTGCATCAAATGAGCTGTGACTACAGACCTCGGTGGTACTTACCGCACCACGCTGTCTTAAACCCGAAAAAGCCTGAGAAGTTGCGTATTGTCTTGGATTGCGCGGCCAAACATAAGGGGCGGTCGCTAAATGACATGCTTTATCAAGGCCCTGATACTACTGCTGATCTTGTGGGCATACTTTTGCGATTCCGCAAGGAAAAGGTGGCCGTTTCAGCGGACATAGAAGAAATGTTCATGCAGGTAAAGGTGTCCGAAAGTGACAGAAGTGCCTTGCGGTTCCTATGGTGGCTACAAGGAGACCTGTCACTGGTGCCAGAAGAATATCAGATGACGGCCCATCCCTTTGGGGCTACTTCTTCACCCTTCTGCGCCAACTTCGCGTTATGCCGAGCTGCGAGGGATTTTGGGGTAGGTTATGAACCATCGGTCTTGCAAGCCGTAGAACGCAGTTTTTATGTCGATGATTGCCTTGCATCCTTTGAAACTAGCGCTGAGGCTACTGCTTTTGCGACAGGGATAACTGCACGCTGGTTTCAAGCTGAGGAAATGGGTATCCAATTCACGGAAGTTTATGGCCTTATCTCCAGACCCTGATTTGAATGCCAGTTCCGTTCGCCTACCTCAGCAGAACGACACTGGCCAGAGAGCACTGGGTGTTCAATGGGATACGGTCATGGACGAATTTACGTTTCAGTTCCAGTTGCTTGATAGGCCTTTGACAAGAAGAGGCATACTGTCGAACGTCAGTTCCCTGTTTGGCCCACTTGGGCTAGTGGCTCCGCTATGTCTTCCGGCTAAGCAGTTGTTGCAGAGGTTATGCAGGACGAAATTAGGTTGGGATAGCCCACTTAGTCCAGCAGATACGAAGTTGTGGAATAATTGGGTATCATTCATGAACCACGTCGGTAAAATAAGAGTACCGAGGAGCATAATTAATGAGACCCAAAAAGGAATAGGATGCACTGAATTGCATGTATTCTGCGATGCTTCGGAAACCGGATACGGTGCAGTGGCATACGCGAGGCGAATTCCCGTGGACGGAGCCCCATACTACGTGCTTCTATGTAGTAAATCTCGAGTAGCACCTATCAAAACCGTTACTATCCCGAGGCTTGAGTTGGCGGCAGCCGTCTTAGGTGTTCGATTGAGTGAGATGTTAAAACGAAGCTTGCCAGATTGTTTTGACCGAGCGTATTTTTGGACAGACTCGATGATCGTCAGGTACTACATAGAGAACACCGGGACGCGTTACAGTACCTTCGTCGCTAACCGATTAGCAATTATTCATCAGTATACTAACGTTTCCCAATGGCGGCACTTGCGATCGGAAGATAATATTGCTGATCTAGCCTCAAGAGGAATTTCAACCGAAGAGGAACTGAGGATATGGTTGAGAGGACCCTCGCCTTTGAACGACTATAATCCACCAGAATTGGTATTGTCTGTCCCACCGGATGGTGTGGAGACTAAGAAAGGGCAGGCTTCGGTGAATACGGCCAACCTGCACACTGACGTCACCCTCCTGTTTTCTCGATATTCTGATTGGTCCAAGCTCTTAAAGGCTGTTGCCTGGCTCATCCGATTTACTTCTTATATTCAAGTTATGTTCTCAAAGAGCAAGGATTTGCTGAACGTGGGCAGCCTGTCGGCCGAAGACATAGAGAGGGCCAGGTTCAGAGTGATAACAATAGTTCAGAGGGATTCATTTGGAGAGTTTTTACAGCGAGAACCACTTACAGATGAGCTATGCAAGGGTGCCTTGGGTTCCCTAAAAAAGCTATGCCCGATTGTATTGGGAAATCTTTTGTGTGTTGGCGGACGACTAAATTATGCTGAATATCCAAGTGCCTTTAAACACCCAGTTATTTTGCCGAACAGGCACCCGGTGACAGAACTCATTATCCGCCACCACCATAGTAGAGAAGGACATAGTGGCACCGCGCAAGTGCTCGCCGCAATCCGCGAGAGATACTGGATTATCAATGGAATCGGCGCGGTCAAACGGGTAATAGGACGATGTTTCACTTGTCGTAGGCTGGCCGCCGTCGCCGGTCAGCAGTTGATGGCTCCTCTTCCTCCCTGTCGTGTGGAAAGGGGGCGGTATTGCTTCAGTTCGGTCGGAATAGATTACTTTGGTCCAATCCTTGTTCGTAGGGGTCGGGGGTCGGAAAAAAGATACGGCTGTCTATTCTCTTGTCTACAAACTCGAGCTACGCATTTGGAAATGACAGCCAGCTTAAGCACTGACTCGTTCATTATGTCACTCGTCCGTTTTGTTGGTAGACGTGGAACACCGACAGAAATCTATAGCGACAACGGGTCGAATTTCGTGGGTGCAGTTACTGAGCTCAAAGGTCAGTTGAAGCGTTGGGATAGACGGCGCATTAACGATCACCTAGCCAGTCAGGGTATAAGTTGGCACTTCAACCCCCCAGCATCGAGCCACCGAGGGGGCGTATGGGAGAGAATGATCCGTTCGGTACGCAGGTTGCTATCAGTGCTTTCGAAGGAACAGATGATGAGTGAGGAGACGTTACATACTTGCTTTGTTGAAGTCGAGAGGATATTGAATAATCGACCGATAGTCCCACTTTTGTCCGATGACCAGAGCAGATTGGCTCTGACTCCGAGCAGTCTACTTCTGCTGAGGGGCGATTGCGGTATATTAGATAATGCTAATATGAGAGAACACTATTGTAGACGTTGGAAGCAGGTCAACCACTTTGCGAATAACTTTTGGCGCCGATGGGTGAGAGAATATGTCCCGACTCTGCAGGCCAGACAGAAATGGCTTTCAAAACATAGAAATCTTAGAAAGGGAGACATAGTGCTTGTTGCTTCAGAGACCTATGCGAGAGACAAGTGGCCCATGGGGATAATTGAGGACGTAGAAGTTGATGCAGATGGACTCGTACGGACGGCCGTGGTCCGCACCAGCGAAGGAAAGCAACGGAGAGATGTAAGAAAAATTTGCTTGTTAAAAGGTGCCGACTAGAAGCCGGGGTCGTAGGCTAGGGTGTATGCAGGCGTACTGCTGTAAGTCCTCGTATACCCCAAGGGAAGGGAGGTAGCAGGCGTACTGCTGTAAGTCCTGTGAACTCCGGTGTCTCGGGAGCGTACGTAGGAAGGGGGAGCCAGAACCGATTACTGTCTGAAACTGCCGTGAACGACTGGGAGGAATTTTGGCGGCCGGTGTAATGTCCATGTTGATTGAAAATTCCTCTTCTGCTCACATTCCTGTACTCTATGACCGATTTTGGACCGCCTTCTCTAACCCACTTCATGCTGACACTGTTTTGTGGTCGACAATTATTCTACGCTTGGTGCACTTACTTTTTCTTTTTATAGTTGTGCTTTCTTATTGAGATTACTTTGAGGACAGTTGGTACGGTAGTGAAAGGCACTGGTTCAACACAGTTTGTTTTATTACTCCTCGGTTTCGCTTCCTCGCTCACGTCGACTGACCGTAGACGTTCAGCTCGTTTACGTTGATTTTTGGCTGCCACGCTCAGGAAATTGTTCTTTGGGCCTGATTAAGCGTGGAGAACTTGTTCTATTTGTTTGGACTTCAGGACAGGTATTTATTATTTACTCTTTTTGGCCAATTATTCCACTTTTCACAGAATTTGTCCTATTTTTGATTAACTTTTTGGCTGGATAGTGACTGAGGCTCACTGTCAAAGGTATGATCATGTTTGTACTTGTATTTTTACTCGCTAATAGTACCGTAGAAATTGCAGAGCAATCGTGTTCTTGATTTGGGTTCTGCATCGATTTGGGCTACGCGTTGCTTTGAGGTTCCAAGGTGCTATCCAGAACGAGTGAAGCTTATCAGTCGGTGAATCGATAATTGAATCGTTGGTCAGGCTTCACCCGGACCAGGACTTGAGCGTTTTGGTCGTTACAATCACCACGATTCGTGCTAACAACGGCCAGCTCATATTTAGACTGAAGGTCGCCGGACTCAGGCTTTGTCAGATAAGAGCGGTCTAGTGTACTTTCCCCGGGTGTTGAAAGCGTTCCGTGCGTCTGTTTCCTTCTTTTTTTCTTTTCCACAGCTCAAAGCCGCGACACCACCGATGGGAAAATGGCAACAAGCCTGTGGTTGTCTTATAATAAGGGGGAAAACATCCAACACTAGCAATGGCGGAACTCATGCGCTACGCGTAAACAATGGCGGACGGAGGAGAAATGGGACATACCCCCCGCGGGGAAAGCATGCTCTCCCACTCCTCCGAAATAAAAGAAAAAATGTACCAGAGGTACTTCTGGCCGCGAAGATATTGGATTCTTGCTCTACGCTCCTTAAGTAGGAAAGAATTTCTCGTTAGAGCCACGGCCCGACCCTGCGTACGGGATGCCCCGAAGGAGAAAAGAGCTTACGAGCTAAGCCCTCAGTATATCTGCCTGACTCTGTTTGAAGTGACAAGCTTGCCGAATGAGCTATCCAGGCATAACCCGACCTCATCCCGCCCAGTTTGAACCCTTTCGGGTTCCTTGTTCCATCTCCGACCAGCTCATTGATGCCGAATTCCGTAGTCCATACACGCTTCCCAACTTTCAAGCATGTGAAGTCCACTGTGTTCTAAATCTTTCTTGTTGATACATGGACCGATTAACACCAGGACCTTTTAACCCTCAAGAATAATGTGAAAGCTGGATCCTTCTAAAGCCAAACCCCTTGATGCTTACTCAAAAGTTGTTTGCGACTTATCTAGGGTTCCTTGTGCCTTCATTGTTTTCTAACCCAAACGCGATAGCTCCAGGCTTCACCCTTCAAACGTAGTTGCACAAGGCTTAAAATATCTGTACCTCACACATCAAAAGTATAAACCTCCCGCTGTTGGCTCCAGCCGCCAACGACCGGAGCGAAACCAAAACGATCACCTATCGCCCACACAAAAGAAAGCAGGTGTTCCGACAGCCACATTATCCAACACAGTCCTCTTGAGACTCTATATGGTTTCCTTCTGAACCTAGTAGCCCTCCGTACTAACACTATGTCTATTCCACCACGTGTGGAGGTTCCTCGACCGCCATTGCCTCAATAATATTCCTCTGAAATTAAAAACCTCGATACAGGGCAAAAACCAAAATTACCCTACAACTTGATGTTAGACATCACGCACTTGCTCGTAGTCAATTGTCGAATGATAACTGAATTGTGACCATGGTTTAGGGCAAACTCGTCTATTTGTCCATCTCCTTAATACCACATCAAAAACTTGTTCACGTACCTCCCTTTGAGAAGAATCGTGCCACGCATAAAGCGCTCCGCCACACCGTGACTTTATCAGCTCGTCGCAGTTTATATACTACGAAAGCCATGGCTCGCCCCCGTCGACAACCCTTCCCTAGCTTCTGCCGTCAATATTTCCCTCCAAAGTCCTGCCCGCGGCATAAGGCACGTGGTAACGAAAGCTTAAGTGAGGCCCTACCATTGCGGTATTAATACATATAGCTCACCACATACTGCCTTCATCTGCTATCACAACCCACAGCTGAAGCTACTTCCAGATTGCCAATCTCCCCACGGATTCTAGGTCTTGATTACTCCCCTAAAATTGTGATCGTTGGATTTCTATTGGTACGTTAACCACAGCCCCCAGCTGGAACAACAATCAAACTGCCACATTTCCGATCTCCTTTCACGTCATGCCGGCTACCTGGGTAGCCATCGGTCCGTCAGGCTCTACTCTCGGATTACCGCACGGACTAAATGAACCAAACTGATCGGCGTGGACTGTTTTCCAAGCTGGACGGCCATCGTTCGACCTCAAATTCGCACTGGCCGATGCTGCGTGAAGCCCTTACATTGCACACTACTGAGAGTACAATAGCTGCCCAATTTTCAAGCCACCTTGAAAGTTCCACCGGACCGCAAGGGCGGATCCCCGACATCACACGACATCACGCACTGGCCCAGAAATTACTTCTAATATATAGGTCATTGTGGTCCCCAAATCATGACAGGAACGCTATCATCGCCGTTGCATTTCCAACCTACTCTTCCCATTTCGTCAACCAAAGCAATCTTAGTCCTTTTTCGCCTGCTACCCGATCATTTTCCTCATGAACAGCCAGTCGCGTCTGGCAGGCCCGCCTATGACTGGGTCTTAGTTCGTGACCCGCCTCCATGGGCATACATGAACTTCATGGAATAGAATACCAGTCACTCGCAGTTGGTCAAAACTTCCCCATATTCCTTTATTGCATAATCAGAAACGTTTATCCTTGCATCCGTTGTCGTCTCTGGTCTTGTCCTCTGCAAATCACAGCCGCAAAACTTGCGTACCTACATTTCATCTTTATGCCTTTTCCTTGAAGCACCTGCTCCACCTTCTCGTTCCAGCAGACTGCCTCCTCAATGACTTCTTTTTGAAGCCCCCCAGCTGAGCCCCCAGCTACCATTCACCCCGCTTCGACAGCACATTACATTCCCTGTGAAGTGTTTCTCTCCAAGCCCACTTTCGAATGTAACTTCGCTCTCTCCATATCGCAATGTAATTACCTAAAATAAGACAATTAAATTAAACTTATCTGACCGCACAGGCTGACTATTTCTTCAGGTTTCCGTACCACCGTTCTTCAGCCAGGGGATTTATCCAAATGACATCAGCCAAATGCCGCCCAATACGCCGCTGACATTGCTGATTGATGTTTTGACGTTGGCTTTACTCTGCCTGGTGTCTGGATATTGGTGGACATTGGCTAGATATTGGTGGAAATCCCCCTTCGGTCTCTCGACATCTATCCTTCTGGCAACCAGCCGGTGCTTTCATGTATTTCCTTCCATACTTCCAGATTTGTCTTTGATCTCTTGGTTAACCTGTGTTCAAACTGTTCTTATATACACTACATCTTCCACACACTTTGGTACGGCCTTAACCGGCAGCTTTGCGTTTGGCAAGCTCTTTACAATACCTCGCTCTCGAAACCGAAGCCGCTTTACGCTTCCCTCGTGGATCGTTCCCAATTTAGCTAATTTAACCACTGTCTAGCCCTATCATGCTATTACCGTGATGCACGAACCCAACCGTTGAACTTTGTGGCTCTTTCATACTGATGTGGTAAGCTGTAATCCGTGAACATGCCTTGCGCGTGGGCCTTGATCCCAGTGGGGAAATATACCATCATTGTTATTAATATTATCATTATTGTAATTATGATTATTATTACTGAGTGAAACGTTATTTGCACGGAGTACCGGACGACGAACAAAGTTTCTGTGTTTTGGACCGTTTGGGTGATGACGTACGAAAATTGATGATGCTGGAGGGGATAAATTCGACATGCAGGCCAGCTGCTGATCGGGAGAAGATAGCAGAGCTGTTGCTCTTGATTGTTGATATCAACACCCCACAGAGAAAATTATGGGAGGGAGATAAACTACCACGAGAGAATTTGGCCGGATATGCAAACTGTTCTCGTCCGCTGGCGGGCAATGGGTTCCCACATCGGAGAGAAATTGTAAGACAACGATTCGCCCTTGAACGTTTTATCACCGGAATCGACATTGACGAAGCGAAAGCAAATGTCCAATGTCGGCCGCCGAGGTCGTTCTCAGGAGCTGCCCAGCGGGCTTCAAAAATTCGGGTTCAATAAAGTGAATGACGCTACCCATCATGGAACATGCAGAAGGGACGAGGAACTGTCTGTGAGTAGGACACAAGAAGCGACTCGTTCCGACAAGACCCAACATCAGCCCAATCTAGGGGAGATGATATCACGCGACCGTCAAGATCACTCTACCAAACTAGCAAACAACAGACTCGATGAGGTTGCTGATGAAGCAAAGGCCGAGAGAACATAACTGAATTTAAGTCCGTTATCCCTTGTCTTTAAGTGCCAGCTGTTTCATTGTCTAAGAAACCACGCTTGGCCCAAGTGATAGTTATTGGGGAAATAAGTGAACATTTGGTCTGGGTTTTAGCAGACACGGGGCGAAATGTGGCCCGGTGCACCCCCAAAAGTGCAAATAGATCGAAAATGTCCTCTTCGCTCCGAGAAAAGCAGCGCTCAAAGGGGCCTTTGTCCAAATCACAGGTCTGGCAGTGGTTAATTTACGGCTGACTGACATGTTGTTTACTCATGAAATAACTGTTCCTCCTGTCTTGTAGTGGAATGCTATTTTCGGGTTCGATTTCTTGAGCGCAAACGACTGTTCTCTGCACCTGTAGCAGGGAATCCTGTCCTTCGAAGGATGCCACGTCCTGTTTGGAAAGCAGGCACAAAGTGACCAGGACTGAGCTGTGTGAGTGTTTCCAGCGGAGTTATCTGCACGGATATCTTGATTTGTCAGTCAGAGGGATGCCTTTTGACAAATGAATCTCATACCTCACTGGAAGATGTCATTGAAAGGCATAGTGAGTCCTCTGTATGGGAGGGTGGTTTCCTAGGTCGGACTGGAGTCGACTAGTACCGCATTGACACACAGGGACCCACTTCAGTCAGGCAACTGCAGCGTCGAGTGCTTACCCAGTGTTGGAATGAAGTGAGAAAAATTAACCAGGAAAAGCTTCAGCAAGGAGTATTGAGACCATCTAGCACCCAGTGGGCACAGCCACTGGTTTTGGAGACTGACAAGCCTGTGGGTCTACCCTGAAGTACTGATTACCGCAGCCTGAATCAAGTCACAAGGTGCGACAGCTCCCAGCTCCCCCGAAAAGATGATTATTTGGAAACGGTTGGTTGGGCAGGGAATTTTAGCTCCCTCGGTTTAGCCTCCAGTTACTGGCAGGTCGGGGCGGAAACCGAGGATCGTCAGAAGACGGCTTTTTGTATCGCTACCGGTGTGTATGAACCTAACGAAAAGCCTTTCGATTTGGTTAATGCATTAGCAACGATTTCATAGTCTGATGAGGGTTGTATTGCGTGCACTCATGCCACGAATATTCTTGGTGCAAATGGACGATGCTTTTGTGTACGGTCGCACAATAGAGGAACGTTTGGATAACTTAAAGGAAGAAATTGAGGCAACAGAATATGCGAGTGTGAGGTTAAAACCAGCGAAGAGCTTGCTTTGGAAGAAGGGGGTGAAATATACAAGGAAGGCCAGAAGCAAAGCGGGAATTAGGGGTGATCCGGAGAAGGTCGAAGCCACTGAAACCTCGTTGGCACCATCCTCAATTTCGGATGTCCGAAGTTTTATTGGAATGACTCGATATTACGAAGGCTTGTAAAACGTTATTCTACGATAGGTTTTCCATTTGATCGGCTGACAGAGAAATACAGAAAATTAACTTGGACCCCTGAATGCCAGACAGAGTTTGACTAGTTGCGTTGGCTCCCGGCCACTGCTTCTATATTGAGCTTCCCAGACTCGTCGGACAAGGCCGGAGCCTTTGTCTTGGACGCGGGTCTAGTGAGACTGGTATTAGGGTGGTATTGTCGCAGCTTGGCCCGATCAACATGAGCATGTGATGGCCTACATTAGCCGAGGACCCAATAGGCGTGAGGGAAACTACTGTATCACGGGTGGGAAAATGTTGGATTTGTTAAAGCATGCACGAAGCTTCGGACATTATTCGCTTCGCAGGCCTTTCCTAATGGAAACAGACCGTCAATTGCCAATACAAATACAGAACTCTAAAGGACGGGAAGGCAAAGCAAAAAGCAGCCCATCCTATTCGGAGACCGAGGGATGTAGACCGTCCGCCTGGATTGGTACCCTCAGGTTACTAGACATCAAAACCTACCGGTCCCCCAGCAGTCTGCTTACCCTCTAGCCCCCCAATATCTTCAGCCTCCGACTCTCCCAGGACCTCCTTTCCACCCCCAAATCCCCCTCTTTCCCACTCCTCAAACCCAAGACCAGCTGTCACTGGCGATTCTTCAACAACTCCTGAGCATGTGCTCAAGTGTTTTTACAGCAATTGCGTGAGTGTGTTGAATGAGATCCCGGAGCTTTGGCAGTTTGCAGTGGATAAGGAGCCTCAGATCATAGCCCTCACGGAAACCTGGCTCACCCCTGACATACTTGAAGCCGAAATATCCATTCCGGGATACTTCACAGTAAGGCAGGACTCCAGTAGAGGTCGTGCCGGCGGGGCCATCATATACTACGATAATTCGATCCCTCTTCCCACCTCATTGACAACCCCAACATGTTCATGTATTGATTGTTTGTGGGCTGTGTTTAACCTCTCTAGGACAGACACCCTATTGCTTGGTGTTTTCTACCGTCCTCTCGCATGCAATTCAACTGATAGCCTAGGTCTCATAGACTAATTAGGCTCCCTGAAAAGCTACACAGATTTCACCCATCTGTAAGTCACTGGTGACTTCAACTCTCCCAGTACAAACTGGCAAAGAGCTGATGCCCCGGATATCACTGTCGGCAAACCCCTCCTTGATCTCGTACTGAAAAACTCATGGGTGCAGAACGTAAGACATCCGACTAGATATCGCACAGGCCACGCCCCGTCCCTACTAGACCTGGTCATCACCAATAATCGGTTCCTAATAGATGTGGTGCATTACTTGCCACCCCTCGGCAAAAGTGATCACATTCTCATTGGATTCGATTATATCGTTAAATGGCCTCCTCTTCCCTCAGAAACTAGAATTTTGAGATCCTTCAAAAGGGCCAATTTTGACCAAGTCTGTGCTTTTTTTCGCTCCCAGCTAAATTCAACTAACCCAGGTAACTCTGCGGATGAAATTGCAGAGAATCTCACAGAGTTAATCTCCTTAACAGATAGGCATTTCGTTCCAGAATTCGTCGCCCACAGACCGCTAAGCAACCCCTCCCTCGCCCCATTAGGCGTATTCTAGACGAATGCGTACGCCTCTTTGCTAGATATAAAGCCACAGGCCTTGCCCGTGATGCAGAAGACTTCAGGATCATAAGGAACATATGCAAAGACAAGATTAAGTCCTATCAGAATGCAGTCAAACGATCTGTACTTGGTCGAGCGCGGACTGTAACAGCCGGTCGTGGAAAATCCCCCTTTTTCCTTCGCGATTCAGTGTTTTTCCCAACATCACTCATTTCCATACACTATTGACTTGTCTTTACGAACTGGTTGTTTTTCTGGACCAATTGTTGTTTGTTCGCGCCCAGAGCGCTATTTTGGGGCATCCTTGCTCAGGACCTGCGTGACGCACGTGCTGTCTGCTCACACGCTGCCATTCGGTTTCTCGTTGTTGAGTCTTTGTGATCGTATTATTGAGGTTTGTATATTGTTTATGTCATTGTTTATTTTAATAATCTAGTATCGTAGAATTATCACGGATAATCGCCTTCTGATTTCGGGATCCGTTGCGAATTTGGCTACGCATTGCTCAAACGTTCGTAACAATACTCAATAGATCTATTTGGAACGAGGAAAAATCACGCAAAATGCCAAGAAAAGGATCAAAGGCAGTCGAATCCGGACAGGAAGTAATACGGCAAGTCTCTGGGGAGGTTTTGGGTACATATGATTCTTTAGTTAATGCTAGATCGCCTAGTCCTGTCAGTGCTAGCTCATGTGTTATTGAAAGCAATATTGATCGTAAGGATGTCGATTTATATAAGCTGAGAATACTAGAACTAGAGCAACAGTTACTTTCGGCTAGACTACAGGCGCATGAAGCAGAGAAGTGTACACAGAAACAGCGAGAGCATGAAACCAGTGACTTCGACACTTCCGATAGGTTAGAGTGCAATAAGGTAGGGAACCCCACGCCGGTCGCCGAATACAAACCACCATCGATCGATCTGCCTAGAGTGGAGTTAACGGTTTTCGACGGGCGAGCTGAGCAATACTGCAAGTTTGTCAAACAGTTCGAGACGTTCGTTGAAAACAAGGTAACCGACCCTGGGCAAAGGCTTCTTTATCTTACTCACTACTGCCGAGGCCGAGCGCGAGAAGCTATCGACGGGTGCACCATGCTCGATCCAGAACAAGGCTACACAAGGGCAAGAAAGATTCTGAGGGACTTGTTTGGCCAACCTTTCAAAGTAGCCCGTGACCTAATAGAGGGCGTCATGGCAGAGGCAAAGAGAACCAAGGGCGACGTCTACACCATGGCCGACCTGGTGATCAAGATGCAGAACTGCTCAATAGCCCTCGACCATTTAGGTTACAGGGCTGACCTAGACGCCATGCACACTTTGGAAGGCATAGTCCGTCACCTCTCTCCCGAACTACAGGGTCGGTGGGCGGAAGAAGCTGAACGGATAAGCCGAGGCGACAGAGAAGCCAACTTCGAAGACCTGACTGAATACTTAGACAGGCAAACGAAGATAGCTGACAGCAGGTTCGGCCGACTCATCCGGGACAGCAACCGAGCAAACAAGCCCGGTACTAGCCAAGTCCAAACCCCTGTACGGGAACATCCAAAGTACCAGCCTTGGACCAACACACACGTCATTTCACGAGATGCTACGGCGAAACCAAATTGCAGGTCCTGTGGTACTAGCCATGGCCTACCAGAATGCCCCAAGTTCGGCAACGCCACAATAGACGAACGGTGGGGAATGGCGAGGATGGCAGGAGCATGTTTCATCTGTCTCAACACCACGCACCGGGCAGCAGCCTGTAGAACAAGGAAGCGATGTGGTTACGAGGGCTGCACGGGCAGACACCATCGGCTGCTGCACCAAACGAGAGTAACCTTACCCGAGACGAGTGCCAAACCCAGCGTTGTTTGTTCAACTTCACGATCTGCCAGTAAACCGGTACGTTTAGTGGCCGTGGGAGTAGTGACTCCGACTGGGATAGTCAAGGCGTTGGCTTTCGTTGATAGTGGATCCGACACCACTTTAGTGAAAGAGCGGTTTGCCGACAAACACCAACTGGCTAAAGGTGCGACGTCGTTAGCAGTGAGCACGGTGGGTGGAACACAGGTAATGACTGCCGGTAGATTAAGGCTGCAACTCATCTCTCTAGACACTAACGAGGAAATTGAACCAACGGAGGCATTCACGTTAGCGGATCTCCCCATGCGAGCACCAAGGTCGGTGAACGCAATCTTGACTCGGTGGCCCCACCTGCAGGATGTAACCGTCGTAGACTGGGAAGATGATGAGGTGGATCTCCTCATCGGATGCGACGTGCCAGAGGCGCATTGGGTGTTTGACCAAAGAGTGGGCGACCGCCAGGCACCTTATGCCGTACGCACGGCTCTGGGGTGGATGTTATACGGTCCAGTAGGGGTACGCGGTTCCGTGAATTACTTATCCGCCAAAACGGACCGCATAGAGTATCATCTGCAATGGCTGTATGGAAAGGAGTTTCATGACATTGGAGACGAAAGACCGACGTTGTCTCAAGAGGATCACTTCGCTCTACAAACGGTGCGGCAAGGCACTAGAGGCCTCAAAAATCAGTTCGAGGTTCCCCTCCCATGGCGCACGCCGGTCGACCCGTGGACTGACAACAGAAATTATGTTCTCCAACGATTACTACGACTAAAAGAACGCTTCATTCGAGACCAGAATCTGTGGGAACGATACGCGGATTTGATGAAGCGAAACGAGGCCCTCGGTTATGTTGAAAAGGTGCCTGTTAACACCGACAGCAAAAGGGGTATCTGGTATCTGCCTCACCATCCGGTTATCGACCCCAAGAAACCCAATAAACTGCGGGTGGTTTTCGACTGTGCGGCCAAGTTCCAGGGCAAGTCGTTAAACGATCGCCTACTACAGGGGCCTGACTGGACCACACCACTGATCGATGTTCTGTGCCGTTTCAGAGTGGGTAAAGTGGCTTTGTCTGCTGACATTAGGGAAATGTTCCATCAGGTGAAGATTCCGGTAGGAGAACGAGATGCTTTGCGTTTCCTGTGGTGGGAAGGGAGCGACCGGGACAACGCAGTGGTGAATTATAGGATGACCGTCCACCCCTTCGGAGCCATATCGTCACCATTTTGTGCAAACTACGCCCTCCGAGAATCAGCGAACAAACATGGCGATCTAGTACATCGGACGGTGGTAGAAAGCGTCAGCAGGAACTTCTACGTCGACGACTACCTTGGGTCATTCGATGATGTGGAATCAGCTCTAGAGCAGTTCAGGGGTCTGACGAGATTGCTGGAAGAGGGCGGCTTCCATCTAACTAAATGGATGTCGAACGCTTCAGAAGTGCTGAAGGTCATCCCGTATCACGAAAAGGCCGAAAGGGTAAGGGATTTGGACGGCTCTCCACTTCCTATCGAGCGCACTTTAGGGATACAATGGGACGCGGAAACGGACGATTTTGTTTTCGAACTGAACGTTCCCGAGCTGCCAATAACCCGTCGTGGCATACTATCTGCCGTCTCAAGTTTGTTCGACCCGCTCGGTTTCGTCTCACCGTGGCTGCTACCCGGAAAGATCTTGCTGCAGCGGCTGTGCCGTAAGAAAGTCGATTGGGACCAGGCACTGGACCAAAGGGACCGGCTGGACTGGGAAGAATTTCTGAACACCTTGAAGAAATTAGGGGACATAAGAATCCCACGATGTTTGACCCCTGGCCATACGACACGGACTGGAGAACTACATGCCTTTTCCGATGCATCCGAAGTCGGTTATGGAGCTGTGGTGTACGGACGATGGTGCGCAGGAGATGGACAATATACCACGAGGATCCTGTTCGCCAAAGCCCGCGTTGCCCCACTGAAGTCGGTCTCAATCCCACGCCTTGAACTCAGCGCAGCCGTGTTGGCAGTCAGGGTGGTGCAAGCTGTGAAGAGATGTTTCGATCTCTACATTTGGTCGGTGAGCTTCTGGACGGATTCAACGATAGTACTTTACTACATTAACAACGTACGGAGCCGGTTTAGTACTTTCGTTGCTAACCGGCTCACGATTATCCACGATGAATCAGCCACGCACCAGTGCAGTCATGTCAGGTCTGGCGATAATCCGGCCGACCTGTGCTCCCGAGGTGCGACCAACTTCAGGCAACTGGACACGTGGACGAGAGGGCCAAACTTCCTGCAATTGCCCAAACAGGACTGGCCCGTGTTCGAATTAAAAACCCCTACGGAATTGGAACTGGAGATCAAAGGCGTAGTGATAGCAACCAACGTCGTCGAAGCGTCGTCCATTCTATCGCGACTGGTCAGGTTTTCTTCCTGGATGAAGACGCTTCGTTCGCTAGTTTGGTTAACCAGGTTCAAGAGAAATTTACTAGTCATGAAAGGGCTACGGCCCTCAGGTCGGATACCGGTCGGCCCGATAGGTCCCGATGAGCTACAAGCGGCAGAGTATGATATTTTCAGAATGATACAACGCGAGGCTTTCGCCCAAGAACTCAAGAGGGCGGAAGAAGTGGGGCCGACCAATGAAGACATGCCATCTCCAAGAGGCGAGCTGAAGCGTTTAAACCCCAAACTGATCGACGGACTGCTGCGGGTGGATGGTAGGCTGACCAACGCCCACCTGAACTTCGACACAAAGTATCCTGTACTGCTGCCTGCCAGACAACCTGTAGTAGAGCTAATGATTCAACACGTCCACGCCATGGAGAGACATGCCGGGGAAAGTCACGTGACGAGCGTCATCCGAAAGCGTCTTTGGTTGTTGAGAGGACGAGAGACTGTAAAACGCGTAATCCGACGGTGTGTGCAATGCAGGAGACGCAATGCCACAGCAGGCAAACAACTCATGGCCCCACTACCAGAATGCAGGGTGACTACGGGCTGGTGGCCGTTCAGTGACACCGGGTTGGATTATTTCGGGCCCTTGTGGATCAAGTGCGGGAAAAGATTAGAAAAGCGATACGGATGTATGATGACGTGCATGAAATCACGTGCGGTACACCTAGAAGTCGCACATTCGATGACGACCGATTCGTTTCTACGGGCCTTGCAGAGATTTATCAACCGAAGAGGCGTACCGGCCGATATATACTCAGATAATGGATCGAACTTTGTGGGCGCTCAACGGGAATTGCAGCGTTGGCACAAGAACATAAACAGGGACGAACTGCAGAATCGAACCGTGGCCTACGGCATACGATGGCATTTCAACCCCCCACAGGCCAGTCACCGAGGCGGCATATGGGAACGCATGATCCGGTCCGCCAGACGGATATTGCTGTCAATCATGGAGCAGCAGCCGCCCGACGACGAGACGCTGAACACCGTCATGACTGAGGTGGAGCGAATCCTGAACAACCGCCTCCTGGTTCCAGTATTGAACGGCGACCCCACCCGCCTGGCGCTCACCCCGAACGACTTATTGACGTTAAGGTCGAACGAGGGTTTCCAAGGGCCGGTAAACCTTCGTGGGAGCTACCTCCACGGGTGGAAGCAAGCGAACTATCTGGCCAAGGTCTTCTGGAGGCGATGGCTACGGGAGTACCTACCGGCTTTGCAGACTCGACAGAAGTGGCTGGCCAAAACAAGACCATTCAAAGTTGGGGACGTGGTTATGATCGCCGACGAACGCGCACATTTCAGCGCTTGGTCTTTGGGAGTAGTTACGGAAACCATCAAAAGCCCTGACGAAATGATAAGAACGGTGAAGGTGAAGACAGCTAACGGAGTGCTCATTCGTGACATACGCAGTATTAACCTACTCGAGGGCGAAGACGGAGAAGCTGATAACCCTGAGGCCTAGTAAACCTTTTTCACGCCAGTAATCGAGGTGGATAAAGAAACACCATATATACCACACAATCTCCGTCAAACACATTAAGGTGCTCGCGGTCCTTTCGTTGACATTACAGAAGGTTCTTTCCGATATGTGGTGATGAATGCGATTCCATTGTACATCCCGATACATACACGCATGCACGACGCACTCTACATCCCGTAAACCCATCATATATGTGACAGTGTTCTTTGTTTGCCTTTTGTTGACGCTACCGAATGCCCCTTGCATATGTGGAAGTAGCGGAGCTCAGGTCACACATACATGCTACATTTACTCGTTTTCTTGCCACGCGGTCTTTTGTTGACATTGCAGAAAGTCCTCCTTTAATGTGTAGTCATACCTGTGGTTTCATTGTAGCCCCGGCACACACACACACGCACACACACACGCACACACACACACGCACACACACACACTCAAGCACGTACATCCAGTACCGGACGGCCCCTTACGAGGACAACGTCTATGTGACCATTCACGCCCGCCATCGGTCATTTGGTCTTGTGGAAGATGTAGACTAGCCTCAAGTCTATGTATCCAGTGGATTAGGTGCGACCAGTAGTAGAACGTTGACGACGAGCATTAGACGCGCGCACTGACAGCAGGGCCTAGGCAGGTAGGAAGAATCAGTACCTTTATACCGAACCTTTGACTTTGCTAAGGATCCAGGAGGATTTTGATGGGCGGTGTAACAGCCGGTCGTGGAAAATCCCCCTTTTTCCTTCGCGATTCAGTGTTTTTTCCCAACATCACTCATTTCCATACACTATTGACTTGTCTTTACGAACTGGTTGTTTTTCTGGACCAATTGTTGTTTGTTCGCGCCCAGAGCGCTATTTTGGGGCATCCTTGCTCAGGACCTGCGTGACGCACGTGCTGTCTGCTCACACGCTGCCATTCGGTTTCTCGTTGTTGAGTCTTTGTGATCGTATTATTGAGGTTTGTATATTGTTTATGTCATTGTTTATTTTAATAATCTAGTATCGTAGAATTATCACGGATAATCGCCTTCTGATTTCGGGATCCGTTGCGAATTTGGCTACGCATTGCTCAAACGTTCGTAACACGGACCAATGAGGCATTTTTCTTTCAGTACATGCGCGTCTTAGGAGTACAGCTCCGACGCCATTAGCTCTCAAAGACAGTGCCGGGTCTCCAATCACTTCCCCTAGCCAAGTAGCAGAGGCATTCAGCTCCTACTTCCGTACAATTTTTAGCTCCATACCCATATCATCCCACCCGTTATCTCTGACCACTACCCTTAACCGCATCACTATTCCCATTGGCGCAGTCGCTCAAGGTTTCCGACGGCTCAACCAATATTGCTCTATGGGTCCTGATCTAATCCACCCCCGTATTCTCAAGGAAGCCGCGGATACATTAGCTGTTCCTCATGCCTCGCTTTTTCAGCAATGTGTTGACGATGGAGTTTTCCCCCGTACCTGGAAAAAAACAGTGATCGCACCCATCTATAAGAAGGGTAGTAGACACCTTGCTTCTAGTCACAGACCCATAAGCCTCACAAGCATCCCCAGCAAAATTTTTGAGGGAATTCTTAAGAGTGAGAATCTTTCCCATCTTCATAGAAATAAGATCCTTTCCCCGTCCCAAGATGGGTTTCTTCCTGGCAGATCATGCATCGCCAGTATGCTTACTGTCATGGATGGTCTAACGAAAGCCTATGATGATGGCCAGCTCTTACAGGCTGTATCCATCGATTTTGCTAAGGCCTTCGATAAGGTCCCCCATGCCCCTCTTCTTTAGAAGCTGCAGACATACGGGATCACAGGCTCCATGTTGGCCATCCTACGTAGCTTCCTTACCGACCGCACCTTTGCGATTAAAGTCAGGAATGTTTTGTCTCAACCCTCCCCAGTAACAACAGGGGTCCCGCAAGGGTCGTTCTTAGGTCCTCTTCTTTTCTTGATCTATATAAACGATCTACCGACAACCCTTCCTGCGAACATTGCCATGTACGCAGATGATGTAACCCTCTGGAGTTCAAGAGTTGAAGACCTGCAAATTGCAGTTTATGAAACAAAACGCTGGTCCGAGGATTGGAGCCTCCCAGTTAATGATGACAAATGCGTGAGCATGTCTTTCGGCAGAGAGACTGGTCACACGTTTTCCATTAATGGAGCAACCACACTGCCAAGGGTTGACCAACACAAGGCGCTCGGTTTCTGGTTAGATTGTAACTTATCCTTCTCTCATCATCACCAACTTGCGAGCAAGTCTGTCTTTCGAGTCCTAAACATGATTCGAAGGTCCTTCCCGCGCATATCTAAGGATGATTTCCCCATAATTTTCGGCACGTATATCCAACCTCTGCTGGAGTGCGGTAGTCAGATAGTGCACTCTGATCTTGTCCGAGACCGTGAGATCCTAGAAAGATTTCAGCGGGCCTCCACCAAGGCAGTAAGGGGTCTATCCCATCTGCCTTATCCCGTCCGCCTCTCACTCCTCAACCTCTATCCCCTTGACGTAAGACGCGTAAGAGGTGATCTGTTTTTGATGTTCCACCTTTTTGGAACAGGTCAAAGCGATTGCTTCTTCTCCGTCTATCCAGCCTCTTCTCTCCGTGGTCACAGCAGAAAAGTTTTCAAACCGAGGCCACGCACTTCACTAACGATTAACTTTTTTAGCTATAGGGTTATTACTATGTGGAATGCACTTCCGGGAGATGTTGTTCTCTCGAAAAAGCTAGATCTCTACCTGGGTCTCTCCCAATAGTTCCCTTTGTCAAAAAAATAGTTGTCTTTTATCGCATATATGTTCTTGAATGCCGCACCCCCACTTAGCTTGAGGCACCGTCCACAGTGTGACACTGCATGATGTTACGTGTATCTTGTTTTCGCTGCCACCCCCGCGCCCCCCGCTTCATCTTACTCTCGTTTCAGCTCGGTGAATCCGACAGGAGATCAAAGATTTCCTCAAGAACCAGGACAATTGGGCTCAAAGCCTCGAACCCGTGTAGTACTTCAAGACAGACTTCAAGACAACTGCAAAAGTTCGGCTTTCGGCGTGAACTGAGGGCAGAATGAGAGCATGTTAATGTGGATTCGTTATCCAGACGTGAAAGGAGACTCGGCGGCTGTCCAGAATGCCATGTAGGCACCATAATGATGGATGGCCAGGAGCGAGAATGGGTGGGATCCAAAAGAATGACCATGAATCATGTCTAATTCACGGTCGAATTATGGAATGTGGTCAAAAACCTACAGAGGATGAAATGGCCCGAACCAGCTGGGTGAGTCACTGACTATGGTCTGCTGGTCTAAGCTGTGGATGCAAAATGATGTGCCCCAACATCAATACGGGGAGCCCCATAGTCTTCGTATCATGGTTCCCCAATCCCAAGTGCAACGAGTGCTCGAAAAAACCACATACTGCCTTGGGACATGCAGGAAAGCATAAAATAGGTCACTCTGAGCCGCATCGTCCCTGGTGGTCGCAGCTACGGTGGGACGTTGTCAACTCTTGAAATCGTCGACTAGATTGTATCCGAGTCAAACCACCCTACAGACAAAGTCAAACACCGCTGCACTCATTCCGATGGGATATATAAACTGGTTGGTGGGAATCGATAGTGCGGGACCCCTACCTGAAACTCATAGGGTTAATCTCTGCATATTGCCAACAGCGGATCACGCCACCAAGTGGCTCGAGGTGGTGCCACTATCGACAGTAGCCTCCAATGCCGTCGTATTAGCAATATTCGGGCACTGGATTGCACCACAACAGCGGCATTCAGATCGAGGCAAACGTTCTAGGATTTCGGTTGGAGTACAGTCAGGCCAGGTGTGAGTAGCGATGAAAAGTGCACTTCTCCAAATCACCCACAAGGAAGTGGGCAGATGGAGTGCACTAACCGATCTCCAAAAGGACCATTGGTGGCTTTTGTAGATGTGTGTTCAACGCGAGAATGGGACCGGGTTCTATCTCGCTGCTTGTTGGTCCACTGGACAACTGTACATACTTCTACAGGGCCCACGCCCTTTGCAATAACTACTGGCCTAGAAATTCGAATTACCACGGATCTCATGGTCCCTGCCATCACTCCAGACCCACTCATCTCTGGGGAATTTGTTTCAGGAAGTAAATGTGAGGTGGCTAGGGCTCACCTGCTAGCACGTGAAACTCTGAGTACTGCTTTTCAACAACAGAGGGACTAACACGACCGGTGGGCAACCCGAAAACCACCACAGTCCGGCAAGCAAGTTTTTCTGCATAAGCCAGTACAGCCGACGTATGGGCCTGCCATGTTTCACATGACGTGGAGCTACACGCATTCGGTGCGCGAAACGCTACCCGAAGGAGCAACTATTTGGAGGCGCAGTCTTCTCTAGTCGCATAATGTTTTGTGCTGCCGAAACTGAAGTTGAATGTGTTTGTTTGCATCAAGAGATCCGGGGGATGGTTGTACTTGTTTACGCGCCGCGCTCGGACCGTCCACTTGTAACGGCCAGATTGGAGGCCGCCATCTTGTTGTTCGTTTAATGTAAGTGTTGGTGCCGTTGATACACTTACTGGGCCTCGGCTCATGAAGTTTGTCCCTTTTGTGCTTTTGCAGATCACACGTGCTACCCTCGTCGGAAGAGCATTGCCCCTGCCTGTTACACACTCGAGAATTCTGAGGAATTAGCTGGTTTTCTTTTTCCCTTCAGATTGTAGATGGTAGTTCAATCGTTGACTTTCTGGTTTTGGCAATAAAAGTATCTTAACCAGACATCTTGTATATTTCCCCCTGGTGCTAAGTCATTGTATTTTCTTTCTTCCTCTGGCAATATATTGTCAGCTGTCATCGAGATACAATCGAATACGCTCGAACCTGTGGTCGAGCTCCAAAGAGAGACACTGAATACATCACCCCGTTCTTCGAACTGTTGATACCTCTGAATACGACTGTAACACATGTTTGCCCTATGCAGGCTCTCTGCTGGTGGTTGACCCTTTACCACGTTAGAATTAGGACTTCCTAAGAGGGCGGAAATTTCCTTATGGCAGAACCGCTCCAGAATCGATCGGTTTTTGGTCGGTTTGTTTAGCTGCCATTCTACACGGATCAACAATGAATCGACACCAAAGAAATCGACGACCGGAGTAATGTGCAATGATCAGTTGATGTTTAATTTAAATATATTGGTTTAATTCATCGAAATGCCCTGCAATACCTCGGTATAGATCGCTCTATTTCATTCCCCCGCAATGGGTAGAATAAGGACAATCATTCGGAAAATCATAACTTAGGAGGTGAAAGTGAGCATCGTAAAATGTGATTTGGGAAAAGGGACAGAAATCAATGAAGTATATCACGTAATTCAAACAATTAGCACAAACCGACCGAGAATCGCTGGGAAACCGACCGGTTTCGGAGTGGTTTTTGGTCGGTTTCTGACCGGTTTCCGAGCGGTTTGTGCTAATGGTTTTGAATTACGTGATATACTTCTTTGATTTCTGTCCCTTTTCCCAAATCACATTTTACGATGCTCACTTTCACCTCCTAAGTTATGATTTTCCGAATGATTGTCCTTATTCTACCCATTGCGGGGGAATGAAATAGAGCGATCTATACCGAGGTATTGCAGGGCATTTCGATGAACTAACCCAATATATTTAAATTAAACACCAACTGATCATTGCACATTACTCCGGTCGTCGATTTCTTTAGTGTCGATTCATTGTTGATCCGTGTAGAATGGCAGCTAAACAAACCGACCGAAAAGTAATGTTACGAACGGGCTGGGCGGTACAGGGGTTTGAGGTTAAAGTTTCTGCCACCCCATCCACATGGTACCCGGACTTCAGTGGTGATCTCCAAGGTTCGATACACGGTCATCTGTTGTTCCCGGCCTGTATCAACGAGCTCTCAATATGCTTGGACTCGTCGTGCTTACTCTGTGCTGCCGATTTGAAGACGTGGTGCGTACTTACTTCTGCTACGGACGAACAACCCCTACGGAATGATCTCGACAGGCTGACGAATTGTTTCAATACATAGACTCTTCCGATAAACCTAGAAACGTCGGCACACATTCGCATAGGTCGAATACAGTCAACGTCAAGCTACACACTCTGGCACTTCTGACAACGACAGCCTGCATGCGTGATCTCCGGGTGGTACTGTCAAATAACTTGAAAACGAGAGGTCATATAAACAGCATGTGCCTCAGCATGGCGCATCCTTGGGGCAATTTTCCATCTTTTCGAAAAACTCTTACAATGCTTTTCGGCTGTTGTACACTACACATGTTAGACTTTGGGTGCAGTATGACGCTGCGGCCGCATACCCATGCACTGCTGCCGAATCAGCCAAGATTGAAAGAGTTCAGAGAGCTGTTACTCGTCTTATTGCGGGTCTCCGCGGGACTGGCTACAAGGGGTAATAGATCTGAAGACACCCTGATACTTGTTTGTGGGTGACGCCAAAATGGTCGGTTACCCAGTCGATAAAGTCCAGTTTAACATAGATGTCCTTCACACACGGTCAGAAAACAGGGTCCTACTTCTGAATTCTGCCAAATGTGAGCAACTTCTATCGAGTGGAGCGCCGGCCTCGACACGTGGAGCCAACAAACCCCCGCGAACTTCGAGCAGTTAGAAAAGCGAAGAACACAAGTGTACTAATCCACTAGTCCTTTAAGCCATCAGCCCAATGTGCAGCTGCATCCGGCAAGGTGCGTAGAGCTCTTTACCAACTCCAAAGGACAGTCTATGCCAGAGTCTTAGTCCCACTTTACATAGCCGTTATCCGCCCTCACCTGGAATATGCTGTGCAGGTATGGGCCTCCTCGCTAGTTAAGGGTCAGTAGGTCCTAGAGGCCGTGCAGGGAAGACCCGGTTCTCGATAATCCACCGGATTCAGAGAAATTAGCAAATTTTAGACTCTTCTCAGAGATGGATGAGAGGAGACTTGATTGAAGCTTTTAAACAGATGAAAGGGATATCCGTAATGAATGTACTTCTCTTTAAATTTGACGACAACCCGGCCCTGGGAAGGCAGCCTTAAGTTGTAGAAGCACAAAGCACTGCGAAGTACCTGGGTAGTTTCTTTTAGAGTACTTGGTGCGTGGAATAGACTTCCAGAAGCAAGTATCTCAGGACTAGTTCGAACAAAGCTTGATCATCAGAGTTCCCTACCCTACATTAAACCTGAATACCTATGTCAATCATTACTTACGTCTATCAAAATTCTTGCTACACATCTCAATCTCACATCACCACCAGTGTCTGGCTCTTGCTCCCTTATTTTTTGTCATCTTGTTTGTATTCTTCACTCCAGTCAGTTTTTATGGGTCAAACCTTGTTCCGCTTGCCTCTACCCAGTGTGTGTTCTTGCTGTTCTAGTCTTCAGCCTGTGTAAATTGAGCCTTTGGTTCCTCTGAAAGTAAACACGATTTTACTCTCTGATACTGAAACCTTTAACCCGAAGGACCCAAGGCGATACTTTTACAGTTGAAGTACAGTAAAATAGGTTCAGTCGCTCAAGAATCTGGACTCACAGTAACTGAGCCGCAAGTCTTGTGATCCAATCTGACCTAACCCCCACGGAAGAGCATCACTTCTGGCATTCTGTATTTTTGGCAACCCTGTCTCCAACATCTACAAGGGTACCTTACCAGCTCTTCTGGAGTTTTAATTATTTTCGTACTCCTTGTGTAAGATGCACGAGTGTGCAACACTGTGGGAAGTGTCTTTTCGTTCGGACAAAGATCGCGATATCCATTTTTGATGTAAGTGTTGGTGCCCGCCGATAAGGTTCCTGAGCTCCAGTTCATCGAATTTTTCCTCTTTTAGTGCCATTGCAGATTGAACACGTGAAACTCCCACCGAAGAGCGCTGCGTGCATCGTACTGCATTACTAACCATGCCTTTGGGTGAAATGAACGGCTCAACTGGTAGGCGATTTGATTCACTCATGAAGTGTTCGTTTAGAAAATACAAAGGTTACTGTTGTAATTGGTGCTCAGTGGGGAGATGAAGGCAAAGGAAAGCTCGTTGATTTACTGAGTTCCGATTCAGATGTTATTTGCCGTTGTCAGGGCGGAAACAACGCAGGTGAGTTAAAATTATACATGCATTTTCTTCAGGGCACACAGTAATGACTAATGGACAAAAATATTTCTTTCATATGCTACCAAGTGGGATTATCAACCCTCATGCCCTGGCTGTCATTGGCAATGGCACGGTCGTCAATCTCCCAGCATTGTTCGAGGTTTGTTAAACTATCAGTTCTTCCATAGATGTTAGGAAATCGATGAAGCCTGTAACAAGGGTCTGGAAGAAGTAGGAAAAAGGCTGAAAATATCCGATCGATGCCACTTGGTGTTTGACTTCCATCAGCTGATGGATGGTCTTGAGGTATAACATTTCACTGACAGTCCAATGTTTTCAGGAGGAGATTCGCGGAACCGGCCTTATAGGCACAACTAAAAAAGGAATCGGCCCAGCATACTCGTCGAAAGTTACTCGTAATGGGTTGCGAATGTGCGATCTCATTGGCGATTGGGACGCATTCTCTATAAAGTACGCAGAGCTAGTCGACTACGTGAAACGACGGTACCCTAATTTGGAAATCAATACAGAGGAAAGCCTAGAGGTGAGTAGATTTTTGTAACTCTCGTTCTACTGTCGTGGGCGGCCAGTTAATAGCTTTTTGCACTACCCAAACGTCTCAGTGTAGTCAGGATGGGTGTTTCAGGCTCCGAGATCGCTACTCGCCATGAACGCCTCTCGGTATGCTCCCAAATGACTGTCTCTGTTACAGCCTCTACTGAAGAGGTCCTGCACACTGGCTCTTCGTAGCAGAGGTGTTTTAACCGAAATGTGAAGACGAAGACAAAAGCTGGGGTTGACTGATATTCAGTCTGGCGGAGATGTCTAAACGCTGATTTCAAACCAATCACGGACGTCGCACGGAGCATACAGTATTGTGCTCACCGGTATCAGTGGCGGAAGGGTATACTATATATATATATATATATCACAAGAAAGAATCAGAGTACTCGTTTCCTTTTACGAAGCGTCCTTACCCGACTCGTCTACCGTTTTTTCGTATTTAAAGGCAATAGATAACCGTTTTCCAGTTGGTTTGGTCTCCATTTATTAACTTGCAGTTTGATTGGATCCTCTGCTTTTTTAAAAAGCGGGTCACTCTGAGACTTACAAAACTTCAGACAAACTCAGTTTGATGAGCACAGTTTATATGAAAACCCTTCACCTTGCAACAGTTTGACCAGGTCGGTGCAAAGGGATCTTTTGACTTTACTTTGTGTGCTTAGCCTTGTAATCTCATCATTTTATTTCATTCTCAGCGGCTATACTCCTATCGGAAACGATTATCTGGCATGGTTTGTGATACAGTTTCTCTGATGAACAAGTTGCTGAACACTCCGGGTTGTGAGATACTTGTCGAGGGTGCTCAGTCATGCATGTTGGACGTAGATTTCGGAACATATCCCTTTGTGACGTCGTCCAATTGTACAGTTGGCGGTGTTTGCACCGGACTGGGTCTCCCCCCAAGCCGTATCGATGTGATCTATGGGGTCATCAAAGGTAAGAGTCTGTTCGTTCTAGTGATAATCCCGCAATTAATTACATCAAAATAAACTACGAAGCAGTGATTGCGCGCGCACGGGCGTGTGTATGCGTTATGCAGTCGCCGAACGGAAGAAAAACTGCACTTTTCACTTATCTCGTCTTGACCGAATTGCACTAAAAGAGCACTGTAATTTATGTTCGTAGTTTTAATCAATTTTATGTGTTTGAAAAAGTATCTCGTTGTGCCAGAAAGCGCTATTGAATTTAGGAACTGATACGTATTTGTTTACTTAGTGAAAAACTCGTGTAACCTCGCAATCTAACCATGTTCGTCTCTGACGCGGTAGTTTATAAGTCAGATCGACGCAGTTACATGCGTACATCATTTCTAGAGTGTATTGTTTTGGCAATTTGAATTGATTCTTGTTCTTATATTTACTTATATTTTTACTTCTGTGCGGCTGGCTCATGTGAGAGGATGAACATAGAAGTCCCGAACGGCACGTGCCCATGGGCGGTGTGTGTAGGGAAACCGTTCATAAAGGGTCTTGAGAATTAGGTATGAAGTGATATCCGCAGTATCACTCGATTCTTTTTGTTCAAGGTAGCTATTCTAGCCCGTGCATAACCAAATGCTGCCTGTCGGGCAACAGGTAATTTTGTGTGGGCAGCAAACGCCTTTTGGATAGCGGTCTGCCTGTCGAGAATGTTCAGCGCGTCCTAGTGAATCTTGCTCCACTCAGGATAGCTGAGCAAGAGGCAGGAGGCAGTGACCTTATTTATTGGCGTGCCACATTCGCGCACGTCATGTTGCTGCCTATGGGCTTCTATAGAATTAGTCGGACAGAAAACTTCGACTGCTTCCGATTTATCTTAAAAAACAAGCAAATAGTGCTTCTTCTAGCTATCCAACCTTCAGGAGAGGTTTACTCTTGTTAATTGGGAGTGAACGTGTTCTTGATTCCAAACTTCATTACACGCGCTAGAAAGGGACCCTCATTTTTGGTGCCTTCTAAAGTTGAAAATTGAAGCACGCTTTTATGACATTTCGTTCCAAGTAGTCTATTTCGGGGAACACCCCTACCTCTGGCAAATAACCGCTCTGTTATCGATCATCGCATCGACCTCCACCTCCTTACAGTTTGCGACTCACTGCTGCTTATTTCTAAAGTGTCTAATGGATTTCACACACCATTCTGTCTGACATTCTGAAGCCAAACTTGTAAGCAGGTCTCTTTGGTCTCTATACGGTGCATTTGAGTAGATCAATAAATGATCCCTCCTCGAAGACAGTTTATTGAATATTGTTCAGTTCGAGCTATGCGGGGCAGTTGATTTTGGTGTTGGTTCGTTCTCTAGCACTTGCCACAGCGTGATCAGACAGACGTGGAACAACATAAGTGACAATCTTGAATCACTGCACATCAGCGATAACCGAAAAGTGGTATGGTCCATATGAATCCAACGCTGTTGATGTGTAAGTGAGCACCATGTAGGCAGTGCCGTGTTTTAAGAGAAATTCATACGCGCCAGGTACAGTCTGTCATCTGAGCGGATGACCCATTTGTCATTAATCGACTGTATCAGCGAATAGACCGCCTGTATGCTTTTCTGGCTCGTCTAAACATCCCACTTGAATGTTGAGATTACCACTAGCCGCCACGATGTCTTCGGAGCGCGCGCTTTGGAGTTCTTGAAACATTATTTATTAGAATTAGTCCTTGGTTTTAGATGAATCTCAATCAGCGGACGAATATATGAGCGACAAACCCGCACGGGCGTTTCGACCCTATGCTGTTTATATATACAAAATCAACTGGCCGGTATGCAGACAACGAAATTCTGATTAGAATTCAGCTTAACGGTGCATGCTGAACCTTTACACCAAAAGCCGTTCTGATGTCAGCTTAACCACGGGTACTAGGCACCGAATCGCTCGACACACGAAGGGTGAAATATTAGGTCAGCTCTGCCACTGGAGCACGGTGCGGTTTCTAAAGCTGAGTCTTGCATGCGTTTCGAAGCCACAACACACAACGACAGGTTTTTTCTTCGGTACTGAGCCTTGTTGTATCTAACCATATTCTGACCATGGGCCGTTCCTAACGAGTATAAATTTATCGCATTAGAGGCAACGCAAATTAACCTGGCGTCCTCCGTCTTCACATTGATCGGTTATTGTTGGCGCGGATCGACTCAAAACTGTCGATCATTTCGGACACTGATCACACTCTTGTTTGCTCGCATTTCAGCCTTCTCGCGCGTGGCCGAAACAACGCCAAAGTCAGTTGTCCACCGCAGCTGCTACTAGTCAATAATCATCATTCTGTTTCCCAAATAGAGGTTATGGATGCAGTCATATGTCCAGGATCCGGATGAGCGATGGACAGAGTTTAAGGTGGCTCTATTTGAAGCTGTTAATACTGCACATGGTCCAAGAACCAGATACACACATAAACGATGAGTACGTGCATCCTCAGTTGCACTGTTGTATGCATGAAGATCGATTTCTCCGGATTGCAGATATGATGAGACGCAGAGATGCCTTAAACACCAACTGATTTGGAGTCTGAGAAACAACTGTGAACGGCTTTGGGTTGCGAAGTGTAAGGGGATGGAAAAGACTATGGGGATCGGCAACACTAGGAATGTTTTCTGTCTAATTAGAAATACCAGTCCACACAAGCCGTATGTTAGCTAATTGGTCGCAAAGGTGAATTGTTCACTGATTCAGACCCAGGAGCTTTGTCTACATCGTTGGGCGGACGATTTCAAGGGTAAGTTTAACTGGTGTTTGTCAACAACAAGTGTGCTAATTGGTGCGTTGGTTGGAGTTCTAGATGCAGACACCAATTTTCCGTCAGTAGCGAAGGTTCTGTATGAGATGAGCTCTCTTGAACGACTTAAAGCTGTTGGGTGGGATGAGTTACCTCCGTTTATTTTCAAAGATACACGTTTTGTTATCTAGGCAGATGCATTTCACCCGGAGGTCGAATTTCGGATAAAGTATCTTCGTGTGAACGGAAGACTCGTTTAACATTTGCCAACTGCAGTCATCTGTGACGCAGAACAGACATCTGTTTATCTATCAGGGGTCGAGTGTACACTGCATCAATCGGACCAGTTCTGTGTGGTTCAGAGACATGGCTACTGTGGGTGGAGAATATGCAAGGATTGTCGGTATATAAACATCGGTTTCTTCGCAGTGTTGCTCGAATCTGGTGGAAACACGGTATCAGCAGTGCTTAGGTTAAGCACAGAGTATAAGGCACATGAACCAAATCATTAGATGAAACACTTAACCTCTCTAAATGGAGGTGGTTGGGGCATGCTTTGCGCATGTCCTCTGACGGAATTCCTGTTCGCGCAATGTTTGGTGAGGCGAGTAATGGTTGGAAGATGAGTAAGGCTGGTCAGTAGATGACCTGGAAGGACGGCAAGGAAAGCCCAACCAGTTGTATTTGCCATGTATGGCGTGTTAGACTTCCTGATTGGGGTTGAAGAAATGCTCCGACTTAGTGGTTAGATAAGTTGGGGGATATGGTTTGGTGTCCCGACATGTAGTGCTCTTGTATTCAGAAACTTTTCTTCACATGATACTGCTGTTCGCAATGCTCATATTACCCATGGTTTTGTGTTTTTGGATTAATTACGACTGGGGCACTGCTGAGAGGTGACAACGAAAGCCGCCGCGTTCATTGCATGGTTATTGGTTGTCTGAACAGAATCTAATGCATCATTACTCATCTGTGCTTTGCACTATTGAGAATAGGTAAGTGCATTACGTATGAAGGCCACTGAATTGACATTTGAACGCCTCATCAAAGAAACTACTCGCATACTGTGGCTGGTGGCTGGGCGACTCACAATTCGGATGCCAAGTATTCAGATTGCAGCTACTGAATTCATTGGACTGTCTTTTTCCGTCGTATTTTGTACACCAAAAGTTTAATATCGTAACCATACATACACAAAGTTCAGGCGTTTTGAGGGACCGGTGTGGCACTCCTGAAGTGCAAGGTGCGGGAAATATTGCTGTTAACTGTTTCAACATAATTTTGTAAACTAATTACCACTTCATAAAGAGAAACCCATCGATCTTCAAGCGCGATTACCTCCACTCGAAGCTAGCCATTCTTCTTAACTCTTCGGTTTGTTGGGACGTGCAAATCATCGCATCACGTCAAAGCCCAACCTGTTGAAATCATGTTACCGGTGGTGGTGGAGTGCTTTAGAACGTTTGATTGCCACCTCGGAGGTCCGAAGTTCGATTATCCACCACCACAGGTTACTTTGGTATAGGCACTAATCCATTATCTTCCGCCTCATTACCATACCTGACCTATTAGAACCTTATATGGTTTCCCACTCCTTGTCTGAAGGTCCGGTTATCGGTTGTCCCTAGCAGTGCCGTGGGCCTTCATGGTTGTGGGATATATACCGCTTCTACTGCACTCATGCGCAAGCATGTAATAAAAGGCCGTAAGCACTACGCGTCACGGTCGGTTCTCGCTTCTCTTTGGACAAAACAAGTAATAATGACACATCAGAATGCCGATTGATCAATGAGAAAGTGTTCGCGACACTTTACATTAGCTGTTGCTTCTTCAGAGAATGGAAAACAGGGTGAAAGTAATTTTGTTTTTTAATCTCACCCACCTGATTTCTTCGTTCTTGTTGCCTTGTTTTGTTAGCATATACCACTCGTGTGGGCTCTGGAGTATTTCCAACAGAACTTCACGATGGGATCGGGGAACGATTGCAAGAGATAGGACAGGAGTTCGGAGTAACTACCAAACGCCGAAGACGTGTCGGGTGGTTGGATACGATGATTGTGCGTTACGCGCACATGATCAATCATTTCACCGCGCTCGCACTCACTAAATTGGATGTCCTAGACGGACTAAAGGAGGTAAGCAGAATAACTGATTAGATGAACTTCAGAAGTTGAGACCGTACTCCGCTAGTTTCTTGTCTGTTATGTTGTTGGAATTTTTTTCAAGTCCTAACTGAATAGAATTTTTTCGATAGATCCATGGGTAAAAACGAGCGGAATGAACATCAGTTCCCTTGATAACTGTCGTGTAAATCTCAGCTCAAAATGTAGACAAGCTTCCCTGAAAGTTAATCATTGTTCTTCTAGGCAAGCAGTGGTTAAAGGATCCGTCGAGGTGAACAGTCCATGGCATGGTAAACAGTTGAAAAGTTTAACCGGTGAACTTGGTCGATTAGGATGTGTTGGATTTCTAGTTTGGGCTGCGCGAAATCCTTCCATCGGATTACTGCAAACTTTGGATGACATGTCTAGGTGCAACGGTCGGTGGCGTAGTTGCGTTTGAACTCTCATCATCTACATGAGTCCCACTCGTATTTATATGTTTGCTTGTTTGATCCTCATGCCTCTGTTTGTTTTTCTGTCAACTGAGCTATGCTGCAACCGAAACCAAGGTACAGAAATGCAGGATTGTTGGTGTGAAAAAATCAAAGTGAAAGTCAACGGTAGGAACGATTTTCTTCAAAATACACTCTTGAAAAATGATCTGCGGACTGTTGGGCAATGGTACTTAAGCCGGCTGTCAACTGTTTGTCACTGAGTCCTTTGTCATATGTGCTTTGGGCAAGTGATTTGTCTCGCGTGGTGGTAAAGTTGCATTGTTCGAGCCAACGTCGGTTTACATTGGTGGTAGGCAACCTAACTGTTACCCTGGTGATTAACACTTGATCTTTCAGGGCCATGTTAGGCTCTTCTTTCACATTCTGAAAATCCAAGACTCCGACTGCTTGTTGGTCAGCGCTGGGCACGATTTGCTTTTGTACTTGCGCCTAAACTTATTTCAAAAAGGATTAAACCTTCATGACTAACTTCCACGTCAAATTGAAGGTTTCAATGTAAATGAGCTTTCTCTATAACTCTGTTTTCAAAATTTTACTTTTGCATTTTCAGCCTGAAAAGCTTATGCCTGTCAAAATCAAAAATGAAGCAATTCGCGAGTTTACCTTAGTCAAGACAAAACAAGTGACTGCTTGTTGTTGATGCGGTGACAGATCTATGTTTAGTAAACTATTTTTGCTGGGGCTTCCGACCAAGGGAGCTACGTTCGAGTGTCATGCACATTATCAGTTGGTGGGCAGTGCGTTCCACGTTAGTAACATGATATGATGTCCATTTGTGGCGAATAGCCAACGATGAGTAATCTTGGATTTGGTGGGTAAAATGTAGGATATTTCCTCTGAATACTGATTCCGAAAGAGGAATTACTGGTTGCACGGAAATTCCAAGGCTTTTCTGCACTGAGTGCGAAGTTGGTGCTGCGTAAATAATATTTTTTACACGGTTCTCATAAATGTAAAGAATGTGAATCTCTAAATCAGTGAATTTCGGCGACTGCCGTCCTCGCACATGATTGCCTTTGTTCTGAATGCTCCATCAGAAAAACCTAGTCGAAAGTAACAAATCGAGGGTGGGAGAAGCGCACATGTCCAATCAGACAGACATACATAAAATGCGTACTATGACCTCGACATTCATACATGTCGCACATCTCCGTTCATTTTAGTTCTATTATTGACCAACTTCGCACTACATTGCTAGGGTTTCGGTATCATTGAGCTGGAAGTGAAATCTTTTGGAACATGTAACAAAAAGCGAGAATCATATGAGCGTAGAAGGATCTCGAGGGCAGGTGTATGGCATAGCGTGCGCCACGCAGACAAATCTAAGATGCATGCGGTTTTCGTGTCTAACATAATTGTCTAAGAAACCCCGGTGTGACCCCATGGCTCATCTGGTGGAGAGCACGCGATTCTAAAGCGTAGATGGCACCATCATCATTACCGTACAACGTTAAACAGTAGGGCAAGCCCCACTTACCACTGCTTTTCTCACCATGTTGCATGTAGAATTACAAAGTATGAATATACGAGATGGAAAAGGAGTGGACCTACACGGGACGGAAAAGTAAAGGACGCGCTAATAACCAACAAACGGAATACACAGTCTAACTGTACAAACACACATCGATCAATCATTCTGATTCGATAGAAAGTGACAACACGATCGCCACTTTTTACGGTTCGCAGCCACGTCCTTGAGTGTCTCCAGCCAACTGGTTGAGGGATCTTTTGGACCCCAACCACGAAGACATGAAGCACCTACTTTTCCCAAGTTCGCTGTGCATCTTCTCATTTCTCGCTGCCACGTCATCTGTTGACCTGCACGTGGCTTCTACCACTCTTGAGGAGGAACGGAAAATAGGGCACGGTACGGTAGGCGTGTGTCTGCCATACGTAACACGTGCCCTAACCAACGAAGCCTACTAAGCTGGATACGCTGTGATAGAGAACTCCCTGAAGCGGTACTAAATACTTGATTTCTGACCTCAGTATTGTTTACTCGGTCATTCTACCCAATCCTAGCGATACTACGTAAACATCGATGGTCAAAAACCTCAAGACGACGAATATCTTCCACACACAGACCCCAAGTCTCGCAACTATACAACAAAACTGCGCGCACCGTGCCACAATACACACGACCTTTCAAATCCAGTGAAATATCAGGTCCCCGCCACAAGTGCTTTAGTCCAGTGTTCGCCCCTCGAACCTTGGGTATACGCGTGTTCATCTCTACTACCTTGCTCCCCAATCCGTTGTCACGCTGCTGCCGAGGTAAGTGAAGGGGTCGACAATTGCCAGCACCTCCGCATCGGGCATCAAGCTCGGAATCGTTGGCGTCCAGTCTTGCAACATCACTTTGCATTTTGGAGGTGCAAAGCACATGTCAAATGGAGCTACAGCTCTTGTGAATCTATCTAGTGCACGTCGCACAGGCTCCGTGCGTAGATGGCGTCTGTGTTTGGATATAAGTACTTGCAAAGTCAAAACAGTTGATAAAATCTGCAAAGCCAATATTCATACTACACATTCGACCTTCCGTGGCCAAACGGTCATCGTCGTAAAATCCAGACCTTGACATCCCCCGTTCACTCCTGCAGCCGCCGTTCATTTTCCATTCAGCAGCCTGTAATAGGCTGCAACCCCTTTCTATGAATATTACGCATTGTTGTATTTTAAATAAAAGGAAGTAAAATAATTATTTTTTATTTATCTAAAACTGTGAAGCGAAAGATGAGGCTCAAGCAACCCGACTACTTGGTAGTTGAAACATTAGAGGATATAGTTAGGTGTGGCGACTAGTGACACTGTTGAAACATTCTATTTATCTACTCGATATCATTACTGATAGCTCTCTTACTTTTTCATATCGTTGATTTGTTTGATTTCCGATTGAAGTTCCTTGTGAGAGGTTACAACCGGAACCGGTTCGCCCAGTGCGTTGTTAGTGATAGTTCGAACTGAGTCGTTGGTTGAAGACACTTGCGTACATGACCGTCGGCGTTGTGTTTGAATAAATCAATGAATCATACTTACAGATACATCGTTTGAACCGCAGCGCTACTAGCCGACGTCGGTGGTAGGCAGCACTGCATCTGCCAGACGCACTACCACGCTTTGGGATATAATTAGGAGCATCACTTCTTGAAGTAAATTATCAGTACGATAATCAGTAAAACACTGTATAGTGGGATACGCGATCGGCATTGCTGTGTCCCCCCCCCCCGTAAACCCACTTTGACATCACTACAAGAAAGGGAAAAACTGTTGACCCTGCCACGGCTGAAGTGGGCTATTGCACAATGTGTGTGCTTCCGAACTGAGAGTATAATCATTTCCTAATATTCCAACCAAGTAAAATAAGACAACGGGATAGCCAGCATCCGAGGTCCGTGATCGTAGTTTTCGACTTTTCATGTTCGGTTCTTTTTTATTTTTTCATAGCTTATTTCTACATTGCCGTTTGTTCTAAGAGTCATCCTAGTCCAGATAGGATTGTTTTTCAATGAATTCGTCGTCAGGATTACGTTGTTACCCGAGTATTCTTGTTCATTCCACTCCCGTTTAGCTTTAGGAAACCGAATAGTCCATGTTTATGAGGTGCCTCACATTTTTCTCATAAGTGACTGATACGTTCGGGAAAACTGGAAACTGTTTCCAGTCAGACTTAGCGATCGATGACACCATTGTCTCGAGACTCATCGTCACACCTGACCTACAGAGATCCTGTGTGAATCACCGTTTAGTGTCTCGGGGTCCCAGCACTTCAAGTTGTACGGTACGCGCCTGCTTGGGACAAACGGTACAGAAAAGAGTTCAGTTGAAATGGGGATTCGGGGAGGCACACTACACGGGTACAATGAAAACCAACTTCATATGAGAGGTTTAAATAAGAAAGTACAATGTCACTCTTCTTTGGGGTTTTGAATAGTGTAGGTCATTAAGTGGTAAAAAAGGTAGTAGATGTCAGAACAAAACATTCAATCACGCTAAATGGCATCTGCAAATTAATTTGCTGGTAACATCTCGTACACCTGAAACCAAATCAAACTCTAATATGATCGTTCATGAACGATGCATTCGATGAAAGAGAACTTCAATTTCTCCCGGCTCACTATCGCACCTGACTTGTTTACATCGTATTTTCACCGCTTCAATTTTCACTCAAGATGATCACATTCCTTCGTTTGTATACTCCGTCTTTATGCCCTTCCTCTATACTCATGCTTAGGTATATATGATTATTGCAGCGATTTGACAATGGGTTTCAAAATGATATGCTTTTCTATATTCATTTGTTCTTCTTCCTCACAGGTTCGAATAGGTTATTCATACGTGAACACAAAAACTGGTAATGAAATCGAGGACTTCCCGGCGGATCTCTCTGTTTTGGAAAATGTGACCGTGTTGTATCACACCATGCCCGGTTGGTCTCAAAGCACCAGGGAGTGCTGTAAATTTGCTGATTTGCCGCCGGAAGCACAAGCCTATGTGAAAGCGGTTGAACGATTTTGCGGTGTACCCATACGATGGATCGGCACCGGCGCTTCCCGCGACGCCATAATTGTGCGTGACTAGAGGAGTCCGTCTTCATCGTCTTTTCGAAATCCCTCCAAAGGGCTATTGGATTAAATTCAGTTATCCGATTTGCGATTTTTAGAAAATCATTAATCTTTATCTCTTCCAGTGTTTCTTCATTGCAATCATGATATCCACCCCACCCTCAAGGTTCATAAATCCACATAGAATTAAATATTTTCGATCTCGAAGTTCATTTCTACTGTCTGTCATTCCCATCCTAACTCACTCGTTCATAAAGCAGATTACTTAACATCCACCGACAACTTCCTTTAGCCCACACAAATGTGCGCAAATTTTGTCCCATTAAAGTATTTCATACATTTTCTACTGACCCCTCAAATGGCCTTTGTGCTTTTCAGAACCGTTATTGTGGTAGTGAAATGTAAATCGGACATACTCGTTCACCTTGAGATATTTTTCGTAATTTACGAAACCACAGTCTGCCTCTCTCTCTCTCTCTCCTGTGTGTGCACTTTGTCCTTTTGTTCTGTGACTCTTGCAGACTCGGTCGGTTTGGTGCAGTTCTGCTCCCAATCTAGGACATAGTGTTGGTTGAGCGGTCTAAACTGCTCTCTGTTGAACTAAACTACAACGGTTGGTGACCCATAATCGCCATCGTCAATTTCGGTTTTTGCCAGCAGCTTCACAGTTGCCCGATTCACTACCGTGCCTCTCTTAATGGGACCTTATGTGGCCCTCCACTCCAAATCTCAGGGTCAAGGATTTCAACTCCTCATTAGTCCAACGATTCTTTTATGTGCAGGATATTTCTCTCTGTCTCATTCTTATCATGTTTCAGTGTGAAATAAAGAAGACATGTTTTTTTCCCGAACAAAATTCCGCATTTTGTTCGTCACTTTAAACTGCAAATCGATCATGGAACGCACTGCCATTGGTGCTACCACCACTTTTACCTGAGGGTGTCAAACGTGTCAGGTCATTTTGCATCAGTTGGCTGAGCTGAGAAATGGCAACTGTTTACATTTGTTCTACCCCAGTTTGCCAACACTGAATTTCAAAGGAAATCAGGATTCCGCGTTTTTTTATTATGGACCAATTGTACCAACATAGATTCCCGTCTTGGAGAAGCAGAACGGTACACACTGGCTTAGTGTGGAAGGTGAATGAATGAGTGATCGTTGTGAAGGTTTCACCAATGGAAAACGCTTCAGTATTTGTTTATGCTCAAACTCGGTACGGGGCTCTTCGAAGTTGTGCTGACTATAGTTTTACCATTCGACAGATGTTGGGATAAAATCCACATTTATTCTCTTCGATCCGAAAGTGCCCTCTAACTCATTCAACGGCACGGGTCTCGGGCTTTACTTTTATTTGGGGATACATTTCCACAGTGAAAGAATCGATTTGTGGTTCCACAAGGCGGGTGCAACTAGCGCTGCCGTAACTACCTTTTGGCCTAGGAGTTTCTCCGGGGCCCATTGGAAGTGCACGGGCGAGTTTGTACGATAATGGCGGTGATACCAGCACCATGCCCCAGTATCGACATCGGAAAGCTCAAAGTGGATGGAACTACAAGTGGGAACGCGACAGTGAATTCGGGTTGGGGACCAGTTACGAGGTTCAGGACCTGGAGACTGAATGACAGTCACATCCACATGAAGGGCACTGAGTCGCGCAACTAAATTTGTCAAAGTCACGTTTGTGGTGACGTTGAACGGACGAACACTGACTAATTTGTCAGGAGGCAATTTCTACGAGACGGTACGCCGCCGAAGTCAGTTTGTCCAACGATATCTCGTCTACAAGAAGAGCCAAGGTGCATTGCGTTTGTTTGGGTAGCTGTTGCATCCAAAATTGTCACCACCAAGGATCCCCTGAGAGAGCTGCCGCATTCGGCGCAGAACCTGTGAAGGCTGCCGATCGCCCAGGGAAGTTACACTCAAGCTAACAAAGACGGTTTGCGTCGGAAACGCCCGTGCGGTCCAGGACAGCCTGGTACAGCACATCGTATGGCTTGTCTGAATTTGGGTTAGAGACGACGTCCGCGACCACTTCAAGGGTATTTAAAGGAAGTTCAGCAGCAAGATGCACGTTCTCCCGCTGCTGAGAGGTGATTCTAGAAGTAGCAAATGATGCCTCCAGATGAATGAGCCTCAGAGGAAGGTTTCCCAAGATGAACAGCAACAGTTTCACTTGGCGAGCGATGGAAAACATTTCAGGCATGGCTGGGCCATGGATTCATCCATGACTGAAAAAGGCGATAAAATAAACATAATGACGATAAAACCACTGCTGTTGAAGAAAATATCTAAACGTATATGCACAAAAAAACTAACGGTATAACGGATGGGGAAATATTCGGAGCGGGCCCACCAATTTAGTTCCGCGAACGGTTTCAGCTGATAAGTGTCCTGTGATTGAAGCAAAAAAGACGATAGACCTTGATGGTGTTTGTAGATATGTTGATGGTTCTGTGAAATTGACATGAAGTGGGGGGCTAGGCTAGCTAACGACTGGAGCCAATGAGCCAAGGTGCACCAAGTTCCTAGAATCACTTTGAAAGAAATGGCAGTGAGGCAAAGCCGAACGGCATCAGGTTGACTTAAACAGACAGACTTCCAGCAACCAGTCGGTTGCTAAGATTGAAGCTACCCCGAGTTTGAGAGCCAACAATGAGACTCACCAGTGTTATGTACACTAAAACGGCTGCTGGTAGTCATCCATGTGCCACATAAACCTTCCGTAACGGAGCTGTCTGCCTTGGATGTGGTTAAGTATCTTAAGATTCAATTGTGCCTGACTATGAGACACTTCACGTGACTATACGGAATGGTACTTCGAGTTGAGATGTAAAACTGGCTATTGTCAAAAACCTGATGCCGGAACTGGATGTGCTCCAGAGGAACGACTATCATTCCAGTAGCAGACGTAACTACAGATACCTACGTAGGAAAAGATGTCCCCAATCTCTAGGCTCGCAGTTGCCTTTTGAAATGAGTTTGATATTTCAGTGCCTGAGAAGAGCTGCTACAATGTAAAACGGTACATTGTTTTTTATTTACAGCCGCTGACAAAGATCGATTTGATGTGATAAAAGAAATAAATGGTTAGTTCCTTATCGTTCTAGATAAATGAATACATTGACAATCCGAAGATAAAATCACAATTGACGTAGTTACACCCCCTTAACTGTAATTAGTTTATGTATGTTGCAACATTTGACACCATTACTGTCACAGGATGCAGCAGTCGTGCGGGCTATGTCGTATGGTTCGACGATACAGGCGTGTTGTTTAAGCCTTCTCCAATCGTTTAGCGGTGCAGGATTTTATCCCACTACCACGGTCGACTGCGCAGCATACGATCGTCAAACTCGCAACACATCTTTGTAAAAAGAATAAATAAATTGTTCCAACATTTCTTGATGTCATAATGTTCTGTTACTTTTGGTATGGCTGGCTTGCAGCGGCCAAAGTTTTGTGCTTCAAAGCTAAAGGATTGTGGGTCGTGGCTTGCAGATTTTTGCTAGAAGGTGTAGTAATTACGCTGAAAGCCCGTTTTGTTCCAGTTGATGTATAGTAAATGGTTTTAGTGAGAATGTTCTATTGCTCGCTTGTCTATCATATTTACAGTAGCTAGTTATTTGTGATTGGTATTGGTTCGTCGATTGTCAAGTCATTGCACTTTGTTCTTCCAAATATCTGCTGCTGGGAGCACGAGTTCATTCAAGCGATCTCACTAGGCTACTTTACTTGAAATGTGTCCGCAGGAACTTTCCGTGTACTTTGTTCGCTGTAGCGATTAGTGACCAAAAGCTACATTGAGGCAGCTAGTCAACGATATGATAGAGGTGCACGAAAGTCGTGACCAGTGAACTTACTGAACTTAATAGCTGGAGTCTGTTGACCAGTTGTTCGTAGATGGTATGCGACAAGACCAGGTGGTGACAGCGCGCGAGGTGGTAAGCAACCCCTTCAAACCACTCGACGACTGCCAGTCAGTGCAAGTTTATAACAAGTACAGACTTAACTGGAAAAATGAAGCTAAGAAAACTACTCATCAGCCTCCACTTGAAAGGTAACATCCCAACTGAGAAGACAACCAGGATTCTACTTGCTGTAGTCAAAGTCACATTTAACACGGCTGCATTTAGACGCCGGTTCTCAACTACTGCGACCAAATGTGTGAACAAAGATAAATCCGTGATTTGAGCTCAAGTACGCCTTTGTTGCCACTCATGTCGAACGGTGAGGCATTTGGCGTAAACATATCAAAATAGCGCCATCCATGCTGACTTAAATGCGGACTGAATGGTATGGTTTCCATTTCAACTACCGCCCATTTACCAGAATCAGGAGATCCAACTGGAATGGAGGACGCATTCCATGTTGTTCACAGAATGCTACGTAATGAATTGAACTTCATCCGATAACAGACATCAGCGACGGCTGATAAGATCAATATACGATCCCACAAGCCTGAAATATGTTCGCACAAGAAGCTGCTGCTTGTCCTCGAGCTTCCCCGGTCAAAGAGTGATGACGTCCTCCCCGATCACTTTGTCGATGCGGGTCATTGGCTAACCACAATCCTGTCCCTTTCCTTTTTCCAATCAATCGATTGATCGACTAATCAGTCGAACAACGAACTGACTAGTCGACCTACATATTGTTCCTATGGTAAAGAAATCATCTAAAGCATGTTCACCGAAACCCCCTTCCTGAAATATTGTGCAACTGTTATACGATAGAAAGGAAGTGAATAACAAACGAAAGAAGAAAAGATCGCAGTTTTCACTTTTCTTGCTACGGGATGTGGGGTCCGTTCTCTATGAGTCACCCAACTACTGAACGCCAGTCCGGTACAGCCTGGATTCAACTTTTACGCCGACGCCCAGCTTTTGTGACAAAACAGAATAACTGTCGTAGAACTTACAAGAACCTCATGCAGAAGGCTGTTAAGTCTGAGGCCGTTGTTTCGCACAATACAGTTTACTTTTATGGCTATAACTTTCACAATTTTGCTGACGCTCTTGTCTAAAATCGAACAATTGAAAGAGTAGAAATTAATAGAAAAATACTCAGTAGAGGGACATTATGCGAACGGTTTATTCGATTTGTTAGGAAATATGAACAACAAAAACCGATCGAGACATGGTACCAAACGAATGCCTGCAATGTGACTACCTCAGGTGGTGCAGAGCTTTCCGTACTGAACTGTTTAATGGACACGGTAACACCGACTCTAAAGCCAGATGTATTTCACCCTATCACATCCGGAACTCATCGCTGTCCTGATCTAGTCCTGCGTTCTTTCGTCTGCCATTCACAATGAACAAGGTAGAAACCATAATTACAAGGATTCAGCCCACCCGTTGAACTGATGACCTGAAAGCTGAGACAGATTGTTTAATGTCGCCCCCCAACTTATCTCGTTTTATTAGCGAAAAAAAAGTATGTAAGTTGTTGTCCCACGTGCCCACTCGTTTCACGCGGCGCATTGGTTCGATTGGTGTGGGCGACCACTCCTTGAGGCTAAAACAACGATGACATGAATCACTTCTCATCTATCGATCCCGTCCAGCGATCGGCTGTCCTGTCATTCGAGATTCCGTTGTCTCAAGCCTTGGGCTTGGTACCGTAGCAGTGCCGACTGCCAACGTGACTTGGCCGTCCACCAACCCTTAATTAACGCGTTCCTTCACATGGATGATTGACCACAGGTATCCTCCCGACTCAGACGTTGAATGCGGTTACTTCACTGCCGTAAAGCCCTTCCGTTATGGTGTTTACTTTAGACGGTATACATTTAATTACCATCTCCCACTTTGGTCCGATCGGGAATGACAAATGGAAGCCCCACAGGGTTTTAGAAAAGGAAAATGAGTACGATACAGGCCCCCAAAACTGGTCGTATCACCTGGTAAGGATTCAAGTAGCCATCACGACGAGACTGTGCTTGGTGTAGTGTGATGGTTTGCATGACCGAAAGAGCTATGTAGGGTGGCTCCCTTAGGTCGCAGATACAATTGTGCCTGACGGGTCGATGAGTAGAGGCTAGACGACGTCCACTCTATCTGGACTTGGTAAAGGGTAACATCTGGTTCTAACCACTTTGTCTCTGGATAGGACACTCCAACGAATAAATACGAAGGAAAACAGTTTACTGGTCAAAAAACCACTAAATAGACGTAGGAGTAAAGTATCTGAGGTTTGTCTCGGCGATGGGAGAAGTGATCGCACTACACTGGAGAGTTATCACTCGCCTTACCTGGACAGCTCCCAGCCCAAAGGATAGTGCTCCATCCACGTTCCGCTTGCATCATTAAGTGCATGAGACTAAGGGCTGAATCCATAAAGCGGACTGATTACAAAGGACCAGCGAGGACAATACTGAATGCGTACACCAATCAGATCTCGCGTGACAGACCAGAAGAAGCTCCGCCACGGTTGCTTCAGTCACGTTCCCGTACTGAGTTAACACCCCACGGCCTTGTGGGTTGGACTTTTGAGTCAAAAGCTCTGGTTAGGGTTCCCGAAGAAGGACATCTACAGCGATATGGGCACTAGTGAAGTATAATCCGTCCAGAAATCTCCAGCGGCCCCTCAAAAAACATTTCTTATCTCTCTAGTCTTCTTTCTTCACATTCGAATTCTGAATGGACACAAGAAACTATGGTGAGTCGCGGCCTAGGACTTGTAACTCCCATTAAGGATAACAACCTGGAGATAGGAAAAGAATACAGAATCGATTCTCCGACATAGGCACTCTCTTCACCCAACTGCTTTCGACGTTCGCACAATTTTCCAAGCGAAGCAAAAGACCATCCTGACTAGGACTCTTGCAATCCTTAACATAGATTTGTTGTCTCCAAAGCAGGCATAAAAGACCAAAATTCAGTGGTAATGCTCCGCTGCCTGGATAAATGTTTGGCTTCTTGTTTCATTCTTCGCATGTCGGGCGATTGGGTGTCTAGTGTTCGTGGTCAGGCTGGCGTATCGCACTGAGCATGAAAGCTGAACGCGCCCGCTCGACTCGATCCCAGTCAGCAGTCGTCTGTGTGCGGTTCGGTTGAATGGTTCTTTGCATGTCAACGACAACAGACTGGAACGTCGATGCCAATCTAGGTAAGCCCCAACTGACTATAGCTCTCATGAGGCTGAAGATGATTTCTACCAAGATTTGTCTCAACTGCTCTGAAGAGAGAAATCTACGGACATAATGGTTGTACCTGGAGATTCCAGTTCTCAAGTCGTTTTGCTCACCGAATTCAGGACATAACAATGGTTATAGCCGGTCATTTTTTCCGTTCATAGGCCTTCAACCAGCCGCGATACTCGCAGGATTATTGTATTATTGTCATATAAAAAAAACGAAGTAAAAAGATTATTATCATTAGTAATTTTGCTTATTTGTTTCTGTTCTATCGAAACAACTGCAAGCATCGGCTAGGCAGTCAGTTATTTTTTCCATAGGTTTAATCTGTTTTGTCCTTCGTTCAGGATTGGTCAAATTCCTTCTACTACTTGGGTTAAAATTAGGTGAATACTTGCTTTTTCTTTCTTTTGTGATATGTTCCAGCCGGTGAACCGATCGGTTCGTGCATTCCCATAAAGATTTGGCTGCGCGGTTGACGTCAAGAGACAGGAAAAACAAAGGCAATTATTTTTTATCAGTGCACTCGGCTGCAAATTGACAGCATGCCCAACCATCTATTCACCCGTGTTTTTATTTTTTCGCTTTCCTATCTTCGGGTGTTCACGTGACTTGATCAATACTGCATCCAAAAACTATCTTTCAATCCAGCCGAGTGCCGAGAAAGAAAGCACACTAGTTTTTTTTACTAAAGATTTAGTGAAAAAAGCCAACAAATGGAAGTAATTTACACCTTTGGGTGGATCGTTTTTACGAAACCGATAATGGGGCAATCAAACTATGAACACGAAGAAGGCAAATTCATTGCTTTAGGAATGTGAATGAATATTCTTTGCTGAAGAGTCTACTAGGCAGTCAGAACTGGGATTCACAGATAGCCCTTTGTATGCAAGTAACAGCTTACCTAAAGAACGACGAGGCTGATGTCGCAAGGGGATATATTTGATAGTAAGTAGCCTGTAGGTATGTGTGTGTCTGGTCAATGTGAGGAGTTCATATTTTCCATAAACATCAATTCTATCATACCTTCTTAATTTTCTTCGACTACGGAACTCGGAAATGGTCATTGGAAGGCTAGACAATGGGGCGTTGTAATTAACTTCGTAGACCCAGCTGTCACGCTTTTTAGCAGAAGCTCTGGCTGGTAACAAAACGGATACAACTAATTTTCAACTTATTTGTCTGATGGTTCTATTATCTGAAGTAAGCGTTGTTTTCAAGACAAGACAAGAGATTCATGCATCCCTGGGGGGATTTTCAGCTTTAACATAATCAAATAACACTTTCTCGAAGCGCTTCATTCAAATATTATTTGAGGAAGTATTATTTCGGCTGTTTCACGAAAATGTATCGATCATAAGTGACTAAAGAAAACAACATTATCCGGCCTCCCATTTCCTACGGTCTGTTTTTCGCCTTTTGATGAACTGCAAACCAATAGTAAAGTGTATGACAGTACTGGTTGGTAGTGGAATAGATGCTACTACTTGCTGATTTATCACAATAAGAAATAACTTGTCACACGGGTAGAAAAGACGTTTAAAGAAATGGGATTTCGTTCTTGATGCTCAGCGATATTAGGATTACCGAGCCAAAACTAAAAGTATTCAGAAAACACAAAGAACTCGTATACGAATCTCGCTTAAGTTCAGAAGTCAGGAGACTTTCGCATCAGATCAAAACAGAGATAAAGCATTTAGATATTTCCCTTCCTAAGGAGTTTTCAAAGACCAAGAATCCCAAGTTTCTTTGGTGTGACATAAGCCTTTTATGTGGCCAGAAGACCAGACACAAATGATAAGGCCGAAGTGAACCACCTCAAAGCTGCTTTTCTACATTCCTCCAATGACAGCCCTTCTTCATATTCTCATTGTATCTCAGCAGATCTTGAACTTCTCTCGACTGTAGACAATCAATAATTCCTCTGAAATCCAAAACGTCATTGGCGACCGGTCCTGATAGTTTTCCTTCAGAGGTTCTCGTGTATGGTGCCGCCAAGCTTGCCACACAGATAGCCACTTTGATTAATGGGTCTCTGTCCAAATGTTCGATTCTTCATCCGTGGCTTCCAGTTACCATCATCATAGTTCCTAAAGGTTCCAACTCCTCCGGTGGCATTAAACAGTTTCGCCCCATTGCTCTCATATCTACCGCTCTTAAAGTCATTGAAAAGGTTGTTTTTATCCGTCTTCAAAGGCATCTGAATATACCATCTCACTCTTTTCAGCTTTCTCATAAAACTAAAAGATCCTACCTTCAATGCCATTGTTTTGTTTGGTTCATTTTACCACCAAATCTTTGAAAAACTTGTAGCTATCTGTCGGCTTAATATCCTTTGATTATTCTTTAGCTCTTGGCTCTGTATCCCGATCTCTTCTTCTTCAGAAGCTGGAAATTTCCGATTGTCCGGCATAACTTCTTTCTTCTCTATTGGACTATATTCATAATCGCGTTCAGCAAACTAAGTTAGGGTGAGGTATTTCTTAATCACTTGTTATCAATTCCGGTGTACTCCAGAATGCAGCTATATCTTCGCCTTTTATTTTCGGCTTATATTAGCGATCTTCCGGTTTCTCCTCCATCAAACATATTTAAATATTCTTATGATGTGGTCCTTTGTCAAGCTATTTCGGACTCCACGGGTTTCAGGAATTTCGACGAAAACCTGCGTCGAACTGAATGTTTCTCTTTCAAGTTCGGTCTAAAACTGAATCCTTCTAAAAGCCTCGAAGGTATTTTCAGTCATTCTCGCTCACCTCTCCCTACTGATCCTGCTACGTTGAATTCCAAATCCCTACCCAGATTTAGTCCTGTCTGTATGTTAACTTAGACGCCGGACTACGATGAACTTCTCACATTCAATATTATTTCGGTAAACTGGCAGGCAGCGTTGAACACCAACAACAATTTATTCTTTAATGTGTTTCCCCGATCTCATTGTATTGCTCACCCGTAATTTTACCCGGTCTTTTGAAACAAGACTTCGGAGCTCTTCATCGCGTATCGGCAATTATTAGCCACTTTTCATGCCTCTCCATGATTTTCCTTGACTGAACTTCTCAATCTGTATACTGAATCTTGCGTTGACCTAGCCTACAATATGTTGCGGGATCCAGAGCAACTGTAACACCTGAACTTACCTCATGGTCGTTCTCACTCACCCACCAGGTATGAATTTCGACACCTTTCTTCCAGAATTAACGTATATAAAACTCTCGACTGTCTTATCTGGCGCCGGTACCGACCAGCAAGGACAAGACTAAAGTGGAATTGCTTTCTAAATTTGTTTGACGTTTTCTTTTTTTCACTCATATAAGTTTAGCGTCTATTGTGGTCAGAACAATTTTGACTGAAATGTAAGCATATCTCTTGCAGCTAGTTTGTCATACAAAAAAAACCGAATTCAAAGTCAAAATAATATATAGATTTTTATTCGAGAATAACCACAAAATAGGAGGATATCTCCGCCAATCGTATTGAGGGCTCAAGTTTCATTCTCGTTTTAGAAGCACACCTTCACTGCGACGGCAAAACAGTCAGCAGCCCACCAAGTTTGATCTCGCGTCTCAGTGCAGCTCACTAATTACATCCTCGGTAGAATCCAGCTGGCCGAGTACCCTACCTGAAATAGCTTGGTGCTGATAATCATCCCTATTAATAACGGGCTAACTCGGGCCTTAGAGCTTTCGTAAAATTGTACAGAAACACAGGTGTCCTTTTGACCACTTTTAATCGTACCACTTGCGATTCGTGTTCTTTGAGGCCATATTTGAATAACTAAATGGATAAAGTACAAACCCCGAGAGTAGGAAAAGTGTATCTTTTCAATTCCAACTCATGTACGAAGGTTTTTGACGTAAAAATCGGAATATATGTTGTCAATGATGATGAGAGTCCTAAGAAAATCGAAGAAAGCTTGACACTTTTAAGTGGTAAAGGGCGTTATGCAGTTAGTTAATAAAACAAATTATGACATCAAGGGTCCCCACGTACCAGTATGACATGTGATACCGGGTGTGGTATTGAATGGACTGAACAGACGACAGCCCGTGCAGAACGCCCGAAGATAAGAAATCCACACCAGTTTGGAATGAAACGTATCCGTTCATACACGCGGAATCATGTAATGTACAACGTTTTAGTATAACAAAAAGAATACAACACCATAATGAAGAACAAGTCACTCCCGTATATCGCATCCACAGTACTCTGAACTGATGCGGGAGTGTTTAAAACACCCGTTGCAGTGAAAGAAACTGTTTCAGATCTCTGGATAGTTTACCTTTCCGTGTGATTCTCTGATTCACGTAGATCTAAATCATAATTTTCAGTTGGTGCACCAATTAGTGAACTGAAATCGGGGAATTGTATCTAGTTACCATGATGTCTATCACCGGAAAAGTTATTTAGATTCAGAGTAGTGACCTTCCGGTTTCCTTTACGCAAAGTGACATTTCCTTTTGCCAGCTGACGTTAGTATTCAAAATACACTCGAGACTTCCTCAAACTAATGTGACTTAGTGACTTAGAGGGACTTTTACCAGTAGCAGTATGTGCGGCACTACGATATTGCAAAAGAAAATTGTCAGTAGCACGATCAAGTTCGACGGATGAATGAAGGTCAACCGAATGGTTCGCACTCTTGAACGTGCGCACAAAATCCCCTGCAACATCATTAGATTGCGGGTGAAGAGGGACTGTACCGGTAATTCAGTACCTTTGTGAAATTCCCACGCAGTCTCCTTTTCTCTCTCCGGTGACTTTAATCAGCTTGATGCCCGGCCCTTTTTAACCACTTCGACCCACATGTCTTCCCTTTCCCTTCACCTGTTGAACCTTGTCTCCGTTCACCTACCTTTTTCCCTGTGAGTGTGATTTCATAGTAGACCGATTTTCCATTGCTCCCAATCCAGGAGCCTACGACCTTCAAGATATTGTGCCTTATATTGTAACTAGGACGACAACACGTGGTAGGATATTTGTATTACAACGGCCAAACAAGTCAAATCATGAAACACAATCGCTTGTTTGAGGCCTTTTCCAGACTGCGCTGCAACAACATTGCTGTTGCTGCTGCTTGAGTGCTTCGGTTGTATTCTGGCCAGTTGCTCATGACCGATAGCTTGTTTCTTTTGGGCATCATTTCTATTCTGTTGGTCCGATTGTCTCATCGGCAGTCCTTCACCTGGGCTATCTCGCTGGTTACCGGAGATCCCGCTACTTCTCCTCTGGTAGTCCGTATGCTTCCTTTTGTTTGCTTCGGGAGGTCGCTGACATATTCGCCGTCTGTTCTTTTGTCTGTGGTCCTCGTTTGGCTCGTCCGTTTGCCTTGATATTCCTGTCGTTCCCTTGCCCCAGCATTCCCCGTTGCAATATGTGCCCGAATTTGTGTGCCATGTTTGCATCCGTTCTTTTTTGGCTTTCTCACATGCACCACGCGACTGACCTTTGTAATTTCCTCCCATGCTAAAGATCACGCCACGTCTGCGTGAGGGTCAAGGTCAGGCATGCGTGCAATCCTCCTGGTCCTTGTCTGGACCAATTTCATGGTCATATCCCTGTCCATCCGTCTGATGTACGCTTCCCACTCTTTCTCTGGTTGGTCGATCGTTCTTGCTATAAAAGATGAATTTCACCCTATTCCGATGGCTCGGTCTCGTGTCGCTCGGAATACTTTCCAAGCCAGACCCTGCAGACGATTTGACGTCTATTCCCGGATCCTTGTGATTGAATTGACCCCACACAACTGAGGTATCTTGTTTGTTATGGTAATTGTTCCCTAAATTACAAGTAGACCACGGACTCGGCTTATTCGTTTTAGGTTTCAAGTTCGTGCTCTACGAATCACTCATTCACTGGACAGTAGTTCAGTTACAAGGACAGTGTACGCATGTTTGCAACCAAGATCTTTCCACTACCCATCCAAGAATTCGGCCGGAAAGTGTGTAACAATGTCAGCAACTAATGCAAACGAACCTCCCCTGCTGAATGTTTTTCTGAGTGCAGTCTGCGTGAAGCTGCGGTGTGTGAATTTCTTAGGTATACTTCCGGCCAGCGCGAAAAGCGTCAATGACACCAAGGGCAGATTGTTTTTACCCAAGAAAAATCAACAACTCTCTGCACGTATCCGTTTCCACCCCTCATATGGCTTTGACAAAAGTAACCACTTCGACGGTTTCGAAGGTACCTCATGTAGGTACTAGTCACAATACTTGGCAGTGTGCAACTTACAGGTAATTGTCCCACTAATATCTCGCCGGGTCGGTTTGAAAGCGGTAGCGCAAAAGGTTCGATTTCTGTGCCTTTGTATTTATTTTACACAATTTGATAGCACTTGAGGATCATGAAGTTTTATGGTAGCATCCCACCTCTGTCCGTCAGAATTCGTTTAGTAATTTATAATTGACAGACTACCTCTTTCTACGGTGTTGTACAGTACAGTACAGTTCAGTTCAGTTCAAGCAACCCCTAATCACGCACTAAACGTGGTGGCTTCGTTTTATATTTTTCAGTAGTAAAGGCAACCGCAAAAAAAAAGCATGGAAAAAGTTTGAAGATATTCATAAACAGTATCAAGTAGACAAGGAAAGTTTGTGAATTCTAGAACACTGTTGGTCGCGACTCTGAGCCATGTGCCCCAACGTATCTAACCACTAAGTGGGAGCATTTCTTCAACCCCAATCAGGAAGTCTAACACGCCATACATGGCAAATACAACTGGTTGGGCTTTCCTTGCCGTCCTTCCAGGTCATCTACTGACCAGCCTTACCCATCCTCCAACCATTACTCGCCTCACCAAACATTGCGCGAACAGGAATTCCGTCAGAGGACATGCGCAACACATGCCCCAACCACCTCCACTTAGAGAGGTTAAGTGCTTCTTCTGATGATTTGGTTTGTGTTCCTTATACTGAGAATTACTTTAATCCATTGTGTGATGAAAAAAAGGAAAAGATCAACATGATTTCTAATGCATCAATCAAGTTGTTTTGTTTTCTATAATTAATAACTTTTACGACTGACATGAAGACTCGGAGCAAATAGGCTTCACTCGGTGTGCCAATGAATAAACAGAAAGGCGAGTCAATCCAACGACGCTTCCGTTAAACGCAATGTGTATCCGCCAACGCAGACAATTTTGCGGTGTCTGAGGTCGTTATATTAAAGCGGAACCCAGTCTAAGGTTTTCAAACCCTGTGTCATTTGATAACCAGGTAAATTGGGTGGTGGATTGTGATTCACCCAACACACTCCGAAAGCGATAGACTACTCAGAGAAATTCAGTTGAAAGAAACAAATAAATCTCCGAGAGTGGTTTATTAGCACCTCGAAGAAAAACAGATTTTGAATTTCCCCACAGAAAGGATCTGTATGTGAACCGACTCACAAGATCGCCCTGGATATTTGTGAACCAAAATTTTACAGCTGTGAATCTCGAATTTTTTCTCGCTGACGATTCTCAAAAAAACGAGAGTCAGGTTGCCTGAGCAGACCTGGTTTCTGTTCATTCACTCCGAGGCGCTTCGATGAAGCTGATGGGTTTGTAAATGAGATTCCTTCTACAGTTTTTCACGGTTCACCAAAACCACTATTGAGACCACATGTGGCACTGAAGTTTGCTGCCTTCAATATACGCTCTCTTATGCAAACAGGCCAACAAGCAGCTTAAGCGCAAACACTCGGGATATTGGCCACTGAGGTCTGCAGCATGTTCGAGACCCGCGTCCAAGACCCAACCACCGTAGTTCATCTGAATTCGCCCTCAAGACAAGGTTTTACTCTGTGCTTATCAGGAGACGCCGCGGCTTCTGCATCTGGTCACGCAAGAGTAGGAGTCGCTTTGAGTACTAAAGCGGAGTCTGCTCTATGCGACTATATCCCAGCCCACAGCAGTTTATGTGCGGTTTGCTGAGAGGGTTAATTAAAAGCTAACAAAGGTACCGACAACAACGGTTGTCAGTTAGTTGTCGCTGCCAACTTCTTTACTGACTGCAGCCCGGATACAAAGATATTTCATACCAGCTATTTCACAAACTTCTTGGGAGGACATCTGATAGGGAGATGGCGGTACTGGATGGAAATCTGAACGCACAGATTGACGAGCAAGTACTTGTAGGCCAAAGCGGCGCCGGTCATCAACGCACCGATAAAGGTAATCGGCTGCTATACCTATGCGCAGACCATCGCCTGTTCTTGTCGAGTACCAACTTCCGGCGCAGTTTTGTCACTGTCACATTGTGACCGGCATCTGCTAATCAGTTTTGGACATAAGCAGACCACATATCAGTAAGCTACAACTGACATGGCCCAGATAAATCTTGTAGGTCATACTGGGACACACTTCTAGATTCAGATCACACCCTAGTGTGTGCCGGGTTCATAGTACTGTTTTCCACCAAGTCAAAAGACCGCCTTCAACAGATAGGCGTGGACCAACCTTTCCGGACGTCTGTCTGGGAGAGATATCAGAATGAGCTTGCTGCCCAGCTAAATAGCCAAGCATCCAAGATGACCAGTCAGACCGCTATTAACCCATCCAAGATGCCATAAAAGTATCGAGTACAACATCTTGTGGATTAGTCACACGGCATGCAGTCACGCACTGGATCTCATCGGGTTCTCTCGAATTGCTAGACAGCTGCCTGAAAATCCCTGCCTGGAGCGAAGGCCACAAGCTCGCACCCAGATGCGAAGAAATTCGAGCAGCAGCTTGCACAGAGACCGAGAGAGTTGGTGGTCCGAAGGCACGGCCGAAGAGGAACAGGGCGCTGCTACCGGCAATGCTGGGAGACTTTTCCAACTCATCCGATCTTCTGGGACCAAGGAACCTGTAATAAGCGAAGTGATCTGCGAGGAAAAAGGCCAACCAGTCCACCAGCTTTCACGGCGCATGGATCGATGGGTAGAACTCTCTGAGGAGTAGTTGGACTGGCCTTCAGCTCTAGCTCCTCTAGTCAGTTGTCTGTCTGAACCTGTTTGTGCTTAATGGGCGATCTGCAGTACCTCACTCACAGAAGTCGCTCGTAATAAAGCTCCAGGTCCTGAGGAAGTCCCTCCGGCCCTCCCCAGAGACGATGGTATGCCTCTCTTCAAAGAGCTCACCAGCTTCTTTACAGAGGTTTGGTTACAAAAATTGCCCTTCAGAAAGTTGGGACCGTGCATCCACCATCCCTATATACAACAAAGGGGCTAGAAAAATCCGTTCCAGTCATCGAGGAATAAGCCTGCTCTCAGTCGCGCCAAAGCTGTTAGCGTCGGTAATCCTCCAGAGATTATTCCCAGTGCGCGAACAGCAAGTCCGTGAAGAACTGTCCGGTTTTCGTGCCAACCGCGGGTGTATCGGCCAGATTTTAACCATCAGTCAGACGTCTCAGCTTCATCCCACACATAGTAAATAGATGGTTATCATATTCTTGGATGTCCGAGCAGCTTTTGGTTCCGTTCATAGGATTGCCTTCTGGGATTGTCTCATCAGGCAAGGAGAGCCTGATAAGTATGTCGAAATCATCCAAGCGCTATACCATCAAGCATCAGGCCAAGTACAAGCGTATGACTCATTGTCACCTTACTATCCAGTTGGAAGCGACGTACGTCAAGGTTGCCCACTTTCACCCCACCTGTTCAATCTTTTGATCGACTGCATCCTAAGAGAGGCACGAGGGAATAAAATGAATGAAGGCGTTGAGCTCCTACTTACTAACAGACTTTTAGACTTAGACTACGCAGATGGCATGGCATTGGTTTGCGACGATGCTACTGTGACGTAGTGCTTTCTAGACAATCTCACTTCGTCTGTATTGCGGTACAAAACGTCTTTTTTACCCTCTAAGTGTAAAGAGCTTCTACAAGACTGGTAGAAGTCGATCCTCGCACTTACCCTTGGCACTGATCGGTTAGAAATTGTTGGAAAATTTGTCTACTTGGGAAGCTGTATAACTGACGATGGACGGACTGGAGACGATGTGGACCACCGAATAGCAAAGGCTCAAGCGGCTTTCTGCAGTTTACGTCACCTGCGGAGATGGCGTGACGTCTCCCTCAGACTGAAAGTTGGAGTGTACATCGCTGCTATGTATGGTGTGTTCCTATACGCTTGTGAGACCTGGCCTGTTCGAGCGGCCGATATTGACCAGTTGTCCGTGTTCGATCATCGAAACCTGATATGTATCTCACAAATTTGATAGAAACAACGAATAGGCGATTCCACAGTTCGAACATGCATCTACTGAACCGGGCGTGCAGAGTATTCAATCAGTGCTACCATATTAATTCATCGGCTTCGTTGGCTAGGACTTGAGCTACGTATACCACCTCATCGACTTCCTCGTCGAGCTCTATCCGCTAAGCCTAAGCGTAGCTGGTAACGACAACGAAGAGGCCAAGCCATGACATGGCACCGGTCTATTAAAGTGTCAACATCAAGACCTGTCTCCGACGGTTCTTCATGCTTACATGGTTGGGGACCTCGAGATCAACTACACAGCTGACTGGAAACTTTGTCTAAGTGACTAAATGCCGTGCTCAGTGACGGATATGTTGTGACAGCTTGTGCTCTAACTCCTAAGAAGCTTCCCTTTTGATCATCTACTTTTATTTTCCTGTTTCATGTTTTTGCATGGCACCGTGCCTCTGTAAAAGGTACTGCATTATCGGTGAATATATATATATATATATATATATATATATATATATATATATATATATATATATATATATATATATATATACCAGGGGTGGCAAAAATCTAGGCGATGACTATCTACCCTTTAAATTGACAGTGGTTAGAACCTAGACTTACGGACATGATAGCTAGGGACTTAAACAGCGTAATAAACCCTGGTATTCGTGATTGTCATCAGCTCAATCGCTATGTCATTTAGGCCTTAAGGCGACGTAGTGCTAGCTCTGCTCCACAAACTCGTCAACCCGACATATTTCCATGGAGGACGTTGTTTCAGTAATGGCCCAATTGGATGTGACTAACTCGTCGCACTCTTTCGTTGTACAGAAGGTGACCCCCTGTGTTCATGAATAGTTTCAATTATTTTCTCGATTGTTTGGGACTTGTCTGCGTGATTTGGTTGGCCAGGAACCCAGTGACCTTCTGGATACCAGTTCATGGCAGAAAATCAAAACAGCTTCATTTCTTTAAAATTTTAAGATAAAACCTACTGATTTGATATTTTGTTATTTATTTTAGAAAAAGTTGTTGTAAAGAATACAAATGTTGAATTAAAAAAGTGGCACCTTTGTTCAGTGCGCCAGTGAAAGTTTTCCGACAACAAAGTCACTCGTTGCGTATTTCATGCGCATATCATCTAGCAGAACGGAACACATTTAGCATCAAAATTCTTACTTGTGTTTTTTCATTGGTATTCGTGAACGTACACGTGACCATCCCGTTGATCCGTTCGTAGATGGGTGATACGGTCAGCAAACCGAAGCTTTTCAAATGTCACTTGTTTTTTCGTTGTTTTCCGGAAGTTACGGAAATCTACACGCGATAACGGGCAGCTTGAATTGGAGCTAAATAGCTACTAATGAACCTGGTCACTAGAGATAATTTATTTGTGTACTTGACTGCTACGTAGTTATTTTTGATTGATAGTAGAAACCTTCAAACGAACAACCTATGGTGTTGAACATACGCGTTTTCAATGATTATGAGGCATACTAATGTACTAAATTTGACGTGGTTATCGCCAAACCGGATCGGGAGGATGAGTGGTGTTGTGGGGTGGATCGATGAAAGCCAAGAATTGTACACATGATCTAGATCTGTCTGAGGGCTGAAAGCATGTGAAGAAATTTACAAAAATAGCTTAACTGATTGATTCCTGTCGGGTTTTGCGGTCGGCATTGGCCTAATAAGACGTAAGTGTTGGCGAAAACTGTTCGAGGGCGCATAAGTACAGATCGTACGGACAAATGTTCACTGTCACGCAGTAACGGGCACCTGACATTTCACCAGATTTAGTTGCTGTTTTTCAACTCCGTAGATAGGACGGAAAGTGTCAGTTTAATCCACTCAGAGCTTAGAAAGGACGGGTTGTGAATACTGAGATCAAACCAGTAGCGACCAGTCTTAATTCGAGTTTTGGTTGTTACAGTTACGAAAAAGCGTAGAAGTACGTAGTCGAAGCTATGTTTCCGATATTGACTACGCAATCAAAAGGGCAAATTCCGTCGAATCTTCCACGTGATATTTCGCTGTTGCGTAGCAAGTCATAGGCACTTCGATCAAGGGGACCTGAACTACTAGGAGCACCATTGATATTTGTCAACGGGGAGAAGATGTATGCCACAGAAACACCCATTTGTGACTAGCGACCATCAAACGGTTATCATTGTGGGCTTTGGGTGGTGGAGATCTGGGTTCGACTCCAGTCGCGGTGGGTCACTTTCAGCAGCCTTTCAAAGACTGCCGTCCGCTTCCTAAACTGCCGTGTATTGTTTCATAACAAATAAAAAAGGAAGAAAGTAGAATATCTTCTCAACTAAAAGTAATCAGGCAAGCATATCCTGAAAATTACTACTTCTTGTTGCTTGCCAAAAACAAACAGGCCAGAAAGTTTGGTGAATTCCAATCAGTGACCCTAATTAATCTTCATCAACAATCGAAGTGATGCCATCAGAACATGATCAGGCATAACAAGGGGAACACAGGTGATTCAATGAGCTTACAGTGTAATCAGAGTACGGAAATAATCGCATTAGAGGTAGTTCATCGAATTTATGCTCAAAGAAGTTTTGCAAGGTAGAGAAACAGAACATGACTTGTCTTAACACTGTACTGCGTATCTGGGGAGGAATGATGACACAAATAACCGTCAGGTAGAATTTTAGATGGATGACTCGTTGCTCGTGAAAAGTCTTCACTGGGAAAACACTGGAGAAAAAATCCTTTGTCAGACTGATAGAAGTGAAAAAAGGGAAAAAGCCGTCCGGCAGTGGGGGAGAGATTACAGATTTTAAGTTAGAGATGGATCAGCAACAAGATGAATGACTTTACACTGGAGTCGATTCATAAGAGAAATGGAGAAACTGGAGATCCCACTACAATTGTGACTGAATTATTTGAGGATGGGGTATTTGCTCGTATTGTTGCAAAATTTAGGAGTAAAAAGGTACTCTAGCGGGAATAGGCATACAAGAGGTCTTGGGAACAAAAACACCTAACAGATTTTCAATTCCTTAGGCAGCAATTTTCTATTCTGGGTTTGTAGAATCTAGAAAGTTCGACTACTTTGAAGTAAGGATGTGAAGAGATCGCGAAGCCTATATGAAACGAGTGAACGAGGAGGCGTCTCCGCGCCGCGCATGGGCAATATCTTGAAAGTTAGAGAAATTATCTTAAATGAAAGTGAGGATTACAGTGGGGGAAAGAACGGAAGTCTGAGGAACACCGGAGTTCACCAGTAATGATCTGCAAAAGGCTCCGTTGACACCTTATATGAACAGTCCCATTGAGAGCTTTGGATCCACGAGGTGAAACCAGCGACGAATCCAAACCAGGGACGTTTCGACTAGCGCCCGTTGAGCCGGACCCAGTCAAAAACCTAGGTGGTCAGACACAATACCAGGTTTAGCTCACAATAAGACTTGATTGGCGACGATCAGAAGTTGGACTTGTATGAATAAAGTCACTGGCTGATCTATGGTTACGAAGGCAATAATGGTGGTCCTCGACGGAGCTCTGTTTTACATATTTCAAAGTAGACAATAATACATAAAAGTTGGTATGGCGCAGCCTGTTTACACACTCATTGAGTCTAATGTATCCTCGGAAAACTAGTTCGCCAGTTCGGTGCTTGATCTTGTCTGCTTATGAATACGTGGCGGAACTAACCACGCTGTTATGTTCACTGCCAAGTATGATGTTGATTCTGAAAAAAGCAAGCTTAACTATCATTCGCAAATGGTAGAAAGAAGTGAGATTCCCGTGATATAACTCCTGGCCAATGCACTTGATTCTTGCCACTAGCATACGTGACCATTACAGTTAACGTAACTGTCATATTCTTGAAGAACAGCAAAGTCGACAACAGAGTTCATTTTCACGTTTTTGGCATTCGAGCAAAGCGGAATAGATTTTTGCTTGGAGAAAAGTATGTAAACTAACATTGCAGATGCATCCGAAAGAAAAGAAGGTTTTGGTTTGCTCGCATTTGTGTCGATTTATGTGTGGTGTAAATAAATACACGGGACTTAACATCATTGCTTTCGGCCACAAAATCTGGGAACTGGACTACGTGATACAATCGAGAAAACACAAAAGTCAAGACATCTTGAGGAAATCTATCCATGAAATAAATTGCACAAATTTAGGAAGGGGACCAACATGACGGAATGTAACCAGCCAACATTAGAGCAATCAAAACTGGATGCTGGTTGATATCAGTTCGTCGGTAGACATGTGACACGCTTGTTTTCGGTGGCATATAACACACCATGTCGAAAATGAGGATGAAGCAATATCGGAAAGGGGGAAATGTGCTGACACAACTGTGGGCAAATGTGTATCTAGTCGTAGTGATGACAAAAACCAGATGAAGGTGCGAGTATCGTAATTCTCAATAAATCGGATTATATAGAAAAGACGAAGATGATAACGAATAATGGATCCAAGTTCACGAAGACCCCATCTGAGAAGGAGAAGACTTCTCAGACAGAAAAATAATTTTCAACGAGAATAAGATCCTTGAAGCGGAAAGGAATAATCGACGCGGTGACCTTCGAAAGGATACTGCTGACAGGGACGATTATTCCCGGATTATGCGGTCTGCCGAAGGTACACAAAGAAGGCGTCCCATTATGACCGATTTTTGACATGTGTAACTCTCCATATCACGCGGTAGCATCGTGGTTGACTGGCTTATTGGAACCAGTAAGAGTGGTAATTTCTAGACAGTCTACAAGACACATTTCATTTTGTAGAAATTTTGAGGAACCTGGATCTGGAAGGAAAGCGAATCGCATCACGTGATGTTAATTCACTGTTCACAAATGTCCCGATCAGTAAAACAACCAAGTATCTGTGCGATTACATTCAGAGTAACGGAGTCGATTTGGGTATCCCGTTGGATGAACTGAAACAGTTAATGTATGCCTGCACACATAATATCCAGCTTCAGTTCAGCGGTGCAGCCTATCGTCAGAAGGACGGAGTTGCAAGGGAATCATCTTTAGGACCCCCATTTGCTTATATTTCCATGGCAAAACCTGAAAAAAATCAACTGGAATCCATAATCCGAGATTTACCTTGCACAAACGATACGTAGAGGACGCCATAAATGTGCTAGACACCAATCTGGGCACAAACTGATTCTTAACACTTTTAACGCTGCCTATCCAAATGTTCAATAACTTTGGAAGAAGAAAGGGACAATAGTCTATCGTATTTAGACGTATGTATAAGCCGTCGGAGCGATTTTTCCGTCCATTTAGCAGTGCATAGAAAAGCAACGTGGAACGGACAATACATCCATTTTCACAGCTTTGTGTCCCCCGAAATGAAGAGGAATCTCTTACGTTGCCTAGCTGGTAGAGCAAGAAAAATCTGTTCCGAAGACACAATAAGAAAAGAACTTTTTTCTACGGAGTGTTTTCTTAAACAACAGCTATCCTGAATGGTTGGTCGATAAGACGATGCAAGGAAATGAAGAAAAATCAAAAGAGATAGGAGTCAGTAAGTAGGTTCTTTATGTGCGTTTTGCCATTCAGAGGCGACACGGAAGCCGAAATTATTCAACGAAGATTATCAGGAATAAACAACAGAACATTCCAAGCTGCACGGTTACAAATCCTGTTCGTTTCCAAACCGATAGTGTGTTTTCGATTGAAGGGCATAGTGGCGAATTCTGCAACCTCGTTTTGTGTGTATTCTTTCACCTAATCCTGTGGAACTAGGTACATTAATCGCACGACTCCGCGCTTATCTGAACGCGTTCGTGAACACCATCCGGCCTGGTCGAAAACGGGAACAATTAAGACAATTATGAGTGCTGTGTATTCACACCTTGTTGAGTCAAACTACCCGGTAGAGGAGATAAACGCTTTTCGCACCATTTACAAAATCCGGGGAAGGCAATCAAGACTTGTCAAGTGTCGCATCTTAGCCACAGCTGAAGCCGTAAGCATTAGACTCTACAATCCTCCCCTGTGCGCTCAGAAACAATCTGTGCAAGCACTTACACTTCCAGGGCCCACTTCTTGTTCCTGAACACGTGTGCAACCACTCGAACAGTCTTCACTGTGATAAATTTCACATACACACACACACGCGCGCACAGACAGATTTAGATTATCACTTTCCGTTCTTATTTTGTGAGTCGTATATATTGTTATGCATTGGTATGAGCACGAATAACTGAAAACGAGCTTGTTCGCCACGTTGTTTACTCACAAAAAATTCGACAACAGTTTTCCAATCAGGGTTCGTTTTCTGAATTCGAGGAGATATGTTCAACCCCCGACAAGCAAGATGGTGGAATCCTTCTTTTTATGCGCTATTCTTCTTCACATTCACTATGACACCATTTGGCTTGGACGGAGGCCTTGAACCAGAACACCAACATTCAGCTAACAACAACACTTCTTGACCTCATGCTTCTGCTTTAAGTCCATTAGAGTCCATTAGTGCATGCAACTGGTCATATGTCCCGATATCCACGTTAACCTATGGAAATGATCAGACTATCTTCTTTTACTAAATCCACATACGTAATGATGACACCAAACCACAATATGACTGCGTATCGGTCTTATCATCTGCGCTCCAACCATCTGTATTCCGTTTCGGTCTAATTTGTACTTTTCAATGGCCCAGGTTGGCACATTTTAGTCTTGCTCTATATTTCCTTGCTTCTTTAAAGTATATTGCTCCACCTGACCTTGAGATTGTCGAGTCTCTTGGTTCTGCAGTTCTTATTACTAAGCCATCTACGTGATATCGTTGTTCCCAAGCGGTTCGCTACTAGACATCCATGCTGGCCATTTGAACTTCATTTTTACACTACAATTTTGAGTTGAAGCATATAGTTTCGAATTTACCAAAAAGCACACTTATGATTATGCATCTAAGCCATCGTTCTAAATGAACTCCGGATAGCCACCTTTTATTCCAGATCATATCGCTCGGAGTAATGAACCGAATAACCTAAAATTCATAGGAAGGAACTTCTTATAACGTTTTCGGAAGCTTTCAGGTCTTGGTATGGAGCACGGAAAGTAAGTCGAGAACCTAAGGAGATCACGATAAATTCCAATTGAATCTCAACTGCAAAAAGTAACCGTCCTTATTAGGCGCACAATACTGGCTTTTGATCAACCAAAATGTCTGATAGCTCACTTTTCTTCACCATTCTTCATCAGTTGACAGGCAGTGGTCAAACGGTTATCATTGTGGACCAGGGTTCGATTCCCGCCACCTCCGGTCCCTTCCCCATTTGACAGCCTTTCATTGGCCGCCGACCTGTTCCTGAATCTTTGTTGTGCTTTGTTGCATAATCAATAAAAAGAAGCAAAAAGAGTACTCTATTCTAAGTATTCTATAAGACGTGCAATATATATAAATAGTGCACTTTGGCCCTTCCTTTTTATGAAAACATAGCGAACAACAATATCCAAATTGATTGTGTTCGTCTTTTGTCCACCGCATCCTGCTTTAACACCACGCTTTGATGGATACTGCGGAAAAAGGGCTTCTTCGTTCACGGGGATGTTTTGAGCAAAATCATTCACAGAAAAAAGTAATAAATACATTGTCATAATTTCGGCTCCCTCTTATTTATTAGCGTGGTGAAAATTTCTTGTCATATTTGTGCATTTCTCCATCATCGCGAAAATAAGCAGGAAGTTTAACAGACTATGCTCGTATGACCTTGAATGCTAGGTCATGTATTCCTAAAAAGTCCATGACTTTTTTCCCGTGAGCCTATCATAAGCCACGAAAGTGAGAATAAATCAACAGATGACAATGTGTTTTATGAATGTGTGTATTCCTCTTGCTTTTTACCGCTGAACAGAAACACAGTTGAAAATTTTACAAAAGGGATTGCTTTTGGTAGGATCACTGCGATGAATTTTATTTTCATGACTTTAGAAATGTTCTTATTCGACCATTCATGATATTTTGCCTGCCAGGCATCAGTCAAATTATTCATGCAAACCATGGTTACACAAGTTTAACTTCTCACGGAAAACTACTGATCTGATCTGAACAGTATTCAGTTAAAGTGAATCCCATTCTTCCAACCGTCGTTCGTATTATAAGACAGAATTTACGAAAGTGAAGCTCATAGGGAAGAAAACACTTTCCCATTCAAATTTTTATAATAATATCTATAGTGTCGTTGTGTCTGGGTATTTTCACGTAACTTCCCTTTGCGTTGGACACGGTTTGCACCTGGGGCAGATTTGGTTACGAATAACATCCGCCGTCAGCAACCGTGGTTATTAGAACTTGTAGATACAACAGTCTTTCATGGATCAAGGATCACAGCTATAGGTCGGTTGATTTCAGTGAAACCAATATATTTAGGGCTTTCATGGTTTATAAGTTCATGTTTTGGAGATCTGGTTACTGGTTCTCTCTTGTGATACGGTGATCTCATGTTGTTCTTTAGTGCAGTCATTTTCATAGCGAAGTGAAATTCAATGCGAATAAAAAATACTGTCATTTATTTACCGTTCTTCATAGCTCCTGGATTTTTGTGTTAAGGCTAGTACCATGATTCCATAACATGATCCAGCAGATAATGTATGAAATGTGTATATTATTCTGGCATAAACGTTCACGCAGTTGTCTTCAGGCAAAATGAGCAGCAGGAGCGATTAATCCATACTTGAACTAGGATTCCTCAGCCCAAGGAAGATTTTATGACTTTTAGACATTTAGCACGCTTTTTTAACATCCCGACCATGAACAAAATTCACACTGCTTCACTATCGTGAAATCTTACAGCTCGATCACGAGATGTGGAAGACAATGACAGAACTTTGTAACAGAAATTTATTCTTACGGTCATTGGTATTTCGTCTGATAAAACTGCGTTTTCCCGAATCTGACCTACAGAAACCGTTTTTATATGCGTGTTAGACTCTTGGGATACCGTATCCGGATCAGCCCCGTCAACAGTATGCACTGCAAGGAATGAAGCGTCTACCTTTTGGCTTCATGCGGTAGGAAGAACAGAGATGTGAAAGAGCACAGATTTTACGTTATTTCTGGATGCATTCTGTTGCGTGTAAATCAGTCTGTGATACCATTGGTGGATGAGGTAGTGAGCAATCACAATTCAGTCCTATTTTCTCACGATGGCATTATGAGGGAATGGGTTGGCACATAACCGATGCACTGCCTGGTTCGTTTGTCAGACATCACAGTAGCTGGGTGAGCAGTCGGCATGTTTTCGCCGTCCTGCATCGAGGATAAAATTGGAGCAAACAAAACGGACCGAGTAACCAATCAAATACAAACTGTGGTCTGAATCGATACAATCAACTTGTTTTGTTACCAGACTATCCACTTAGAGGAGCTGGTTGTGAATACCAAGTGGTCCAATAAGTTTGAGAGAAAGAATTTGACTGTGACCACCAAGCGTCATATTTAAACTGTGGCTTTTGCACGAATAAATCGAGGTAGTTCGGAAGCAGAGAAGTCTGCCTTTCTAGAATTATCGTGGCGGTAGGTGGACATGAAGATACAACGCAGCCGGACTGGGTGTGTAGATAAGTTCATATAATCACGAGAGATTCCGCTTCGTAAAATGCGACTGGTCATTTCTGGACAAAACAACTGAGAATGACCACGATGATGAAACCAGACGACTCGTCCTGTCAATCATCTTCTAGAATCTGCAGGACAAAATAGCCTATTCGGTAGAACAATGATTTCAGATTAATAATCATCAAGCTTGTGCAGGTTTTACTGAATAGTCATTTGCCCTGGAAAGCTGAAGGGGTGTGTTATAACTTGAAAATCGGTTGGATTACATATGGGCTTTCAGGCTTCGTAAGCACAAGCATCCGATAACATGTATACTTAAGTGATGAACCTAACTGATCATATCACATAATGGTTGCATACAATCCGTGTCCGACAGAAAAGGGCTTGGTCTTCTCGAGGTATATGCACACACTTACAGGTTATGTGCAGATCATCTTCAAAGCTGAGTCTGAACTCAACCGCTTCTCTTATACTCGGTAGTAAAAGTGATTGAGCTTGATTTTGACAATACTATGATACAGTTTTGTCATGCTTAGATCTGCTGGGACGGAATCGCACTACTACTGGTGTTCAATAGATTGCAGATAGGGTAACGAGAAATGATGCTACTTTTCGCAGGTAAAAAACTGCCTAAGTGATCAGCATTAAATGCATCATGAAAGTAAATGGGAGAAAGTGGGATCATTGCTAAGTTCAGAATTGACAGTATCTGGTTTCTCAATGTTGTTCAAAAGAGAATAATATGCAACCCTTTTTGGTAAGGAATCCTGATTAGTCAAACGGCTCATAGATAAACGTTTTACTCACGAAGAAATTGCCCACGGGTTTTTTCTTCATATATCAACCTGTTAATTGAAAGAATAAAAGTATTGTCGAAGTTTGAATGATTTGCAAATTTTTGGCTTGGGCGCAGACTCCTCTTTTACTGGATTTAGAGATTAGGAGCATTGCTAGTTCGTATTCCTAGTAAAATTAGCTCGCAGTTCAACTGGCTTCGTAGCATGAGAATTCATGCAATTGAACCCCTTCAATTTATCAGTTGGTGCTTCTAAGATGTAAGATGTGAAATGCGGCGCTGTATTAGTAAAAATATTACGAAGAAAAATCAAGCAGCTCTTTGTATCGCAATGGGTGGTCGCGAACTGTACACGTTAGTGAAGAATCTAACTTTCGAGATTATTTCGGTGTCGGTTGAAGTTCCCAACCGAAATAAGCTTCTGCTGGATCACGTGATTCATGTTAACTACCAAAGTCTACAAAGTTACCTGTTTCCTCCATGCTGGAAGACTACGCACCTTTTTCTCATTCCAAAGCTTGGTGATCTCCCTAGAACTTTCACTCTAATTACCCATAAAACGAGCCCTCGTATCGACTAACCAACAGAGTAGACAAATTTTGCAACGACGGTGTCACTCATAAACAGGAAATGCAACGCTTACACACGGTCCTTTAAAACATCAACTACCCACGAGGACTAGTAACCAATGTGTTAAGAAACAAGTCAGCAACACACGACAAGAAGGACTAATCTCCGTTGGTATCCCGTACAGATCGGGCACATCGGAGGCAATCAGGAAAGTACTTGGTGCGTACCGTGTTCGAGTTTTCTTCCGAATAGATAACACGTTGTGACGTCATCTCACAAGAACCAATAACTCTCAGCACATACACGAACAGAACAACTGTGTTTACATGATCAACTACAAAGACTGCCCCGCTCAGTACATTGGACAAACATGCAGACAGGTCAAAACCAGAATCGCAGAACACAAAAGTAAAGAAAAATGCAGACCGAGGGGCCAAATGGCTTAACGAAAGTTAGAACGCGACTCTGCAATCACACTTCACGCCATATCTGAAAACCATACTATCGATTACGAAAACATCAGAATCCTCTAGTGTGGGTTTCGTACGCACACCGAGCGTCTCTACGCGGAGGCTCTGGCAATTAACACCCACCAGTCGTGTCTCTACAGCAACGACGGGGCCGAGATTTTGAGCTTATGGATGGCACTTACGACGCGGATGGATAAAAACCAAAACGGGTCATAAAACCTTGTTGACCTCAAATGACCCCACTATCACGGATACATAGTATGGACGGAGTTTCAACCACCACCCTTACATTAAAACAATATCACAAACACACAGACCAACACACGAACACACTGTGACTAACACCCAATTGCTCTAAGCTATCATTCCAGCTTCATTCGGTTGTAAAACCAGTCTTGAAAAAGATTACCCGTGGTGACCGAAAGGTCGACAACCTACCAACGATTTCGACAACGCTGTTATTGAGCAATAAAATTCTACCATAACATTTCACATGGCGCATCGATTTTTCGGTGCACTCAGAACCGATCTCGGTTCTGACACATTATATTGAGTAATGACAAGAATTTCAACCAAGCACACCGGAAACGTATCAAAAACCCAGTTTCATACAAGGTAACCTAGACAGATACATGTCCTGCAGTGAGCTACATTTATGACTCACTTGTCGTTTTCTAAATGCAGTTTGTTACTCTTGTGATAAATTGATTCATTTTAAGAAGATATGAAGAGGGGAAAGTTGTCATTTAGTCTAACAGGGACATCGAAGGTGCAACTAAAGTTTCCTAGGAAATACTCTGGGATTTCTGACTAACATTATATGGCTCGATTTCGATGAAAGGGAAAATTTCATGTTCGGTACGGGCAATGACGAATCTCTGAAATCAGATTTCCTGTCAGAAACTTGAACACCTAAGTCAAAAGCATTAGGTTGCACGATGAATTCCAGGGCATTTCGCAGCATCTTTAATAATGCATACTGTAGTCAAGGTGATCGTTATGAAGTGGTAACTTGAACGTTCTTATGGGACCTTAGGCAAACACACAAATGCTCAACTGAGTCATGCAACAAGGGACAGCGATCGGAGACACGTTACCACAACAAAGATAACATATTTTGCCATCTCCACTGTTTGCACAGCCCAGGGTGATGACAGCTACGAGGTAAGGCCCTCGAGTACCTCAACCGCCTTCCGTTGTTTGTGAAGTAAATGACGATGAATACCTTGCCCCGATTGACACACTGCTTCGTCTCCCACATGTGTTGCACAGTGTACCCTCGTAGAATCGGTGAACTTTATATGCTCGTCTATTGAATGAAAATGCTTAACAATGCAAATTCCGACGGAGAACCCAAAAACGTTGTGGCTGAGGTGCACGAATAATCTAGGATTCCTATTCAAAGGCTGACAGTACGGACCAAAGACGGTGTCGCAGTGGGATCTCGCAGGTTTCCACTCCTAGTCGACATTTCCATTGCCATATGTGAAGTCCGTGAACTGTGTACAACTATAAACGGTTTAATCCCCTATCACTGTTTTGTAAATGATACATTCTTTATTGACGAGCGACTCTTGAATGCAAATGAAATGATAAAACTATTTAGTGCTGCTTGCCCAGCCACACTGTTTTCGATTGAGATAAAAGATGACAAACATGTTCCATTTTTGGACGGTTGTTTAACGAGACTGGTGGACGGTTCCATCGGAAAGAAAATTCACAGGAGAATAACATGTACTGGGCAGTATATAAACTTCCGTAGCTTTGTGTCCAACTGACCAGAAAAGAAACGTTATAAGGTACTTAGTATCCAGAGCTACACGTAACTGCCCGGATGGTACACTAAGGGCTGATTTAAAAATAGTCCGCCGGATCCTGTCGGAAAAATGGTTACCCAAAAAGATTCACTGAGTCCAAAGTAAAATACCGAACAGAAGCAGAAGGGACACCCAAGTGAAAAAAGAAAAACCTATTGCTCAAAGTTCCTCACAAACAAGACACGACAGCGGAGAGAGTTATCAGGGTTTTAACCACCATGTGCGAAGTCGCTTTCCGTACTGCCAAGCTCGGATACTTAGTCTCGACATCAACCATCATACAAATGCTAGAACAAGAATACATTGCCTTTGTTAACCTTTACATAAATCCAATCCTTTGGAAAGGAAAGAAGACCTGGGTCACAGGATGCAAGCTTTTCATTTACTCTGGTCAACCGTGGACGTAAAACATGTCTATTGACATACGGTACGGTGGGGGGAGGGGTAAACGCAACAGTGAAGTAGGCACGATCAAAAGTTCTTACTGTACGTACTTTTAGGAGAGAGAGATCTGCTGTGTTGACACCAAGATAAACAAACATTTTGGGTCGATCGTTTTTGTGCGCAGGGTGCTGGCTGATGCGTCATGATAAGAATCGCTTTGCTGAAAGCTAGTAGTTTCGGTGCTGGATTGCGCAATAATGCTTTGAAACATTGGGTCAGGTCAACTTTGTGACCTGATGCAATTAAATGTCCTGCAATCAAAGAAGCCGGAGGTTTCATCGTATATTGCCCCAGTGGGTTGCGTCATCAAGTTTGACAGCCATTTGGATATGTGCTCTGACACACGATGAATCAAGCAGCTATCTGTCCTGCCAAGATGTACGTCAACCCAGCAGCAGGTGAGCTGATAGACAATATGTGAGACACTGGGATCAGCAAGACTATTCGAGTGATTTTGAAAACACAACCCTTTGGTCTTTTGTAACAAACGCAGCTGGGCAGCTGTGTAAGTACTCCTTAGAACTGATTTAAGACAAAGATCTACTCGATTAAATAAATGTTCTCCTTGTAAAAAAAATCTTGCAACTCGCTATCTATGCTTTCTTCTGTTCTAATGAAATGGATTAGGGGACTTCGTGTTTTAAATTATTCAATAATCGTTTGCCATTTCCAGTGCTCCTGGAGTGCCAGTTATGTGGGTCGAACGACAAGGCACATTAAAGTACACCAACCACGTTAACTCCCGCATGGAGGAAGAACAAGCTGTATCAAGTTCTCTCCTCGCCCATTTGTTAGACTCAGTTCACACGACCGAACCGGTCACGTTATTTAGCATCTGACGTAGAGTTCGACCGAATGAGTCAAAATCAATCAGATATGGGACATGAGCGATGGTCGAGGTATTCAGCATCCGACTAATACGGTTAATGCTTTGCTCACAAAGAAGCCGGTCCAAGCGAGTGGACTTCCTTGGCCAAAGTTCGACGACGTCATCCTCTTATGTGATGACGATTCAGGCCCCTGACTGTGGCACGTAGATTTACGGCGTCCCCTGTTTATCGACTGACTCATCGGCCAACCAATCGATTGACTGACTGACTGCACATGTTCCTTTGTTCCCGTATTTCGTTTCCACATAAATGTGATTGTATTGGCTTGGAGAATGAAGCCTCAGAAAACAAATGTTCGCCTACGCCTCGTTTTCTGATGTTATTCTAGGGCTTCTTCCACACACCCTTGAATTTGCAAACATAATTGGACTTGACGTATAGAGGCAGTCTCAATCAGTTACTTTAGTTGTTTTCCTGGTCGGTATCCTGAGTTCCGCAGATGCAAACTACACGGTGTTTGGGGACCTAAGTAGCAATTCATGAACAAATACACACACTTCGCTAATTACTACGTGACTTCCACGTGTTACTGATTATGTCCCGTGGTTTGATTTGGAAACTGTCGACTACTGGATTTCGTAATTCACAGCGTTGCTAGTTGGTATTTCTAGTGCAGTTGATTTGCTACCAATCTATACCTAGTAAACACGATTTCCTTGTGTCTCCGTGACGGACACAACTCGAAATTATGTAAACTTTGCAAACTCTTAGTATCCATTGGTTCAAAATAATTGAAGGGAAAACAACCACTTCCCCACGACTGACTGCTTCAAAAATTGTTTGTGCGCTCGGTAGTCTTCACTTTGCTATGAATCACTTCCTATTAGCTCAGTTTTGCTACAGTGAGGATAATTTCTTTTTTGATTAAAGCATGATGCGTTCCGTTTCATTATCTGAAAATCTTTTTTGTACACACTGGTCGACATCAATCCGGAATAGGTAAAACCAGCCTCTTGGTTGGCAGACTGCATTTAGTCGAAAAACCCACGGGGATAAGATGCTTCTCACTTTGGTAAGTACTAACGTAAGAACCCTATTTGAGAGCATGTCTCTTCTACGCAATTTTCGAGATTCTCGAATCTGCGCGAAAACCTGTGTAATCTGTATCCAAGAATCTCGATTAAATGAAGTGTTGAAAGAAAACAATACAGAAAGAGGACAAGTGGCGGTGCGGTAACTTACCCGAATTTCGAGTGGCTCGGCACTCCTGAGACTGTTTCAACTGTCTTCTGCAACGGTATTGTTTGCGTGACTATCAGGGGTCCTCCCAAATCCTCGCACGGTAATTCGTGATCCGTTCGTAGTTCCGTTTTGCTCGTAGAGGTACATAAGCCAGTTCCTTTATACTTTCATATCAGTTTTAACTCAATTAGAATAAAACGTTGTATGCTTTTTTGTCGAATATTAAAGTATCACATAAACCCTTCAATTGAATTTTAATTTAAGTGAACTCTGTCTTATCCGAACCAGGGTGTAAGGTTGAGTCAAACTGTTTACGAAATTCCCAAGCGGAAAATTCCTGTCTCAATCCACAGAATTTATTCTTCCCCTCTCCGATCAAACGTCGAACTGGATCTCTTCCGTCCTTTTGTACGTCGAATTTACTGTTGCATAGGCTTCTTCATCTGCCGCTTGTCTATGTGTGCACTTTTATGTTGGGTTGTTTTTCCACTCTGGAGACCTACGACCTTCACCTTTTTATTCGCATGACCTGTCTACCTGCCCAGTGTTGACGTCGTCCTGAATGCGTCATTCATGCTGTTCTAGGTATGCCCTCGCCATTGCTTCGATGCACTCTTTATTTTTCACACGAAATCCCCTGTCGAACTCCTCATGCGTACTGTACGAGTGACCTTCGGTCCTCACGGTAATGTCTTGCCAAGTCCGAATGCTAATCTAGTTTGGGTTTTCCGGCATTCTCCTCTATGTCATTGTTTGAATTAGCTACCCGTCCACGTGCCATATGAATGAACCAGATTTCTTCTCTAATTGGTTATTTTCCGCACAATAAAGATCAATGTTCAAATTATACTGATGACTCAGTCCCGTATCGTTTGGCGCGCGTTCCTTTGTGTCTGTTCGAACGAATCATATTCATCCAGGATTCCTTGTAACAGGATTGCCCCAAAAATTGAGGTATGGTGTTTATATTTGTATTGATCGTTTCCCGAAGTACACTTGGATTACCGACTTGCTTTATATGACTTTGGATTTCGGGTTCGTGTTCTACGAGTCACTCAATCACTGGCCGCCGTCCAGTTACATTGGATCTACTTATGATCCTGTATCGGCATCCAGCCTTGATTATTAGTTTAACACTCTTCAGTGTTTATCTGAACTCTTGCCGCTAAGCGCGGTGGCCTCTTGAATGTTGCCCGTGCAAGCTACACGCTGGCTATTCCCATACACACTAGTCACTCTCTCACTACCTACAGTGTTCTCCTTCTCATGGGTTGTGGGAGACATTGCTCTGCTGATCGTGGTGGCATATTACAGAGTACCACTGTAACGGACAGGTGGTCCAGGCGAGTTGGGAAGGACTAGTGAACTCACGTAATAGGGAAATAGCATGGTAAGGTTTAACCAACCTTCCAATCCGATAGGATAAGTAACCTAGCTAGTTATAACGATAGGCAGTTTCAACTTTTGAACCTCCTGTTACGAATGTTGGATAACATGATTTCGACGTGAATTTACGCTCAACAGAAAGCAATATTTTTATCCACTTCTTTGGAATTGGCTTTAACCTGACTTCATTGGACCTTACCACCATCGCCTAGATAGACAGTTGTAGTAGACCGACGTTACCTCCTTTCCGGAATTCAGAACTAACCACAACATTGTCGGCTTATGAGAAATTAAAGGACGAAATAGTAGAGATAGTTTTATACATGTAACATGCGAAAAAACAGGTAATGAGTCAGCACATTGCAATACTCCGGAGTTAACGGGGATATCGGACCTACCTTTTATTAGATGTGTGTATGTGTGAAATGGTTTTCTCATCAACTGGAAAGCCACGGGTATATCCCTTTCTGATCTAAAAGTGATTGTAAATGTTCTTTACTGAGGAAGCTGGAAGTATTCTCATAATCCAGGAAACGTGCGTGAACCGGTTCTCTGCTCTGATTGGTGACGCAACTGAGTGGGTAAGTCAGCTGGTGGCATCCAGAATAAAACGCAACTTTTGGAGGACAAAATGGTTCATATCTGAAATAATAATAACAGGCTTCAGATTGTCAATAATATTACACTCTTAAGTCTCGAGCAGGACTGATGTTAATGCGGTGGGAAGAAGTCGACCTTTTTCTTTCTTCGGTGGTACAGTAATGCGAACTTGACTTCAGGAGTCAACGAGTTTTCCTTCTGACAGGTATTGATTGCAAATGGAGAAGAACACAGGAGCCATATCGGCAACATAATTTCTCAGAAAGACATGAGAGTTCATGGAGGGCGGAGGCTTTGGTGACTTGGATCGATTTGAACTTCATCAAAACAAGTTTCGGAAGAAGGTACTGAAGGCTTTCCTGCTTACCGAGAGTTCCGGGTAGTTTGTGTGTTGAATCGACTGAATGAATTTCTGGAACATAAGACCCACTGATTTCCTCGAATTCAAGCTTTGTGTAATTTGCTTGAGGCAAGCGGCCACTGGGAGTTTTTAATCCATTTCATAGATGGTGGGAAGAATTGTCTTTGAGTATTTTATTCACGTGCAGTCGGTTAAGATAAATACTTTCTTCTGTGAAGTACAAGTTTAAAGGTTCTACTGCGGACTTGCTGTGGGAACCGTATGCAATTTTCTGAGCTTCTCCGAATCAAAAAGGTCTGTAAACATAATTATCTTCATTCTCGGACAGCATTTTTTCTAGCAGAAGTTCAAGTAGCTCGTAATATTGCCTGTGTATAGACACGTCAAAGTAGTAAGTAGATCCACGTTAGAAGAGACCGCTATGCCTTCCAGTAAGTGAATTTTGATTGCGTCACGCTGCTTTGAGTGCATCTCTCACACTAAGTACGTAACTGGGCTTAGGTAATTGCGTTTACAAAACATTTTAAAATAAATTTGACAAGGCGGTGTCCGGAGCTTCCAATGGGAATACGCCTCATAAAATGATGGAAAGATAACTAATTCACAAAGAAGCAATCCAGACGACCACTACTTCAGGTGGTAAAATTGACGATATCCTGGTGGGACAACAGACCACGGAAAGTGAAAGCAGAGGTGTTTAAGTCGCTATCCTCAATAAAATGTGAAGTGCCAATCCATTTTATTATCGTAAGAAGAACGAATACAGGAATCTGGCTAGTTCTGTGGCACTTCCGTCCGGGGTCATGTACAGGTTAGATGTAACAACAAAAGAGCGTCTAGGGATAAGGTGTGTCGTACCATAAATGGTCTAACCGTAAACATTTTGTTGGTTGTAAGAAAACATGTATGAATAGGAACAATTCTAAGAGTGACTTACCTCTGTGATAAGACTTCCTTCTTCAGATTTCCTGCTTGATTGTCTCTCCACCCTGTAGCTGGCGAATTCATCGAACTTCAGAAACTCACCATCTGTCGCTAAATGAAACGAACGTTATTAAACTACATCAACACAACAGCTCGCACATTCCAAAGACTTCAGTTAGTAGCGGATATGGAGCATTTTTGGCGTGGATGAACGAATATTGTGCGGTAGGATCAACTGGACGCATTGTGATTTAACATTACTCTTCAAAAAAGTATTTTCCATCCATCTCGACGTTTACGAATTTTCTAGCGATTTTCATTTGTATGCTATTACTTCATTCCCCACAAACTGAGAAAAATGGCATGATTCCGTATTTCTATTAGTTTCAGTGGTATCTCGTACGAAAACCAAAACATGCTCATTTTACTTTTTATTTTTTTATTACATGCTTACCCATGAGTTCAGTAGAAGGGATATTCTACCCCATAGCCACGAAGGCCCACTGCACTGTTGGGGGCAACCCGTAGCCAGACCCTGAGACTTGGGGAAGCGAAGAACCACATAAGGTCCCAACAGGCCAGGTGAGGTAACGAACCGGACGACAGTGGATTACTGTCTACCACCAAAGTAACCAGTGATGGTGGGGATTCGAACCTCGGACCTCTGAGGTAGTAAGCAACCGCTCTTAACCGCACGACCACGGCCGGCCAGAGGAAAATAAGTAGACGTTGAATAGAAAATAGTGGACCATGGTGAAGAAAATATGCCAAAGCAGTAACGATAACAAAAGAAGGCATGGACATATCGAAGTGCTCCGCCAACATTAGCAAAACCGTGGACAATTTAGAGATTGTTTTTAGATATTTCCCCATGAAAGCCCAGTTTGGATGCTGGTGGGTATCTACACTCATTGTTGGATAAGCAAGTTGATGCAATTTCTCCACTTTGCACTTTGACGGCATGGGTTCTTCTTTGCATAAAGGCCCTGAACCGATTCTAAAATATCCAGCTTCACCTTTCAAATTATGAGTGTCTGCTTAGTAATATGCGATCCCACTGGTTAGCAAATGTGTTGATAACCTCATCGGTTTTCGGCATCGTCCAAATCGTCCTAATAGCTTCACACCGTTTGTACTGTCGACTGTGAACGAAGCTACTAAATCTCGTGTAGTAACCACGGTTGTTCAAAGTGACTAATTCTTTAGATCTTAAAAGGAAGCGGAAGGCCTAAAGAAATCCGGGTTCGTAAAGAAGTAGTAAATGTTTAGTTTGCAAACAGTTTCTCTGTCAGACTTAAGTTACAGACCGAAACATATGATTCGGTTCTGAAACTGCCAGCTCCGAATGAACACTGTTTTATTCAATTGGTAAGGTTGTCAAACAGTCAACATGGCGGGCCTCTGCCTTTGTTCGAATTTGTTGTGTTCGGCTCGCGCAGTCATGTGCTCACACACGCACGCATGAACAACACCCCGTGTAATCATGGACGCACGCCAGTAGTCATGTCCACGTGATACCGTCTGATTGGTCAGAGCTGTCCGAGACGAAGCACGACGAACGCCAACTGTGTACGTGTGTGTACGCCTACAGGCGTGCGTCCATGATTGCACGGGGTGTAGATCATGCGAGCGTGTGTGAGAACATGACTGCACGAGCCAAACACAGAATCCTTGCGCCACCGCCGGCTATTTCCTTTATCTGGTAGTCTTTACATGGCCGTGGTCCCCTTACTGAAGTACTGTACGGTTATTATATAATAAAAAGGTATACAAAACAGTAAGACAATATAACTACCCATAATTCAATCGCCTGGACATGTGGCTTCCTTTTACCGAAATGAGTCCAATTCTATATTTCATTCCACAGTTATAAGATATAAACCAGTGCTGCTTCAGTCTGAGATCACGGGGATTCGCTAACATAAACTAAATGCACAATGAAGTCAAAGCGAATACATGACATGAATAACTACTGCATAAGTAACGCTTACTCAATCATCAGTTCCCCACGGTCCTCAAGTGTGAAAGTTCGAAAACTCAGTTCCGCGGAGTGCACAAAGCCACGGTAGGATTTCAAAGTTTAGCGGCTGCGATATGCTGTGGTGCCCATTCGAACCAAATTTGACCGTTTATACGTCAAGACCAGCGGAAATCATCCCATTTTGATTAGTTTCACTTGGTTAACCCTGAACCAAGGACATATAAACATGCCTCGGTCTGCTTCACATCCAAACTTCACTCCATGAAGTTGTGAGTTTCAGAAAAAAATTATCTATCGCCCACCCCTTCTCCAAATCTGATCTACTGGAGCCTTATGTGGGTCTTCCCTTTGGGTCTCGGTTCCATGGTCGTAGCTTTTGTTTGAAATAGAGGGGAAGTACCCGTGATAGGGTAGTGTAACTGAAAACACAAAAAACTGTTGTTTTCTAAGACAAACTGTCAGCTGGTTTCGGTTATTACTGGTGTCGTCAGAAATTGAGTGCCAGTTTCTTTTCTCTTTCGTTAGTTTCATTCAAAAAAGTTTAAAAGATAACATTCTGTGGCTATCCGTAGACAGTCGAAATCGTGTAACCTAAGTCAACAAGATAAATTTGCCTGAAGCGGAAAATTTAAAGAATTATAGGATTTCAATCATGACCAAATTTTATACCTGCGAATACTAAGTTCATCATAGGTGACTCAGTCACTGAGAAGCAAAATTCAAATCCTATCAGAAGCAGAACTTGTTAGCTGCTTCCGATTACTGAGCTTGTCGTTTAAGTCACGAACTTTCCATCACCTGTCTAGGCGACGTGGTCCACACACAGGTGGCGACTCTTACTCGTTTATATATATATATATATATATATATACATTTATGTACATATAATATGTATCTGGGGCTTGATCCTTGACTTAAACTTGACCTCCCGGATGACCTTGACCTTTCCATGGTAATTATTGTATAAACTTGACCTTATGACCTTTGAGGGTAAACTTCTAAACTTAGTTACTTGAAATTTGACCTTCTTCAATGCTTTCTGCTCCAGAGGCAGTTGAAATCCACCAAGCTGAGCTATAACCAACATCAATTTCCAAAAGTAGTGAGAACCAATTTTTTCCCAATCCATCAGCCTAGTGAAAAGAAGTAGAAATGATCAAAAAACTCATCATTATACCTCGCAGCTCAACAGAAAGTAGTAAGCTCACAGCAGAAAAACACTATAGGGTCATTTCAAAATCCTGACTGTAGCACCGAGGTCTTATGCGTGTGATTCGTTAAGCACTCGAATGGTCTCTTCTGTGCCGAAGTCAGTTTCTTTTAGAACGAAAACATTTTACAACCCAAGCAAAGAGGAGTGGAACAACATTCTGCCATCTATTGTAGAGGGTGTTCCTGTTGCAGACTTTTTTCGGATGGCTTCTGTAAATAAAAAACAGTGTATCGCATTAGTCATCCAAAACCCACCGTAAGAACAGGTAAGCAAGAAGTGGACGTATCATCGAATGACGATGATTTTATCCTCGTGACAACAAAAAGGATACCGAAAGATCCTCGCATCTACACAACGAGAAGATTTTTCCATGATATTCTCATTTGCTTTTACTAAAAATGGATGAAGCAGAGCCAACTGATTCGGCTTTCGGCCGGCATCAAGAGCTCAACAAAAATATCATGCGTTGAATTGGTGAAGAAATAGAAATCACTTTGTATATCGCCTTGGCTACCGAAAACATTTGTCGACGAACGCATAATGTAAGACACGGACGACGCAGTCATTTCTGGCTGAAATTTTGCCGGAAAATTCATTTCACAAAAAACGAGGTAGCTGCCAGGATCATACCTAATGTGGCATGTTGCTGTCAAGCACAATGAGCTCTGTCGTTCGAGCTCTATGAAACGAGACACATGTAACTCCAAATCCGTAGCACTCATACACGGAATGTTTCCATCGTTTATAACTAAATCTTATTGCACGCAGATTATGATTTTGCAGAATAACGTTGCAGCATATCTCATGTCATGTCTCATGAATGGTGGGTTCCATTGTTTCCGTAGACAGTTTTTCCTTCTCTAGTTGATATTTTTTACGCTTCCGAGACCACGGTTTCTTGATTTGAATACGTAACAGAGAATTTGTTTCCAGTACTGAAGAGGAAAATAATTCTCTTATCAGTGGACTTTGGAGAAGAAAAATCATCCACAATGGTGTTCAGTGATTTTGTCATCATTACACTGAACTCCATACCAAATGGCTGTAATAAATGACCAAGGAAAAGGAAAACCGAATGAGTCTTACCCGGAAGAAAAATACTTTTGGCCTTATGCTACTTACACATTTGGTTGGGACTGAAAACCTGTACGGTTCAATGCACGATTTATTCTGCTTCCATTTTGGAGTCAATGGCGTGTTCGAATTGATGAATTCGTGCTTTCCCAGATGCATTTTGGGAGTGAGAAAAGCCAACCTAAGTATTTACTATTCAGGGATTGATACTTACAGTTGAAAAGGAACATTTATGTATAGAAAATAAAGCTGTCAAGAAAAACTTAAAGATAGCCTATGGTGAAACGATCAAAAACGGTCGGTTTCTATTTACTTTTCCCTTTATGTTATCTCTTTCGGTATTTGCGGTGTTGACCAAGTGGTTGACCACGCTGTGTATATGCTGTGCACCAGGCATGGGAGCTAGGAATCGCACCGACACCACTAATACCGAAAGAGGTGATGCGGAGGGACTTATGATTGTCCTTAGGTTGTTTCACAGCAATTCTAATTCAGTACACCATGTAATTCAGATTCCTACCTGTGTCTGTAGGAAGCGGTTTACTAGGCAACTTGAGTAGCACTCACCCCGTAGGCGTCAGTCTGAACCAGGTCCCTTAACGCACCTGGCCTACGACTCTACGCATCTCGAGAGCTGATAAATAGATAGCCAGTGCTGGCTCCAGCTTAATCATACGCTTATATCAAGTTATACAACGATTGCCGCGTCCCTAAGTTCAATAAAGTCGAGGACGCAAGCAGAGCATATTGGAAAGATGGACAAGAAACTAAGAACCTGTCCGATGCACCGGAGACAATGCAGGATTACTATTTCAATAAGAAGGTTTCCTTTGATATCTGACTCACTGTCAAGAATCTCATCGCTCTTCGTTCAATTTCGGCACCAAAAGCTATCGAATTTTCGCGGACATCAGGACTTGTCGAATAAGGAGAAAGCATAGCTCATCTAGAGCGAATTGTTCGGGCTTCTCAATTGTATAGAAAAGCAATACACATTTCAGATCTGAACAGTCATCTCTTCAAGGACGTCATCGTGGCGTTGAAGTTGCCGGAATTTCGCGAAAGACAATCTTTATCTTGAAATATTTTTGACCTAATGATACAACCCTCGTAGCACTGAAATCTGTAAGCTCTTTCTGGCTGATCGGCATCTAGAGCGGTTGCAAACCCGGGAGATAACTAAATCACTAGGGTGTTGGTCCTGAGTAGTATGTAGGTAGGAGTTTCGGTTATTGATCTACGTACTAGTTGCAACCAATACTTCAGTTAAAGACCAAAGTGTCCTCACTTTTGAGGTCAGCTGCAGCTGAAACCAAAAGGAACTATACGCGAATCACAGCTCTGATTCTTCGGCGGATTCTCCTACGAAGAGCATCCATTTACACTCTTGATGTACAGATGAGATGATTGTGAACCAAACCACAAAAGCATTTCGCTCTCATGTTGAACAAAGTACCGACTGAAGCTGGATAACCTGAATCGCTAAGCAGTCTAAACCGTATTGCTTAGAGTGAGCATTACCACAGATCGAGGCGATATCCTCGTCACATTACAAAGAACTTTATTGGTTCTTCGCTGGGGTTTTATCCCATCCTTCGTGACAACAAGCGACAATAACGATGCACAACAAGGTACTACACCAAAATTCACTTTTTAAGTGGCACCTTCGTAAAATCAGAGAGATCAGATTGTTGGTTTTTAGACATATTACCTATGCTGATACCAAAGGTGGAAGACAGAAACCTATTTTCACACGGCTCGCTACTACTCCTTGATCTACTGGGGCCCTATGCTTCTCTGTGTCACTCCAAGTCTCTGGGTCATGGAAGTCGGTCTCTTTGATCTGTGTTGGTCGATTGATTTGGATCTTTAGCTCACCACCTCGGAGGTTCGAGGTTCGAATAACCGTCATCATTCGTGGTAGACAGATTTCCGCTGTACTCCGGCGGGTTACCACAGCTGACCTATTGGGACTTTAAGTGGTTATCCACTACAGTTCTCAGGGTCTGTTTTCCGGTTGTCACTGATAGTGCAGTGGGTCTTTATGTCTATGGGGTATGCCCATCCCATTGCGCCCATTTGAAAGCATGCATCAAAAGGTGATATTTCTTGCAGCTGAGATCTCATTTGAATCATATGGAGTGTGAGTGGACAAGGAGTCCATTTTTTGAATCGCACGGTGATCCTTCCAAAGTTAATTCTTCGGTTAACTGGGCTAGCCTTCCGAAAGAAGACACACCTAGTCCGAAGTATGAATTTACGAAATGAGTAGTACGGTATTGTATCTGAATGACCGGACAAATTTTTCTGCTTTCAGTCGCAATTTTTCGACCTTTCAGTTTGGTCCAGTTTTGTTTGTTCTGGTGTTGAAAGCATTGAATGAAGGGACGTGAAACATTAGGGCAAAAATGGCTCAAATGGAAACAGCAGCCTTACAGAAATAAAGTTACCCAAAATTATACACAATTGGGCTATCTTCGCTTTCTTAGATAGACAACTTTTGATTAGATTTAGCCAGGTAATTGACGAATAAATATATTTGGTAGAAAACGAAATAAAACATCCAGGTTAGTGTGAATATATCTTCAAAGCAAACGGGTACGCTTAACCTCAGAAGAAATGAACAAATTCAATCAAGATAGAATAATCAGTTGTAAAGCGTAAATACTTTTGACGAAAACGGTAAAGAAGCGAGAATTTCAGTTCGTGTCTTCCCACCAGCTAATCTGTCACAAAAATTACAAAAAGATGAACAACAACAAGAAGCGAACACGTTGAGCGACGAGTATCGTCAGCCTTGTGCCTAAATCAAAGAGGTTACTACCCTTGCTCTCGAAGAAGTCATTTTAGAGGACCAACGGTCAAAAACAAAAGTTGGAGCAATCACATACAACAAGAGTCCGATCACCAGCGTGGGTTATTAGGGGGTATGTATTTATGATTGTCCGGATCAACATAGATATTTCTGTCTAATATGTGTCTTTTTGAGAGGAAACATATTTACATAGATACAATTTTTGAAAATATATGGTTAGGAGAATTATGCATACTCCATAATACGCTCCCATATATGGTGCAACGTGTATGATGTGCCGTTAAGAGATATACTGGAGTCAGCATGAGATCGATGAATGAGTTCACTTCATTGATAAAAAGCTGTTCTATAAAGAAATAAGATATGAAGTAGAAAACATATTAGCCCGTATTGCTTTTTAACAGGCCCATTATAGCGCTTCTTACAGTAAGTTGTAGAGAAATGGTACAATCCCTTATCTTTTATTATGTATCTTTATTCACTTTTATTATATACTATGGATATCGAATTTAAGGAAATAAACTAGACGCTGACAGTTGGGGAATATGACCGACGGGGTTGGTGACAAGATTCAGACAAATGACAGAAATGTCTAAAATCCATCAACATGACCGTCTGATCACCCCCGGTTGACAGAAGGAAAATGAAATTATTCGTCACCAAGACAACCACACAGAGTTACAAATACGATGTAGATAGTGATACGAGGGCTAATGTGTAATATTGGTGGCTATGTCAGTTGCGTGCTGGGGAAATATGAATGAAGTTTGTTTTATTCAGACCTAGTACAGAATCCAAAGTTAAGCGCACGCTGCTTAATCTCTTGACTTTAATCAAACCTATGGTCATCGGTCTTCCTTTGGGCTGACTTACCAGACTGTACTAACTGCTTTAATTTGACCCTCTTGATCTGCAGACTAGATCCATTAGGTGCGAGTTCAAAAGTTTCACAAATGGCAGGGGACAAAATCTATACAAGTCATTAGTCCTATGCCTCTTTATCCGACCAACAGGGAGCAGACAGCAATGTGAAACCAAGTATTGGTCAAACAGATTGAACGACTCATACATTTCTGGTATTTAAAAGCAGAACAGGGTAATGTAAAGTTCACGAAACAAGGAACGGTTGAAAAATACTTACAAATGGTTTGGTACTGATGATTAGTTATTTAACTTAGGTAGTTCTTTTGTGCAACTGAGATATCCTCACCGAATTCATCATTAGAAAGCATTTTGATACTTGCATCAAACTTACTTAGAGCTTAGTTTCTGGCACCAGTCGTTGCCTTCTTTCTACATTCTCCAAGGCCGCCTTTTAAGCATCCAATTGCTCGAAGTTCAGAGCAATTTCTTCACTCACATCTACTAATGAAAATAGCCTAATTCCTCACCTTGTCTGCTTGCTTGCAGAGCGCGTCCACGTAATCCATGAAATAGTTGTTCACCCTAGTCGTTCATCTGAATGGATTTACTGCCTCATTCGACTTCCACGTCTTTCTTTCGACATTCCAACTGAACCGTGTACACTTTTCAGGGCTTCACTACATATCATTTACGTGCTGGAAATTGACCCTAAATCGAGTGCGTAAAAGCTTCGGTTGATTTGACCTGACTTGAAACCAAGGAGATAAAGAGAATGGATCCGGGCAGTTTCTGACACGGTGAATCACAAAAACAAAAATTTTTACAGGGAACATTTTTTAAATTTTAGCTGCTTGAGATCAGTGTGTTCTCAAATGCGGACGGCTTTACAGTAGAAGCATCTGAAACCAAAAAGCATACATGAACCGCCGTTAGATGAGGACACTGGCAACTCATATACAATAAAATAACTTGTATAAACGTGACCCATTTGGAAACGTCGACACTTCTCAAGAGGCATTCACGTTGCTTACGTCCCTTTTGGGTGGTGATGTGTGAACGGGGATTTTTTCATTTCACTGCCCTTTCGTTCGAAGAATATGGTTGAGTCGACATCAAGTATTAATGATGTCCTCTCAAATGGTGATGAAACGTTGGCAACGTATTCACTTATCTCTCACTACTAAAGAACTTAAGGAATAGATGAAGTATACTAACATCATTTATAAGAATTCCGGGCTGGACAGCAATGAACTGAAAGTCAGGAATTCATTATTGTTCAAATATTTAAAAGAAAGGCATAGTTAAAAACTCGAGTTCAAGACAAAAATTTGACTCAGAGACCGTCGAATTACTGAATTTGAGATGAAACTGACAGGTAGAGCTACACTGACTGCAGATTACTAAAAAGGAACACGTTGCCCAAACTAGATTGCTTTCATAAATACAATAGACCCGTTAAACAAACGCAAAACTGCCATTTGGAGTTAAAAAGTACTGCCGGGAATTTTTTTATAGCATAATGTAGTCCAGTGCAGTTTTTCACATAATTTTAGACCGCGGTTGCGGTCAGATAAGATCATCGACACAGTATGCTTGAGAAAAACGTTGTTCTGTGCTGAAACATTGTGTAAACAAAAGTTGCGTATGACTTTCTTGGCTTTGAATTTGCATCGCTCTCATCGGTCACGCTGATCAGTATTAGACACAAAACCGCACCATAGAAGGTGTCTCAACCCCTTCTAAAGTTCATCTGACGGACGCGCGAGAGATACACACAGCTAGTAAACATAGACTGAGAGAATATGGAGACGGGTTTGTTTTCACTCAACGAGGTGGCCTAATTTTGTTTTTGATACAACTGGGCCGCTCTCTGCCTATCTGTTTTATCATGCAGATTAACATACCGAAAGCGATTTTAAGCCGTTTATCGTTTGGACTTTAGACAAATATATTTGCGTCCAGGAGTACGCATACACACTCAATGAAAAGCACCCACACAAGCACAGTTCGTTCATCTCACTCACTCGGTCACTAGCGGAAATTTACAGACACTGACTAACAGTCAGACGGACAAACAAGAGTAGGTATAACTACCAAACAAAAATACTGGACTCTGGAGTTGGTTGTAGCGACAAAGCAGATTTCATCTACGGTAACTTAGGGTACCCACAAAATATTTTGACCCAACTAAATTCACACGATGGCATTCTTCAAGGTGTAACTGAAGGACATAATTAGTGAACTAGAGTCTGGAATGATTTTAAACTGGATTAACTGGATCGGACTAGATATGGAATGGAATATAGAAGACTAATCGGTCAGCAAGAGTAAACAAACCGACGGGGAGGGGATGCCCAGTCAGACCCGTTAACAGACGAGGTCATTTGATTTGGGTAATCCAAACCCTAAATGAGATAGCACATACTGATCTTTTACGTCTCGTAAACGAGGCCAGAAACAGTTCTATCAATTTCAGAAGTCATTATTTTTGTGTTAGTTTTTTGTTTTACAAAATTTCAGCATTTTGAGACTCAGTGCTGCATCGAGGTTAACCTAGTAATGTGACTTCTTCTTGGAAAAATATGTTCCCTTCCTTTTGATATCTTCCTGGAGTTGTATTTTTCCTCGCCTATGTCGTAGCTAGTGGGTGTTATCTATATCTAGAAGAAAACCTAGGATTGATAGAAAAAATGGGCTTTTCTAACTTTCTGGCAGCTTTTTTACGTAGTACTCTTAAAAGGTCATTCATTATTGTCAGAGATCACTTCGATTTTGCCGGAACAAGGTCGATTATAAAACTTTGAGAAAACCAATGAGCGGTGTGATTTGCGCGGTTAATTTAAGTTGATCGTGGTGATAATGACAGTGAAGAATGAGCTCGTTAATGAAATTATCCCTTAATAACTCCCAACTTTTAGGTACTTTTCTGATTATGTATATTAATCGAGTAAATCCAGTTGGAAATTCCTTTTTTGGACATGGACATGAATACGGACCCAGTGATTTCGCTGAGCATTCATTGCAATCTCCGCCCATTAGGAGAAACGAAACCATAAAAATAATCTTTTGCCCGCAAAAGGAAAGTTTCATAAGGTTCATAAGGTTTCATGGGTAGGAACATGCGTGCACGCATAACGGTCTTTCCATTAAGACCTGACTATTATCTGGTGGACCTGAATTTGGTCGGTTTTTTCCCTCTGGATTTGCTTAATCAGCTTTTCTAGTTGGAGTTGTCTGAGTAACCAGATCAATACGCGACTCTGACATGGCGATCAATTGTGGTTAAATGCAAAGGTGGTTGGGCACGACCTATGACAGTGAACGAATGTTCGGTACAATTACGTCATTGCCATCAGAGCTGAAACAAGAATTAGCCACAAAGCTCCACGCGTGAAAGTTCATGACCTTGACCCTTAGCTTCGTTTTGCTTTAAAGAAAAAACATTTTGCAGCAAAGTGAATTAGGGCATTGTCATGAAGTTTTCATCTACCAAACGATCTGAAGTTGGTGGTGGTTCGAGTGCGGCTTATGAATGTGCTTTCTATCCGGCCGCACAGCTAATTACCAACGAAATCCCCTCTATTGAACGAATAGAGAAGAAGCGAGTCGGTGGACTGATGCGCAAGTGTATTCTGTATATCGAGATACCGAAACAGCACCGATGCGAGAAATTCACGGAATGCAAACGAATGCATCGGTAGAGCAAAAAGCGAACCAAGTGCGCGTACAGTCGGCCACAAACCGAAAGTAAACGTGATTCAAAAACGAGATCGATGGAAACCTCGGAAAAGTCAGTCCAGTAAAACGTACGCAACCAAACAAAACGGTGAGGTCGTAACCAAGCGTCAGAAAAGATCGTAGAGAAAATAAATCCAAAATGGTGTCCAGAAAACGGTCATTTTCTCAGCACGATCGATGTCACTAAAGTGGTGTGCGCACAAGGCTTAAAGCAGCCTCAGACATTCACGAATTTCAAAGTTCACAAGGGCTACAATGCCTCGAGTTGCAACGCCTTGTCCGGGATGTAGTCTAAAGGTGAGTTTTCATACTGTTTCGAATCGTATTATCGAATCAGGCCTAGTTTAACTTGTTTAGTCTTACGAAAAATTTGGCTAATTTCTTCTAAAAAAAACTAATCGCTTTGCCCTCTCTCTGTTTCGGACTTGAACTGATTCATATCTCGTACAGGTTTCTTGCTCTTACTGAACATCCGTTCATGCTGACACATGCTGACATCGTATCACTGATATTGCAAAGAGCATTTGATTAATCCTTATCTTATTCTGGGTACTATGCACTTCCCGCACTCGTGGAAATGATAGGGGTAACTTTGACACAAGCCATCCCGCCTTCTCAGTATATATATATATATATATATATATATATATATATATATATATCTCAATAAGTACCGCTGGTTAACAATCCCTTAATCTCCCACTCGCAGGCTTTTCGACGTTTATTTATGTAAAAGTAGAGAAACCGAGGAAAACGGTCATCGAAACTTTTGAAGACCCATGTTTTTCTTTTACTATGTGTGCATCTCAATAAGCTTGCTGTTAACATACTCCTGAACTGGAAGAACAACGATGTGAATGCCCGTTTTGGGCACCAAACTTTGAGTGACTCAGTTACCAAAGTATACTGCTCTTGAGTACAAAGTAACAACAATCAATATATATATATATATATATATATATATATATATATATATATATATATATATATACTTAACGGTATTTGGTAGTCCTGTGGCACCCAAATAACCAAGTGATATAAAAAATAGTGAATTAAAAACTAGCGTATTACCATGTGCATTGTGATTTCGTGTGTTAGAATAATAGTCCAACATTGTTAGGAATACAGATTGGCGAGCAAGCTCGTTTTCAGTGATTCATACTCATGCCATACAGTGAAGTCATTTACTGGCGCGGAGGTTTCACACCCTGCCCGGACTAATCACACAGTAAACGTGACTGAGGCTTTCCTTGCTCTAACTTTCGGGGTTGGCTATCAAGACCGGGAAAATGTCGCATACTAGCCACAGCTGAGACTGATGGAATCCGCCTCCACCACCTCCTCCCTTCGTGTGCTCAGAAAACATTTTTATGTGCTCTTTATCTATCCAGGCCCACCATCCACCCTAAAACAGGCCGCAGACCAGACGAAAACGGACAAAACGTGTCAAACAGTCAACATTCGGTCTAGAGTTAAGCTTGAGCCACTTTTATTTTTCGCTTTTACCAGACCAATAATCCCTATCACTTCCAATAATTTGTCTTATTGGTCCGATTCCCCAACTTGTAATATATTATGAGTACGGATTATTAGGAATGTCCTGGCGAAATTGTACCACAAGCCATGTTAGACCTTATCCAGATAGTCTTAAGTATCGAAGCGCTGCTTCATCGGTTCTCCTGGATGGTGAACTGAATGTCATTTATGACATTTTACCACCTTCCAACAACACTGGGTTCTCTAGTTTGGAAAAATGGTGCTTCGATTCAGTTTTACAGGACCATCGTCCAGTTTGTGTTTAAAGCCAAAAAAAGAGTTTTGAAAAATAAGGCAAATTCTAGGCATATTACAGCGTATGAAATCAGCGTAGAAAATTCTCTAGGAAATTAGTTCCAAGCTTTGATGATTTTATCTTTTACCATCCGAAAATAGACTCCCAACTTCAGCAGCTTCACTTCGCGGCATTTATTGTACAATGCAGGGAACTCAAAGTCTCTATTTGGTTAGATCTTATCTTTGCAACAGCTAGCGTGAGCAATACCGCCTTGAATCGCCTTCGACGTTCACGTGAATACTGTGCATCTGACTGCTTTGTCAAACGGGGGATTCACTTCACCCGTGTGTTGGTGCTGATTCATGTTGATGGGAATTTCACCTCTCGTTTTCATACATTGATGCAGATACTCGCTCCACCCGAAGACAAATTGACCGGATCCGGTTCTTTTCGTCTGTGACAATGTCCTCCATCTGTTTACACATTTATTTTGTCGTTAACAAGAACCCATTAATGAACTGAAAAGGGCCACTAAACAATGATATGAAGACAACAACATTTATATGAGTTTGAGTAGTAGGAGATCAGATTTTTGCATGAAATGATTCATCGTTACATGTGACCGTTCAAATCATTGTAAATCATGAAACCGCAGTACATTGCTTCCATGATTTTCAGTGGTTTGGACGCTCACACTGCACGGTCAAACGTATTATGAATAACATTCATAACTTAGAGCCTTCAGTCCCCTTTATCCACCTCACAAGAACAGGAATGATATGCAGTCGACGAGATGTGTAACTGTTGTCTATCGCAAACATAAAATATATTAGTGCATATACGGTACAACAGAAAGCGTGGGCGATGTGACAGGAAAGTAGACTGGATTGAAATCTCTTACCGTACGTATAGTGGAGGTGAGTGAGATATGTTGGGTAAACGCCAAACGTTTTTGTGCACAAGGAGCTGGTTGGTATATCATGATCAGCTTCGCTTTGCTGAGGGCTAATAGCTTCGGTACTGGATTGGGAAAAATTACTTTGGAATACTGTACCAGGTAAACTTTTTGACCTAATGCAGTTTAGTGTTGTGTAATTGAAGAGGTCGGCGAATTTACGTCATAATGTGCGACCACAGACGACTGCTTCATCGATTTTTATAGCCATTAGGATATGTGTTCTGATACCCGCTCAGTCGAGCAGCGATCCATGCTGACAATGCATACGTCTCCGCAGCTCCAAGTGAACCGGTAGGCAACATGTGGGATACTGAGATTAACCAGACTGTTTGAGCAATTTCGAAAACAATTCTTTGTTTATCTACGGCTAACGCAACGGCTCCTCTGTGTATGTGTTCCTTAGGATTGATTTAAGATTAAAATTTATTTGATTACTTAAGTGAGCACTTTGGGCAAGCAAAGAGATAAAATAGATGAGTGTTTATTGCTTGGTAAAGGCATTGTCGGAAATTATGGTAGTTAGTCAACTTTTCGGTTACCTCGCGTAACCTTTCTCAAGACCAGTTGGATTGTAAACTGCCATTTTTACGGATAACGTTGTGTTACCGAACAATGAACACTTACTTATTCTATATTTCATGACTCTTCTTTTTATGCAATCCGAAGTGATCTCGGATCCGATATATTAAAGACAAAAGACCTTGCTTCTTTTCGACCGTCTTTGTTTTCTCACATACAGGTTTTGACTTCTGAAGTGATCGATTTAGTTTCGGGGATTAACCGCCGGTCAGCAATATTCTTTTTTATGAGCTGCCTCGTATTCCGGGCAGATTTTCTGCAATCCACTGAAAAGAGTTCCGACTAACCCACGTTTGTCAAACCATTGATGCGAACCTAGTGAACTGTAACCAACGGCAACTCCAAGTTTCTTTAGGGTGGATTCTACGCCAAAAACTTCCATTCGGTTGTTTAGTGAATAAAATTCGAAAAAAAACAGTGGTGTCCCGTTAGCATGTTCTTCTTCGTGAGAGACAGATAAGTCAGGGTTAATAGAGCTAAGGATAATGACAGAAGGAATAAAACATTCCTCACTCAAAAAACTATAATATCATTCTGCGTGTACTCATTCACTTGTTCCTGTGGCACAATGCACGTCAATAGCACCACCAGGCATTTGTCTGAACGTGTCCGCGAACACCACCCTGCATGGTTAAACACCGGAGCAATTAAATCGCTCACTAGCCCAGTAGTTTCCCACCTAGCTGAATGCAATCCCATTGTGAACGTGTCCGAGGCTTTACGTGCCCTGTATAAGATCCGGGGACGACAATCAAGACAAGCAAAATATCACATCCCGGCCAGAGCTGAGGCTGTTGGCATCCGCCTCTGTGTGCCCAAAAACAATTTGTATGTGCTCTTAAGCTGCCGTGGCCCTCCCTCCACTGTACAACAGGCCACAGACCAGATGAAAACTGACATAGTATGCGAGGAACAATCCACATCCGAAACGGAATAGTTGCTACGCCGTTTGCTTGTATTTACAATCATCGACCAAATTTGACTCCTAAGTGAAAAGACTAATAGGTTGACCATCAAGCTCTCCGGATATAAACTAACCTAATTTTTTCTGTGGGATCATTTTAAAGAGCCACTTGAACCACTAGAAACTGGAGAACGTAAAGATTTAATAAAAGCATTTTTGAGGAACGCCGGTAATCAAAACTCTCATACTAGGGGCTCCGTGGCAAAGCTTGGTCCGAAGATTGGTGGTGTGCCTTGCTCGTGATCGAACTGTTTGCGTATTTCTTGTGTAACTCGTCGGGGCTGTGAAGGTCATGTAACCATTATCGGGCCCTTTTCAGAGCGAAAACAACTTGATTCATTGTTTTCGGCGTTTTTCTTCCCATTACCCAGGATTATTTGGATAATGTGACCTAAGCTTATCTATGTTATCAGGGGTGTAAGTACATTTGCAGACACCGTGTGAGGAGTGCAGCAGTAGATCAAAAAGTTTCTTTTACTATAAGATTGAGAATGAAATAGTAAAGTGCAGTTATAAGAAATATCAAAGGGGGCTTGTTTACCTACGGTGAAATTATTTATAAAGTTAGTCCCTGTGGCGTCCGAAAGGGAGTTGTGGTTTGTTTTCAAGTGCACAAAGTTTAGAAAACCCAGTTCTGACCCGTCTCACTAAGAAGAATTTTATGGTTTCGAATCATCCCGTTCTATTACCATAAAACAGGCAAGTTATACGGGACGCTAGGTGCAACATCCAAATCATTGTACGGAGAGTATTGGTTCAAATATTTTCTATAAACGAGTTTTCTGACTTACTGTTTTATTTACAAAACCTTCCAGGTAAAACAACAGTTGATAGCTGATCAGTTGAATCGCCCCATTTCATGACGAACTGTTTAAGCCATTGATTCGCTTTGCTGGCTGAAACGTTTCCGCCGATTTTAGACAGGCTTTTGTGAGCTCTCTGCCATTAGAACCAGGCCATCTATTAACGATATGTCGGCCAGTAGCCTCAGGAACCCAGTGCGGTGAAACACGATAACTCAAGCTCTTTGAGAATCCCTACCGGTAAGCACAAAGAGTGATCAATAGATGTGATGAGTTAGTCGGAAACGCCATTAATGAACTGTCCACTATCATCAACCGGAGTATCGGTTTCAGTATATGTATTGGCAAGCCAGTTTGTCGAAAGTAGCTAACAAAAAAGTGACCAACAGTAACCGCTTACCGCAAGCGCTGCGTGTTGTATCGGAATGGACTCTTAGCCTATCGGTTTCAACTGATGAAACTCGTAAACGTTTGCAAATACAATGAAACTCCTCATTAGAGAACACTCATGGGAATGACCGAAATGTCCCCAAATTAGGGATGTTTCTTCGAATGGAATTTTGTGAACTTCTAAGGATACTAATGGGGACTCAGGAAATTCTCGTATATGCGGGGTTATCCTGCAGTGGGCGTTTCTACTATATTCGTTTTACAACTCTGCTAAAGAAACTGGATTCATGTGTAAATGTTCGAGATCCAATAACACTAGGTTGTCACAAACGCACGTAATCAGGAGAAGCCCCAGTTACCGTGAATAACCTTGTTTAAGGTAGATTTGAAATCGGATATAGAGGTCTAACCAATAGGTGATTCTCCGATGCCCAACTGATACATAATTCATTAGATTTTGTGGGTGTGCGTAGACCCGAGTGGTCTAGCTTTGAGGCCGTAACCGACCACATATTCATACAAACACCATTTATATGACTGTCGGAATGTTTCAGTATGTTTGTGTGATCGTTAAGGGTTGACAGTTGCGTTATTGAATTCACAATTCGTAGATATCGACTTCGCTGATCCTCATTTTCAGTCGATTACCTGGCGGCATTTTCGGCTCAGAACTGACTACTGCCGTTGCTATCAGTAGCCAAAGAAGCAATTCGAAATGCGTTGGGAATCATTGAACATGCTATGCACAGTTGCCTCAGACTACACCCGTCTCGGAATCCGAAGACCTACTGTGAACAGTGACGAAATGCAAAGCTCAAGGAAGTGAAAAAGGCAGCATTGATCAGCAACGATCGCAACTTTTTCTGTCCGATCAGAAACACTGGTCCACGAAAGCCATTTGTAAGCTCACTGACTAAAGGCAAACGACGCACTGATTCAAACTCAGGTGCATCATCTGAAACGATGAACAGAGCTGTTCAAAGGACATTGTTACTGGGTTTTATCTACACCGAGCGTTCTAAAGGTCGCAGTAGATAGGGCTTGGGCTTTAGACACCAATCATCCGTCACACGGGGGGACTGGTCCTCCTTGAAATAAGCCATCTACTACAACAAAACTGACTGGCCGGAAAGGTTGCTTCCATCTATTTTCAGAGACGTTTTCATCGGAGTTGGTAGATCCAATCGGGTTAATGTGAATAAAAGATTAAGTTCCAGAGAGTTTTCCTGAATTGGCCGCCGTTATGATTCACAAGAAAGGTAGCAGATCCTACTGTGAGTAAGGGAGTGATTCTGTTTAGCATAGCACATAAACAGATGGTTCGCGTTATCTTCCACACTTGTCTAGTATTCGTGAACACTACTCGTGCAAAATCAAGCTCGGTTCAGATTTGGTTGAGACTGAGTTGATCAAATCATCATTATTAGACAAATTTTAGAATACCAACTACATTTTTCCATGTAAGGACACTGGTGTTGGACTTTACCCAAGCGTAAAATTGTCCGACTTAGAGTAGAGGGATGACGTAGTGGTCCCAAATGAAGCTCCAAAAGTATTTTAGGCTTTTCTGGGCAGCATGAGTAAATTGATTGCAATTTTAGGAATGTTTTTTCAGGCTCAAAATGCAAGTAGCGGTAACAGGGCTGGATTGGTCAAACTTCAAATCTTACTGTGTTTCTCGGGATCATAAGTTCTGTAATCTAGGTAGGTGTAATTCATGTGCAGATCGGATAATGTGTGAAGTGCGATCACGTATGCGGAAGGCACATTCAGCTCCTAATAACCTCGTTTACCAGTGGAATCCACTTGACATCCGTTCATCAATCGAGGGTCAAGTGTATGCTGCAGCGGTTAGACCAGCCTTATCTGTACGTCCAGCAACACGACCCTTGTGGGTGCAGAGTCATTATGTCCTATTTAACTAGCCATCAGCAACAAAGATATTTGAAGATTATAGGTATATTAACACTGACGTTTTTGTAGCATTGTTTGAGCTACATATCAGCAATGCAAAAGCTAGGCGCACAACGTAAAGTGCACGGAAATGTCATTAGACGCAAAACAATAGCTCACCAGACTGGGGTTGCCGGTACCTGATTTACGCATTTTGGCATAGGGTTTACGGTGTGCTAAGTTCTGTGAATAGGTTAGATGTTGAAATTTGAGCCAGTGTGATGAATCCATACTACGGAAGAAACGCATGGAAAGCTGACAAGTGGAAGTGGTCGTGCATGATATGTTAGGCTTCTTGCATGAGGTCCAAGAGATATACCCACACATCGGTAGGATTGGTGTCGTGAACAGTAGGGCTTTTGCATTCGCGCACTCTCTTTACCTGTTTCCCCTAAGTCATTCGTGCTCCTGACTGGATTGATTTCTAACTGAATTTCTTACCGAGAGATCACAACGAGAACCGCTGCACTCAGTGCGGAGGTTATGGTTCGTTGAACTGAAGTGAACCGATTCACGTGGATGTCTGAGGTATATCAAGGATGCCCCACTCAACTATTGCAGCTCAGCCTAATGGAATGAAACTCTGAAACACAAGTTTGTTTGGTCTAGTGCATCCCTATCTTCAAGCATTTTAATTATCTATTTTACAACATCAGTCATAAATCTATCTCCGCTTTATCTACGTGCATAGTTTTATGTCATGATCAGCATCGTTGTTATTAGGACAGGAAAAAGACCCGCCTCTACAATGTCAGATGCTAGTTCAGTAAGATTGAATGTAAAGGAGCAATGTCACAGCAATCTGCGTGCAACACTCAGTTCGTGTTATCCCATTTTCCGTGTTTTGCTACCGACTACTATTTCAGTAGTCATACTCTGTGACTGAAACACGTCTTACCATTATTCTTACTGGTCAGTTCTTTTGATCTTTGCTCTGACTGATCGACCTTCTTGAATCTGGTGATTTTTTATGCTTGGACCACCAAAAGACGGTGTTTTCAGTTGTGCGTTTCGCTGGTAATTCACCTTGAATGTGGTTTTCGCTCCTGTCATCAGTTTTTTTCCTTGTTTATTGCGCTTTGCGTCACCGATTTAATTATTCTATCATTACAAAATTACATACACACACACACACACACACACACACACACACACACAGATTATTTGCCGAGATTTTGACTGTCTTCTGACATTTTTATATCTCCGGTGAGTTTATACCGGGGACAAGCCAAAGTGAATCGCGAACAAGTGATTTTGCTGTCCAGAGTTTGATTACTTTCTACACACTCGCTATCACTGGAATGAATAAACCTGTCGGCAATCGATCGTTTTGAATACCATGAAGATTTCAAAGAAAGACCAAAATTTGCGTTCTATTCATTTCATACAACCATGAACCTTTCACTGTGTGGATGGCTTTGGTTGCTTTCTTATAGTTACAGCCTCAATCTGAAATAATGAGAAAGAACTTGAATATGAAAGGAGCAATGCGAAACTATATATAATATTAAGTCGACAAAGAAAGATCATGGATACAAGACCGCCACTGATGGCGAAACTCAGCAACTTCCCCTAACGAATCTAACAAATGAGTTGGATACTCTCTCGCACCCCACCCAAGAAACATAACACGTCCCACATGAGAAAGTCCACGGGTTAGATTTTCCGTACTTTCATTTCACGTCACAATCTGGCCACCCTTACTCATCTTCCAACTATTACCCGCCCCACCAAACTTTTCGTGAACAGGAATTTTGTCAGAAAACATGCGCAACACATGCCCCAACCACCTCCACTTAGAGAGATTAAGTGTTTCATCTAATGATTTGGTTCATGTGCCTTATACTCTATGCTTAACCTAAGCACTGCTGATACCGTGTTTCCACCAGATTCGAGCAACACTGCGAAGAAACCGATGTTTATATACCGACAATCCTTGCATATTCTCCACTCACAGTGGCCATGTCTCTGAACCACACAGAACTGGTCCGATTGATGCAGTGTACACTCGACCGCTGATAGATAAACAGATATCTGTTCTGCGTCACAGATGACTGCAGTTGGCAAATGTTAAACGAGTCTTCCGTACACACGAAGACACTTCATCCGAAATCCGACCTCCGGGCGGAGTGCTGCGGTCTAGATAAAAGAACGTGTATATTTGGTCTGCAATCGCCCCAGATAATGGAAGATTGGGATTGGACCAACCCGGTTCTGCAACAGCATCTCTACTTAGAAGGTGCCAAACACATACCGAACACTGTTACACAGCCATTCAAACTGTACAGAAAAGCCCGTAACTCACCTGGATTTACACTTAGAAGAATTAAGTCGTCCGCTTATTCAAGGTCTAACACTTTTTCGTCTGGGAAATGTTCAACACCACTATCCTCACTTGACAGGAGGCCGGCTTCTAGAACCATGTCAATTACAGAGAAAGGGAGAGAGGAACGACTCCGAAATATACCACCTTCCTTGGTGAACTAGGGTGAAATATCACAGTAAACCTGAAATCTGTTTCGGCTGTTCATATAGTGGAACTTTATGATGGAGACGGATTTTTCCGATACACTCTTCAACAAGAGGAAGTGCCACAGAACGGTGTGATCGACTGTATCGAAGACCGCTTCAAGATCACGGAGTATAGACGGATGGGTTTAAAAAGACTTATTCGGGTATATATCGTGATCATGAAACCTGATAGTGGCATATAGTTTGCATACTTTGGCAAGACTGCACATTGGAGTGTGGTGATTGCTTACTTTCCTCCGTGATCCAAAGAGCTTTGCAGGATGGCTTCTTTAGGCCAGCTGCGCAATCATGTCTGACAAGTCGACAGACAGAGGCCAGACGAAGTCCGGTCTCTGAACCAGTTGATTGGCTACATCTGGTTCTAACCACCGTGCCCCTGCAGAGGACACTCCAGCGATCAAACATGGAGACAAACAGTTTATTGGTCAAAAAACCTCCACTTGATGGATGTAGGAGTGTAGTTCCTGGGGTTTCTCTTGACGGTGGGAGAAGTCATTGCATCCCTGTGGGTAGATATTGCCCGCCTAAACTAGGCAGCCCCGGCCCAAAGGATAGTGCTTCATCCACGTTCCGCTTGCCTCATAGGGTGTATGCTGTTAAGAACTGAATCCGAAAGATGAACCGACAACAAAGCACCAGCGAAGACAGGACTGAATGAATACAACATTCAGGTCTCATGTAACAGACCAGAAGAGGTTCCGCCACGGTTGCTTCAGTCACGTTCCCGTACTGAGTTAACACCCCACGGCCTTGTGGGTTGGACTTTTGAGTCAAAGGCTCTGGTTAGGGTTCCCGAAGAACGACCTCTACAGCGATATGGGCACTAGTGAAGTATAATCTGTCCAGAAATCTCTAGCTGCCCCTCAGAAAATATTCCTTATCTCTCTAGTCTTCATTCTCCACATTCGAATTCTGAGTGGATACAAGAAGCCACTGTGAGTCATGACCGAGAACTTGTAAATCCCATTAAGGATAATAACCTGGAGAAAGGAAAAAAATACAGAGCTGATTCTAAGATCTAAGCATTCTGTTCCCTTACCTGCTTTCGACGTTCGTATTTTTTGCTGAAAGGAACAACAGGCTGCCCTAAGTAGGGATTTTGAGACCTTTAAACCATATATGTTGTATCTCCGAAAAAAGCATAAAAGACCAAACTTCAGTGATAACACTTTGCTGCCTGGATAAGTGCTCGGTTTCTCGTTTCACTTTTCGTGTATCGGGTCCTTCGATGTCTAGTGCTCGTGGTCAGGCTGGCGTTGGCATCACTCTCAGCGTGAAATCCCAGAGTGCTCTGCTAAACTGGATCCCAGTCAGAAGTCAACTGCGTACGATTCGGTTGGGTGGTTCTTTGCATGTCAACAACAACAGACTGAAGTGTCGGTGCCTGTCTGTTGTGTCTGTGCACGCTCCGACTGACTGCAGCTTTCCTGAAGCTGACGACGATTTCTATCAAGATTTGTCTCATCTGCTTCGCGGCGTGCGCTCTACGGACATCATGGTAGGTGCTCGTAGATTCAGTGCTCACTTTGGAAGTCTAGACCAGACGGAGAGGAATATAAGAAGCCCATTTAGCGCTCGGACTGATCGAACCGATAAAGTTGACCGACTTATCCAACTACGTTCCGACCATAGACTATTCCTACCTAGTAGAAAATTTCTCGCACAAAGAACAACAACTAACCTGGCGTCTGTCTTCATCTTCACCTCATTGGACTCAGATCGACCACATTGCTTTCCGTTATTGTTGGCGCGGATCAGTTGGAGACTGTCAATCATTCTGGTCCACGTCTGAGGACACTGATCACTCTTTTCTGTGTGCGCCTTTTGGTCTACGTCTTGTCGGTGACCGAAATAATGCAACAGTCAGTCGTCCACCGTAGCTGTTACTGAACGATAACCATCGATCTACATTCCAAGAAGAATTATCAACCAGATTACCAATTCAGTCAAATGCCCAGAATCGAGAAGTGCGATGGACAGAGATCAAGGAGGGTTTATTTGAGGCTGATAATGCTGCACATGGTCCAGCAATCAGACACACAGAAATGATGGATATCTGCACTCTCGCTTGGGCTGTTAGATGCTCGTTGACCCATTCCTTCGGATTCTAGATATGATGAGGCACGGAGGTGCCTTAAACATCAGCTGATTCGTAGCCTGAGAAACAACCGTGAGCAGTGTTGGATTTCGAAGTGCAGGGAGATGGAAAAGGCTACGGCGATCGGAAATAGCCCTAACCTTTTCCGTCTGCTTAGAAATACTGGTCTACGAAAGCCAGGCTGTAGTGAACTGATCAAAAGGCGAACGGCTCACTGATTAAACTCAGAAGGGTAGTCTAGTTCGCTGGGCGGAGAATTTCGAGAAGCAGTCTAGTTGACCCTTATCCACACCAGGTTTAACAAATAGTACCGTTGTTCCAGCTCTTGTTGTAGGTGACATAAGGCTACTGGAACCGATGGGGTGCCTCCGTCTATTTTCAAAGAAGGTGAATCATCTGTTTGATGTGGGGTAGTGAACAAGTTCCATAGAGTCAGTCTGAATTGGTGATAGTGCCGATTTTCAAGAAGGATGACAGGTCCTCCTGTGAAAACCACAGGGGAATAAGTCCGGTTCGCATGATATCTTAACTGGTCCCTGGTATTATTCTCCACAGCTTATCAACCGCTGGTAATAAGTGCTGTCGCGAGAATCAAGCTGGGCTTAGACCTAATCGAAGTTTTGTTGATGGTCTTCACCCTCCAACAGAGTTCAGAACAGGCCCACTACCCTCGATTTTCATGATCTTAAAGCGGTCTCCGATACAGTCGATCACACCGTTCTGTGGCACTTCCTCTTGTTGAAGAGTGTATCGGAAAAATCCGTCTCCATCATAAAGTTCCACTATATGAACAGCCGAAACAGATTTCAGGTTTACTGTGATATTTCACCCTAGTTCACCAAGGAAGGTGGTATATTTCGGAGTTGTTCCTCTCTCCCTTTCTCTGTAATTGACATGGTTCTAGAAGCCGGCCTCCTGTCAAGTGAGGATAGTGGTGTTGAACATTTCCCAGACGAAAAAGTGTTAGACCTTGAATAAGCGGACGACTTAATTCTTCTAAGTGTAAATCCAGGTGAGTTACGGGCTTTTCTGTACAGTTTGAATGGCTGTGTAACAGTGTTCGGTATGTGTTTGGCACCTTCTAAGTAGAGATGCTGTTGCAGAACCGGGTTGGTCCAATCCCAATCTTCCATTATCTGGGGCGATTGCAGACCAAATATACACGTTCTTTTATCTAGACCGCAGCGCTCCGCCCGGAGGTCGGATTTCGGATGAAGTGTCTTCGTGTGTACGGAAGACTCGTTTAACATTTGCCAACTGCAGTCATCTGTGACGCAGAACAGATATCTGTTTATCTATCAGCGGTCGAGTGTACACTGCATCAATCGGACCAGTTCTGTGTGGTTCAGAGACATGGCCACTGTGAGTGGAGAATATGCAAGGATTGTCGGTATATAAACATCGGTTTCTTCGCAGTGTTGCTCGAATCTGGTGGAAACACGGTATCAGCAGTGCTTAGGTTAAGCATAGAGTATAAGGCACATGAACCAAATCATTAGATGAAACACTTAATCTCTCTAAGTGGAGGTGGTTGGGGCATGTGTTGCGCATGTTTTCTGACAAAATTCCTGTTCACGAAAAGTTTGGTGGGGCGGGTAATAGTTGGAAGATGAGTAAGGGTGGCCAGATTGTGACGTGAAATGAAAGTACGGAAAATCTAACCCGTGGACTTTCTCATGTGGGACGTGTTATGTTTCTTGGGTGGGGTGCGAGAGAGTATCCAACTCATTTGTTAGATTCGTTAGGGGAAGTTGCTGAGTTTCGCCATCAGTGGCGGTCTTGTATCCATGATCTTTCTTTGTCGACTTAATATTATATATAGTTTCGCATTGCTCCTTTCATATTCAAGTTCTTTCTCATTATTTCAGATTGAGGCTGTAACTATAAGAAAGCAACCAAAGCCATCCACACAGTGAAAGGTTCATGGTTGTATGAAATGAATAGAACGCAAATTTTGGTCTTTCTTTGAAATCTTCATGGTATTCAAAACGATCGATTGCCGACAGGTTTATTCATTCCAGTGATAGCGAGTGTGTAGAAAGTAATCAAACTCTGGACAGCAAAATCACTTGTTCGCGATTCACTTTGGCTTGTCCCCGGTATAAACTCACCGGAGATATAAAAATGTCAGAAGACAGTCAAAATCTCGGCAAATAATCTGTGTGTGTGTGTGTGTGTGTGTGTGTGTGTATGTAATTTTGTAATGATAGAATAATTAAATCGGTGACGCAAAGCGCAATAAACAAGGAAAAAAACTGATGACAGGAGCGAAAACCACATTCAAGGTGAATTACCAGCGAAACGCACAACTGAAAACACCGTCTTTTGGTGGTCCAAGCATAAAAAATCACCAGATTCAAGAAGGTCGATCAGTCAGAGCAAAGATCAAAAGAACTGACCAGTAAGAATAATGGTAAGACGTGTTTCAGTCACAGAGTATGACTACTGAAATAGTAGTCGGTAGCAAAACACGGAAAATGGGATAACACGAACTGAGTGTTGCACGCAGATTGCTGTGACATTGCTCCTTTACATTCAATCTTACTGAACTAGCATCTGACATTGTAGAGGCGGGTCTTTTTCCTGTCCTAATAACAACGATGCTGATCATGACATAAAACTATGCACGTAGATAAAGCGGAGATAGATTTATGACTGATGTTGTAAAATAGATAATTAAAATGCTTGAAGATAGGGATGCACTAGACCAAACAAACTTGTGTTTCAGAGTTTCATTCCATTAGGCTGAGCTGCAATAGTTGAGTGGGGCATCCTTGATATACCTCAGACATCCACGTGAATCGGTTCACTTCAGTTCAACGAACCATAACCTCCGCACTGAGTGCAGCGGTTCTCGTTGTGATCTCTCGGTAAGAAATTCAGTTAGAAATCAATCCAGTCAGGAGCACGAATGACTTAGGGGAAACAGGTAAAGAGAGTGCGCGAATGCAAAAGCCCTACTGTTCACGACACCAATCCTACCGATGTGTGGGTATATCTCTTGGACCTCATGCAAGAAGCCTAACATATCATGCACGACCACTTCCACTTGTCAGCTTTCCATGCGTTTCTTCCGTAGTATGGATTCATCACACTGGCTCAAATTTCAACATCTAACCTATTCACAGAACTTAGCACACCGTAAACCCTATGCCAAAATGCGTAAATCAGGTACCGGCAACCCCAGTCTGGTGAGCTATTGTTTTGCGTCTAATGACATTTCCGTGCACTTTACGTTGTGCGCCTAGCTTTTGCATTGCTGATATGTAGCTCAAACAATGCTACAAAAACGTCAGTGTTAATATACCTATAATCTTCAAATATCTTTGTTGCTGATGGCTAGTTAAATAGGACATAATGACTCTGCACCCACAAGGGTCGTGTTGCTGGACGTACAGATAAGGCTGGTCTAACCGCTGCAGCATACACTTGACCCTCGATTGATGAACGGATGTCAAGTGGATTCCACTGGTAAACGAGGTTATTAGGAGCTGAATGTGCCTTCCGCATACGTGATCGCACTTCACACATTATCCGATCTGCACATGAATTACACCTACCTAGATTACAGAACTTATGATCCCGAGAAACACAGTAAGATTTGAAGTTTGACCAATCCAGCCCTGTTACCGCTACTTGCATTTTGAGCCTGAAAAAACATTCCTAAAATTGCAATCAATTTACTCATGCTGCCCAGAAAAGCCTAAAATACTTTTGGAGCTTCAGTTGGGACCACTACGTCATCCCTCTACTCTAAGTCGGACAATTTTACGCTTGGGTAAAGTCCAACACCAGTGTCCTTACATGGAAAAATGTAGTTGGTATTCTAAAATTTGTTTAATAATGATGATTTGATCAACTCAGTCTCAACCAAATCTGAACCGAGCTTGATTTTGCACGAGTAGTGTTCACGAATACTAGACAAGTGTGGAAGATAACGCGAACCATCTGTTTATGTGCTATGCTAAACAGAATCACTCCCTTACTCACAGTAGGATCTGCTACCTTTCTTGTGAATCATAACGGCGGCCAATTCAGGAAAACTCTCTGGAACTTAATCTTTTATTCACATTAACCCGATTGGATCTACCAACTCCGATGAAAACGTCTCTGAAAATAGATGGAAGCAACCTTTCCGGCCAGTCAGTTTTGTTGTAGTAGATGGCTTATTTCAAGGAGGACCAGTCCCCCCGTGTGACGGATGATTGGTGTCTAAAGCCCAAGCCCTATCTACTGCGACCTTTAGAACGCTCGGTGTAGATAAAACCCAGTAACAATGTCCTTTGAACAGCTCTGTTCATCGTTTCAGATGATGCACCTGAGTTTGAATCAGTGCGTCGTTTGCCTTTAGTCAGTGAGCTTACAAATGGCTTTCGTGGACCAGTGTTTCTGATCGGACAGAAAAAGTTGCGATCGTTGCTGATCAATGCTGCCTTTTTCACTTCCTTGAGCTTTGCATTTCGTCACTGTTCACAGTAGGTCTTCGGATTCCGAGACGGGTGTAGTCTGAGGCAACTGTGCATAGCATGTTCAATGATTCCCAACGCATTTCGAATTGCTTCTTTGGCTACTGATAGCAACGGCAGTAGTCAGTTCTGAGCCGAAAATGCCGCCAGGTAATCGACTGAAAATGAGGATCAGCGAAGTCGATATCTACGAATTGTGAATTCAATAACGCAACTGTCAACCCTTAACGATCACACAAACATACTGAAACATTCCGACAGTCATATAAATGGTGTTTGTATGAATATGTGGTCGGTTACGGCCTCAAAGCTAGACCACTCGGGTCTACGCACACCCACAAAATCTAATGAATTATGTATCAGTTGGGCATCGGAGAATCACCTATTGGTTAGACCTCTATATCCGATTTCAAATCTACCTTAAACAAGGTTATTCACGGTAACTGGGGCTTCTCCTGATTACGTGCGTTTGTGACAACCTAGTGTTATTGGATCTCGAACATTTACACATGAATCCAGTTTCTTTAGCAGAGTTGTAAAACGAATATAGTAGAAACGCCCACTGCAGGATAACCCCGCATATACGAGAATTTCCTGAGTCCCCATTAGTATCCTTAGAAGTTCACAAAATTCCATTCGAAGAAACATCCCTAATTTGGGGACATTTCGGTCATTCCCATGAGTGTTCTCTAATGAGGAGTTTCATTGTATTTGCAAACGTTTACGAGTTTCATCAGTTGAAACCGATAGGCTAAGAGTCCATTCCGATACAACACGCAGCGCTTGCGGTAAGCGGTTACTGTTGGTCACTTTTTTGTTAGCTACTTTCGACAAACTGGCTTGCCAATACATATACTGAAACCGATACTCCGGTTGATGATAGTGGACAGTTCATTAATGGCGTTTCCGACTAACTCATCACATCTATTGATCACTCTTTGTGCTTACCGGTAGGGATTCTCAAAGAGCTTGAGTTATCGTGTTTCACCGCACTGGGTTCCTGAGGCTACTGGCCGACATATCGTTAATAGATGGCCTGGTTCTAATGGCAGAGAGCTCACAAAAGCCTGTCTAAAATCGGCGGAAACGTTTCAGCCAGCAAAGCGAATCAATGGCTTAAACAGTTCGTCATGAAATGGGGCGATTCAACTGATCAGCTATCAACTGTTGTTTTACCTGGAAGGTTTTGTAAATAAAACAGTAAGTCAGAAAACTCGTTTATAGAAAATATTTGAACCAATACTCTCCGTACAATGATTTGGATGTTGCACCTAGCGTCCCGTATAACTTGCCTGTTTTATGGTAATAGAACGGGATGATTCGAAACCATAAAATTCTTCTTAGTGAGACGGGTCAGAACTGGGTTTTCTAAACTTTGTGCACTTGAAAACAAACCACAACTCCCTTTCGGACGCCACAGGGACTAACTTTATAAATAATTTCACCGTAGGTAAACAAGCCCCCTTTGATATTTCTTATAACTGCACTTTACTATTTCATTCTCAATCTTATAGTAAAAGAAACTTTTTGATCTACTGCTGCACTCCTCACACGGTGTCTGCAAATGTACTTACACCCCTGATAACATAGATAAGCTTAGGTCACATTATCCAAATAATCCTGGGTAATGGGAAGAAAAACGCCGAAAACAATGAATCAAGTTGTTTTCGCTCTGAAAAGGGCCCGATAATGGTTACATGACCTTCACAGCCCCGACGAGTTACACAAGAAATACGCAAACAGTTCGATCACGAGCAAGGCACACCACCAATCTTCGGACCAAGCTTTGCCACGGAGCCCCTAGTATGAGAGTTTTGATTACCGGCGTTCCTCAAAAATGCTTTTATTAAATCTTTACGTTCTCCAGTTTCTAGTGGTTCAAGTGGCTCTTTAAAATGATCCCACAGAAAAAATTAGGTTAGTTTATATCCGGAGAGCATGATGGTCAACCTATTAGTCTTTTCACTTAGGAGTCAAATTTGGTCGATGATTGTAAATACAAGCGAACGGCGTAGCAACTATTCTGTTTCGGGAGTGTTGGTTAGGTTTTCCAGTTACACCAGTATTTAAGTTGTCTGCAGTCACCAAGTCTATTCGACTAAGACATCAACTCACCACTTACGACATTGATAATAAGAGTATTCAATGAATTTCAATATATTTTTGGCTTTAGCTGATAAGCATCCAAGAAAGTTTATAAATGTTCATTTTCCAACTACTAAAATCGGACAAAACAGGAGAGGATGTGCAGTTACATGCAAATTTTAGATGCTGAATAGCACAACATTGTCGAGAATGCATATATTCGGTCAAAGTTTACGTTACAAATGGTGACTCTTATCAAGGTAAGTTTAAAGTCGAACCCACGTTTATATTTGGTAAGCGTGTCTCCGATTTTCAGGCAGCAAATACTACGTTTAGTTCATAGAGAGTAATCCAGTGTCTTCTAGCTCGTTACTATACCTGACTTATTAGGACTTTAAGTGGTTCAACACTCCAAGTTTCAGGGTCTGGTTGCCCGTTATTCCAAACAATGCAATGAGCCTTTAATTGTATGTGGTCTATACCCCTTCCATTGAATCTACGCGCAACCATGTAGTAAAGCTGATGTTATTACGTGTTAATCCATATCCATTTATTCTGACTTAAACACATTTTGTGAACTGTGGTAAGCACAGAACTTCCTTCCACTCAGGTCTACACAATTACGTGTTTGACTCTAAGATGAACAACTTATTCATGAAATAAATAATGGTGCAAGCAAGAAAAGCAACAATGCAATGGGTTGTACGGATTGCACAAATTAAGCTGCTCGAAATGGTATCAGAACACAGCTGTCTATGGTGTCAGACTAGCAGCTTGGAGGCTTTCATTCTGGATTCCGTTCCATTTACTGAGGACGGACACTTTAACGATAACTTACTTAGATGTCTTTTCGGTGAACCAAAACTTGTCTACTACATTTAACTGCAAAATGAACTCACCAGTCCTTGGAATCTTGGATTCCCGCATAATTTTCAAGTCATACTTGAAATAAATCTAACTCCAGACCGATGAGCAGGACGGATATGAAAAATGCAAAAGTAGTGTTCTGGTAAGTGCTGCCATTTTGCCAAATCATCGATCTGTTACACTGACTCCAACCTTACTCTCCATTCTGGACAGGCAAAGGAGTGCTGTCTCCTTATGAGAATAGGCGGTCCATCGACGATGTGGCAGCCCACGCCCTCATAAATGGTTGTTCTGTGTATTTCTGTGGGGCGGACCTAGTGCGTATTCGGGAGTAGGCACGTTCGCATTTCAAAATCACTGCGGTCGTGGCTGTTTCGCAATAAATGAATTCTACTCCGTTGTTAAACGTGTGTGCGATCGTGTACTACTTATTCAACAGTCTGAAGCATACCACCCAGTTTTTTCTCACAATATGGTATCATGATATTCTTTGAAAGGGATCAGGGGCGATATTGGTACCATTTGTCACACACCACGTCAGAAGCTTTCTCCTCGAACATAGACAGATGAGAATGCACGTGATAAGACAGAGAATGAAACACACTTATTGAAACGGGAATCTGATTGCAAATAACCCAAGACGTATTGAGACTTGTCAACTGTAACTTCACTTCTTGGAGCGCTTGGAGGCACGATCTAATCTATTTTCGCTGATATTCTCCTCGTAAAACGACACTTGGTGTAGAAGTATCACGAATTCTAATACTCTACCTGAGAGATGTATGACACATAGGCCACTAGTTCGGCCTGCTGATCTGGAGGTTTTTCATTTAGGATGAGAACAACGATACCATAATAGGACATTCTTCCTAGTTATTGGGTGGCAGAGCCGCAGTTGAATTCAGCAGGAAATAACCATTATTATTGCTGATGATTTGGAAAACCACTTCAGCACACGGGGATTTGCCATGGATTTTGGCTAGAATATGTGTTTATACTTAACGTTCGTTTGTACTCCCTGGAGAGCTACCATGTAGATTCGGTTGATGTTAGTCAAAAAGGCTGATTACAGCACAGCTGCAAAAGTTCGACCAACCGATCAATTTGGTGCAATTTCTTATAGTTAGTCTACCCACTATTGTCACCCGATATTTGTCAACCACCGGTCCTACGAATTATTCTGGCTAGAAGTTGTACATTTCGACGACCGTAATTATGTATGATTCCTCGCCGAACTGCATCCACTATGTCTCGTAGACTACTGATAGATTACTTGAATTATATAATATGATTGATCATGCAGCTTAAACGCTCAACTCACCATTGAAAACCATGGAAGCACTGTACAGCTGTTTCATCCTTGTCGGGAATCATCAGCAGTGCACATCCACCGAGCCCCCACAGGGACTCGAACAAGGATTGGGGTGAACGATTGTGAATCGAACACCTTAACCGCAAGGCTATCCGGGTTGGCTCTCAACGGTTTGTTGAACATCTACACTACATGATATAGCACCCTTCCATCACTGGCTTTTGAACGGTAACAACCGGCTTCCCACACAGCGATCGACTCCTATGATGGATGACTTCTCTGTAGGGGCCTAAGTACAACGAAGGCATTCCGTTATGAACAACCTACAGAGCTTGGTTACTATTTGCAAATGAGTAGTAGGAGATTAGATTTGTATATAATATGATTGATCAAGCAGCTTGAATGCTCAACTCACCATTGAAAACCATGGAAGCACTGTACAGCTGTTTCATCCTTGTTGTTGTCGATCGCTATGTGGGAAGCCGGTTGTTACCGTTCAAAAGCCAGTGACGGAAGGATGCTATATCATGTAGTGTAGATGTTCAACAAACCGTTGAGAGCCAACCCGGATAGCCTTGCGGTTAAGGTGTTCGATTCACAATCGTTCACCCCAATCCTTGTTCGAGTCCCTGTGGGGGCTCGGTGGATGTGCACTGCTGATGATTCCCGACAAGGATGAAACAGCTGTACAGTGCTTCCATGGTTTTCAATGGTGAGTTGAGCGTTTAAGCTGCATGATCAGTCATATTATATACAAATCTATTCTCCTACTTGAATTGTGTCTTTAAATCCAAGGGGCGCGTTTATTCAGTTACGTATCAATGAGATTTTCACGTTCTCACTAAACTAAACAATTTACTTCGAGGAAGCTTTGTGTTTTTATGAACTTTGTGTCCAGAAATAGAAGCAAACTTATTGCCAGAATCATTCCACGCTAGAAGCTGACCCAATACGCAAGGCAAACCTTTCTATCCTCTTAACATCAGGCGGTTATAGCAACATCGGTCCCTGTGTCAGAGAAAAGGTTTCACGCCCGGTGCACTAAAGTGCAAATTGCATCAGTAAAAGGGAACGGCTTGAGTCGGCATATCTGGTCCCGTTGGATAGAAAGTTCTGGAGAGAACAGTTCCTACAGTAACATGTAGCAATGAGACTGATCTGTATCGGTTGGTCCGCAGTGTTACAAAACCCCAAGAATGTCATCATTTGCTTACATGATATATTGTGGAGAGTAGGAACCGTTTATTTGCCTAGAACTGAAAGGGTGTATCACTAATAGTAGTTACCCATTGCGTGGGTAGGGAACGACGGTTGCCAAGACAAAATCCCGATGTACTTATCTTACCAAATATGGCCATTACGATCACACGTGAGAACTACCACAGAACTGATCATGTTTAATGGATGAGTTAGATGGAATAACCATAAAACCTGGGCTCGAACTGCTGTCGGTCAGCAAAGACTTCAGAATAGTGAATAAACATTAATTATGATGTTCTTTCAGTTACCAATGTAGACTTCACACCATATTTATTTAAATCCACTCTATCAAACATAGTTAGCCACATCGTGAGGCAAAATCGCCACATCACGCTCTCCGGAATCACATGCGTTATCGTCTGCTGATCCAGTTAGTCTGGATTCATGTATGAGTTCTACTTTGTGATCCGAGTGTGACGCTTTTTGAAGGCATACCGACCCAACGTGAACTAAATGGAACTCCGAAATATTCAGCTAAACTTCAGTCACCGATCACTAACCATCTAATGGAGCTATCTTCTGGTACAACCAGTCTGAGCTGCATGATAGTTGAGTGGATAAGTTCAGCCCTGAACTTGTGGCTTTATAAGACTTAGAGCACTGAACTGGATTTAACTTCAAATAAGGATGCTCAAACTGATGGTAAATTCAGAGCTTCTATAGCAAAATATAAATTGAATGCTACAAGGCTATTCGGACTAAAATGAGATTCTCACAGGAGAAGCATCCCCGTTACTGTCTAGGCGAGCATTAGACAGACAACAATTTGCGCTTTGAACCACCATGTTTCGTTAGTGACCTGATAAAATGATTGCATAAGTTCACAGTAAGTTTCACTATCCATTTTGAGACTTCGAAATCTAAAGTTTGCTTGAAGGCTTGCTCATCTATCCGGATCTGAGTGTATTCAATCCTTTCTAGTTCTCAAAGGAGAGTTGATAGTTCGATTCCATAGTAGACCTTAGCGGTAATAGAAAGTGATGTGGTTGAGTATCTGATTATAAATGATTTCAATCAAATTACTTATGTTTCCTCTTTGTTTGGGTTGAAGAGTGCACCAAAGTATGAATAGTAGTAAGCTGAGAAATATAGTTTGTGTTTGTATTAAACCACATATAAGCTCCGTTTTAAGCTTTTTCCCTCTAAGTTTGTAATACATTATCCTGGTTAGGAGTGACCACTGGTCCTTGTTACGATACGATCTTCGAAATTTGTCTGAAAAATTCCAGTGCTTCGTTTGGGTTGGTATTAAATTCGTTTCCTCGTTTCATGCAAAAAACTGATTGGTTTTCGTTGGCAACTGATAAACCTGAGTGTCGATCTTCTTTCACATCCAACCTGATTGATCCAGGTATCTTTGGATCAATGTTGTCCTGTAGGCACGTGACAGCAATCCTTAATAAGCCCCAATTACTTCGGGGCCAATTTTTGTACCCTTTGGATTTTGTCAGTCTCATACGGTCGCCTACGTATCTGCTCGAAAGCATTTTTTCCAGATCAAATGCAGCTGAGGATGGCGGCATCCTCGAACATCTTCAAATAATTTGGGTGGATACAACTATATAATGATAGACGAGTATAAATCGTGGCAAATACAACGTAATTCATAGACTCCGTCCTTTAGCTCTGTGTCTTGAATGACAGTGTCTGAGGGAGTCAAATAGCTAGGGATTTTGTTGACCGTCTAGAAATAGCTTCAGATCTATGAATAGGTACTAATGGACTAGCTTATCATTTCAGTGATGATTGTAACAGTGGATAGTTAAAGTAACAACAAATTGTGGATCGATTATCTCGACCGGCCAGGTTTCTCAGTCACTCTCCTGCTGAAGCACTTTTGTCTTCGATTGATTTTACTGTGCTACCATCGGGAGTATGAGTATGAAATTTAGTCTATGCCACGCGTATATTGCGATGAATAAGGGTGGAGTAACTTGCATGGCGGGAATTTTTACCTTATAATCTGTTCAATGCATCCGTGCCACTGTATTTCACATATCTGTATACCACGAAATTTTGCCAATATGGTAGAATTAAAAAATTGCTGATAATTATTTCATATCAGAAATTACGACGGCCCACCAGGGATGTTTATTTTTAACGAAATGACCACGATTTTGTCAAACGAAGTCAAATAGAATTTGCCGACGTGTAAGAATTTCATCCCAGCTATTTGGTGTGCTACTTACCCGTAACGATCAGTGACTTCCTCAACAACAAGAGATCACAAGAATTATGCCCAAAGTAAAACTAAGCGCGGATGACCGTGGGCACAGTCTTCGTGGTCCCTGTGTATTCCAACAGAACTAATTCTTCCGAATAAATTTAATGCTAGAAAGTTCACAATTCATAGTAATATGCAGAGATTAGTTTCATGGCTATCTGACAATGTGCAATACAGGATCTAACAAGTAGTTGGATTCGTGAAGTTGACATAACTAATTACTACTATACTGCATATCAAATACTGCATCAATCTTCACGGTGTAAACGCTGTTAACTGGCTAGTCCATGACATGCTCGAAACGTATCGAAAGTCGGACCAGTGAATTTGACAATTTGGGGCGTGTCGTGCTTCCGCGATGGTCGCCGCGATGGATCCATGAGGTCAGTGCAATCACCCATTATAAACAAGAAGATATGAATGTGCCAGAAATATTTCCACTCTTTTATTGGAAAACTTGAATAATACACTTGACACTATTATTTGTAGTTCTCTGAATGATTCTTCGTATTTGTGATTGTTTTCACTCACGAGTTAAGTTGCTGCTGAGAAGGGGCAGTCAGTGGGACGAATGAATGCGATTCGGTAAACTCTGCCACATTCGGGAGACCAATGCAAGCATACAGGCTTAAACAGAAAGCAGGTTAGCGATTAGAGCTGTGATAACGAGTGATAGATCAGTTAGAAAACACTTCGTACACCGTGATTTGATTCGGATGTTTTGTGAGCGGTGGTACACTTGACCAAAGAGACCAGTTTATCCACAAGTTCATCTCCGTTGAGCTACCAAGAAATGGGCTGCCGGATTACGCGTGTATCTTTATGCTATCTCTCTGCGAATAAATGAAGCAGTTTGAAGACCTAGTTGACAAATCCAGAATCGTTGTTTATCTTGACGAGTGATACACCAGCTCACTTTCCCCCGGCTGACATCAGTTAAGTCAAAACCTAACTGCTGCTATCGTCTGTGGCATCAAAACCACTAATTGAAGCCAACCGTCGAGAACACAAAACACAGACGACCAATTACACAACTGCTCATAGAAAACGGTGCCTTGGTCATAAAGCACTCTCTAATTTTGAGGAACCATTCAACTGTTGAAACTCTTCTCATCAACTGCAAATGGTGGTGCTAAATAAATAGAAAGAAGTACTGTTGAATTTCTAATGGGTTGTACAAGCAGACAAAATTGGAGAGGAGATGTGGTCGACGGGACAACCTATTAGGATCAAAGTCACAGGATGTTAAATGTGCCGCGGTACAGAGTAGGAATTATGATTAGCATATCGATCGCGAATGAATCAAGTGTCTAATACAATTCCTCCTCTGAACAAGATTACTTGCTCTAGGCGTGGTCGTCCTGAGCGTCGCAGTTGAAGTCCTAGAGTATCACGGCAGTAGGTAAGTGAAGGCTTATTTTCCGGCTTCCGAATGCTTGTAAGCAGCTTTCCGTCTGTCAGATGACAGGTGCTTGGCCTATGAGAATGGCCACTTTCTAAAGGACCCGATATCTTTGACTGACTGCCATATTCGCAATGCCCGAAATGGAAGGACGTACTGAAATCGCTTTAACCTGCAGCTACGCAAGCCAAAGTATCAAGACGACCAAGGCTGCGGAACAGCACGTTAATTGTGCTGCGAAACTGGTTCGTGTGAACATGTTAAATCAAAGAAAATATTTGACCAGTTAGAAGTTGGCCAACCACCGCGAGCTTCTGACGGGCCTACCCTCGGTGGTCCTGATTAGTTGAGGTTCTTCAGCGTGCATTGCTACGAAGCTGTACCTAACCGTATCACACGTGATGACCGCAAAATTATCACACTGACACGTTGTTACACAACCATTTTGAGACAGACGAATGTTCCTGGTCAAATGGGTGCATTGACGTCACATAAGTTACTTGATATCGATGTCGACTTTCGAGTTGACCTGGGTCGTCCTTCGTTTGACCCAATTGAAACCTTTGCTCAGAACGGATTTTAGCTGTCCTGTAAATCGAATGACAGCATTTTTCCCTTGCTACTGATAAGACAGTCGTCTACCTAGAAAAAACTTCTCTTTTCTTCAAACAGATCTGGGTCGTAACTGGTATCGTTGTAACCAAAATACTGTTGATTGCAAAATTAACACAGCTTGGAGAAGGGGTGTTACTCCGAATAGATGTGATATCATTTGATATTATTTTGGGCAGCTTATGAGGCCTACTTTTCTTCACGGGAAAATCGCAAAACGTCACAGTCTTTCTTCGGAATGTTCAGTTGATGGGAAATCGTTTCGATATCAGCCTCAAAGACTATCTTTTTTCTTTTGTTGGTGACAAAAGTTCTTCGTTTATAGAGTACCCGGCAAATGTGGCGGGGTAGTCAAACATCACTAGCTCTGTGTGGCTTGGTCGGATGAACGAGGTGACTAGGGAGGTACCAGAAATGGTTCGTTCCTCCGGTCAGCACGTCTCCAGCATGTCCTCGATCGAGATGTGTTCGTCGTTTTGTATATTATAACCGAAGGACATCTGGACTGTGGACGTGTTTATTAAACTGAGATAAAAGTTATAAGACGTACGCTTTATTGTACGATAATGTCACTGAATCTACTCGCCTATGCAGCGCTAACTCGTATTGTATGTCTGGAGTTCACTCCGTCCTCATGGTTGTTAAGGCTTCACGGTCTTCTATGGATGTCCTTTTCTTTTATTGAAAATTCGTCTGAAGAGTTTTGTTGGTCGGATCTCGCAGATTCTTCTTCAAATTCTGCGATTCTAGAGCAATGAACTTTATTGATTCCCACTGAAAGTACAGAAACGGACCATATTCTTTATTCATCCCGGAGCTGTTTCGACAGTATACGGTTCGGTCATGTCGTCCAAACGCTGATTCTGTACCCAAAAAGCTTCAGATACCTTGGACCCTAAAAATAGACCAGTATCTACATTCCCGTGTGATTCGAAATTTTCAGTACTCAGATGCCACCAGAACGCAGCTAGTCGATAGCTTGGCACAATACTGTTCGTTTACCGTAGAGACTTCTTTGAATGTGCCTTCTTGATTTGGATTACGTGTTTGCTATAATCGGATTCGCCGTCGGTCTTTTTGAACGTAGCTTCCTTTGTCAACATCGGTATGATGAGGTTCTTGCTCTTCTCTCTCATTCCAGTACGCCGCACGAGACTTTCGCAGATGGGTGTCAAATGGAACCTGTAATTCAAAAAGGCCAGTGTTCGTAAAGTATTGTTACGGTATCGAATGGTACAAGAGAAAGGACGAACTCTGAGTTCATCTTTCCTTTGTTCTTCTTTGTTTGATGATTTGAAACTATCGCTTGATTGGTCACCTCGTCGTCTGAATGCAGCAGTGTGTGATGCAGTTCATCATGTCCATCAACTGAAAAGCCACTAAGAGAAACCCGGCAACTCCTAGCCATAGGGTTTGCCTTCAGGTAACGGCTTCAATGTCTCTTTACTTTTATAGTTTCCCATCTATTCTAAGGATCGCATGTGAAGGATTTTGGACATTGGTTTGGATTATGGTTAATTTTGCAAATTTAATACCAAAGTTGAACAGTTATACGAGGGTTCCATTCCATGATTTTCGAAGCATGTATGTTCTGGTGAAGATTAGGCTACCCTCGTCGCATGACGCCCGTCTTCTACGTACAGTGATCAACTTCCAACAAGATGGCCAGTACCCCAAATCTAGCACAAGCGATATCGACCCTTTCTTCAGCGAAATCAGCTAGGTTAGCGAATTGCTTCTGTCTGTTTTGCAGCAGAATTGCGGTCCCAACTTCAGACCAGTTTACTCTGGTCTGTATTGGTAACCTTCCAACAACAGCTTTCAAAGTTCTACCATTATTTTAATCTGACATGAAACAGTTGTTTTAATACCGAGATGTATGCTAGCATTTCCCGGCTTCGCTGGATAAGTGCTTCCGTAGTATTGCACTAGAGCTTCTTTGACGTCGCTCTTGAGGTTCGTTCAGTCCACCGAGGACTCTTCAAACACTGGTACTACTATACAATTCTGGTCAAACCTATTTTCAAGTAATTCCTCAGCGGTCTTCCACCCTTCTTCCACGTTTGTACAGCAGAGTGCTGTATGGAATCCTCCGCTTTGCCTTCACAATACTGACGGGTAACTTCGCACTTGGAATCTATCCTGGTCGCCATGTGTGAAGTGCGACTTCTCCAGTTCGACGCGCGTTTCCAGTTCCAATATAAGAAATCTTGAAGATTTCAATTGTATCTCGTTTCGGTCAAAATCCATTCGACTAACCGAAATCTGTGAGTCCGAAAGTGAATGTTCTCGTTAATTTGGGGGAATTCTTGTCTTCTGTGGGATCGGTCACGTTGTGGAATAACTAGTGTTTTCGTTTCCACCATTTAAATCTCGTCGAATAGTTATTGTTCCCCAATGTCGGAATCCGTAGTGAAGTGCAGATTGTCTGTTCCTACAAGGACTATAAACTTACTGAAACGTTATTATTATGACCAAAATAATACTTTCAGTAGCATATCTATCATTCAGCTATATGAAATAAACGAACGCATCAAGTAACGCAGTAACTATAATTCGTCAGAACTAATTTCAGTGAACTAATCACGTAAAACTACCACATGTAGAACAGTTCATATGCTACCATTGGCTCACTTGCACACTCACAAAAACAAGGCAGATATGGAAATAAACGGCAGTTTTTCGAAATCATGATTGCCTGATTTTCATTTTATCCGTTTATATATATATATATATATATATATATATATATATATATATATATATGAAAAATTGTGAGGGTATTGGCTGGCACATCGATAGGTGGCGCCGTTCCTTTATCGGAAGGAACGTCATCGTCTGCCCTTAATCACTAGCGACGCTGGGGTTAGAGAACAGGATCGATAGCCTTATCAGTTATTGACGAAGCGGAACAAAATCATCCAATTAGTCATCAACGGTCACTCTCACCGAACCGAACGGGATCTACCAATCAGCGGCCAAGCACTAGTTTCATAGAACAGAACGGAGTCAACCAATCAAATGCCACCAGTTATTTCAATCGACCGGGACAAATAAGTCAGTCGGGTACGTAACTAAAAGAGCCAATCAGAAGACCGGGTTATAAGAAGCTTTCTAGACCAATGTGCTTCGGTTAAGGGTTTGACTGCAATCACCTGGCATCCTATATAAACCGCTGTATTTTGTTTAATAAATCAAGATGGTTTGAAGGCAGAAAAGCCTTACTACAGCTGCTGGGCGGATCAGAACATGGTATCAGAGAAGCTAGACGGACCCCACACCAGTTGAGTGGTGAACACGTTAAGAACTTTTGCCATACCTCATCCGGACCCATCAAACACGAAAAGTCGAAATCGCTTGGTAGAGGAACAGAGATCATAGAAGCAGAGATGTCAAGTTTTTGATGTACTCATGCATCCGGATTCCGAGTCAAAGGAGTGTCAGATGGCAATGCTACCCCAATGACTTGGAGATAAGGCCCGTCGGGTTCTCAGCGCACTCTCATTTGATGCTGACGAAGACAAAGAATATTCCACGACGGTAGGGCACACGAGCGGTGAATACCGTCTGGGTCAATCGAGTAAAATATTCGAACGGTTTCTGTTTATCCTGAAAAACGTCGTGAAAATGAAACTATCGATAACTTCGTTATTGAACGGAGGACTGTACCCAAATTGCGCAATTTTGTAGCTGCGTGAAAGACTCTTCAATTCAGGACAAGCTGGTGACCGGCGTGCGGAGTGATATAAGTGCAAATGGATTCCGGCATCTCGGTGAGTATCGTCCTGTGTCCTATGTTGTTGAAGCCGCTACAAAACGGTGCACTACCAGTTCGCAAATGTGTGATAGAACAGAAGTAGACGTCCTAGGCAAAGTAGAGTTGGATACAAAAACCCCAAAAATACTGCTGCACACAAAGCCAAGGTTTTAAGTGGCCGGAAAGAACTTGTAACCGATACTCGAACTTAATGCTATTCAGCAATTGGATTTTGTCACAGTGAACGAGGATGGTTTTATAAGTAGTTTTTCAAGACCGACATTTTTGTTCAGTACACATCAGTTTCTGATTTCCTTCTGGGATGTTTCTCGGATAGAATACACTTGCCGATGACTGACAATGCCGTGCCTGTTGTGTTACTACCCAGAGGTCTCCCCATAGCGCCACGAGAAATCGGGCGCTGTGAATTGTATTCCTTACTGTGTCGAAAGTTGTTGAGCCTACAGACTGGGTTAGCCAGATTGAAATTCCTGTAAAGAAACTGGGAAACATTCGCCTGTGCACAGACCCAAAACATATGGACGCCGCCCCCACGAGGGAGCAATACTGATTACAGATACTTGATGACATTCTGGTGGATTTGTATAGAGGACGTTTCTTTATCAAGGCCAACTTATTTTCAGCTTTCTGGGCAACTACAGCCGGATGACTAGTCGAATTTTGTCGCCACTGTTGTTATCTTTTTCGTTTGTTTTCACTGACTTCGATTTCCCCTCGGATAAAAATTACCAGGTGAAGTTTTTCAGAAGAGCCTTGTTCAAGCACTTGATGACCTTAAATGTATGATTTGCGTCGCAGACAATGTGCTGATTTTTGGCAGGACACCAGAAAAACACGAGTCATATTTGGAAGATTTCCTAAGATGTTGTACGCAACAGGGAACACCGTGTGTCATCGATCTGTATGGTATTGTGTTGTATTTGATCAGAATTTTGCACAGACAGACGTCCGAAATTCAGTAAGAAAAGATTTATGTTTGGCATCTCATCGAACCAGGGTGATGAAAAAAGAACGGTTACATATCAAGAAATGTGGCTGATACTTGTTCACGGTTTGCGAGGATTCGGGCCAGATACGGAACAGTAGAGTTTGCGTGGTTGGTAATACGAAAAGGTGTGGACCAAAAGGAGGAATTTGTAGAAACGAGAGAGTTACATTTGGATTGATTACTACGTAAAGGATGAGTGCTCTCCTCAAGGATTTCGTGAGCGGACTTTTCACATGCGGCCGGGTGTATTTCGCACAGCTTAGCAGACATTTCATTTAAGGATATGAAAGATACCCGACTGACTTCGACGAAGAACTTTAAAATCTTTCTTCAGTAGGCCAGCAAAAATAACAGGGGAACAGTAAAGTAGAACAGTAAAAACACTGATGAATGAAAAGGGATATGGTTTTCTGCTCAACATTAAAATGCCTACGCTTTCGGACCTGGTGAGATAGCCGGCGTAGTTTCTTCACACAGTTTGAAACGTGAGATGACCACTTCATATTTGCATCCATAGTGATTCATAAGTATCTGACAGAATCCACTCTATCTAGTGATTCTGTGGAAATGACAGACGGATCAGAAGCATAAGCCGATCGAGACAGGGTGAATATGCATTCAAAGCGCTTGGACAAATTTAAAGGTAAACCGATGGAACAGAGAATTCGAAAATATGAGACAGGTTACTGGAAAAGTCATTAGAATCTTGGGTTACGGAAGAAGTTTGATAAAGAGCCACATCATCGGCACACTCCACTTAATGTGCCGGAGAACTGGACGGAAGGTCACTGACGTAAGTTGAAAATAAATGGGGGGAAGGATAGCTCTTTGAAGCACTCCTGAATTATTCATCAAAGGTTCGCACGTTTTAAAACCTAGTCGTGTGCACTGAGTTCTGTAGGTAAAATAATCGGATAACTATGAAAATGAAGCTGTGGGACAGCCGAAAGCTTCCAGTTTATGAAGGGCGAGAGACCGCGAGAGAGCAACAGAAGCGGACGAGTAGTCGAGAAAAGCACGTCGCACAGACTTCATTGATCTATCCAAGGATTTGGTTATATGGTGGACCGAGGAAGCGATAGCATCCATAGTGGGCTCGTTCGGTTTATAGGCAAACTGTGAGAGACCATAAGGAGAGTTTATATAATATTCCAAACGTTTGGGAATGGCAACCCTGTAAGTTTAAGACCAGATGAAGTTAGAGCAACGGGACGAAAGCTTTTAGCTATGACAACAGAATTACCAGGTTCGGGTATCATAATAATAAGGGTAGGTCTCCAGCTGTAGGGAAGTGGGTCCAAAACATTGCCAATAAACGGCCTGGTTCAGTGAAGCAGACAGCTCGTGATCGACTGACCAGAATTGCCGCCAAGAATGCAGCCAATCAAGTGATCAGTGGACGAATCAGCGATTAACATTTGCCTGTACCGACCAGAGCCGAACCATTCAATTACGGCGCAGCCATGCAAACCAATCAGACGGGCCATTCATGTATATCAATAGACCAACAAACTCTTATTCATGGTTCTGGTTATGATCGACATATCTTACATAAAAGACACATTTTGTACTAATAAATGGAATTGATTCGAAGGCAAAGAGATCTTATCACGAGATCTCATAAGACAGTTTAAAACACCAGCAGTAGAGAATAGAATACGAACACAAACAGTGGATTAAAAGAGAAATGCACCGGTTAGAGTAAGTGTCGTATCCTGAAAGTGATGAGGATAGGCCTTCGGGAAGTACGAAGAAGCTCAAATGCTTCTTCTGTAGAGAAAGGGGCATGCGCACACCATCTGGAATGAATGAGACTGTTTAGTCATTTGTTGGCTGGATGGATGCACCATAAATACTGTCAAAACCTGCAGCGATCTTCACTTGTTTCGTTTTCCTACACAGAAATCAAATCCCTCAGAAAAGCCGGGTTCTGTTGTGGCTAGAGTTAACTAGCATACAGCAAGTCAGTGCGTTTGATTTCTTTCTTCAATAAAATGGAAATATACTTTTCGAATTATCCCGGGAAAAATTTACTTCGTCTTCTTAAGGATTTCAGCATAGTAGAAATGACACGGCCGCTGCGGAGAAAGACGGTTTCTAAGGGGCAGCACATAGAAAATTAGGTTTTCCGTCTCGGCAAAATGTTGGCATTGCTACTTGGTCAGGATTCAAAGAAAAACCAGGGAAATGCATATGAAAGGGAATTTTGTAGAAGAATGCTGTTACTCGACAGATTTCGGAGATGGATTTTTTTTTGGCTGGTTTGTCTGAAAGAGTGAAAAGCAGACCAAGAGTATATCTAAGGCCTCAACAGAAGCAGACAATGGTCACTGGTTGCGACAGATGAGCACAGCCGAAGGGAGAATAATTCAGGATGATGGTTGATGATCCTGTCCAAAACAGAGTTGCCTCCGGTTGGAGACACAAAAAGACCAGTTAGATCAAACGCAGTGAGGGATTGGACTGAAGCATGATTGAAATCACCTACTGTGGTATGCAAACTGTCATCTAACAAGGAAACAAGAAAAAGGTAGAAAGAGTTATAGGAAGAATAAACAGTGTTCTATGTGCGGAACGGAGCTATGTATAGGTTTGTTGTTACGGTGCACCTATAGAGAGAAAATCTGGGATGGCTTTGCATAACTAAACAATCAACACAGTTCGCTGAATATGGATAAACGACTATAGACTTGCCACAACAGCTTGCGTTGACATACGTCTCCCGTTTTTTCGTTGGGGGAATTCCTGTTCATGATCATCTTTTGACTGACAAGGGACTGAGAGCCGATCACAGAAAAGGTCAAGGTGAACGGAAATGAGTCCACACTTGATGATTCCGAGAAGGATTTGTCTCAGTTGTCTGGTAAACTACTTGAGCGAATCTTTGCAGCGGTTGGATGATTTGACGTAGCCCGTTCGAAAACTCATTTAAAAGGGGACACAGTAGCAATGGAGCGCGGAGCAACAAGATGCTTCCGAAAAATTAAAGAAGATTTGCGCAGCACCCTTGCTAGCCTTCTACCGACCCGACCTCTCTTTAATTGTCCGGTGTGACTGCAGTCAGTCTGACCTCGGGGCAATGCTTCTACAAAACGGAAGACCCATCGATTATCGCAGTTGCCACTTTCTTTCGGCTGAGAAGAACTACGCTCAGATAGAGAAGGAAGTACTGGCCGTGATAATTGCTTCAAAGTTTTTCAGTACGCACGCACACGAAAGGAAAACAGTCGTCCAAAGAGATCAAAAGCCACTTATAACTATTGTTGTAAAACCGCTTAGCGATGCCCAAAATGTTTAAAAAGGACACTGTTACGCCTAAGAATTGTGGCTTCGAAATAGTATATCTCCCAGGGAGTCAAATTCTCATCGCGGACATCTTATCTCATGCGTGCGTCGCAGATTATGAAGGTATGTCACCGGAGTTCGAACAAATTTCAATGATTGACTAAAATTCAGTAGGCAATCCAGACCCCATTGATATACAGAAAGCCACTGCTTTTGACGTTGTCCCCCAAAAAACTGATGGATTTTATCTCTAACGGATGACCTACGACGAAAAAACCGGCCAGTATGGCTAGTCTTATTCTTCAAAAGTCTTGAATTCCTTCCCGTCGGCAAACGGATTTATATTCAGAGGAGACAAATTGGTCGTCCCCAGACATTTTAGAGACGAGCTGATGAAGAGACTCCATTTGTCACATTCCGAGATGAATATAACTGTTCACATAACGAGAGAGTTGCTTAAAAGGCCAGTATGACCAGTCAAACTAAATTACCAAATGCGAGCTATGTCCAGCCCACGAGAACAAACAGGGGAAATAAACAGTGTTGCTATTGGAATCGCCTACTCGCCCTGGGAAAACATGGCCAAAGACATCTTCGAGCACGGGAGCAAGCATTGGTTCTGATCGATTGTTTCAAAGATTTTTTCGAGATTGACCTTCTCCATATCACAACAACAACAAATGCATTTAACCGTCTGCATGCTCACTTCTCCCGGCGCGACATTCCTGAGACATTCTGACAATGGGGCTCACTTCACGAGTGAGTAATTCCAGCAGTTCTGTCACAAGTGGAAATTCGAACGCTGGTTGGATGGTAAGAGGAACGTGTGCAGAAGACAGCCAGTGTACTTGGATATGTGAGGCTTGTTATACCTTTTATTGAGGATTCAAGAGATTCACCTACTCAGTGGTTAGGTGTACTGAAATTAGTTAAGCTGTTGTATTCATACTCTTCTTTATCCAGTTGATAGAATATTTTTATTTCTCACTATAATTTTTCAAGTTCACGGCTTTAACTTACAAGTGAGGTTTACTCCAAAAGATAGCGACCCAAATCACAGCACTTGACGCGTGGTAGTAGATTTTTGAAACTAAACATGCTATAAGGCAAGTTACCGGTTTTAGAGATGCCGAATGTCTCTTTTTCGATATAGAATCTGACACCAAGACAGAAGCTATTCACTGAGTATATAATATGATTTCCTGTTATATTTAGATACTCAAGTGAAACTTTGACAAGAAAACTCATTGAAAATGCCCAGACGAGGAAACAAGGACGTTATGAAACAACAGGAATCAACTCGGCAAGATTTTGTGGGTGTTTAGGGTGTTATTGATTCTCTAGGTAACGCAGGGTACACTCGGTATGTCAGTGCCAGATTATGTACTTCTAGTCACGACAACTTTAAAGATGTTGATATTTAAAGAACGAGAGCGATAGAATCAGAGAATCAGTTGCGGTTAGCTGGGAAGGAAATAGAGCCTTTTGAACAAGGAACTCATCTCAGCGAGACGGCAGGAAAACCATGTAGTTCACGATATTACCATTCGAATAGCAACGTAATCGACGACTATAAACCCCTGAGACTGCCTGAACCTACCAGTAGTTCAGCATTTGACCTGCCGAGAGTAGAGATAGCCGCTTTCGAAGGGAATCTCGAGCTATACTGTATATTCATAAAGCAAATCGAAAATTTCGTTGAGTACAAAGTTGCCGATTCTGGGCAAAGGTTTTGGTATATAATGCGTTACTGTCGTAGAAGGACCAAAGAGGCTATCGGAGCTTGCCCGATGCTTGATCCAGCAATGGGACACACCACGGCATGCAGAATCCTCAAAGATTTGTTTAGACAACCATTCAAGGTGGCTAGAAGCTTGATTGATGGTGTTTTATCGGAGGCGAAAAAGACCGAGGGCAACGCTGAATTATTGTCAAATTTGGTGATTAAAATGCAGAATTGCAGTATGGCACTGGAGCGTCTAGAATACCAGTCTGATCTTAATGTGTTTCTCACACTGAAACATTGTCCAGTGTGTGCCTATTGATTTACAGAGTCGATGGGCAGAAGAAGCTGAGACAATAAATATACTTGGGTAGAAGTCTACGTCCGATGATTTGACGGAGTTTATAGGTCGTCAATCCCGCATTGCCAACAGCCGATCTGGGCAAACCGTATGCGGGAGTCGCAGGCTGGCGCGAAAATTACCAACATCGGCTCAAGTTGTAAAGAACGACTGTAACCGATACCAGCCTTTGACTAACATGCATACGATAAGTCAAGAGCTCACGAGATGAATTCCACGAGCTATGCAACTCACTGCATTGGTTATCAGATTTTTTGACATTTCAGAGGATGAGTGCACCCGATCGATTGTTCGCAATAAAAAAGATCGGCTCATGCTTTGTGCGTCTGAACGACTCTCACCGGGCCTCAGAACGCCGCTACAAAGTAAAGTGTGACCAGGACGAATGCGTGGGTAATCATCATCGGTTACCACATATCCCTCAAAAATAGTGGGCCTACTCACCCGGATGAACCCTGGATTATCTGTTCAACAGGACATGATGATTGCACTCTGATGAGATTGGGCGTCATACCTGTTAGTATCGTAACACCTAAAGGGTTGAGGAAGGTCATGCCATTTTTGGACACAGGGTCGGATACTTTGCTGATTACCAGCGAGCTTATAAAACGACGTGAACTAGTCGGTGAACCTACATCTCTCTCGATCAGCACGGTTGCAGGGGGTCATGTTAAAAATTCGATGAAGCTGGCCTTACAGTTAACTGATAGAGGGATCGTAGACATTCCGGGAGCCTTTTCAGTAGACAGATTACCAGTGAGACCAGTCGATTTTACTGGATCAATCGCCAAGAGATGGTCTCATCCCAAAGACATAACGTTCGAAGTATCTAGCCCCCATGTTGATATACTAATTGGGTGCAATGTACCAGAAGCCCATTGGGTGCTTGAACAGATAACAGGCAATCAAAAGAAATTATATGCTGCGCGAACGGTATTTGGCTGGACACTCTTTGGACTACTTAGGAACGGAGTTCAACAATCGACTTCAGTAAATTGCCTAACGATTACTAGAAGAAGAGCGTGTGAGAAACACGACCAGTCTATCTCAGGAAAGTGAAGTTCACTCAAAAGAGGATCAATCGATGCTCGCAATGGTGAATTTAAATACAGCATTGCGACGGGCAACACGAAGTTGCTCTGCCAAAGCGACTACTGTCGAATCATCTATCGAGGAAACAAGAAATGGCCCGAAAGCGTTTGACATATCTCAAAGACAGACCTTTTCGGGAAATCCAGTTGAAACATGAATATCAGCAAGCCACGCAACGCAATTTGGAACTGGCCAACCGATTGGCAGCGTATGGCACCTGGATGGAGCTGCATGGCCGGCGGCCCAACAAATTACCCTTTGCCAAAGCAATAGTTACTTAGCTGAAGTAGGTATCCGTAAATGAACTCAAAATGACTGTATTGTTATTGGGCTTTCGAGTAGCAGCAGTGTTGACATGGTACTTTGCCACAGTCGGATTGAGCTTTGCCTACTGGACAACTCCTGCAATAGTGTTACATCACAGGAAACGGAGAGCCTGTCTGAAACAGCAGAGAGTTTTATCTACTCATAGGAGGAAACAGTAATGGATATGCTGATGATTCAAACTCAAAACTATGTGCAAAAGGATGAAATGGTTTGCAGACCGTCTCACACAGAGCGATTCAGAGTTTTATTCCATGTTATCCTTCACACATGTTCTAGTCGACCTTTTTTTTGAACAATAGCGAACATATACTGAATGCCAATTCTATGTATAACAACAATTTCTGATTGCCTTATTGCACGGAACAACTGAGACTGGGTTGCTTTTAAATACCGCTGCCCGTTTCATTAATTGTCCGAAGCCAGCAGACTTAGTTAGCGGTTCGCAGTAAACAAAAGTGCAGTAGTTCACATCATAAATAGTAAAAAGTATAGACTCCTAGGTGTGACGTATATTTTAGTTACGCCTTTAGAGGTAAGTTCAGCATTTAGGAGGAACTAAGAAACAGTGGTCTGTATTCCTCGCGAGTGCGGATTTTCTTCTGAAAAAGAGAAAAAAATACTCTTCAGTGCATTTTAATCAGTAAACTGTTGGAGGTTTTAATCATTCTAACTCCTCTATGCTGCTTAACATGGTCTTGTAAATCATGAGATTTAAATGCTAGACAGAGCATGCCATAACAAAGATTACGTTAGGACACTCTTGTGTGAGCTTAATAACAGCACTACCGATGACGTTTTGACGCACTAAAAATGAGAGTGCTCAGTGAAGGTCATGACAGACAAAAATGCGGGATTTTGCAGTGCGTTTCAAATTGAATCATCTGGGTTGCACACAGAAAAACAGTCTATTGACCAGTTAGTTCACCGGAAATCCTGCCGCAGCAATCAACATTTTAGCCAGCTGCAAAATACCGTGGGTCAGTACGGTCTGCAGTTCCCTTCATACGTGACATGCGCAGTTGTGATCTCACCGTAAAGCGTATAAAGTGCTTGCCTTGTGTACAATATTTCTCTCGAAACTTCCTGAGTCTGCACAGACTTCGCCTTTGGATTGTTCAGACAGCTACACAATCTAGCAACCTCTTGATTATTAAGGTAAAATGGCAAGTTGGTCGGGATTAGTTTAGGGCTAGTGTTTAGAATTCTTGTCGGTCACAGACTTTTAGGCGGAATTCCTTCATCACTGCTCCATAGCACATCAGTTGTCTCTTTTGAATCTCCTAATGACGACTTGTCTTTTCGAACTGAGATAGCGACAGCCGTAGGCTGATTTATATACACTTATGTTTCCAGCTGACCAATAAGCTTATCAGTTGGAAAGAACATGAGTTATTGTTTGACGAAAAGGATTTGTTCAATTTGTATTTTTCTAGGATGCTGATAATAAAGCCAATTCCTCTGTGATTCTTATGGGGCACTCCCCCGAGTTTCTCGTGTGCCTCGGCGACCAGCGATTCCTCTGAGTCCTTGCTGGTATTTTCATCCTCGAAAGAAATACTTAGGAACTTTTGTCGTTTCTGACCGCGAATCTATGTATGTCTACTTAGATCGACGGACCCAAGCAATCCCACTAATTTCCTTCACGGTTATGATTATCTTCTAAATACCTGAACCAATTGCAGCCATAGGCGTCAGTTTGTCTATCACAAATCAGTTTGATTCTTAGAGATGAATACACGCATTATTGATATGTAAACCAAAATTTATCATTCGTAATATAAATAATGCTGTGGGGTCATGTATCACCAGTCAGCGCTTTTGGTGTTCTGAGCATCCATACACGTTCCTGCGATCAATCTGTGTCAAATAAGCTCCTATTTCAAAGGCCTACACTTTTTATTCAATTGTGACAGTTACTCTTTATTATCTACGATACTATACGAAAATTGAGCTCGTTTCTATAAAATGAATGGATTGTAATTTTTGCTCATCCGTCTAGAATTCAGCGAGTTCTTCAACGGCGCATCTGACTGATAAAAGCCTCTGCTACACAGTATATTGCGCAGAAATGAGCTGAACGATGAAATGGAAACAAACCTTTGTTGTAACCAAGCACGTTTGTGGAACTAGGTTTATTAGGTGTACTAAAGGATGCATCCCACGGTTCACACCGAGTCTTTGCACAGAAAACTTCCCAGCTTCACGTTCCCTCATTTCTTGTGAAGCAGCCGACAAAGCTATTTCAGTGACTACACCGGGTCGGTGACTGTGTCATTACTAGAACAGTAGCACAGAACTGTGTAGGTCCCCCGTTTCACACGCGATTGCAAGATCACACACTCAATTGTTACAATATCATTTCGATGGGCAGAAAAGCATTCCTTTGATTCCGGCTCTTTAACGAAACCTTTTGATAAAAATCAAGTCAGGTTGACCTCATTTGCGAAGTAAATGTTTCTCTTATTAACACGTCGCTGCTTAAAAGTCAGTAGGGAATTATGTAGTTACATACCAATTCTGAGGTGATCAGACCATGAATTTCATCCAACAACTTTTCAGCCGCTTCTTGTTCACTAGACCCTGGAAGCCAGGTGCCATCTGTCTTTTTGCGGTGAGCAGCCAATTCGAACAGGCTTGCCCCGTAGGCTTTCACTGGGCTGCCAATTATCGGTTCGGGAAAGTTATCTTCGTCTGGCTGAAATCCTTCATTCATTTGCTGATTGAAATTTATAATGGGAACGATGATGATGATTTGGATGTACCAAAACCCAAATTCTTCAAGACCGAGTAATGACATAACACATGACACAGCATAGTGAAAATTCACGATAATAGTGAGCTTAAAACTGATCTGTCCATACCGCAGGGCAGCCTAGGCATGAACCTCAAAATGGGCCTGTTTGCCAGGTGACCGTTGAGTGAATGCAGTTGAACAGGTCACACCCGATATCGGAAAAAACGTTTTATTGCTCTTTCTTCCCGAATTAACGGCAAACGCCGAAGCTGAAAGCTGTTATGTGCTTCAAGAGAGACTGAACCGGAGTCATTTTACTCATTTTGAGGTCACAACACAGCTGTTTTGAAAGTCTTCGCAGTCCAACCCAGGTCAGTCTGTTGCGCTGTTCAGCAACGTGGACAACACACTGATTTCTGGATGAATGATACTTCGAAGCTGCTCATATCTTAGCAGGGATTTTCTGGAAATGTTAACCAGCACCTATGGCTTGGGAGCCTTAACTGCGAACTGGAAATCGTGGAAAAAGAACATTCCACAAGGTAGTGAGGCGTCAATATGATACTTGAGAGTTTTCGAAGTAATCACGGGAGAGATTTGAATTGTCTGTCACAAGCCACTGGTTTGTTGATTCTCGGTTCTACCTTCTTTGCAGCTTGAACTGTCGATCGGCTTCCTCGGTTTGGTTCTTGGCCCCAAATACCCCATTGTTCAAGCGAGAATCGACAGAAAAGCATCTTTTTTTTTGATCAATCTCACCTGTGGATGACCAACTTTGGTGAGTGATGGCTTTCCCGCGTCCCCACGTCCGCCTAGTGGAGGATTTCCATCGATAACTGATTTCCTCCCTGATTTATTTGCTGGCATGTCTCATCCGAAGGCACAGTAACTAGTCATACGGAATCAGAAGCCTCCCATCAGTTCGTTCAATAAAAGATCTGACTGACTAAATACAGGTGTGTGCCTCGCGCGTCTCGCCTTCATTGTTACTGTCGTATATGATAAGTAATGCGTCCAGCGCGGAAAATCTACTGGCTAAGAGATTCCCGATGCTGGTTTCACATTCCGAGATGTTTGCCCTTGTCATTTGTGATGGCCTTCTGTGTTCGCTACGCTTTTTGCGCACATTCCTCCGTATCAGTGAGAAGTGCTGCTAGCGGGCAATGCCAGAAATACTACAAAAAGATAATGCAACGATCTATAAACGATAAATGAAGAAGAGGATGATATTAAATACTATACCGAATGGGCTCTGATATCTCTGGTAACCTTGGTAACAGAACTTCCTTGATGATAGTCAAAAATCACAATGACCTAATGAAGGTCTCTGCTATGCTAGCAGAGAAAGTGGCTAAAATGCGTGGTAATTTTGCAAGACAGTCGGAACTCTGGTGAACTCAGAAACTGATAGTCTGTCGGAGTTATTAAATGCGCGATGCTTTATATATATATATATATATATATATATATATATATATATATATATATATATATATATATATATATATATAATTCAAATTTCGTGATAAGCGAACAACAGAGGACGAGCTGATCTTTCGAGGTGAACGTTTTGGGGGTTCCACAAGCCATTCGAATACACGGCCCCTGTCTTTTGCACCGTTCACATGCGAGTAGCAATCGATGAATCAGCCGGGGTAGAGAGACGTACTACTGGCCGGGTAGAACAGAACAGGTTAATCAAATGGTGATGAGTTATGAATCCTTGAGGCAACTTGCTCATCGACCGATGGGGGTGTTCTATTACCGAAGTGGCCTTAGCAAATTGTGGTGTGGGATATATTTTTCCAAGGGGCGGACAATTACTTAATGATCATTTACATGAACCACAAAATCTGAAATAGATCTCTATGTAACGGAAACATCTTCAGAAGTTGTCATCAAACTGCGAGCTAACTTTGCAGCACATGGAGTGACTTCTGACGGTCATCCTCAGTTTCACAGTATGAACATTCCGGTCACTACATCTCCAGTCCTTCCCTCAGCCAATCCAACGGGAAATCGGAAAGCGCGGTCAAACAGACAAAGAAGAAATTCAAGATGTGCAAGGCGGAGGACATTGACCGGGCTATTGCCCTTCTTGAGCTTTGAACTCTACCACCAACTGTGGGAACTTTATGAGAACAAAGATTAGTTGTACCACTCAGAAGAATCGGTAGGGTTGAAGTGGTAAGTCCATTCGGACCTCCTGTGGCCCGCATGTGAAACAGGGTTGGACGACTGTGGATATGTCTGCAAACGAGGCTGATCACAACCGTTGAGTTTCTTATGTCCGCTCTCCACAAGAGTAGTAGGTTCAATATAGTAAAAAATAAAGGTCAAAGCAAACAGTCAAGTTCAAGCTAACTCTTTTTATGTTAATAGACAGGGATGAATAATTTTTTCTACCTCTCAAAAAATCGGTGAGGCACTCAAAAAGTGTGCGCGTTTTTCCACTGATATAAATGCCCAAGAGTTCATTTACACATCAGAATAGAACCAGCTGTTCAAAACTTGATGAATAGAGAAAAATTTGAGAGTTCACCGATAAAAGAAAGTTGACATGATCCCATTATTGACAGCAGTTCACATTTCAGTAATAGGAGATTGGATTTGATTAGCAAATGTTTCTTCTTACAGTAACGAAGCTAAAATCACCAGTAGAAATCGGTAACGCCCTGCACAGCTGTTTCATTCTTGTAAGGAATCATCAGTAGTGCAAAAGCCGGTAAGGGTCAGCGAGGATATCCCGGTGGTTAGGTGTTCAGCACTCAGCCGTCCACCACAGATTCAAGTCCCGGTGAGGCCTTGGTGGATGTGCACAGAGGATAATTTCTAACAAGGTTAAAACAGTTGTACAATGCTCCCACGGTTTTCAATGGTGAGTGTAGCTTTATTCCTGCATGATGTATTATTTATTACTAATCACATTTATTACTGGTTCCCAAGAATGAAGAAAAGGTATTGGTAGGAAACACAGAGTTCATTCAACAGATCTTTTCTACTATCATTACCAATACTTACTATATCTGTACCGGCCAAACTTTCACGTTCCTCCAAGAAATTACCGTCTTTCAGCTGCAGTATTATGTTGCCATCAGGCTTAAATGTATCAGAATGGAAAAAGTTCAAAAACCAGGTCAAATTGGATACGTCCTTGACGAAAACCATTGGAGTAATGGATACAAGCTAGTAATGTGAAAATAATAGCTCATTACAAGATTTATTCCAGAAATGGAGGAATTTTGAATATTCACCAAAAATATTCGAAAAATCGTTATTAAACAAGGAGCATTCCCGTAGGACATCTCTTGTTCAAATGGGTCACACTAGTTTATGGATAACCGAGCTTATGGGCGGACAACAGATTTGCATGAGGTTCTGAATTGGTGGCTTCAAGTCAACGAAAGGTTAGTGATAAATGTTACGCAGACGTGGTGGATTTGTGCTGAGAATTTTCGGAGTTGTTGATAGAAATGGAGAACATGTATGTTAGACATTTTAGGTTGCATCGGGATTCAATAAACATCTTAGTTTGTCTGATTTCTTACCGATTGTCGTTCTCCTTCGTTCTCCCATCCATTTGTCCCGTTTGAGATCGGAGCGCTAGTTAGTTCAGGCGGATTCCACCTCCGTGCGGTCATAAATTATGCGAACAACGTTATGTTGATAACACCGTACTCGTAGAAGTGCTCTGGTGTTGTCAGTTTGATCACTTCGTCTCACATAGTTCAGATCTCGCGAACGAAGTTTGATAAATCAAAACTCGTCAGCTGAATGAGCTCTTTCGATTGTGTTACTTGTGCTCTACTTTATGCAACAATTTGCAAAAGATATATTTATTCAAGCATTCGGTAACGGTAATGGAGGGATGTTGTTCATTCGATACATTTATCAGAGGTTGTGAAATTGTGATTGGTTCATCAAATAAACGTAACAGGTATTCACCAACTCGGTGATACAACGGTTTTGACTGAACGACCTTTGAATGGTGAGCTGAGTGTTGACGCGATGGGGTAGATAAGTAGTATTTGGATGGTGTCAGTATTGATTTGAGCAAAGACAATGAACAATGAGTTTCCGTGAATACTCTAACCTGTTGGATGAAATAAATCCAAACCTCGTTCTGATGATTCTTCGGTAATCATTGCACTTCTGTGCCACTTGAAACTTTCCCTTGGGTCATTGACTTACGTTTATCACGGAATTGAACTGGTGAAGTGGTTTCATCTAAAACATCCTAGCGTATTGTCAACTGTCAAGGAACTTTTGAGTAAGGGGTGAACAAGCTTTCACTAGCAACACTCAACTCACCAGCTGTCACCGCTTGAGTTGCAGGCCCACATAAATCTAACGGATACTTCGACCCAACACGCAAGATTGCGATTTACTCAAGATTACCTTTAGGCTGCACAGAATAGCTTTCAACGGTTATCCTCGAAAATACAACTGGCTCCAGACATAAACCACCCACTAACAACGTAGAACTGAAATTCCGAGAAAAATGAACTTATTCTTGGTATCTGATTGAGACCCATAGTTCAGTAACCAACTGGTCGTTTGTAGTATTATCAGAATTGAGTATTTTTCAGAATGATACGACATGCAACACCAACGCAAAACTCACCATTAACAATCAGCAGAAGTATTTTAAACCTGCTGGAATCGTGCTGGGGATAATCAGTGGCGCTTGTGTCGTAGTAGGGTACTACCCTTTTCATCACACTGTGATTAACGTCTCGTTGAAAAAGTCTGCTTGATTGCATGCATCATCAGACATCAGACAAGAAAATTAATCTATTTCTAAAGATATAACTGTGAAGAGCATCGAACACTCAGATAGATAGAAGAACAACTCACCAAAGGTGTCAGCTGACTGATATCTGGCAGACGATCACAATTTTCTTGAGTCGTTTTGATCCAACTTGAACGAATCGGCGGTGCCCACAAGGCAAGTGTGTGTTTTCCCTCTTTCAAAAAGCCCCTATACAAGGAATAGGACATGTCTTACATCTACTTCAGTGCCCAATCAATGGGTTATTTCTACCATTTATTTGACGGTCAACTTGTGAATCATTTTAAAATTCGCTTCGAAACATGACTTCAATAGGGCTTCAACGGGAATTCGTATCAGAGCCTAATTTAGATGAACAGATAACCAAGCAAATTTCACCGAACCAAGATTCCACGTTCCACACGCGCACACAAGGGCTGTATATAACTCTCGTTGGTTGTGATCTCTCAGGCGGTATGATAATCCAGTTTCTATGGATACCTTAGAATCTTATTCGCAATAATCGTTCTTGTGTCTGAAAGTAAATGTTCATTCTTGCTAAATGCACACATGTCGAGTCTATCACCTGTCAATTCTGTACGCTCTAAAATTTCTCCTTCCTGAGGTGTCTACTAAAAAGCGCTGTAGTAATGAACTTATAATTCCGAGTTTCTTGTGACCATACGCCAAAAACCAGCGTATACGGGATGCAATATTAGTAATTAGTCATTTATCACTCCAGTTGTTTCAGAATAATTGGGCGAATATTTTGATCCATCAAATAGCAATCTCAAGAAAACGGTATTCTGTTAAACTAAAGGGCACCCTTCGAAGGACGATATAACTTAGGACAATAAGAAGTGCCAATTAGGAATCCAGCTACAGAAATTTCACGGTCCTGACTCCACTGTGAGCTTTCCGATTTTTAATTCTTTCCGCCTGAAAAATTCGTACTAGCCAATTGTGGCGATGTACACGGGTAACTGCAATTGATTCTAGTCGTACCGAATTCAGAATGAATCTATCTGTATGTCCAACATTTGTCAAAGTAACTTGAATTGATAAGTAACCCCAACGATCAAAGACTTCCCCAATCAAATAAATCGTGCAAATTCTATCAAAAGTTAAACGAAGCGCAACAACAATGGCTACCTTTTTGTATTAAAATGAACTAACTCACACAATTATCAACCTTACCTATTGGATGGCTTGATAAAGCCTTTTGAGTGAAATCATTGCAAGGAAGCTGACAATTCTTAATAACACGCGGGTATTCGTATAGAACGTCTAACAACCATGATATTGAATACAATATACAGGTGTAACCCGTAGTTTGGTAATGCCAATTTGACTAGTCAATGATACACCAATTGTCAATACGGCACCAACCTTGACCAAATGTGAATCTAAAGTTATGCTAACAAATGGCCAGTCTACGATCTGCTAAAAGGATATTAGAAGCCCGATCAGTGCATTTTCGTCTTTTAAGGTGTGTTAGGCTTCCCATAGATCCACTCATTCAGTGATTATAGATGGGAAGACATCGTAACGTGTGATTTCAAGAGACACTGTTGCATTTACACTCCTTGTTATTCAATTTGTAGTTCTTGCCATAATTTATTGCGTCGGTGACTATTTCCATTTTCCATTTGGGATACTGTTGAGAACTAACAATCACAACTGCCGCAATCAGTGGACCGTTATTGATTGTTCCGACTGAATCAGATTCATTGAGGTTTCCAACATTCAAGGGACCTTTGTTATCATAAAGGCTTTGAACTCATAGATTTGGCGATAAATGCTGTGCTGAGGAATGATATATCACAAGGAAAATAATATTATAAACTGTGATTTACCTCGAGTGTTCCATGCAAGGGGTTGCAAAATTTACAAATTAATAACCAATTTATTAAAAATAAGCGAGTGCATATTCTTTGACACTCAACTAACGGGGTCGATGAAATGCGTCAGTGTCAAATAGCACTTTGAAACCATAAATAACATATCCCGGTGTCGTTCGTCGTCTTTTCAAGGAGACAGTCCAGTTTATTTTTTGACTGGCATCCGCTGAAGGTAAAATCTAACTACTGCTATTCCAACTAGTAACTAAAATAGAAATTCAGAATTTAAGGGTAGTTAAAGCTTCGAAGAACGGGTTGATGACTTATTCTAACAATCGTTTGTGAAACTATATACGCTTGCTGCTTTAGAATGGACCGGTATTGTTAGTTAATTTGGTAGCCAGTATATCTTGCACCCGAGTAAAATCACGTATCATACCGTAAGTTTTGCCCCTCACAATTATACTTGTTCAAGGGTTTTTCAGTACAGCCTCCATCACTGGTGTGCTCCGCGTCTATTTTTTGCGTATTCCTTTGGTCTAATACCTGCAGACTTTCTTAAATAAAAAGAATATTGCTACACTGGTGTCCATTTTCCTGACTCTATTATCTATGGTCAATTCAGAAAGTAAGAAACAGGAGCAGTATCATACAATATCATAATATTGTCTATGAAACCCTCTTTGGCTGGACATTTCACTTCTAGTTTGGCGGTTAATATCTGCATAGATATCACACAAACGCAGCAAATTATCACTGGACAGTGAAAGATAATCTCAAAATTTTGTTCCGAAACCTGGAGAGCACCACAGAAAAACAGTGAATCAAAATGAACGGACCGTCAGCTGACACTGCGCATGCATACACCCCCATACACCCACACATAAGCCCGCGTACGCGTACGCCTACACGAAACAGTGTAATTACTGTCGGGTTATTCGCAAAGTCGTGATGGCTAATTTTCGTATTGATTTCCTTTTATCGATCTATTTTGTTAGACGTATCTGAAAGTCACGTTTATATTTATTCATGAAAGGACTCACTCAGTGATCGGTTGTTCTGTCTTCTAACGGTCGAGTCATAACACAAAAGCAAGAAGAAACAACGCACAATGTTGAATATCAAATTGCACACCATCAAATCTGTAATCGGTATGAGCACGTGTGGCACGGTCTATTGATGATTCAGTGGTTCTAAGAATTTGCGAAACGCATACCATGATTAGTAGTATCTCCCAACTAGTTAGCCGTTTACATCACTGCTGATCATATTGTTGGAAGAAAAAGTTGGTGTCTAACTACTTTCTTCATGTTCAAAGAGAACTCTATGCATGCGAACGAGGTTCACACCATTCATTATCTAGTAAATCGGTAACTACAACCACTATGTGGTCTGCAGATGATGTTACCTTTGTAAGTTTTGTTTGCTGGAGGAGGTGATGGCAAACAGCCCAACAACCTAAGAATGCGGTCCGATTGAAACTCAGGCACACCTTTTAGAAAATCTCCAAAATTTGTGGGTGTCCGTCTTTGTGCTGTTTTTGTGTCATATTCACTAAAGACAGTTGTAATCAGACCAGAGACCAGAGACCAGAGAGAATGTAAAAACTCGAACTGTAAGCAGATTAATGATTACGGCTGTACTGATCAGTGTCCCCGTACCGGCTACTCACTTCGCCACTGCTGATTAGGAGTATATGAAAATGAGTTACGATATGCGATTTGTCTCGGATTCACCATGCACCTGGCTACAGACTTAAACGTCAAAGGTCTATTCTCAAAAAACGAATTTGTGTTCATCAGCGAAGTGTCACAAAGGCAGTCGGAACAGGGGTGACTTTATGTCCCTTAAAATATAGTGTTCCTCAGTTTTTATGACTGTTCAGCTGACCTGTCCTGCAAACTTTTCCGTCTATATTCATATTCAACGGTTAGGTACTACTCCAATTTTAGTCGTCATAATGGATTTTCGAATGTCCCGTGACCTAAAGATAGGCACACAAGCAAAAATTCACGAAGACATTGCACGCCCTATCAGAATTCATAACAGTTTTGTTTTTGTCGCATGTTCAAAGTTGCTCAGATTCCAGTAGACAGACTGGCCATTAGGTTCGGTTACCTCTGATACTCAACTGTGCACATCGTACGAAGTAGCCAAAATCACGAATGAAGTAACAACGCCGCTACTACTCGGAACTTCCGGAACAATAAGAGGTGACGAAGTGGCTCACAATGAAATTCTTAGATTGGGACTAATGTAAATGTACTGAAATGAAAAAAACCGTTTTCCAGCTGCCTTCATATCCCGCTTCGAAATGCAACAATTGATATCATATTTCAAATGGCCCCGGATTTGAAGATCAATAATCAAAACCACCCTTACCATTCAAGCAAATGCATGACGGACCAACCCAGAAGATGTTGCTTATTCAAAGAAGCTGCTTCATTGTTCCGTTTTGCTTTAGTTCTGACCCCATCTGTTTTTTGTGCAAACCACCCTCCGGTTGTTTTAGCCACGTAAATTGACCCGGGCGCTTCGAAACCAAGCGGCATCTTGAACAGCTGCATAACGAGCAGAGCTGCAGGGTCTGGATACGGTCGAGTGATCTGTCGTTTTTTAATGAAATGGAATGGAAAATCGTTAACCATGTAATTTTTTTCCAAGAAAACAGCAAGATTTGAAACATTGGGTCCCCTTGATCCAGTTCATCAAAACAGATAGAAGACATAAATTGCGAGATGCAAGCATTTCTTTTAATCTTCTCAGTCGCGTACGTCAAACATGCGATTTCGTGTTCAAATGGAGCACAGAGCATAACAATGGAATAGATAGTGTCAAGCGAAACTCGGAAACCATTCGGTAAACCTGATTGGTTACCGCCATGGCAGGCACACATTGTGGGTCAACAGTTTCTGTGCACACAGTGGGGGGCAGAACGGATCGTTGCCTCAGTCAAAGAATGGGGGAGCATGTACCGAAGTGGTTAGCGCAGTGGATGAGTCATCCTCCACCCGGACAACAGACGACGACTAGAAACCCGGCTTCATCGATCGCGAAACACCTTGTGACCTCTCGTCATCGGATTGATCCGGGTCAAGCGGTCCGAGTGATTGTATGGAATCGGAACCCAAAGCTCCTAGCTTTCTGTGAGGCAGTGTTGATAAGTAGACTTAGGCCCCCACTGCGTGCACAGAAACTGTTGACCCACAATGTGTGCCTGCCGTGGCGGTAACCAATCAGGTTTACCGAATGGTTTCCGAGTTTCGCTTGACACTATCTATTCCATTGTTATGCTCTGTGCTCCATTTGAACACGAAATCGCATGTTTTACGTACACGACTGAGAAGATTAAAAGAAATGCTTGCATCTCGCAATTTATGTCTTCTATCTGTTTTGACAAAACAGCAAGAGAATAACTTTTCATAAAATGGTATTATGTACAGATCAGTGAGAAGAATTTCAGTCGCATTCGTCCGATCGTAAATCTTAACATTGATTTAGTAAGAGCAAATATAATCACTAGGAAACCATGACTTTTATCGGTTTGTTTTAACAATAGAAAGCCAGTTAAAATCCCTCGGTGAAGGCTGTTTATTACCTTTGACGTTTATCACCATTGTAGGAAAAAATGGTCGTTGATCAACGGTTTAAAAATGAACTGTCTTTATATTCCTGACTGCCTTTTTGGATTTGGAGTCGATATAAGCCCGGTTGTATTGCACAAATTAGTGTAAACATCACCAGAGGCCGTATTAGCACTGGACATGGAATTATGTCAAAGAGAGCTGAAGTCAGACTTTGCTATAAACTATTATTCAAATGTCCACTTACTGATCACATAAACAGCTAACAGAGAAGATTTTCAGCCTTCTCATTCATATGGGAATATCATCTTCACATAACTCCATTTTAGCACAATTCTATTCGTCGATTTTTGCCATTCCTTCAGAAATTTCTTGAACATTCATGGACCTTCTGTTGTTCACTTGATTGATTTGATACACTCAGTTACATTCAGTGACAATGAGTGCATACGTACGGTAAATAAAATAACAGAATAAAAGGTATTTTCACCATGCAAAGTCATTTTATTGTGGCGAAAATGAGCAGTCAATAGGCCTCGTTTACGTAAATTCGAAGTCTGGATTATGCTTGCAAAATAAAGCAAAATGTTTCTCCGGCATGACTAACATCGATCGTGAGTTTATACTGCCAACGAGAGGTAATTTATTATTCTCTAAATATGCTTGCTTGGTTTCTACTTTTTATGCAAGGCACAAATACGGTTGGCACTTAAACAATATATCAGTAAAAACCCGTTTGTGATGAATTTCAATTTCCAAACCTCAAGAATTAGACCCGTTCTACATTCTTCTAAATTTGGAATATCAAGCTTCAGACAAGTTTGTCATGGAAACCAAAATCCCACAATATCATTTATTCACGGATTACAGTAATAAGGGGAATACTAATCAGCCGCAGACCTTTTTGTATTTAAAATGTTTGTTAAGATACAATATAAAAAATGAAGAACAGAAATTCATTGCGAAAAACTTTTGGCACCGACAGTAATATATATTCAGGTATAGATTCAAATTAGATCCTTGTGACGAACATAAAAACGGAGTGTACAAGTATGAGGATGAGTGGGCTGAAGAGTATCGAGTACACATCCCTGATGAGCGGCAACAGTCGTAAAACCGGTCGTATGCTTCCGGGGCAATTTTGTCCACTTTTTTACATGCTACTTACTGCCAACACGAGCGCTTGCACATGAAGTTTCGTTGTTTCTTGGGTTAACTGTGACCTAGACGAGGATAACTGACAGAAATCGTAGGGTGTTTATTCATATATATATATATATATATATATATATATATATATATATATATCGTAAAACCTTTTTTCATGACTTTTTTATTTCCATGTGTTCATGAGATGATATGTCAAGCGGTAGTAGCCCTACAATCGACGACGAAATTTATGGAAGCACTGTACTAACTTTGGTTCTCTAACCACACTCTACAAGTTATTTGCACCGCCTTCATTTCACCTAAGCAGCTACTGAGAACATTTCCAACGTACGAGTCAACTACTTTGTGAGTGACGATTTGGCCACGTTCAACACCGGTGAGGGAGGAGCATTTTATCGTGTAGTGCTGGCGCTGAACGAATTGATGGGTTTGATCGTTCACTTTTTGAATACTCGCGCTTGTAGCCACACAGCGTCAGCTTTTCCACCGCAGCCTATTGCAGGATAGTTTGGTAGTATTGCGTGACTCATAGACGTTCATCTCGGGATTGAATCCCCGTGGATGTGCACAGCTAGTGATTCCTAACGAGGATGAAACAGCTGTACAGTGCATCCATGATTTTCAATGGTGAGGTGAACTTTCACACGGCGTGAGAAGTCATATTATTCAAATCATTTAATCCCCTATTACTAACAATCAAATGAGTTAAATATCCTGATATGAGTAGTGTTCTTTGTGTATTTTGACATTTCGCGAACAGGACTTTTTAGTTATCTGATTGCAGGCGATGTCCATGTACGTTTCCTTGGTTATCTAAAATAAGTGACTGGAAAATCAGTTTTCGTTTTCTTTACAAAACGCTGTCTATAAGAACATCACCGTATTTCTCCTCTGAAGCGGGTCGAGAATTTTCTAAAATGAAATCAGACAAACGTGGTTGACTTTGACTGGACACGTAAAGATTTTGAGCGTGCATTTCTTGTTTGATTCCAGCAGCGCCACGGATTACTTTTTAGCCAGCATGCTGTTGCTGGCCAATGATATTGACGATGTTCGTGGTGTTCAGATGTTAAGCTGATAATTACTCTGAGCTTCTGATCGCCGACCTTGGCGTCAACGTGGTAAGCACGCCACCCTCCATTGAGTTGATATATTCTGTGCCCAGGAAAACACCAACTGTGCGATGTGTGCGACCGAAATACCAAGCTCGGCGATCTGGAGCTTGAGAAAGCAATGCAGGGAACCCAATTGTTGAATGAGGCATAGCGTGATTGTGTTTCGGAAGTACTGTATTACAACAAAAGACCACATTTCTTCATTCCAGTCTTGAAATGTTCTCTGCAATTGTGGTGAATAATCCAAGTACTCACCATAGAAGCCGTCTCATTCCATTTCGGGTTTGACATTGACGACTGCAGGCCCATACCCAGACTGAACAGTAGATCGTCATCTGTGCCGTATGCGTACAGTTTATTTGGCGACATGCGTTTTGTCAACTCGCCCCGGATCACTTTCCCGAGACCAAATACGAAATCCCCACCTAAGCAAAGTGGCATGAGGGGATATGATTAAGTGTTTTTTTTTCTTTTATCAACCTAGTAAGTTAATAAGTTACTGATAACCATAATAATCCACTTAAGTGGAAACTACTGCATTTAACACAGCTTGATAATTTAAAATACAAATTTACCGCCTGAGAAAAATTGTTTTGGGGTCGTTAGAGAACTACAGGCAAATCATGGTGCTATCGATCATAATTTCAGGAGGAATCTTTCAAGCAAAGCTCTATCACAGTGCTCGAGAGGTTTGGTCAAGGAGAGGCATTTGGTCTTGTAGTTGCGTGACGAAAGAAGATTTTGAGTAATTTCTCGGTTAACCTAACAGCTGAGTTGTCGGACACCATCTTATGCACCAGCTTCAAGCGTCCTTTGGAATTTGATGAATTTGTACCACTTCTGGTGACTTCTAACAAACCAGTAGAAAACTACCGTGCAATGGTTCCATGGATTTGCGACAGTGGTTTGATCGTGGACACTTCATGACTAGTCATTTCATCTTAATCCAAAACTTATAAAACTGACGGCACCAGGCGAACTGTTTAAATCGTCCTAGTAAATTCCCATTCTATGAGCATGACAAAGACCTGTTATAGAATGGAAATTGGTAATTCTATTTAGTCATCTAATCAGAGTAATTTCGATTTTGTTCTCAACTGCTTCTCACTTACCTATGGTGCTTGTGGACCACATGTTTTGGTGTACAGGCGACCCTCCTTGCCCTGATATTTTTTGGTACTGCAGCTTCAGTCTTACGATGGTTCGGTGTTGATTTTTATCTTCCCCTTTATGTTTACTTTCTTCACGCATCAGATTTTAGTGCCCGTCGACATTCGTTTCCACCCCCAGGTAATCGACGTTCACACAAAGTTGTTCTACCTGATCCATATTATCTAGGCTGTTTGGCTTATCCGACACGCGCTCACACATACACTCACACAAAATGGTTGACGGTTCACAAATCTTCTGTCCTCTACCTCAGTGCATTCGTGATCGCCTGGAACTCCTTCGTCTGACTGATTCCTTTCCTGGACGGTGTATCACCATCGTCTTTGCCTTCTACACATACATCATTTGTTAAACTCATACACCAATCATTTTGCTGCCAGCCGCCAGGTTCAACGGCATTTCAAACACAGTCAAACGCTGTCTTTTACATGGGTTAGTGTTTACAGTTCGGTGACACAGCGTTGCCTGAAAAAATGGTGGTCGATCGACGTTTCGGTTACCGCGGGTAACTCTCATGAAGACGTCTTTAAAACCGAATGATTTTTTACATTTTGGACACAGCCATAAGCTGTTTTAGCATCCCCTCTGTGTATAATGATTTTTCTTGGTTTTAATTTAATAAATTACACACAATCACATCGGTCGTGCCTTGACGTTGTATTCAATTACACTGGGAAACTTCACAGTTCGAGGGTTGTACATTTTGCAACCTTAACCTAATCTACCCAATAATGCCGTAGCCTCAGAAAATCTTGTTCCCCATCGCCAACGGTTTCGGAATTTCACACATCAGTCGATCGGTCCTTCCATATCTCAAGGGTGAAATCGATGGAACTGATGTGATAGAACTTTCCTGCGTTGTTGTCTTCACGGAACATCCACCTAGATGTAATTTGGTCTTCTCAGTGGATCTAGCCTCCGTCAGGCAACCACCACTCAGCAAGTTTTCCCGGTTTTTCGTTCTCTGGTACAAAATCCGACTGAGTAAACTGCTTGGCTCACAAGACAGGAAGTATCAACAACCCAGAGAAAACTGATTAGGAAATAGAACAGATACGAGACTCACTGTGAATAAAGGTTATCCAGAAATGTTTATGGAATGAATGGGGTAACTGAGAGGAGTAGTATCTCCGGGTTGGTAACTGGCGCGATAAGATATCAGACTGCATGATAAGAGAACGATGCTTTAAAACTGAAAAGTTGTCGGTATTCCTCCAGTGGCGACCTTTGCAGTTGTTCGGACACATCATGCGACGCTCGAACACCGAGACTTTAAAACAGTGTCTGCCATCTGTTCCAAGCCAAAATTGACGTTGACTCCTCGAAGAACAACTAAGAACATGGGTCAGCACTGTCAGTTCGCACGTCGAGTAAATGGGACTCAAGTCTGTTTACAGTACCCGTCTTTGGAACCAGGACTGGATCTCCCTGTGTTCCGATCTCGTCTCTGAGAGCCGTTTGTGGGCAGGCGCAATCCTCGACATCTATCAATCCGGCTCGTCCTCTCTCAGGAGGTAGGAGCTTTAAGGTAAGAGTAAGAAGTTTTTATCCGCCGATTTACTCGAGAATGAATGGAAAAATAAGACTAAAACTGGCCGAGGTGAAATCGCTGTCTCTGGATATTTCACTGAAGAGTCGTAACTCCTTGTAATATTGGAGCAACATTTAGCTGAGACCTTCAGGAGCCTTTCCTTTTGATGCTTTTTTGAGTCTTCTGAAAAACCCCCAGCCGATTGACTTTTCGGCGATTTTATAGTATAACGCCTTGGTAACCTCAATCTTGATTCACTTCTGTAGTTCAGAGCTCGTTGGGCGTACGATAAAAAGCGAGCCCATGAACTATTCCTACTCAAGGATTAATATTCTGCCTCGACTTCGGCAAATACGACATCAATTTTGTTTATGGCCCATAAATATGATACAGCCTGAGCCTCAAGAAAAATGTATCGTATTAGTTCACGATTGAATAACCACTTTACTACTTTCTGGTTATTAGACGGTCGTCCCGGTCTTATCGTTGACAAAGTTCTATTTTGATTCACATAGAGCCTAAAGGATTTGCATAATCTGCAAGAAAATGAGTAGCTGTTCGACAGTGACGAAGTTGTTTTGCGAATAGTTTCGTTTCACTGGATTCATATTTTAGCCCATGCCACTTGATACCATCCTTATTCTGATATTATAACCATCTTTGGGATGTTCTATCATAGCTGCCAAGGTCAGCCGATTCTAACTAAGCATAAATTAAATCCGATTTTTAAACAAACGAAAGCAAGACAGAACATTATATTCTCACTTTGTATTGAGAAAATTGGAACTTCTCTTGGAAGTAACTTATTTTGGTAATATTTTCATTAACGAATGAAACATGAATCAAGCTTCACTGGAAGTTTACGTTACCATATTGTTTGCTCACCTGGCCCCAAACTTTCTGGGTTTTAATTTGTCTACTCAGTGCTTGGAACATTGAAAACTGGATGTTCCTAGTTCTGACATCAACAAAATTAGCCAAACATTACAAACATGCTTTTTTGCCAAATAGCTGTCCTGTCCGTTTGAAGACAGTCACCATCTAGACTGAGGAGCAGTCGCGTGGTTTGCATGCCGTCGTTCACTTCATTGCTTTTAGTCCCTTGGACATAATGGCGTTTGTTAGTCCACAATTGACCATAGTTAGGTTTCAGCAATAAACTACTCGCCAAGTAGAATATACACCCCACCACTCTAGTAGTCAGTTGGCTGAAGATGTTAATACATCGGCGCTCGGATTAGATACCCAGCGGCTGCATAACCACTGTAAGTATTTCGTGATCATTGTACAGAGGACGTATGGCTCTCCATTGGAATGACCATTGGTTCAACATTGGGTACGACTGTTCCGGTTGCTATCTCTAAGATCTTATGCAAAAGCAGAGAAATAAAGATGAAAATACCAAGCAGTGATAGAAGCGTGTGACTGTTGAGGCATCAATGGAAGCAAAAAAAGCCGTTTACTCAAAAGCCTATCCACTGAACCAGGTAGACCTCTTGGGCCAGGCCCACAAACCGAAATTAGGACAGTCTTGGCATTATTCTACCAAGAAACATTCACACAGAAATATCTGATGCCTCAAAGGTGATTTACATGCAATTTCGGAGCTGAAAAACTCATTCCACCACAGTTCACTCACAGGGGCACCTCATAAAAAAGAAAGCAATTAGTAATATGAAAACCGACTCATAGATTTCAGTCGAAAAGACCAATTTTATGGGCAATCTAAACTACCTTTGATTCGTTCTTGCAAACGAGTACGCCGGGAAGATCAAAGATCAGGACCTCAAGAGGCTAATACAAATCCAGCTTACCTTGCAACCAAGAGTCGGAGACCCGGAGAGGTAGGTCAGAGGCCAGTGGTGAAAACCTAACTAGTGAATTTCCCATTCGATTTGGTTGGTTAGGTGAAAAATAGCAAAATTCTATGGAACAGAAGCAAACTGTGAAATTATCTCAAAATAAATTTTCCCACTAGGCGATGCACTGCCCTTCGTCTTTGAGGTTTTCCCATCACACCATGAATTCATCAAAGAGAAACAATAAGAAGATTCGATTTCTTTTTAAATAGCAACGTTGCCCCACTTTCGGAAATCCGGCTCTGGAAACTACGTTTCTCTATCGATTCAGGATATGGAGACCATATTTCTTCTTTTTTTTACCCGAAAACTTATCCTAAATGAAACGAGAACATGTTTTCCTGGTTCAGTTGTGTTCTGAGAGTGCCAATGAGCAAGCTAGTTTATGTCACTGAGTTTCTTGTGTCGCGGTACCTCAACATTTTCCGGAATATAAGCGCAGAATGTCCCAACACTTGTCCAAGTTCCGTCTACTTGTATTAGTGAAGGTAATGACAAACTCTTTTGGATGTAATTTCTAAATTCTAAATAATTCTCGTAGTTGGAGAGAATTAGGAATTCATGCGCAAAATGTATCATCGTGACGATGAGCCTGGATCTTAGATAATGAAAAACCTACTCATATTATTCTGTACTAGAAGTTCAACGCCGCGAGCAGTAATCAATTTTTCAGCCTTCCGATTACCGGGCAGATGCTTTACCAGATGAACTATCCCCGTACAAAAGATTGCTGGTTCGATTCCAGCTCGCGGTGTTGGACTGTTTGGTGTAAAAACACAGGCGGATTTCCCGTTAATTAAAAAAGCGCTTCGGGAAAAAATGTTTTGCACATAAAAATACTGGCGCCTTAAGGCACCTTCAAAGTGGGCAGTTTGTCAACTCACGCAAAAGGAAACACACATACACCCGTTCACCCCCATGGCTGGCATTGTACGAGAGATTCTTTCAGCTTGGACACAGAACAACGTAACAAAACACAAAATCGAGCAACAGAATCACACAAACTTCTGCCACTGAAGTTCGCAGCAGAAATTAAATGAATCCCGGTCGTAGTGAAAACATCCTTTTCTACTGGATTCTATGATAAGCCCAATTTTACATCTAGATAAAAATCATACTGCGATAGCACAAATTTGTATACAAATGTGTACAAATGTTCCCACTCTGGAGGAGTGAATAAAATTATATAATTTGACCTATGCTTTTCAATATGAGTAGTATGGCATTGCATTTGGATGAAAAGACTAAATTTCCCTGGAAGCACGCGACCGGCTTCGCGGTTGTTAGCGCCCATCAGATATGCGTACCCGGTACTCCTCCGCCCTATGATCCCTATACTTGAGCACTTCAAAGTTGATTTACAGCTAAGATTTCATTTGGATCCTATGGAGTGTTCATGGACAGCGAGTCCATTCTCAGGACCACACGGTGATTTTTCCAAACTTAATTCGTCGGTTAACATGGCTGACCTTCCGAACAAGAACACATGACCCTAAGGATGGATTTTCAGTATGAGTAGTATGGTATTGTATCTGGATTACAGGAGAAAATTTCCCCGGAACGACACGGCCGGTTTCGCGGTTGTTATCGCTCATCAGGTACTTCATACTCCTCTGCCCAATCATCCCTATACTTGAGCACTCCAAAGTTAGAAGAATCATCGAATGATTCTAAAAATTGGACTTTACGTCCATGCAGCCTCCACACGATTCAACTGAGATCACAGCTGTGGTCCATGCTTTTTCCAGAATATCGACGAGCTATACTACTTTTCCGGGAACGGAAGTTAGAAGACGTTCAGAACGCTAGTATAATGGATTATTTTATTCCTCCAAAAAGGTGATTTTACAAAGAGAAGTTCAAACAAGCTAGCACTTGTAAGCAGATGACTGATCGCTATAGGAAGTAGACATCTCATTGCTTATTTTAGACTAGTAAACCGCGGGCATTTATTACATGAGCAATAGGGTGGCATGTGTATGTGTGCGGGTGGAACTTGCAACAAGTTTTCTTCTTTTTGAGAACTACATAATTGGGTGTTCCACTTAAAATCACTTCGTATCCGCTTATAACATCTCTACAGTGTTCTTAAATGATTTGACCACACGTATTTCTGATAGATATATTACGCAGAATGAGTAAATTTGAGCTTTTGGTGAATTACGTAGTTGATTGAGCATCACAGCAGACCCAGGACATTAAAGAACGTTTGTTGCGAACGACTGAAGTTATTTTCATTATGTGAAAGTGTGAGAAGAAATTATCACGCACTAATTCAATCCAGACACGAAAAGGACAGCGAGACTCAATCCAAACTCACGGGAGACCGGAAGTCCGGCCGCCTGGTAAAGATGAATTTGGAATCCCGCTTTAACGCGATATCGAAACGGAAATATGGAGCGCATCTGAGTGGGCACTGAAATATTTCCCAAAGTACGAATCGGAGAAAGACGTTGCAACACAAAACTTCGCATGTATTCTTGGTTCAGTTGTGCCGATTGATTTAGTGATATACCTGGAATAATAAGGAGAATTCATCAATTCGATATTTTTTTGAACGACTAGGATTGCGTTATTAGTGAGCTGAGATCACATCGGAATACCGAATTTACTGACCAGCGTTAAGAGTTCGAATACACGGGCAGATTTGTTTAAGGTGAGCTCAAAAACAATCAAACCACGGTGAATGGGTTGTCAACTGGCTATTGTTATACTGAGAATAAACAACGTGGCGAACAAGCTCGTTTTCAGTTATTCGTACTCATACCAATACATAACAATATATATGACTCAAAATAAGAACGGACAATGGCAATCCAAATCTGTCTCTGCACGTGCGTGTGTGCATGTAGGCAGAATAGGCAGAATAGAACTGGAAGTTTACACAGGAGTAGGTGGGAATGGCTTGTGCCTTTGCTGCTTCGTCAGGGGTTTTTGTTCGAACACCGATTAACCAGTGACTAAATGAGATTTATTATGACAGGTTATGCACTTGAAAGTAAGGGAGCATTTTACAAGCACCAGTGATGCTAACTGTATTCAGTGTTACCAGACTTAATAAATCAACTTTTATCCGTAAAATATCTCGGATGGTCAGAAAGTGACATCCATCACACTGCCTAACAAAGATGCACGCTAACTACCTCGAGAACATTTGAAAGACTCTTGTTGCACCTGAGTTAAAAATAATGACCCGTTTATTTTGGTTACAAAGGCAATTGATTTCCCCATTTCCCAGCCTTTCATTGGCCGCGGCCCCCTTCCTGAATTGTTGTATTTTGTTGTATAATAAATAAAAAGGAAGTAAAAATCACTGATTCGGTTCAGAAAACAGTATGCATTCCATTGATCAGCTCCCAATATTGTCCCCGATTAAGGACAAGGGAAGCCAAACTGACTGCTTGAGAAACCACCACGTTGTCCGCTAGACAAACCAAGCCCTCGGTTGACAATGTAGCAGCCCATACCTCCACATCAGTTGGTAGAAGTAGGTAACGATTCAACAGTACAGGTTGAACTTGTAAAGCTCATCATATTGATAATCTCGTGGATAATTGAAAAGTGCGATTTTCCACCAAATCTTCGTGAACACTGTATGGAATTTGCTAAGGTATAAGTGATTTGACTTAAAGTGAAATACTAAGCCAAAATCGATGGTTCGGGAGCGGGCGCAGTCAGCCGAATGAACTTCTAAGCCCTACCAAATCTGTGAACTGGTTTCAACGTGGGAACATCAGATTGCTGTAAAGTATTTCTCACGTGAACTTGTAGTGGAGACATTGATTTTTGTTACAATCACAAATATCTGATTTTTCGACATTTATTCAATCCATTTTTCCGTCCACGACTCATGATCGATACGATCATAACCATGCCATATTATCCACGCACAGACTGTCAATCTATCGCACGCACCCACAAAGTAATTTTGTATTTTTACTCTGTGGTTTTCACCAAACAATCACATGCGCAGTCCAACCGTCTCACACAAGTATACACACACAGAAGGTTGACGCTAGACACCCCATTCCGGACTGCACTGATCAATCGAACATCGGCCTTGCGTGGCCTGTCCCGACTACATGCTTGGCTTGCACTTGGCACGTGACTCTGATACACGTACCCGCCTACAGGTTTGTCTTTGGTGTCATGCTTGAGCTCGCGCTTACTGCATCTCTGGGCGGTACACACTTGACTGTTGACTGGCCCGGGTAATACACTTCACCCACAAACTGACTCGGCGTCGTGTCGTTCTCTCGACTTAAACGGTTGGGCACAGAGAATATAAATTCCGCCACAGACTCGAATATCTTGGAATCATCTTAATGTCATTTTATCTGATTATTTAGAAATAACCAGAAAATCGTAAGTAACAAGTCACATTCTCGAGAATCGGAACCTAGTGAGTCATTCCCGAAGCCTCAAGGCAAATGCCGTTCACCAGACCCCTTACCCACCATGTCCATGTGTACAATGTGTTCACCGAGGTGAGTACACCCCCGGAGGTTTGGTCTTCAATTCTTGTTACTGAAAACAGTGGCAAGAGTCAGATTTTGACCCTTTCCAAAATCACTTGGGAAAAATTATGTTATTTTTTTCGCTTGAGAAAGCGGTCAACGACATTGGAATTTGCAATTAATACCTTTGAAAGTGCATTGTTCATCCTGACATACAGTCATCTTCTAATAGACATTCCACCAGTAACAACCACAAAATTAGTGAGCAAGCATACTTGGACCTGCTGTTCACAGTCACATAACCACCAGCATAACACCAATAACAAATAATGCAGGATTGTAGCGGAAGCTTGTTTGCTACAGTGTGTAGCTTCACACCGATTAACCAGGTAAGCATACTTTCATCAAAAGCAATGATGGGTGCTTATTGGTTGGTGGTCAGCAGTTATGTTACATGTGTCCAGGGAGCACCCAGGTGAGCTTGACGGTTTGGGTAAAGTACTGAGAACATGATTTCAGTCGTACCTTTACAATGGTCGAACTTACAATAAATACTCAGGCGTTCTTGCAGGTGTCGTCACAGGATGTAACGCGGCAACAATGTGCTTCATTCTATGTTCTCATAAATTATTTCGAAAAACAACTGCCCGACCGTTTTTCTGATAAACATGAAGAGCAGACCAACTGAATACACCGTTAACATATCCTACCAGTTAATTAGGGCAACAAGCAAGACTAGGGTCTCAAGAAATGGAACCCACGTTTGTCGGAATTGTTTTCACGGGTTAGCAAATCCCGTACCATACGACGAAATGTGAGACTGTCGTCAGTGTCCGACTGAAAAAGTCGATATATTCTCCATTCCAAAGCAGTAGGTTTGCAATCAATCGACTGGTAGCTACGTCCGCGATACAATGGCATTGATATTGGTTCCTTCATTCAAATGAATATAAGTAGTAGATGTGCATAAAGTTGGAAAATTACTGAGAAGGAAGACAATAAACAACAAGCTCCGTCCTGATAGCATACCCTTTTGACTGACGCAGCGATACATTTGCAGTCTCGGGGTTTGTTACCAGAAAGTCGTCAGTAGCCTTAAAAGTAATGAAAATGAAGTGAGCTAGTAGAAATAGTAAAACGACACGATTTTGAGTAATGATAGACAATATCAATAAGTTACTCACTACTATATTCTCGCTGTCCAAAGGTTGCTCTGTTCGCACAATACATAAGGACTTGTATGTTGTATAGACACCTCATGAAGAATGGTATGTGAACGTCTGAATTATCTGAACAAATTTTGCAAATAATGTTTCATAAGAGTCTACTGTGCATACGGAATTATAGTATTTTAGCCATAAAAAACAAGCTAAACTTCCTTTAGGTTGGTCTAATAGGTAGATCACCATTTGCAAACACCGGGACATTACGTGAACGGTAATACTATCCCGTTGTGGCATTGTAGGCTTTGGTAAGATTCAAATCAACACACTGCAGTAGTAGTATCGACACACTCCATTTCACATCCCGTAAATCGCTCTTATACGGTACCCGAAAAGTATCGCGAAACTGTTTCGGGGCCAGACCAGTACTGATCCTACACTCTAACGGCTTGCGCTGAACGGAATGAGGACACTGTGAAAGACGGGTGGTAGTCGAATGGTTTAGAATGATTGTTTATCACCTCGAAGATCGGAGGGTGGAATACCGCCACCGACGTCGATCATTTTGCTCGTAGATGGTAGTTCACTGTCTTCCGGCTGGTTACCACACCTGACCTACAGGGAGACCTTAAGGGCTCCTAGCTCTGAGTCGCAGGGCTTAATTATCAGCTATACCTAAAAGTGCAACGAACCTTTGAAGCTATGAGGTATAACTCTTCTACTACACCAATCCGCAAGCATGTAGGAAAAAACCTCGTTATAGGTGTTGCATGCAATGTTAACTAGAGTAGATGAACGATGTCACTTCTTGGCACAGTGTCCAAATCACGAATTTCGACAACACAGCTCATTTGGTGGAAGGCTTCCAATATTAAGAAACTGCTGGGCCCATAGTTGGATTAAAAAATCCGACAAGGGCTTGTAAAAGAGCGGGAGAATCACTTTAGCATTTGACGAAGTCTGTTGAAACCGAATTCATAACCACACGAGGTTTGCGCTAAAAAGTTATTCTAAATGAAAGACATGTCAAGAGCTGCCTAATCGTTCCATCCACATCTATCTTCAACGGTGGTGAAATTTTATGATGTTGAGAACATATTAGGCCTGGAGTATATCCTCGTTGAATAATGGATGGGAATTCCACTCAAAGTTTGAAAACCATGAGCTCCAATGAACTGAACGCATTTCAGTTGATGTGATACCGGTGAGCTAGCTATTTCCTGTCCAATGTGATGTCATAAAAAGGAAGTTCCTAGGTTTTTGACTAAAAACTTTGGCGACATTTTCCAAATTTCACAACTGGCAGGATGAATTAGAGTGGGCACCACTGTGTATTCTCTAACTCCGAGATTTCTTGTGAATAGAGTCAAATGCATTCTGATTTTGAAGCTTACTCGGGAACGTTATGAAAAGGCAGGTTTTTGCCGGACAAGCTGTTATTTTTATTACCAATCTCATCCTACTGTTTTCCCGCAATTCTTCCTGGCTTACTTAGGGAAGATTTTGGCTATTATTAGTCTAGTTTCATTGACTTCCATCAGGATCTCTTATCTTTACCATATGTCATTTACATATGAAAAGTTCACCATGATGATTCTAGAAGGCCCAACCCGCCCCTTACACCATGACTTATCTGCGTACCGTTCACATCGCTTTACATGTTCCGCATTGAGACTTATCCAAGCCAGTAAAAAATCCATCGAGATTCTACAGTGTCTTATTTAGCCCGTGTCGTGGATGACAAGATGAAAATAACAGAGGAACTTCGCATGCACCATTGTGAATGAACCAACATTTTTTGAAATATTTTCACCGCAGTATTTTTTCTGCCAATTTCTCAGTGATGATGAACCGTTCCCCACATTTTGGCTGAAATCTGAGTCTGTTAATTTACTAAATTCCTCAGTACAATACAATACGATACAGTACAATACCATGTAGTACGATAAAACAATACAACACAGTACTGTACTATACTATACTACGTAATACAATATAATATAACTGAGATTCTCCATCGCTCCAAGAAAACATTTCACGATCAGAAGTAAAAAGACAAAGATGACTCAAGCACTTGAAGTGTTGAACCCAATGGGACCCAGCAAGTTTGACGTAGAAGTGATCCAAGAGTCAACATAGCTGTTTATAAACAAAATCGACTAGCGTCAATAACGGTGTTTGACCTTCTTCCGCTTTACTGATCAGTTTTGCATCATCAACGGTTAGATGCTTTTGTCTATCAAATAATAATTTTCTAAATTCCCACGCAAAACCAAAGCTTTTGTTCTCCGAGTGGTTTCACAGCTAAACCATGCTCCGTTTGGTACCAGTACCGAGTTTATCTCGACCCGTGTCTGCGCCCATTTTCGCCCGTCTTACTCCCATTGTGACCTTCCTGTTAGTAGAACTGACTTCCTTGTCAATGAACCTTTGCCTCGTAAGCGTGTTCGACTCATTTACTGATTTCACGTCCGCAGTGGTTTCGGGTTACTGACCATGCACACTGTCCGTGTGTTCGTGATATTATTTGCCTCTCTTAACCTCGCGGTGGGCAATCTTATTCGAGATCTCACTCGAATAACAAAAGGCGACAACTACTGCCCAGTATTCATTAGTAAACATGGTTCAAGTCTCAATCGTATGTCTCTTATCCTGCTGCGGGACCTTAACTACTCGTTTCACTTTTTCATGTTGCCTGGGGTAAAACATTGTCCATGTTTGGTTGACTTTTTCCATGCGTCAGCTGTAATTGCTAACCCCTTCGCTTATCCTTTCACTCTACTCTCGACCCGCTCGCTGGCGAGTATTTTGAAACCCCGTCAATGGCTTATCTCTGTGACCGATTTACCCATAAATTGAGATACCTTATCATCTACGCCTGACTGATTGTCATACGGTCACTTGGATAACCGATTTCGCATCCTCTGATTAAGAGTTCGGGATTCGTTTAATCTGAGTCACTCAGCCAGTGGATGACATTTTAGCACAAAAGGAACAATATAATAAAAGATTGGTAAAAAGAACGCCGATTCATTATTCCTCTCCTAGTCGCGGAATTACGATTGTGACGTCCCGTGTTCGCTTTTCATGACAATCACCTACCCATTCGGTCTCTTTTGATTACACGTCGTCGAATAATAAATAAAAGAAGTTCAAGACGATACATTTATTTTTTAGGTAATTAGCCTCCCCAGAAGTTGGGATTATTAACTGTTAACTAACGCCAGTGTGTTCATGTGCGTTGTCTATTCAATACATGAAACGAAACCTTTACGGTTTGTTCAACAATGTATGCAGAATCGGTGATTAATAGACAGAGCCTTCTGAGCTTTCCTCTGGTTAACAGTAGAAATCGGAAAGATATCCCACCAAGAATGTGGTCTTCACGTAATTTCAACTTTTGCTGATAAGCGGAAAGCACGATTGTGCGGCTGTTCCACGTGGATGCTGTTTGGGTATGTCTGAACTACGTGCAGGATTTGATCTCTAACAGTCAAAATTGAAGTTACTCCATATTTTATTTTGAAATCACTCAAGACAGTCATATTTTGCGTAGATATTATACGGCAAAGTACTCTACAATAAACAAACAACAAAAAGTGTTACAAAAATGAACTGATTAGAATGCTCACTTTTGTATAGGGTAGCAATCGGAATAAGATAGAGGCGCAAGGTATGAAGGCGGACTGTTCAAGTGAAAGCGCATCGTAAAATGGTGTGCCATTGTTGGTTTCATCTGCTCTGGGCACTTGACATCTCAGGCGCAACTGATGACCTCCAAAATTGAGTCCTCCCTTGAATACAGACGAATGGAACACGAGTCGTGAAGTGATGAGCAAGGTAATAAATGATTAAGAATTTTGATAGTAGTATTGTTGTAGTGAACAGGCAGTAGGGGGTCACATTTTTGTTCGATTGATGCACTTAGTCGGCTTCGACTCACGAAGGTTTTCTTGTTGTGTTTTACAAGTTGAACACTTGCAACCCCCACGGGTTTGCCTTTTTTACTGTATTGTACTTCCCTTCTATTTCGTAACTGTCGTTGCTGCGTTGACATCTTGCTCGATATCAAAGACTGGCATGTTGAGCATGCCAATATATATATATATATATATATATATATATATATATATATATGCCCCCACGGAACACCACTGGCCTCGCATACCACATTATTATCTTCACTATGACTGACCGATGTTTATTAAGTAAATTCCGATGTCATTCGCTGTTTTCTCAAACGGACAATGCAACGCTATTTTCCTCACGAAAAATCAGACAAAGTCAGAATCTAACTAATGGTACTGATTTCGGCAGTATTATCAGAAATTCTTATCTTTAGGGGTGTACCGATCCCCAAAAAATAAATTACACATGTAATAATAATATATCACAAAGAGTACTGTCAGTTCCACACACAAGCATGAACTTGGAATCCGTGATCATTGTCGATTGGAATGAATTCCAAAGTCGATGCAGGAAAACCAGCAACGAAGGCAGAATGAGAGTTGTACAATGTGCTCACAGAGGTGAGGACCCAAGACGGCCATCGCAACACCTTACAATCAGTGCCAGAGCATAAACAGCATAGCTGTAGATGACAAGCAAAATTCAGTGAATGGATTGCAGGAGGATGGAAGCTTCTTGTGATTAGGTGGACGAAACATTACAGTACACTACTTCAGATGAAACCGTAGATGAATAAGACATAACCCCACTGTTCTGTAAGCATACTATCGATTGACCGACTGTTGGGCAGTACTGGCTGTGCCTTTGGAGGGGGATGCTGACAGGATCCAATTGAAACGATCAGAACACGTGAACTGAATGCAAGACAGCAGGTAGGTCCAGCATGCTCCGGGTATACATTGCTGAGATAAACCTTATTTTATTTATTATATATCTGCCTTGTATCAACCAGCTTTCGACAAATTTATGACCGTGAACTGTTTCTTCTACAATCGACATGGACATATATCTCGATACAACTTTATGATGCGAAAATACGGGACAAATTTCCAAGTAAATCTTTTTCGAATAGCTCACGTAAACCATTCCTTAAAACAACGAGGGACAGAATCGGTTCAAACGGTCTAGTGGATTTCAAGTTCAATACATTTTTGGCTAAGAATTATCTTAAACGACTGAGTACCGGCGCGACAAGGTTGGATATCGAAGGGAAAACGTGTACTTCTTACCGACTGGAAACTTGTATTTTAGATCCAAGTCTCAGGGTTTCGCATGCCGATTACCAGTGATAGTAAATATTTGTAAACTTGACACTATTTTCATGTTCACAGTGTAACTTGTTGCAGCACTGCCTTGTTGTACCGACGTTTTCTTGTACACAAGCAACGTAGTTTTTTAACTCAAACAAACAATAACGCGTGACATCAAGTCTTGCAATTTGTCACTCGTTCTGGCTGGACTTTTTGGCACTCATCTATACACCATCTCAATCAATTAAGCAATCTGTCATCAAGTTCCGACAGCTGAATTGAGTTGTACCGAGGCTGCCGGCGCCCGAATTTCTACTGCGAGAACTGTTAACAGTCGTGAGTTTGTTTATTACCTTACGGTTCATTTTTATTTTTATTTTATATACTTTTTCTATCCTTTCATCTGAGCATGTTCTTCCGCCCATTCCAGTTTGCTAGTATTATTCTAAATTGTTTTGACATTGACTTAGGGTGCCATAGAGACTGATTAGAACACTACCAGATCTGCCATTTCTACTGCACTCATGTACTGGCACTGGAATGAAAATATCTTCTCTCACGGCACAGTGAAATTCCACAATTATGTAGATAGTTCAGTGAATAATATCAGATTGAACCGCATCCAGAGATCAGGTATTACTCGGCGACAATTACTGAATACAGTATCGTGGTCACATTGTGCCTGACTATTGATTTACTTACTATTAGTATCACACGGATTCACGGTAAACACGAACTTATACATGAGAGAAAACATGAAACAATGTATTTATATTTTTGACTTCCGTATTGCCGAACGTCCTTAGGTTATAATATCTGAAAGAGCTGACTTGAGTATCACGATGGACTGAACGGACTGCAGAAATTTATTCCTTTGGGTAGTTATTTTGAAGAATTCTGATTAGTGTAATTTCAGCGGCTTTAAATGGACAGCATGAAGTACTAGCCTGCATATTCATCATAGGATACCCATCACTGAGTGCTCCTGTGAATGATGCAACTGTGCAGATCCACTGTAAACATTCATGAGAATGAAGTTGAATAATAAAAGACAGTAGAAATAATAATTTATAAGAGCATACAGATTTTGAGTCCAAGATATTGGGTTCAGATATCCGTAAGATATACAATTATACTCCCAGAAGTTCGAACATCCATTTTGGCTACTAGCATTGTTGATAGTAGTTGGATGCCAGTTGTGTCTATGTTAGCTGAAGACAATGAAAGCATGAAACTTCTCAAAGGTGCTAGCCCTTAGGCAACTCGAGCTGGTTCTCGGTGGTTCGCTTTGTGTCAGTGCTACACGGTAAAGCACCTGTCTGTCATTGACTTTTTAATGGTGCGAGAAACCTAGCTGAATTTAGTCGACTCGAAATAAGGTGGATTAAAAGTAGCCCGATCTGATTCACTCATCATCAAATCCTGTGATTGACATTTGAAATCAGTGGTGTGTAGGATACGTACGGTCTTATTTCTGAACTATTGTCAACTCGTCCGGTTTCTAGGCCAACGTGGAGTGGTGCGCAATCTTCAGAAACAGAATCCACCAGCCGAGGTTTTTTCGCGATAGTCAGAACGTGGCGTCTTCAGGGAAATCACCGTTTACTCACGTTCCGTACATTTTAGATAGGATAACACGTACTAGGGGCAGTAGGTCGAGGAATAAGTCACCAAGCTGGTTAAAGAAACGAGCACAAAAGTGCCAGAGAAGAAAGGAAGCCGCGTTTAAGGGACACAAACAAATAGAAAGGCGAACATGCCGACATCGACTGGCAGGTCTGATCAACCAGTGTGTGGGGCAGGGATTCACTCAAGTCACGGGTCGAATGGGTTACAGTGTTTTGTGTGGATGTGTGTGTGTGTGCTTGTACATGCCTGCCGACCAGAACTCGGTGCCCAAACCAAACAGTCTGGTCCAGATCTGGTCAAGTCAAGCGAGTAGTGGTTCGGCGTGTGTATGTGTGTGTGTGTGTGTGTGTGTGTGTGTGTGACGACCGGTCAATGCTTGAGAGAGCGGAGGAATATCGTGGACTGATAGCAGTGAAACCATGTGGCCAACGTCCAATGAGTTAGGAACATGTCGAAACGGTGTTATAATCCACAATGCCCATAACTGCGTTTTGAGAAAACAACTACTTACTTATTCAGTAAGTAGTATGTACGCTTCACCACACTCCACCTGACAAAAAACGGTCTATATTCTGCAGACCGCCTTCAAATCCTCCTCTACTCTGGTTGCTAATCCCCAGTACCGATTCGCGGTGATGCTGTCATCAATCCCACAGTTCCTCTGGTGATGTGCTTCGTCCGATCCGTGATGGGTACCGACGCGAGCCTTGTTTCCAGACGTAAATAGCGGAGATCGATTATTGTGCACAAGGCATACAGGACTGCTCGAACTTTGTCGTACGTCTCCACAAAATCTTGCCTGATCACTTCAAAGTTACTGATGAACATGCGTTGTGTCATTTCACCATCTTCCAGGACATGGATTCCGGCAGTCTCCCTTTTGCGTACATATAGTTGAACTTCATCGTTCGGCACTTGCTCAGGTAGGAGGTCAGTTTCTTCTGGTTCCACAAGGCGAGGCTTATTAGTTCTAACTTGTACCTGATTTGACCTGCAGTCAATCGCTTCAATGCAACTGCGTCAGATGATACATGTTCACTTCCACAACCATCCTGCTGACATTCAAGCCAATCTCAGTGACAGTTTCGCACATGTCCACTGAGTTGGTCCAATTTTCCGACGTTGTCCACGGCATCAGTAATGGAATAAAATTCCAGTATTGGTACTTCCGGTATACTTCCTTCAATATCCTTCCGAGTTAAGGTTTGTTCGTATAAGACAGGTTCCATATTTTGACATCGAGAACAACAGGTTTCTTCAGGTAGTTCAACCTCCAGTGCTCTGACTTCATGGTTCAAAAACCTTGGTCCCGACATCTTCCCCACAAGTCTAGTGTTCATTCTTGAATCGTCCGTATGGGCCGCATTTACCACAGGCACGTCAAGCATCGCCAGCTCACAAGACACGTCCGCCAGCTGGGATGCATCCACGGAACGGCAGACACGGGCGATACGTACCATCCCACGCATGGGCTCAGGCAGACTATCCACAAATCGGTCCGCCAATAGATCAACCCGCGGGGCCCCATTTATTGTGACCAACGCACGGTTCTGGAGTGAACGGAGCGTGACGGCATGCACCAGCGGGTCCGCACCAACCCCCAGCTGGGCAGCCTTGAACCGCCGCATAGCGTCCTGACGGTTGGCCGAGGTGTCGAGTCCCGCAATCAGAGCGTGCTTCACGGCGGCCCACTTTATCTCCTCCGGGCCCCTTCGAGCCGCATCCAGTACCGCCCGTGCTCTACCCTTGAGAAGCGCTCGAAGGGCCGCCAACTTACCCCGGTCGGACTGGATCCCCGAGAACTCCAGCAGGCCCTCGAAATCCTTCAGGAACATCCGAACGTACCCGTGTTCGAACGGCTCCGGCCGAGATAGATCCATCCTAGTCACGGCACCAGTTGTTATAATCCACAACAATCCATAATTGCGTTTTCAGCAACTTACTACTTACTTATTCTGTAAGTGGTATGTACACTCCATCACAACGGGTTTAAAAGTAGCATAAGTTGGTATTGATGAATGGGCAGGGTTGGAAACATGCAAAACAGATCCAATACGGGGTATAACTAAGATTAAGACGCAGACACCATGCCATCAGCCTATCTGAGAAGGCTATCAACAGGCTTTTTCATTTCTCATCTGTTTCTCGTTGAGATATGATGATAAGTGACCAGACAAATCAAGTAAACTGTATCAGAAATCAGGTTAAACGTGATTTACGCTTATTTAAGAATGGGCTCCAAATCCTTGCCGGTAACTAGTATCTGTCTGTGCTCAACGAAGCATTTCGTGGATAGACCCCTGGTAACTGGATCGGGTGTTAGGGGATCAGGATACAATATATTAGACGCAACGCATCTGAATGTATTAACTCATCGTCAATGGAATATATGATGGAGCTAAGCGACAAAGAAAATTGAAACCATCTGTGGTAATATGGAATGCCCCATTCTAAAACTAATAATTCGAAAGCGGTTAAATGGGAGTAGGAAACTTATTTGAGCTTCTGAAGCCCGTGCCCGTCGCACGTGCATCGCATGAAGTTAGGTTCAATTTCTTAATCTTCGGCAAGAATTGTACAGTGCTGTTCAGTGTAAACTAGGTATAATTTCTAGGTGCCTGAAACGGCTATTTAATGTTACATCAGATAGGAAATCTCGCTGAACTCTGTGAGTATTTTAGACACAGAATAATGGACTGTGAATAACTCTACCCGGGGCAATAATGAGACCTCGAGACCGGAAACTTTGAGCAGAACTAGTCACTTTGTAGGACCTATACCAGGAGCTTTTTTTCTTTATTGAATCATCCTGGTTCTGCGCTCTAAACTGGTGCATATCCATTGATTAGGGTTTGGTAACATGATAATCGTCTGGCGATTGCTGTTTTGGTTGACAGCTCTTGTCGATTACTAACAGATTATTGTGGTGAAGGATGGCGTAAATTCATGGAAAAATTGAACCTCCCAGAAAATCTTTTCAATGAAACTTCTTGAGCAAAAACACCCTCATCAGAGGCGCGATGAACGATTCGTTCAAAGGGACTCCAAAGATGCCTGCAAATTTGTCACTCCTGCAGCTCATCACATGAGACTAAAGAGAGCGACACGAACGGCGTACGTCGTCTTTAACATTGTACCACCAGAACACAATGGCAATCGGTTTTGAGGAAGACATTTCAGTCAGTTTGAATAGCTTCACTCACTTTGTCGTCAAACACGCGCAGAATAGCATTTCCCACTATGCACGGCTTCATATTAGTCTTCAGTATTGTGTAAACGCGTAGGAATAGCAGCGAACTGTTCGCGAGGTGCTTTTGCCCCGTCAAATTCACAATCGATCGTTGATCCGATACAAACAACGGGGATCGGACATTCGAACCGGCCGTCGGGTCACGTCGAAGCCCAAATGAGCTGGGATTGGTTTTCAGTCCCCAAACCATTTCCGGTAGAGCTAATAAATCCAATAGATCTGAGTCGAACCCGGTATTTAGTAATCTACCGGTTACCTGCATGGCAAAAAGAGAAGATACGAAGGTGAACAGACGGTCAAAAGCATGCAAATTTTACCAAACTGTGCACAAAAGTGGAATATAATTTTCATCTGTGGAGAAAATCATGACAGACAAAAAATTACTAGCACATAAGTCTGATACCTGTGAAACAGTTCTATAGTTTGTTTTTTACTTGCAACGTAGCTTTGACTGTGTTACCAACACTAAGATTTCAGAACAAATTCATAAATGCTGCTGTCTTTAGTTTGTTGAATCAATTAATCAAACTACAATCAGAAAACTTTGGGGGACTTGCTATAGATTAGCGAGAACTAACATGAAGACAGATGCCGAACTTACAAGAAAGAAGACAGACAGTTATTACTAAGTTCGACCAACGATTTCAAGATCCAGGCGCATAGACCTATAAGAAAACATTTTCACGTACCGCCGGTCAGTGGCTAGACAGAAGATCGGACAAATACATTGGCTTGAAGATAATGTGAGTCAACTGTTCCACTACTCAGCTGTGATAAACATAACTGCTTCGAGGATGGATGATGTATCGCATTGTTCAGGTGCGAAGTCCGAGCTGATAGGTCAATGTCTCCCACACTTCGTCTTTTCTTAGCATAGCTATGGCATTAGCCAATCCAGATTTTACTTTTCCTCTCGTCCTTTTTGCTGTATGTACCAAGCCCTTGCATTTGCGTGTTCGTGGAATCATTTTTCCACGTTCATCAACCCTTTGACTCTATCAGACAGCGACAGCAAGATGTTTACTGGAGTTTCATCCCCACCAATCTCAGTCGCACTTTACTTTTTACTTACTTTTGTGCGACTACCTCTCGCGAGAGGTTAAGTCGGTTTCTCGGATGTTTCTGATGGTAGCTGTCTACGCGTTCCGGTCTGCGACAAGATGTGACCACCGTAAAACTTAGTTGTTGCACCAGTCACGTACTCTAAAGACAGAATCAATGCATAGACAATCCATGTCTGTCTTAGTAGTGCCAACGCATACCTTTAGTTGGCCACCAGGGTGACGTTTCTAGTCTGGGCAGGTTGATAACAGTAAGCTTCTCTTCGTAAGTCCCGTTTCGGGTCGGCGAAGGACGTGGCCGAATCGTGTAGGCGAAGTTGATGTAGAACCGAAGAAACTCGTTCTGTATTCGCACAGTGTTGACACACGCCTGAGTTCGAGACGCTATCATACCACCTGATTTGGGCCATGTGGTGGAAGCACTGATGGTTGAAATTTTCTAGCCTTTTTGTATCGTCCTCTCTCAGTGGCCAGGTTTTGCCAGCGCACGTAAGGATTGGGCGAACGGCAGCTAAGTATACGCGCAGCATCGTGTGGAGGCTTATTCCGCTGCGAGATCACGATGATTTGCGAAGTTGTATGAAAGCTCTCCTTGTGCGGTCTACACAAAGTTTAACATTGTCCCTGATCTGACCCCTTGGCTTCATAACAGAACCCAAGGACTTGAATTGGTGCATCTGTTTCTGAGTTTCCTCATTGACGTGCACGGTGTGTTGGGCCTTACAAAGTTGTGAAGAACATCGTTTTTACCATTTTTATCTCCAGAATAACGGCCTAGGCTTCGTATACAATACGGCTGGGAACTGGCTGCAGAGTTCTGGGACAATCTCCTAGAAAGACAATTTCGTCAGTGAATTTGAGGTCTGTAACCCGAGAATCGTGGCCTAGTTGTATTCCCCGAAAGTTATTGAGCGTACGACGCATTATGGAGTGTATGTTACAGTTAAGTAGAACTGATGGTGGAGGGCACTCTTAGTAGACACCGGATTCGAGTAGGAACCCTGAAGACTCTTTGCTGTAGGCGTGAAAGCACGCCTGTTTTGCTTAGTAGCATGATCCTAATAATCGAATGTGCTTTTCGGGTATCCCGTCGCTATGAAGTGTGCTCCAGAGCGACTGTCTGTCAACAGAGTCAAAAGCTACCCTAATGATGATGAAGCACACTATGGTGGGTTGCTGAAATTTGTAGTAATGTTCTAGAATTCACTACAGTGTGAAGATCTGCTTAACACAGCCTCTTCCTCGACGAAAACCTTACCTGTCGGATCGTGTTCGCTCATCCCAAACAGCAACAGAGTGATTTAGCAGAATGATCCCAAAAAGCTTAGCGGCTCTATCGATGAAGCTGATACCCCCGTAGTTCGCACCGATAGTCTTGTCGCCCTTTATAGAACAAGGGAATAGGATATAGGCTGCCAAGTCTTAAGGCGCGACGAGACTGCACCTTGACGTGGTGTGATGGTTTGTGTGGTCTATGACCCAAGGGGATACAAAGGACGGCTTTCTTAAGCCGGAGATGCAATCATGCCTGACAGGTCAATGGATAGAGGCCAGACAAAGTCCAATCTCCCGGTCCTCCAGGTTGGGGGTCGATTTGAGCTGGCAATTCAGTCAGCAAAATCAGTGGAAGAATAACTGATCCAAGCAAATAGGCCCCCCTGCTGCCTTGCGGACAGGTCCTCGTTAAAACTAAATGTTTTGGTTGAGAAATCTAATCGTTCTGCTGTTTCACGGCTGGACACCTTAGCAGTACCTGTCCAACATCTCCCATGAACTGCACGAACAGAAAGAATTCCATATTGCATCGGTCGTTGCGCAGGATAATCAGGACCGCGTTGCCCATTGCATCGAGCGGGGTGGGTAGTGATAAATGGGCTACTGCTCAGAGTTCCCTCCCTTTTATTCAACTTTTGTCTTCTGTCCCCAGACACCTCTATTGGCGTCCCCCACCCCCCCATACTGCTCCCGCCGATAACGCGCCCGATACTCGCAACGAGTCACTGTCAAATAGTGTCGGGAATAATCCTCTGTCTGGTAACTCACACTTCCTCAAGCCCTGTCAGCCTCTGAATCTCGGCTCTTTTAACGTACGCATACTCATGCAGGCTGATCAGCAGGCGTGCCTAGCGCTCACAACAGACTCTCTGGAGATTTTCACGAAAAGTAATGTTGGCACGAGGAGCCTGAACCTCTGAAGATTGATGCCTGCTGCGTAAGTGAAACGCGTATCCAGGATTCGAGCAGTGTGGTTCAACTAACTGCTCCTGGCATCTCACCGAGGCATTTCCAGCGCACTTCAGGAGACGAAGTAACTCGAACTGCGGGTCAATATGGTGTGGAAATAGTCTTGAGCGACAAGGCTGAGGCTGCTCCTTTAGACTGGATACCGGTTAACAGACGTTTATGTGATGTAAGAATCCAGGGGTCGTTCGGCGTTCGAAAGGATAGCTGTGTTAAGCGCAATTTGTTTGTGATCTCGGCGTACGCCCCAACAGACTGCAGTTCTGACAAGCAGAAGTATGAGTTCCATGATGAACTCACAATTCTCGTTCGCAGAAGCAAAGTTTTTGACATTGTAGTGCTATCTGGTGATTTTAGTGCGCAGGTTGGCGAACTTAGTGCGTTAGAAGCTTGTTTAGGTGGGTGTTGTGCCTTACCCTCCCAGCGCACAGATAGCGGGGATAGGCTTGTTCAGTTTTGGTTAGATAATCGGTTGTTCGTGTCTAGTACAAGTTTCCGACCCAGCACGCGTCGCACGGCGGCTTGGCGCTCTAACTCTACAGGCACTCTAAGCCAGATCAATCGAATCGCAGTAAGCTGTCGGTGGCGTAGTTCTGTTTAGAACTGTAGATCTTACTGGTCTACGTACGTAGAGTCAGACCATACACTTGTTTTGATGAGGTTATCTCTGCAGATCCTTGGCCATCGACGCAAACCGCAAACTTGGTTAGCCGTACAACATTTGTGTGATCCGGAAGTTCGCACCAGTAATGAACAAAAATTGGCACGAGCTAGGTCTACGACGAAAAGTAATGTAGATGAGCATTGGACCCATATCCAGCAGGCGATGCACGTGGTAGCAGGTTTCCCCTGTGGTCCTAGATCCGATGTCCATCAAAAACACTGGATTCGCAAGAGTCGGTCAGTCTGCTGGAGAAGAAACGTCAGCTCTCGAACTGCAAGGAGACGAATAAGATACGGAGAAGTCTACAACAGCAAGTTACAAAAAGCCTTTAGAATGATCGCTAAAATTGGTGGGTGGGGGTAGCCGAAGAAATGAAAATAGCAGCTGCCACAGGGAATAATCAAATACTGTCCAAACTTGCTCTCGATACCGATGGACGGCGAACCCCGGTCAGCGAAACGATATGTGATAGAAATGGAGAGCCAATTCATGGCAAAGAGCAAAGGCTCGACCGCTAGGACGAATACCTCAAGAAGCAGTTTAACTGGCCGCGTGCTAGTGTAGTTAGTTCGACGTCAAAAACTGCGATTCCTTGGGCAGTATCACTTGAAACCCTTCGAAAGAGGAAGTAGAGTCATGCATTCGATTACTAAAGCAATGAGAAGCGCCCAGTCCCGACGAACTCCCTCGATTTCTTTTCAAAATTGGTGATGGTGTGTTGATAAACTCACCTACCACCTTGCTCCGTGACTTTTGGAAAGAGGAGCGTATTCCGTTACTATGGAGCGATTCGTTGATTGTACCCATCTTCAAGAAAGGAATACGCAATGACTGTGGCAATTATCGTGGGATTAGCTTAATCCCGACAGTCACCAAGATATTAGCCTCGATTTTGCTGCGTCGTCTCACACCGGCTCGCGAGAGGAACGCCCGCGAACAACAGGCCGGATTCCGTCCAGGTCGAGGTTGCATTGACCAAATTTTTACTCTTCCCCTACTACTTGAGACGCGTCACACATACACACCGTCGACCGACAATAATGAATTTCCTCGACTTGAAAGGCCTCTTCGATTCAATCGATCGAACAACGCTTTTCAGTGCTCTTTATCGAAAAGATATGCCGCAGAAGTTCGTGAATCTACTGAGAATCACTTTATTCTCATACTTCTGGCCGAGTAAGGGTTTACGGTGAACCATCCAGTCCATTCGAAACGACCAACGGTGTTCGACAGTGATGTCCAATTTCCCTATTCTTGCTCAACTTCGTCATGTACGAGATAATGGAGAATGCCTTGCGGAATCTTTAGGGTGTGAGTGTCAAACTAGGAAATAGTGAAAGGCTATGTGACCTAGATCACACTGACAATCTTGTCTGTTTTTCCGAATGCACGGAACACGCGCAACGTGCACTAGATAGACTCGTACCAGCTGTAGCTCCATTCGGCATGTGCTTTGCACCTTCAAAGTGTGAAGTGATGTTGCAAGACTGGACTTCGACGGTTCCGAGCTTGATGCTCGATGGAGAGGAACTAACAATTGTTGACCGCTTTAGTTACCTCGGCAGCGGCGTGACGACGGACAGGAGCACTGAAGTGAAGGTTAACACGCGTATATCCAAGGCTCGAGTGGCGCACGCCGAACCGAAGCATTTGTGGCGGCAACTTGATATTTCACTGAAGTGTGTAGTGTGCCACGGTGCGTTCAGTTGTGTTGTATGGTTGCGAGACATGGAGTCTGCGTGTGGAAGATATTCGTCGTTTTGAGGTTTTCGATCACCGATGTTTGCGTAGTATCGCTAAGATTGGATGGAATGACCGGGTGAGCAATGCCGAGGTCAGAAATCGAGTATTGGGTACCACTTCAGGGAGTTCTCTATCACAGCGTATCCAGCTTAGTAGGCTTCGTTGGTTAGGGCACGTGTTAGGTATGGCAGACACACGCCTACCGTACCGTGCCCTATTTTCCGTTCCTCCTCAAGAGTGATAGAAGCCACGTGCAGGTCAACAGGTGACGTGGCAGCGAGAAATGAGAAGATGCACAGCGAACTTGGGAAAAGTAGGTGCTTCATGTCTTCGTGGTTGGGGTCCAAAAGATCCCTCAACCAGTTGGCTGGAGACACTCAAGGACGTGGCTGCGAACCGTAAAAAGTGGCGATCGTGTTGTCACTTTCTATCGAATCAGAATGATTGATCGATGTGTGTTTGTACAGTTAGACTGTGTATTCCGTTTGTTGGTTATTAGGGCGTCCTTTACTTTTCCGTCCCATGTAGGTCCACTCCCTGTCAATCTTGTATTTATTTGACGTGAAAATTGGTGAGAAAGGCAGTGATCAGTGGGGTTTGCTCTGCTGTTTAACGTTGTACAATGATGATGACGGGAAATCTTCGGTATCGGTTCCCTTGCAGTTGTGCCGAAGTCTAGATTGCCAGAACGGATCTCTGTTGGGCTCATCGAGCGCCATTTCGCATACTCAATGGTTGTCAAAAGCTATGACGAACACCACTCGGTATGATGCAAAATCAGCACCTTCTTAGACTGCAAGACACAACTGCTTTAGTTTTCAAAGTTGACCTAACCCAGTCTTTCATACTGGTTTTCGCCTTCAAATACCGAAGCTTTCAACGTTCAGTGAACCGATGCTTATCCTGATACATCAATCAGCATTCTGCGCACAAAAATTTGACACAAAATATTTTGCTCACCTTGACAATAACTCAACAGACCTCTATCTCCACCACAGCACATACCTCAAGATCTTTCAATCCAGCTGAACTTACCGTTACATGTTTCCCTTACTTTCATTTTATATATATATATATATATATATATATATATATATATATATATATATATATATATATATATATAGACATGTTCAACATACCAGTAATAAGACATCCTTTAACAGATTTTAACCTCGGCTTCGGACAGTAACCTCTCCAAATTAGGTAGTCTATCTGCATCTTAAAAGACTTGTTCCTCATTTGCCGTTTATTCCGTCCTGATGACCTCTTCGGAACTAATGCGCTGTATGAAGATCGTGGGTCACTGCACCGGGCTACTGTGTTCATAAGTGAAATATGCACTTGCTGATTTCAAATTTTAATTACTGCCCATCATAAACGGTCAGTGGATTTCCATCTAAGAGTATCCCCGGAAGTAAATTCGTGGTTGTCCCGTTTATCTGACTGCAGTGAAAACCATCGGGTCTTAACAGTGCACCAATTAATTTACTCTTACTCTACAGCAGCTGGGTCCTTGGAGAGACTAAGCCGACTTCATGATGACATGATCATGAAGTTTTTTGGGTGTTTGGTACAAGAGACGTCCCCAGCGTCACTCGGATTTTTTGAGGGTGCATCTCTGGCCTTTGCACAACTAAGTGCGGGCTGCAAGACAACAGTGTACATTGCACGTGTATCGATATTACGATCCGCTCGACATTTTCAGAATTAATCTGAATAATTAGTGTAAGAACGCTGTTGTACATGGAAGTAAGCTCTAGTGAGAATGCAACAACTCCAAAGTTTTATTCTCCTCGTGGCTACGGCATGTTGAAAAAATTTCTTAAACACTGCCGCCTTGTGCATTCAGAGATTACATTGTCATCCACTGGACAAGAAAGTCGACCGGTTCCAAGACTAAATTTCCCGAGCGGATTCGCACAAACTTTAGCTTCTATTTCGGTTACAACTGAATTATTACACGTGCGTGTTTCTTTTCATACATAAACTAATATGTTCGAGAACCTCTTCATCAAGCTTTTTCCGATTGATTGTATTCATAAGCCATTTTTCAGCAACCGACCCTTCGAAAAGGCACAGCCCAGTTATCGGTGGTAGATTCTGAGGCGTGAAGGTCTAATTTTTGCAAGGAACTCCCAACATTAGGATTCAAAAGTCTTTCCGAAGGAACTTTTCGTTTGCTTGGGCGAGCGTAGCTAGCAAATAGATAGACGGATATACATATATACATACATGCATAAAGATCGATAAACAGATAGACAGACAGACAGACGGTCGGTCCTACCTCAGTTTCATAATCCAACACCTTTGACTGAGCCTTAAACAGGTGACAAAAAACAATAGTATTTCAGATTGAAGAATAGCTCGGTAAGAGTTGGTGGACAACAGTGAGAGTGCACAACGATTGTTACATTATTCTTGAGTACTGGGGTAACCAGTTTATCAGTACGACATGCTGTTCATGGGTTAGGAAGCGCAAAAATTGTCCTTCGGCAAATTCTCACCTTGAACACAGTGCAGTTGTCTGGCATGAACCTCAGCTGATCCACATAAATACAAAACGGATCGTGATTCGTAGATCGTTTCAACAGTTGCTCATCGAGTGAAGGTTTAGCATACTCAACCCATGGATCATCGATAGGCGTTGGGGGTGGGCTCAGTTGTATTCTGTTTGCAAAATTATTGAAGAGAGCAAAGGGGCATTAATTAGAAGGTAATTGGTAGTAATTTTTAATGCACACAGTTTTCTATCCTGATTCATTTAGTTTTACTTGTGACGTGCCAGTAAAGTTTGTTGCAGTTTGGAATCACCGGTAGAGCGTAAAAAAGGGCCGCACTCACAGAGGTTCTCAATCAAGTTCGATTCGGTCAAACTCCATGACGACCGTAACGGCACGTAAAGACACTTCGAAATAAGTTCATCTCAGTTTTCACAACCATTGCTGAGCCACTGCATACAATAGTAAAATACCCTACTCTCCTCGGTAATCTTATTTGGCAATAAAAACAATCAGGAAAATGGAGAAAGCAAGAAGAGGACTATCAACCAAGATAATGTCTATCCGCAACACTCGGTGATACTGTAACAAGGACGACAACACACAATAGGATACTTGTATTCCAACGGCCAAACAAGTCAAGTCGTGAAACACATACAATCGTCTATATAGGCTCTTTTCCAGACTGCGCGGCACCAACATTGCTATTGCCGCTGCCCGATTACTTCGGCTGCTTTCTGGTCAGTTGCTCGTGGCCGATGGCTTGCTTCTCTTGGGCCTCAGTTTTCATCGGTTGGTCCGACTGTCTCAGTTGACGGCTCGATCGGCAGCCCCTTACCTGGGCTATCTTGATGGTTGCTTGGGATTCCACTGCTTCCTCTCCGGTAGTCCGTATGCCTCTTTTTGCATGCTTCGGGACGCCTCAGACATACTCGCCGCCTGTTCTTCTGTCTGTGGCCCTCGTTTGGTTCGTCCGTTCGCCTTGATATTCACGCCGTTCCCTCACCCCAGCATTCCCCGTTACAATACCTCCATGTCTGTAAAAACTCATTCAGTGAACATTTTGGATCCCAACCAAGAAACTCAGGACGTATTACAAGGGTAAGTCCACTAGCCGCTCTTGCGAATCTCAAAACCAATATCCGCCCCATAGAACAATATGCGCTTGGAAGTTTATCCGCGGACATGTACAACACATGTTCCAACCCTTGTCGCCTGGTGAGCTTTGTTGTTTTATTTATTAATTTGTTTGGTGTTTCGCGTGTGAAAATGCATCACTGGCTTTTTCTCCATTTTGGCTACATTTACTTCACCTCACAATAAAAATGCATTGCACAGCGAAACGGTAGGAAGACCAAATTCAGAGTCTGCTTGGAGTCAGTGTTCATAGAGCTTTCGATTCAGGTGTTACAGAATAAGGCACACATTCGTTACTAATGACGACGGATGCTGTCCATCAAGGGAGCCATTCCATTTTTACCAAGACTACTGAGAGGGGTTTGTGTTGCACTAGTCTGATTTCGTTACTGCAGCAAAAAATAGTTGTTTTAAGTCCACATCTGATGACTGAGCAGACAAAAAATGTAAATAATTACAATAAAATGACCCGTCTTATATATTTGGGTCCTTTACTGTAGTGTCCGGGAATAGATGACACACCCCAGGGGTTTCGTATTCTCATCTTGGTTACTGATGGCGATGGCAGTAGTCAGTTTTTGAGTTTTACATAATGAGATTTACAGTGCGGTGAGAATTTTCAAACCATGGAAAATCACGGTAGCACTGTGGAGTTCTTTCTTTTTGTTAGGAATTATCAGCAGTGCACATCCAACGAGCCCCAAATGAGACTCGAACCCGGCGTGAAAGATTTTGAACCGGACACCCTAATCACAAGACTGTCCGGGCTGGCTCTCAACGGTTATTGAACTTATACACTAAATGATACAACGCCCTCCCAAAAAAATCTCAAATTGTCAACAGGAAATTAAGATTACCGAAATCGGTATTTAAAAATAGTTGCTTCAGAAGTGCAACTCTTAACCCCGATGGGATTACACAGATGTACTGGCTCATTCCGACGGCCTTGTTAGTGGTATTTCTATGTATATTTGCTCGCTAATTGTGATTAAGTTGAATCACCCGAGTCCATTTGTGTATTCGACAGTGAACCTGCCTTATTCGCGGTTAACTTAACTCCACCTGACTACAGTATATGCGACAACGTTGTTTCACTGTATACCAAGATTTAAGTATAACTACCATTGCCAACCGTAGCCAAAATGGAAACACGGATCACCTGGGCTGTGCCCGTTATTCCTGAACACTGTACATGTTCTGTTGTTAAGTTTTAAAGTTTTCGGATATCTTCCAGTAACTCGAAAGCCATTGGTACAATCTAAAAAATCGATGTATCACGATCAGTCGGTCATATAGAAGTTTGGTCCGACTGGCAAGGGCAGATATACTGGAATCATCCATGTATGGTACTGAAGCTCATGAAGTTTCACAAACTTACGCTGCAAAATTTCTATCAGTGATTATGCACACTTCTACTTTGTTCGTGTCTAATCACCCATGGAATAATGCGTGGCCATTCAACGGCTGTAGCACACAGGAGTGAAGCAAACGTTTGTGAATATCTTGTATATTATCGTTGATAAATGAGAGCGGTTCACTCACCGCAGAAAAAATCCAACAAGTGTGCGTACTTACCAAGACTCAATTGGAAACTGTATCGAGCAGCACTGACATTCTCGCTCGTTAGTTTACAATCTATGTGGAATGGCTGTTCCGTGTGACCCTCACTGTGGGTTTCTTCTCAAGTGTGTTCATACAAAACCTCAAGTGGTGGCTACTTCTTCGTTTCCGACCACAGAACAGGTTGATCCCGTGAACCCTGGCCAGGATCTTAACGTTAGATGATCATAACCCGTACCTTCGCTGAACTCCTTGACCCACCTGTCAAAAAGTTTTCTACTACAGGTAACATAGGCTGAGAAATCACCCTGTATCTCATAAAATAATCTGTTGCGGTTAAGCTCCTGTTCCAGGGACACTCTACACATCGACCAATCACTAAAGACACGGTTGTCCCACTTCATAAGTGATTCGAATAAATAAATACAAGAATAAAACAGACATCCTTGTCTTTTTGCCGTTCCACACTCGATTCTCATGCCAATAAACCACACCAGAAAATAATTATCGCTTCACCTTAGGCAATCAAACAGAAGTAAGAACATGGTTACAGAGGAATTCACAATGAAACCTCACACGCGATCCGGATATTAGGTGAGATGTCATCGACTAGTTCCAAAATATATGTACACTATTTGTTTTGGATAGCAATTACTGGATACACAATTAGTTAGGAACGTAGTCTGGAAATTATCCACCTCTGGTTTATCCCTAAAGGGCTCGGACGGGCTTACACTGGGTTCAATTGCCAGCTTCGGTTAAGCGGACAAGATAACTAGGGTAATTTACAGAGTTCTTTTAGATCAATAACCAAAAAAAATGATGATGGTCTTTTCTTGGTCACTTCTAATACTCAATGATGGATGAATGATGATGGATATGACTCAATAACTGGTATCTCGCTTATATCTGTGTACCTGCCAGAAAGGCGACGAATTATATCCCTTCTTGTAACTTGGGTTTAGTTGGTTATGGTTGATTTTTTAGATGTAGACATAAACTGTTTCAATAAATATTAATAAATTACCATATTTAGGGAATATCATGATAGCGAATATTCGTTTTTTTTTCTAACTTTATGCTCTAGATGATCCTGAAAAGTACCACTGCTTGTTCCTACACCGGGCTGGGCTGTTGAATGACAAGCGTCTTATCATCAACCAAGTTGATAATTCATCAATATGAATGCAACGTAGCGAGTGCTTGTGGGCCTTCGTTCGTCAAAACTGGTGACAATTTTCTCCATCACGCAATCAAGTGAAAACATTCGCTTGGACCATATTTCCATTTTCGAGATTAGGTTTGACTTTGAATTCTATACTCCTCAACGATTAATCAGTCGAAGGTGATCGGGTCTTTATCACGAAAAATGTACTGGCAACGGTAACGACGTGATGGATGCTTTTGATTATGGTGTGCATTACGCTGTTTCACTGGATTAGCGCGCAACGATAAATGGCATATGAATAACAACATCACGCATTTGACTAGTCAAAGATTGGTATATTGGAGTCCACATGCTGCACGATGCAAATTAGTTGATTCGTATTCTAGTTTGACTTATCTATTTATCAACTTAAGCTATTTATCCGATAAAAACCCCAAAAGCGGTAAAATAATTTCCTTTTTTGGAAACTGATAGTTTTTCTGCTTCACTTTGATGGTTTCTTAGGCTCTTGTTCACTGAGCTCGATCTTTAAATCACAATCATTCATCACTAGTTGAAGCGACATCCAATCGGAGAGCACTGACGACGTCATCTCTGCTGACCATTCAATGTCTCGGACCTAAACTGCAAACTCACTGGTCATCAATGATGGGCAAAGTAAAGCACTGTGCAGCAGATTCGAATATTACGAGAACGGACATACCCCGGTTCAACAATCTGAGGGACAGTCTCCTCAGCTTCCATCGGTCTGATTGGTAGCTCGGATTTTTCGTATATAACGGCGGGCTCCTGCAAAGCATCAATGTCTTCCGATTTATACTCCTTTTGTACTTCCAGTTTGGTAACAAAAACTTTTGGCAGCTCGAGTTCCGGTTTCTTCTCCGATAAAATGGATGAAAGATGGAATCCGATCTGACATCCATCGAGTAGTAAGGGAGCTGATTTTTTTGTCGTAGGGCAAAAGAGGAACATATATTTGCTGCCGAAATTGGAATAGAAGAATCTTTTTCTTCGTCACAAACTTTACTTTTGTAATATTTACTATATAATATACCAAACAGAGGTTGGAAAAATATTCGCAATTAGCTTCACTTTGTTACGGACATGACTGCACCAAAGGACAATATGCGATCACCACATCATAAGAGAAAACCGGTAACCAGATCCACAAAACATGAATTTATAAATCACAAAAGCTCAAAAATGAATGAAGTTTCATTGTAACCAATCAATCTATAGTCCTGATCTTTAAGCCGTGAGCGATTGTTATATCTACAAGTTATAACAACCAGGTAATTACTGACGACCAATGCTGTTTGTACTCGAATTTGCCCCAGAGGCAAAGCGTCTCCAGCATTAAGGAAAGCTACCCGACTCCGAAACAAGAACAGGACGGGTATTGTAGAAATTCCGATGAGAAAATATTTTTTTGCTATAGGCTTTACGTTCATAATGTCTGTCATATAATATCGGAAGATGGTTGGAAATATAAAATTTTACGTAACTGAGTATTGTTCACGTCAGATCAGTTGTGTTTTGTGTGAAGATGAAATTCCGTGACCTCGGTTAACATGACGAATGTGACGGATGATTGACAAACCAAATCTAATGAGCCGAGAGTATGAATATGTTTTAAAGTCGCGGAAGCAAAATTCGGCGCATTTGGTTTTCGTCACGAAAGCAGAAATACTGTCCAACCAGGATGAATTATTTTTACGGAAATTTCCATTCTGTTTCTGCCTATCAGAAGGAATCAAAAGTAGTGCAAACATTTGGAAAACATTGCATCACCCGTTTGGTTTATTAGCAATATTACGATTCTTATTAGATTAAAGAAAAAACTGTTGACTTTTTGGAATACAAGACACTGAAGTCGGGGTCTGAATGGCATCGTCCGTCAAGCGCCCAGATTATTTACGTTGTGATGGGGAAATTTAAATTCGTGACAGGTAATTTTCACCAACCAAGGAAACAAAATTTCTCGACGTCATAATAGCCCATTTTTGAGTTTTTTCAGTGAAAGATTTTCTCAGAACTTTCCCGTACACGAGGAGTGCTTTTTCGTATTGATAATATAAAAATGGTGTTACAGCAAGACTTGGAATGCGAAAAACCAATAAAATCGACTTTATAAAAAAGCCCGGTCAAAGACCACTGAATATATATCCAGAGAGAGTAATTTAGTGTGAATTCTTGCACACCATTACGAAAAAGGGTGAAGTAAAATGAGTTGCTTGATATTTTGGCCAATCAAAAGCCAGAATGACATGCCCAATTGCAATTGCGTAAAAATCTGAATCCCCTTGTGATTTGTCTCGACTTTCGATTCACTATCCGTGCTCCATAGTCAAATTTTAGGGCTCACAAAAGTATTATCCATGATGAGAAATTAAAATAAACTCATTCTAGGCAATTTTAGTTTGTGGAATCTATTACGCTGGTTGACATGAGTAGGAATAAACCATTGCTCTTCAATTTGATGGAGTATTATCCACGATAATATGAACAATAAAGAATTCACCAAGCTGAAGCAGTGCATTTTTATAGTCTGGCATATTGGACGTGCTTCTAGAATGACTACTTTGCAGCGAGGTAGTGCCTCAGATTATCCCTCGCATGAAGGTGTTCATCTTATAGCCGTTGAAATATTCATTAATTTGCTATGTGCATTTACAGAAGTGAAATGGTAGAAATGTTGAATGCTTAGTCACAAAAAATGCCGCATAAACGCCATAGTTAGATCGTGACGATGACTTTTTAAATGCTGGCGCAACGAGCTGATGCACTTTCTTCATACTGACACAAAAATGATTGTACCGCGTTATAAAGTCCCATTTCGAGGACAGGTAATTACAGACAGTACAATTTCATTCAAATTTTGACAATACTTCTAAGCTGAATTTGGTGCAGGCAAAATTGCGAGTGTTTTCCCTTCGTGGTCATGAATCCCACCGTCTTTACCATCATCATCATGACTAACAACGGCGTTATCAAAACAATAGTAACTGAATTCGTATCACTGGATTTTATTGGTCCTGTATTTATTTATTGGTGAACGTGAGGAGTGGGTAAACGTTCGCTGACACATTTGCTCACAATCCTGTTATACTGCACTGCACCGGAAACAGAGTCTTGGGCACAATTTGAACCAGCTAACAGAAAACGACCACTTCGCGATTGAGAATGATCGCATGTTTCAGTGATTACAAATATCCGCATCGCTATCTCCTAGAGCCTCCAGGCTCAGTCCTTTACATGTTGTTTCTGCTAGTTATATTACCATTCTGCTGCCCATTCCAAGAGAAGGGTGATAAATTGGCATGTGAGAACTACCGAAGGATCAGTTTGATCGATGTCACTGCAAAGATTTTTAATGTGTTGTTACTAAACCGTTTCTCCGGGGCAAGAGACCGACACACTCACCCGAACCAAGGAGTTTTAACCACGGTAGAGGCTGCATGGATCAAATCCTCACGCTACGCCGAATACTGGAGCACCGCTTTAAGTTCCAGCAGCCAACGGTAGCTTATTTCATCGACTTCCGGGCCGCCTTTAATTCAGTTACATGCGAGTCCCCATGGACTATAATCAAGTCCGATGGGATGCCGGATAAGATTTTAGGGCTGTTGGGGGGATACTACTCGACAACTGGTGCTAGGGTCCGTATGTACGTCAAAGAATCCTGTGAGTTCGAACTCACTACCGAAGTAAGAGAAGGTTGTCTCCTTTCACCGGTACTGTTCAACTGTGCCGTTGGTTGGACAATGAGTCATGAATTATACGACCACCTTGGCGTTCAGCCTAGTCAGGAAATACACATCTCGGACCTGGAGTTCGTGGATGATATTGTCATGCTAGGAGGCTATCCCGCTACACTATAGCCAATCCTCGACCGAATCAATTTCCTCGCGAAGTCCGTCAGGCTAGAAGTAAGTTCAACCAAAACCAGAGCTTTCACAACCCATCTAGGCCGGACGATTCAACAACTGTTCATCAATAAGAGACCGGTTGAATACATTCCTTCATTCAAATATCTAAGCTCAACTCTGCTACCAAACGGCAGGGCAAAAGATGAAATAGTTTTGCGGGTCGACAGCGCCAGGAGAGCCTTCCTTCAGCTAAGAGAAACGCAGTGGACTAGCAGCGAAATCAATTTAAGGGCCGAAGTTCGTCTTTACCGTGCCGTCATCCGCCCTGTACTCATCTATGGCTGCGAAACCTGGCCACTAAGAGCTGAGGGTGCCATAAGGTTGGTGAATTTCGACCAATAACGCATGTAGCAAATCCTCAAAGTCAACTGACACGACAGGGTGTCCAACGAAGAGGTAAGGAGACGATGCTCTGATGCTGATGCGCCCTCTATCCTCCTTCAACGTCGACGACTCTGGTGGTTCGGCCATACTCTTCGGCGACCCGACTAAGAGATAACCAAACAAACACCCTACCTCCCTCCTTGCCCTGGTTGGTGTTGTGGCCTTGAAGGGCAGCTCAAAACGTGGAACAGTACAATCGAGAAAGACGTTGAGCTTCAAGATCTTCGGTCGGTATATGGGATCCGGCGATGGAAACAGAACTGGACCACGATCGGCATCGAGCTCACCTCCGACCGCCGAGTGTGGTCAGCAATGGTCTGTGATTTCCATGGAGCCGATTTATCCTCTGGCAGGAGATAGTCGTGTAAAAGTAAGTTACATTACCGCATGAATTTCAGTTAGATCACCTTCAAACGTCCCATTTACAGCCTTGCACCAATCTTTTGAATCTCGCACCTGTCGGGCAAATGAATATGTACTACGTTCCTTTTTTAAATCGTGGTATTGTGTCATTATTGTCATTGAGTAGCAAATATTTCATGCCCTTATTATTACCGTCGTGGGAATTTTAGTTAAAACCTCGGGATTGTGTTGTTCTTTTATCGATTTACCAGTCATTTTGGGATATTTTGGCATGGTTTGAGGTTATTACTGGTCAACTGTACAATTTTATCTAAAACGTTTGCCTCCATTTTCGCACTTTATTTTACATTTCCGACTTAAAAACAAGCGAGGCATTTTTCAACTGATTTAAATACTTTTTCATATAAATTACATTTTAATGGATTGAGAGTGAAATCACCAAAGACATACGTCAACCCTTTCACCTTTTTCTATTTATCAGGTGACACATGCACAGCGGATTTTCCGGAAAGAGATTGCTGCCGAGTGGTAAGCCTACTTGTGGGAGAAGGGAACCAACAACAAGGAGTTCCGTTTCGTCTAACCCTTAGTACGTCATGTCTACATCCAGTTCCTCGAAGACAACAAATTGTTATTCACAACTCCGTAGCAGCAAGTGAACTCACAAAACATGTCTATATTTTTCAATTAATATTGTCCTATTGGCAGTATGTATATGTACGAGTAAATTTGGTTCACGCCAAAAGAGAATATACTGAAGCTGAATTTCCCCCGTCTACCGCGTTATGTGCTGCGTAAGATACGTGGAATTCCGAATTCGAAAATGGGAAGGACACGAATGGAGGACAGTCTTGACGACACTGTTTTGCAGGACGGGAGTCACCTAATTGTATCCTACCATAAATTTAAATTACTCTCCAAGCCAAGCTTAACACAACACTGGATATCAATAATTTTGGCTACCGCACATCTTTTGATCCCTAACGGATTACCCTTCTTCGAATGTCTTTATCATATCTGTTTGGCGTGACAACGCCTCTATTATTCAGGTGTATTGTTTTAGATAAAAATATTTCCTGCTCGTGCCCTGTGTTTAGTCCTACACAACTAAGCCTTCGGTCTCCTGTAGATCATCTGGCGTACCAGCTTTGAGAAGCCGTGGGAATACCGACTGTTCGATCCCAGCCCACGCACGCGTGCGACCTCGGGCACGCGACAAATCATGGCCGTAGGAGTCCGCCTCGAACTCGCGACCCAATCTATCTACACTGTGTCCAATATGTGAAGCTCGAACGCGAGCTGCTCACACGCTGAACGTGTCAGGTGAGGTGCATAGGGGTGTGGGAGACGGAAACAAGACACAGACAACATGTACAGCTGCGTTTTGCATTTGAATTTAAATTCAGTTGTCGCATAAAGGCTTTATGGTCACATTGGTCACTGCACGGACAGGCCTTGATTGAAAGCTGACTGAGTGAGTGAGCAAGTTTATGCCGTCACGTGACTGGTAATACGATTCGGTAACTTGAATGACGTGAATGTATCAGCTTCATTGATTTGGCTTCCAGTCAGGCGACAAAACAGTCAAATAAAGAAGGCCGTGTTCCTCAGCCGCACAACAAAACAGACCTAATGTTTATGATGTACAAAAATCATAGGAGGTACTGAAATTTGTAATTTGCGATCAGGCTTTTGAGAATGTTGCTAGTACTTGATTCCACGAAGACGAGTTAGAAGACAGACTGACTTTGTTAGTCAACGGCAACCAGTCCGGTTGCAACATTTGGCGTGACAATGACCAACAACATTCTCGGAAACAGATAATTACCACGAACTGACTCTTCTTCCTCAATTAGAACATGGAAAACTAACTTGATTTGGAATTTTGTTGGTTCACACTGATCGTCACTTACCCCCGTTTGTGCTAGACTGATGTGCTGATTCGTCTTGAAAAAATAGAAATGGCTGTTCCGTGATCCAGCGCATCTGTTCCACTGGCACGTCCGCAGTTCCCGATGGCGTTGTTGGATTGAGTAATATGGGATAAATGTAATGTCGACCAGGTGGTTTGTTTGCAGTCTGTCAGAATGGTTTGACGAGAGAAAGAACTGATCCCTGATCTGGTGTGAAAACAACCAGAGGAGCTCACAGCACGAAGCACATGGTCGCACAGCTGTGCTTCCATGTTTTTCAGTGGTGAGTTGAGCATTGATACTGTATGAAGAACCCTTCATTACTCAATGTACATCTCTTACTGTTCACACTGTTAGTTTATGATGCTTAATGGAGCTACCAGTTCACACCGAAGGCTTGGGACATTTCAAAAATAGTCATGTCTATTCACACACGGCAAAATGAACTGCAGTTTACTAGCAACAATAACAGTAATGATAAGAATAATAATCTTCTACTTCCTCTTCAACCAATAATAACGGTGCACTATTTCAGGAAACTGACTGTGGATAATTAAAGGCTGTCCAGTAGATTTGGAAGATATTTATGAATATTGAAATGCTCTAAGCTCTCCGAGTGGCCCCAGCGCACAGCTGGTTTAACCCACGCGAAACAGACTGGTCGCGGTTTAGAGTGTTTCAACCCCACATTGGAGGGCATAAGTTTGAATCCTGCCACTGACGCCTTTTTCTTTGATGACAGGTAGTAATCCGCTGTCATCCGAATCGTTAACCCGCCTGACTTAGTGGGACCTTATGCGGTTCTCTACTCAAAGTCTCACAGTATGGTTGCCGGCTAACCCAGATGATGCAGTGGGTCTTCAAGGCTATGGTTCATACACTTTCCGGTGCACTCATACGCAAGCATGTAATGAAAAAAGACTTGTGGTTGATGTTCAAACATTGACCAGAATTTTTTTCAGAAGGACGACTTGCAACATCAGTCATACGGATACCGATGCCAAATCTGCCAATCAGAAAGACACTCAGACCGCAAATGATTGAGGTATCAACTTTATGCTGCTGGAAATAACACAGTTTGCTCAAAATCCTCTGAGGTACAGTCACGTTTGTGCCCGGTGTAGTTAGTTTGCAAAACAGGTCAGTTTGGTTGCCATAGTTACCTCCACAAGGGTATGGGCTGAAACATCGCTGACAGACGACCTAGTCCCGCTAGCAGACAGGGCGTCGGTGCCAGCCCAGAATCCAGGTCAAGGCTTGAGTCAATGGAACCCTGTTCTACAGGACAGTGGATCAGTAGTGTGGATCGATAATATAGGAAAAGATTCCCGTCAAGCAGTGGTTGACCGTTTGACGAACCAATCAGAAAAGACGTTGCCCGATGTCAGTTTCGACCAATAAGTCTAAGGTATAACAATTGTTCACAGTGAATCTTCATCCCAAATAAACTACATGCTTTGAGCTAATAAACTGAAATGATTTGAAGGCAAAAGTTTCTCCTTAGGAGAACTAGTGGGACAGACAAAAACAGCTTCCATCAAATGTAATGCGATAATTTGTGTTCTTCTCGATCAGCAAAGATCTTCCGCTGAGTTGACTATAATGATGATATAACACGAGAAACTGTTAACCAGTTCATTCAGTAGACCCAAAGAGATCCCTGAAATGAAAAGTTACAACGTTCGAGGTCAAAACTGCTCGTGTTTAATTTCTACCAGTACGGTAGTGTACCTTGAACGGTTGGAGAATACTGTTTGCATTGGAGCCAACATGAGAAGAACCCTTAGACTCGTTCAAGTTCAGCTTTCGGACTTGGTCGATCGTAAATGATCGCTGAAAGCAGAATACAATGAGCTATTCACTTGTTTGTTCATACTGCAATCTTGGTCTCTTCAAAACAAATTCGACTAAAGATTGGAAAATAGACGCAGCAAATTACAGTCAAGAGTCACGGAAAAACCTATATATACTACTGATTTCCCAATATATTGCTCACTTAGACAGTGAGAGTATGTGCTGATTCATGTTCGATAGTTTACCATGCCCTGCCAGCAATCAGCATGTCGGCGTCTGTTCTGAATCCAGGTCAATGGTTGTGCCAGCGGATCCGCATGCGAAAAGGTAGTGGATCAAGAAGACATGAACGGATTCCCGTCATGTGGTAGCGAGAGTTAATGGGACGGTCTAAAACAGATACTAAGGTCGTTTCTTGAAGTATCGGTTTTACTACTCATGCACTTTATCTTGGTATGTAGCGTGGATGAAATATTACTGAGTAGAAAGAGTGCACGATCATCTCCAAGGATATCTCGACCAAATGTGTCATCTTCGGGAAATTTATGGTCAATTACAAGCAAATCCAGATTATTTGTTGATTGTTTTCAAATAACGCGTTTGGCGCGATTTCTGGTCCTTTTGTATTATTGCCCAAGTGTGGGACAACGACTGGAACAGTTAAGTTGGAAACTAATGGAAGGTAAATCAGTCGATCAATTGTCGAACTGATAACTACATTTTTTCATGTGACCAAATAAACTACGCTGTTCCCTGCGTGGTTGATAAGGTAATCAGTCCGTGGCGTGGATTTGATATCATTGAGAATATGACGTCGTTGGACGACTATAGCATACATTGTTGAAAATATGATGGCATTATTCAGGATCCAGCCACCACAGATTAGTTGTTCCAGGCAGAAATGACCCTCGTGAATGTGTTTGTAGATTTGCCGTATTGAAACTATGTTTGTTCACGTACACCGGATTACCCAAGAGAGCACGTACACACAGTTAAGTCGTGTCGTGTTTGAAAATAGATTGGTACATTTCACGTATCCAGTTCGGTTGGAATCGCACTTCTGAGCTGTTTTTGTCCGGATACACGACGCAGAATAATACATATTTAGTAAATGAGGTATACTAAACACAGACTTAACGGGTTGCGACATTGTGATGATGAATAGCCTCCTTGGATTTCTTGATTTGGACACACAAACCTTCCATATCAAACATTCGTGTTATCAATTCTCACCGTTTTTTATCATTGCACGCGTCACTGCTTAAGTTATGTATCAGATTTTGACCTTAAATGCATTGCCATTCTATTTTGCTCTGGATTACCATTGAGAAAGTGGTAAATAATTTATGGTTGTTAAAGCTAGTTGGCTCTTCTATCAGTGCGGGAGGTAATAAATACGTGCTCATTACTTTGGTATACTGGTCTTGTTTGTAGCTCAGCTTGATGGTTTTTTTCATGAGCTACCGATAGGTGCGTTTTGCGGTCCTATATTAAACTTTTCATCAGCATCCGAAGGGGCTTGCGCACTGGCGATTTCACCTTGACCGGTGAGGAAGCGTTCGCAACCAAAAATGTCAAAATCATCAGTCAAGAGCCCACGAATGTCAAAAACGTACATTCGAAATTCCAACCTCTCGGGAAAAACGAGTTACTCACGATGCTTTTCGCCACAGGAATCTGAAAACCTGTAATAACGGTCCATCCAAATGGAATCCATTCTGGAATTCGAATACATACGCACGAAGGCAGCACTTTAATCTATTAAGCGGTAGCTCTGAACACGTGACTAGATGCTACAAACAGATAAACGGGCATATTTATCGGTTTCAAATGTTTAATAGTATGCAGTTTGGTTAGAGCTTTTGATTTGCCACAATCCAGAACAAAAACTTCGAGCCTCTTAAGAGGAATTGGGAGTAATAATCAATTTATATGATATGCAAGGGACCGAATACGACGTAAAACGTTTGAATTGAAACAGGATTGCAAAGTATGAGATACCGCTGAGTTGAATTCCCCACTAAACTTGACAATACTTTACGGAGTGCAATACCGTCTTAGGTGCTTTGAGTGATAAACGGCTAATACTTTTTAAATGCATAAGGAGGACCAAGATGGCTTTTTGATGAAATCACTGGTATTTCTAGGTTGTGTGAATCAGTCTGACGGAGAAAATCTCGGTCGGATTTACCTTCCCCCCACTCTGGATCGGGTGGCGAGCGATAGTCAAAATGGGTCTACGAATAGGAATAAATGCCTGTGCAGTAGAGTGGCTCATCCCTTCCCGTAAGCACTTCGGTATGTGTTCGGCCATTCTACTGCTTAGCACTCTGTCGGTCCTGCCGACGTATGCTGCCTAGTAAATTCAAGAGCAGATGTAAATGCAATCATAGGTAGGATCAACAATGTCGCTGCCCTCGAATAGAAGCGTGAGATAAGAGTATACAAAAGGAATTTGATTTGCAGCAGTTGTCTTCTGTTTGACATATGCAAGTTCAATACGGGATCCGACTGTTTTAGCATCGAATGTTTCAAAAATGATTTCTCAGTCAATCGGGGAAGCACAGCTTTAGTTGAACACAATATAAACTACTTCTTATTACTGGTCAATGCCCAGTAATAAGGTGAAAATGACAAACGTCGTGGCTACAAGGGTCATTTGTTGTGATAGGGTAGTTGGTGACTTCATTCCAGCGGTCAAACAACATGAAACAACAGGAAAAACCGGTAGGTGAGAATGGCTTTCAAGTGAGTACGGGATATTGCAGCACTGTGTGAGTTACGTAAAAAGCTGTGACCTTCGGTGGGATGAATGTACGGGGACGTTTTGACCACTGTATCCTGGCTCGAGGTCGCTAAACGACCGGCAGAGGTTAATAAACGATCGTCATGGTTGCTGAATAACAGGAAAACCTTTAGATTTAAAAAGTCGGGGATTGCATCCTGTAGTAATTGCTTTTTAACCGAATGTGAAATATTTTAAACCGTCCGCTTCAGTGCGCATTGGGCCACAATAAAACCTACCAGATGCTTTTCTTCCCTCATCAACTTCATTTGCAAACTCATTGGAGTTTGTATCGATGTTGAACTCCACTTTAACGCGCAACTGGCTCATCTTGGACGGGTCGAGTTGACTGTCGTCCGTGCTCGGTAGATTCGTCATCTCATGTTCCTATAAGGAAACAAATCCGTTTGCCGGTGGGACTATATATATAGATTCAGTTTTTCTGCTTTGTGATGACTGAGCATATAATGTTCACCAACAAGATTGATTTTGTTACTATTCACCGAATATCTTATACTTGTGTTCCATATGCTTTGAAAGCTGCGAAAATCACAGTCAACGTTATTTACTCAGGTTCTTTCTTGGTAGCTGGTTTTTAATAGGAAGGTAATCTTCCAGGGTTGATTATTGCCGTGATTGTTTTACTAAAGGCATCGGCAATTTTCCGTCTCTGAAAAAAATCCATCAATTGCGATGCCTGTCACGGCACATTTCGTTGAGTGTCGTGTTACTCTTGCAGATGTGGTGAAGACCGGTGATCCAGTGAAACAAAATCTAGCTCCAGAAATCATCCAACTAATATTCAACAGGATCAAACAATTTCGTATGCGATCGCGATATATCACCAAATTCACGGGAATATAAAAGTTAACTAGAGTTGTATGTTTATGAAAACCCGCCATCGTCAGCTCCCTATAACTCTTAAAAACGTCACATCGAAGATGAAAACATGCGCTAAAATCCGTTGGTTTTCGCGAATATACTCATACTACCCCCGGGTAAATAAGTGCATAATCTACAGATCGATTACGTGACTGAATGACTGATTTGGTTGATTGATTAAGTGATTGACTGCCTGACTGAGTGGGTGTGTGTGATTGGGTGAGAGAGAGTGATTTGAGTGAGTGAGTGAGTGAGTGAGTGGGTGAGTGAGTGAGTGAGTGAGTATGTGAGCGAGTGCAAGGTGAGAAAGCAATGAAAGTAACATGTTCTGTTGAAGATGTTAGAAGTACAATTGTTCAATGGACAAAACCAACATCAATTAGTTCTCAACTGTCAACCTTACGGGTAACCTGATTATTCTGGTCTTTGATAAATGTTATTTTGAGATTTTACTTCCACTTTTATTCAAGGGCAGTAAACGTCACACAAGATGACCCGCGATAACGTGACGGTCACGGTCGGTAACTAGAGATATCGCACACATTGCACATTTCCCCAAAAGCGGTAAATCTCAGCCTGGAATGTTTCTACTCGTCAGTGAATTATTTTGCAATTGTTCTATGAAAAAAACAGAAATTAATGATCAGAGAAAACAAGTCAAAGCTAAATCGGCGTCTTATTATGCACATTTCGGCTGCTTTATCTGCAAACCTCAAGATGACCTCTGAGGACACGCGCAATGTAGTGGTGCAATGGCGAAGGGAAATCACTTTGCATAATTCAATGCAGGGAATGTAAGACACATTTATCAAATATTTCGTGACCTGATCGAAGCATTAGTCAGCCACTCACAGGAAACAGCAGTTCATTTTCTTCGGGAAAGTGAATCACCATGATGTTTTGCTGCGGATGTGGAAGTTCCGGGTTCCGATCGATACCACTTAAGTCCGACTCGAATGGCGTTGTTGTCATCGATCCCGCGAAATAGAACTGAGGCACACTTTGAGTGGAACATGTGGTCAGTAGTTGATCTAGTATAAAATGGTCTAAAGTAATCCGAATGTTATCGCTCCTCTGGTGCTGAATAATTGAAACAGAGAAGATGAACAGATTATCAGGTGATATCGAGGTATTTTGTACGTGGTCGTTGAAGGTGATACTGGTAAAAGGTGCGGGTGCTCTGGATTAACCAACATTTAAAAACACTTCACTACGGTTGTATGAAGAAACGAAAATGGCAATAATAATGAGCTTGGTCTGACTGCACATTTCAAATGAAACAGGTCAACATGAAGCAGAGTGAAACGTTATCTTCTTGAATTTAGCCTAGGGTTAATAGTGAAGAGCCACTATGATTCCCCAGTATTCATTACCGGCGAACAAGAACATGAGATTCCTTAGACCTGGATCAGGCTTTTAACGCCTTCCTTGGAACCAGCACAAAAATAGTTACGCAAATGGGAAGTTTAATTGATATTGATAAATTTTACTTCAATTAATTGGTTGTTCGTTTGATTGATTGATTGACTGGATGATTGCTCATTCAAAACGAAACCACAAACTGGCAAACACAGTGATTCTACTCACCCATTCCAGTGGGCTAATAATCACCAGTACTATTCCGTGTACACAAAAGCCGGGAAAGTTAATCGGAGTTGGCTGAACACGTTCGGTGGTTGCCCGGATGGCCATGACTTGTGTTCTAAAACAAAAAGACGAAATAGAAAGAACGGTGATAGTGATTTACCAACCTATTTACGGGTACTTTTCTGTGACAGTTTTTTACGGTATAGTACAACAAGAAATAACTAAACGAAGATGGTATTTGATTCGAAATTGAAAATGAATGACAAAATTCACCTTTCTAAAGTCTCTGACTTCCGTCGCTAGCTCTGTATTGCTTTCTACAGATACTACGATAAAGTGCTGCACAAATTTGTTACTTCCCATCAGATCTCTTCTCAGACCTACCAATCTTTTGATCAGCTAATCGTAATTCCCTGAAAAGGCTGGTAAAAGTGCCGCCTATCTTACAGAAGGAGCCTAGATATTACTACATGGCAGTATGCGAATCTTTAATGCCTGGAACATCTGAAAACTTTCTACTTCAGGCTATTGCTGAGTCCCTTGAAGAGGACAGATACGGATCTCTTTGTATATTGTCGTGCACTGCTCTAAAATCATCAACTTGAGATGCAAACTGAATAAGTGCCACCGTAATATATTTGAGATACATAACATACATACAATTTAGCTACCAATTTTTTGAGCTGACTCATGTTTAACCCAATAACAAAGCAAAGGTTGGTCTTGAAGACTCCTCTTTCCGCGTTTCATAGCGTGCATTTTTATGCTTTCGTCGTTTTTCATACGCAAAACAGTTATTTGTTTCGTCTCCATCCACTGGATGTTATCACGCCGGCGACATCATTTTGGAAGTGTACACATCCTAGCCCCGAGGACAGGTAAAAAATGGAAAACAGAATCAAGGTTTTCGAAATAGTTTCCACCCGAATATTTTTCGGATTGACTGAAAATGAAAAGCTACAACACTTTCTGATACGGTATGCTTTTTCGGTGCCCGTATACCACTGATCCAATAGTTTAGGCAAAAGTGCACGCGCAGGTACACACGCATGATAGGGCGAGTCTGTTTGAGAGCGTGTATTCCAACGTATCACCGGATAAGTGACCTTGAGATGACTTTAAAGTTGTCGTATCACTTTGACCATGGCATATTACGCTTACCACTGTCCACTGCGTGGGCCTGAGTGTCTACGTTCCCATCAGTATGCATGCACTCTTCTTGATCGTTCGCTAGTTCCATTACGTCCCCATATTCACACTGCATCTCCTCCTACAGGCAGATAAAACCACACTGAGTGCATCAACCGTTTTCATATTTTGTCATTCCACAACCTGACTAGTGCGAGTTTAGGAAACACTTAAACAAGGAATTAGTCGTTTATCGTACTCAGTCTTAGAATGGCCGTGCAGGCCTTAGCTGAGCTAGATGTGTTTTTTCGTCTAGGCAGTCACATTTTACCAGGTAGTCGGATATTGGGTCATGTATCGTCGCGCATACGGAAGGCAAATTTCGATTTTGCCAATTTGAATCGCTCACTATCTCTGTCTTGCCTTTTCCGTCTTCCTTCGGGATCTGATATTAGGAGTTACAGGCAAACATATTCTGATACGGTGTCTCCTACTCCTCACACTTGACTAGCTATCCCACTTTGAAGGTTGTTTATAATGCAGTGCACAGTAGTTAGGCCCTCTACAGAGAAGCTGTTCATCATAGTAGTCGATCGTTGTGCAAGCAACTGGTTGTTGCTGCACATGAGTGACGTAACTACGTTTTGTCATGTGTTTACGTTGAATGACTGTCAAATGCCAGCTCGTTTGGTTTGGTGATGAAATGTTCGACTTTCAGTCATTTATCCAGAGTTCAAGACCCGTTGGGGCTTAGTGAATGTGCACTGCCAATGATTTCTAGCTAGTAGGATGTAAACAGCTTTACAGTGCTTCCATGAGTTTTACTGGTAATTTAAACGTTGTTACCGCATTATACTGAACACAATCAAAGTAATTATCCTCAGTTATATTTAGGAAGATTTCCCATCCACAGTTTCAGTAGAAGTAGGATTTTGGCTCAATATATGCCTTTTGTAGTTGGGTCTATAGGAGAACGTCAAGAAAAATACTTCTATAATTGAGAGATTTCCCGTTACATAGGGTTTAAAAATGCTTATTAACGATGATGGTCAAACTTACTGAAAAGAGGAAATCCCAGTACGTCAAGGCCGAACGAGGCTCGGAGTGTATCGATAAAACGATGCGCCATGTGATGTGTTAAACGAGAAGTAATACGGCGTTGTTGGTGGAAAATTATAAGCCGACGTTTCGGTTACCGTGGCTAACTTTCCTCAAGGCAGTTTTACAATGAAATGACTGAGGAATCAGTTACCATTCAACGGTGTGTGTGTGTGTGTGTGCGTTGTGTTAGATCATTCGTCGATTAGATCGATTGGATTTTAGTCACCGTGGCTCTCATTATCAGAGGCCGTGGTGACGAGGTCAAATGTCGATGTGACCTATGGGCGGCCTATGTGTTATTGGCGGTCCGAAGCCAATGATTCAATCAACATGCAGGACCAAAACAATTGCATTTATAAAATCAGTTGCAAGGAATATCCAGCTGAATATACTGGACAAACATCCAGCAACTTACAACTAGAAAATGGGACACAAACGAAAAGAGAATTACAAGCCCTCCATCATAACAGCCTTGGCGAAACTAGAGCGGGATTCAGTGATCGCTCTTCACGCCATAACCGAGGGGCACAGTATAGACTACAAAAACACAAAAATCCTCCAACACGGACTGAATACATACACTGAGCGCTTGTATGCCGAAGCTCTGGCAATTAGCACCCACCCTGCATGCGCCAACCGAAATGGTGGGGCAGAGATTCCCGGAATTTGGACCGCACTGACACCAATAACACATAGGCCGCCCAAAGGTCACATCGACATTTGACCTCGTCACCACGGCCTCTGATAATGGGAGCCAGTGTGACTAAAATTCAATTGTAATGACCAGGTTGTAAGTCGCCATATTGTTGTTCGAGTAATGTAAGTGTTGGCGCCGTTGATAAACTTACTGAGCTTCGGCTCATGGAATTTTTCCTTCTCTTGTGCTTTTGCAGACCAAACACGTTCAACCCCACGGCGGAAGATCACTGCTACTTGCATGTTACACAATCGATCTAATCGACGAATGATCTAACACAACGCACACACACACACACACCGTTGAATGGTAACTGATTCCTCAGAGTCATTTCATTGTAAAACTGCCTTGAGGAAAGTTAGCCACGGTAACCGAAACGGTGGCTTATAATTTTCCACCAACAACGCCGTGTTACTGACATTATATCTTCTCGTTTGGAGGAAATCCCAGTTCGCATCTATAGGGATGCTTGCTTTAGGATCATTTGGATGCACCTCGTTTACTGCATATATGGTTATCGCGACGGCGGTGAAATTACCCATTAAAACTGAATTTTGTTGGCACTTCCGTAAGGAGTACCAAAGTAAAGTTGACAAGTTTGAATTTTCGGTGACGCATCTTGCCCAAAGTTTTAGCGTGAATAGCAGTAGAAATTATCGGATAATTCACTGAAAACCTCCCCCAAAATACACATTTCATAGACAAAAGTTGCGACACACAGTGCCGTAAATCCCTGTCCCGAGCAGCACTGCTTCCTGATGCAGATAAGGATGCGACAATTTTAAATACGGCCAGAATCAGGCCACATAAATGCTGCATTGAACGAGCAACAAAGAAGGAACCGCATTGATTTGTCACAGGGTTCAGATCACGAAAACTGTCATTTTGGTAATGAGTTTATTGTGAAGGCAAACACCTAGTGTGATTATTTTGAAAGGTCAGAAAAAAGTCCATTGTAGCAGGGAATTCTCCAGAAAAACTATCTCGCCGAATACCAAGATACAACACCAAACAAAGTTATTGATTTGGATCGGAGTAAATCATGGTCAATCCTGTTGGTGAACTTCGATTAGGGGTATCTAAAGTGGTTGGAAACTCCTTTATGACTGAAAAACCAACAGAATTCAACGAAAATATACCATGTCGGGAGGCAAAAGTTGTTCAGGATAGCGCTCCATGCCGTGCTTCAGATTGATCTGTAAACATATTCACCTTTAAACTTGTGTGTGTACAAATTCAAGGTTTAGTTCCACCCAATAACCCAGATTTAAACATAGTCGAAAACATGTTCTCCGTTCTGAAGAGAGAAGTCAGTGGGCTACCAGCGTACTGTCCATTGGAATCAAAAATGGAACATGCGATGGATCAGGAGGTAGAAATGATTTAATTACCAACTTGGCGGACTCTGTGCCAAACAGACTGTGCAAGATCCTGAAGAACGAAGGCGGGCCTAAGAATTATTAATGCATATGAACGTTGTATTTCTACTAATATATGGATTACTATGTGTATTTAAATCTTATTTCATTTTCGCTCAAAAGCCCATATTCCGTCCTAGTGGTGACTTACTGGTGGTGGCGAAAGCGAGGTTTCGTCTGCATTTTTGGCATTATTATTCACCGCATTAAAAGAAGCTATACGGGCTATTGTCCCAGAACCTCGCCGAAATTTGTTAGCTGTAAATGACGTACAACTATTTAGTTATTCCTGTACGTTATCACGTACGAGAACATACGTGCATATCAGTGCCCTTCTGCATGAGTTTCGATGAGACCTGTATATTACATAGATCTAATTTAATTCTCTTATAAAACATTATTTTCTAGAATTAATCAGCTAGCTTCTTACGGTTATATATGATGAGGAAACAGTTCAGTTTATTTTGCTTTGAAGTGATAGGTTACCACCACTAGCAAGGAATTGTAAATTGCCGTCAGATGCAGTTTCGTTTAATTCCAAATTACGGCTTTATTAGTGCAAATGCACTCGCTATTCTCATCGAACTTACCAGTGATCAAGTCTCAGCGCATCAATCAGTCGGTCAGTCATTTCACTCTTCTTGGTATGTGGCTATCAAACTACAGAAATACTGCAGATTATGGCTGAAAAGCTCTGTTAAACTCTGTTATGGAGCTTCATTTATTCTGAACGGCCATAGTGATATTACTAGTTAACAAAAGTTAATTTTTTCCATCTTTTATAGTTTACTTTTTCACGAGTGCAATGACAAACGTATTACCATGATGACGAAGGCCTACTACACTGCCGAAGAGAACAAATCAGACGTGATATTGAATCAACCGATAGTGGATTACCATCTTATGCCATAACCATTCGACATTCACGGCCACCCGACTGATTGATTAGTGGGTTGATTGAGCGATCGATCGATTGGTTGGTTCATTGATTGATTGATTGACCGACTGATTGATTGATTGGTCGATTCACCGGTCGATCGACTGATCGATGTCTGTCCAAATGTTTTTTGGACTAAATAAATGACTGCCTTCTGCTTTGTTTGGTGTTGTCCGCATCACTGATGGCTCTTCAACGTAAAAGTAGCAATAACGGCTATGTAGATCTCTTCAAACTGGGCTTGTGCATATTTACGACCAATGAATTCCTACTTACCCGTGTTGTCGTTGTCAGATCTCTGCTACGGGGCTGTGCTACCAACAGACTATGATGGTTGGAACGTGTGTTGTTCATTTTCCCAGATGGGCTTTCTGGGTGTGATATTTTTGCTGCGTCGGCTATTCGTTAGGCGTGCGACGGTGGCTAATCCGTGAAGTCGAAGGAAGGTATTCGAAACTTGAATAGTGCAGTTGACTATGTTGGACTTTTCAGTTCAGGCGCGGGAGATACATCAGCTCAATAGTTAGAGACTACGGAACAAATTACTGGCTGCCTCAACCAGTAGCTCTGTTACATGCGTACAGATCTTTCACCTACCGGTTTATAATTTCCCTGATTATTCCCTCTGTCTCATTTATTTGTTTATTTCGGTTTATGAACAAGGATATGCCCTGGAGATAGCGACCAGAACCGCCTCATCTAGGGCATCGGTTTGGAATTGGTCAAACTAACATGACACATTCACAATTTTTGTAGCTCTTTTCGATGATTTTGATGGCCTGTAACCACTCGTAAAGTGCTTATTATCTCTGGTCAATCAACGCCAGTTCACGATTGATATTGGCCGTCATCCGATCACATCACACATACTTTGCTACCAATGTACAATGAATATTTTGGAAACTTTGTGCTTTTTTGGCTATTGATTGCATGCCTTGCAACCTAGAGCCTGTTGGCTAGTGATGTGATACAATCCATCTAAACTAGTGCCACCTCTACCAGAAAATGAGATGCCAAAATGTGCTGTTCTGTCTAATCCTGGTCCCTTGCTAGCTCCACACTGAGGTGTTTACCAGCTTTTTTTTGTTTTTGGCTCTTTTCGTTTCTCTGGTGACCGAAAGTGTCGCATCGATGGTCTGCAACAGCGTCGTCATCATCACAATGTTGTGCATTCCGATGTTTCTCTCTACCGCCTCTCATGCACCCTTTATGGTAAAAAACCGAATATGCGCCGTCCAAGATGCCTAATTTATGCAGCCTCTCTGTGTGCTACATGTACCGTAGTGATAGTCGAGCGCATATCTCTATGCGTGTGTACGCGAGTGAATTAGTGTAATCTGAGGTGCACTTTATCCCAGCCAGGCTACACGTGGTCTGACCTGAAGCACACTCACAAACGAGTTGTCAAGATCCCGTCGGGTACAATTCGGAATATGATTCACAAGTGGTCTTAATTTAATTCCCGTCTTTTCCAAATGGGGAAGAAAAATAGATCATGGTAACACTCATATAAATTTCTTGGAACGGGCGGTGGTCAAACGGCTATCATGGTGGACTTTAGACCCCTACGTTAGGGGTTCGAATCCGTACACCACCGCCGGTCACTCCCTATTTGACAGCTTCAATTTGATTGCAACCCTCTTCCTGAAATACTTCACCGTTGTTTTATAGTAAAAAGGAAATAAAGAAGAAAAACAACAGAAGAAATCCAAAGGAAAACTATTTATAGTTACGCAATCAGTCCTGTGTTTCCAAGAGTTTGAATTATTGGACCTAAAGTTACCTTCTAGTGATTCCAGTGACTAATAAATTAGTTCTAATAGATAAACAGCTCTTGTTGGAAGAACTAGTGTTTCGATAAAAATGGGCAACTTTCAAAGCCTATCAACTAGGAGAGAGACTACAGAGCACCTGTTGATATGCCTATAGGGTTTGTAGAAACCCTACGCAATAAAAACCATTTATTTGTCTCTCAGCATAACAGCAAGAGGTGTCCCGGACATAACCGAGTGATTTTCAAACCATACCCCGATTAACGGCTTTTCCAGATGCCAGAAATAACATTCCCTTTCCCAAAGGTGACAGGTACATTGACACGAGAGAATCTACTCCTAGCGAACATCAAAATAGAGAAGCTGTGGTCCGAAACCGTCGATAAAGTACCTAAGTGTAATTCTGACACAAAATCTAACGCAATCTGACCTTATTAATGTCGTTTCTTTCAGGATTACGAAGCTTTTCCTTTCTGCATTGCGCCTTTAAAAGTTATCTTTCACCATGGTCTCGCTAAACATTTCGTACGCTCGAGCATCCTTCACATTCATTTTATAAATTCCCTGCTATCTCACCTCCTCAACAATATCTAGTTTTGTGCAGGGTATTCTGAATTCAAGGTTCGATCAACAATCGAGGTCTCTCAACCATATTTCCCAATGCGATGGTGTATTGCATGAACATTCTACTCAAAAAATTGTATCTTAGTATTTAGACATAGCACAATCTGTCTTGAAAGATTATAACAAACACGGCACATCCAATTCATAGTGTTGTCAGAGATGGTTACAGTCGACTGTCAAGATACGTTGAGAAAGGTTACCCATGATAACCAGGAAGGCTGATTGAAGACATTTGTGACAGTGCTGTTACTCAATGCAAAATATTTGAGATCTGAAGCTCGCCTACTCTCTCTGGTCTGTTCAAAGAGACTACTCGCCTCGTTGATTCCTAATCATTCAGTTTAATCACAAATATTTCAGAACACGCATGATTAGTTAGATTCAACTTTATATTAGAGATCCTTTCTTAGCAAGATGTGATCACGAGATAGATAAATGCCAGTAGCCGCAATTGTGAGATGAGTTGCACAGTTTACCCGCTGGACATGTCCATGTCAGCTTGGCGCGATAAATCGGACAAAACATCGCTGCATCGTCGAGACAGTGGCAATTAAAATGTTTATCTCGATTTTGCGTGTCAAGACACAGATGGGAGCTCACGTTGCCTTATCTTGCTAATGTTCAATCCACCCAAATGGATTGATCAACTGTTCCCTTTTCGTTCTGACCTTCCATACGCCGGCACGTAATCACATTTTAATCTCACTTACTGAAATGACTTGTTCAATATCGCCTCTCTTTTATTTTCTGGTCATTAGACTAAATTCCTAATCGCAGCTTCATCGCGTGCCATGACTTTTCGTCTCTGTTGAAGAAACTATGCTTCAATCATTGCCAAAAGCTATCCTGTCTAACACAATTATGTGCCCTAGTATGGTGCAATGTAGATGCAGTCGAGAGGTATGCTCAAAGCACATAAAAATGCTCATCTTGTTTCCTATTCAAAATCATTCGTGAGGACCATAGCTTCAAGTCACTGTACACGTAATTTATGATATCTCTTATTTTTTTTTATTCCGTGGTTGCAAATGAGTGCAATCGAAGAGGTAATTGACTGCAGTCCCCTTTTGAAAGATTGTACTATAATCATGTATTGAGGGGGTAGTAAGCAATAAAAGATAAAATGAAGATAATTGCTATCCGGTGTTCAGGTTATCAGACAATTTCGTGCAACGCCAGAGGGCGAATTCGAACCAAGGGGGAGAATTTGGTTGCGGTGCTACGTGTCAGTGACAATGACAAGAAAATGACCGTGTGGTGGGAGATATGTTTTTACATTACCATCACCACTGCGACTCGAAACCGGGATCAGTTCTCGACGGATGTGCACTGCTGAGGATTCTCAACAAAGATGAAACAAACGTACAGTGCTCCTAGGATTTTTAGTGATGAGTTGAGTGTTGACACTGCATGATGAATCATTATTATTATTAGGCAGAATGACATACGCATACCAGAACATCAGTAGTAGGCTGATTCTTTTTTGGCCATTTCACTCTCAATCCATTATATTTACGTTCATATTGTAGCGGCGAATGCCGAAGCAACAGAACGATGGGAATATCAAACCGATCGGGTCAACTAGCCGAGAGCCACAGACCAGAGGGCAGACGGTGAATATGTCGGAAGCATCATGAAACAGACAAAAAGAGGCATTCGGACTAGCAGAGAGCATGCAGCTGGAGTTTGGCGACCAGCAGGATAGCCCATATGAAGGGCTACCGATCAAGCCGTCAACTGGAGCAATCAAACCAACCCAACGAAAATAATGCGCAGAAGAATCAAGCTAATGGTTAAGGACAACTGGTCAGAAAGCAGCCGGAGCAATAATGTTGCTGCAGTGCGGTTTGGGAGACGGACTATACAGACGATTGTACATGTTCCACGGACTGAACTTGTTTGTTCATCCAAGTACAGGTGTCCTCGCCCGTCTTGCCTTCCCCGTTAAAATATAAAAACGAATTAATGGGAAAAGCGGGAATAAAGCCACGCCAGGTGGGTATCAAGCGATAACAGTGCAGAAGGATGGATGAATCAACTTAAACCGAGAAACGTGTGGATAATCGGTTTATGTAGTGGGTGATAGTTAGCTTGCTTCACGGTACTGCTCATGTGTGACACAGCTGACCTTTGGTCACAGGAGTTGGGAGGCTTGAACTAATTTTCTCTGCGCGCAAAGCTCAAGCTGCGCGAGGCAAAACGTAATTGCCTCAGCAGTTGCTAGTATCCGAAGCCTGGTTGCTCTTGCCGTGTGTTGTGGTACCCGGTAGATAAATCTGAAGGCGAACTGAATGTCGATCGCACGCACAGTTTCTACCAAGTGCGCAACGACTGAACTTAATACCACACCGCTGCTTCCATGCCTAAGCAATCGTGGATCATGTTCTTCGATGCGTTTTGGTAGCTGCCTTATCGTTCGACTAGTGTAAGTATTACCACAGGTACGCTTGAATTGATAAATGATCATGAATGGGGTGAGCGTAGCCTAATTTTCACATCGGATTTTTGGTGCCGTAACGAACACGCATCCGGTCTTGGCGGCATTGAAAGTGGTCTTCACCTTGGCTCACAATTCTACCGACTCGATCCGCTGTGATGTCCCCCTTCAAGGAAAATCGGATGAATAATGACTTATTTTATATCTGTGGGATTCTCACTGGTTTAGTCCGTTCATTCCAGCTTCTTTCGATGGAAGTCTCGGGATAACCGTTGCTTGTTAGTGTTTGGCTTATGTGCGATAGCTCGGCTTCCAGAGTATTTGCGGAGCGGAATGTGACGTATCAGTTTACGTTTGTAAACAAATGGACGAAAGTGTGAAAGTTTGTTTGCTGGCCATCCACGTCGCTTTGTAACACACCCTCCTCTGGATCGAGCCATCAGAGTGTCTGGTTGAACGTACATCAAGAAACAGTAGGTAATTTTCTTCCATTTCACTTGTGAACTTGATTTCTGAGATTGGTGATAAATTTGCGTGATATCTAATAAATCGATTTGTGCACCAGTTACACAAATGTATCACCCATGTATCGGTGGTAGTGGTCGACTCGGCGCTTGGACTTCCAGTTTGCCATGTAAATGTTCGCAAGAAAATGTCCTAGAGGTGAGTCCACAGCAACTCCATCTTTCAGGCGATGATGAGTGCTACTGAATACGAATTACACACGCAGTCAGAATTCCTCAACTCTTGGTGTCCCCTACGGAGTTTACCGAATATTTATTATCTTCGAGATGATAAAGAGATTGGCAAAAAGCGACCAAGTATAAAAAGCCAACATAATACACTTTCGATTATTCAACAAAACTAACTGGTGAGCTGAGGAACGAAAACCAAATGGAAGCGGTGACTCAATGGGAAACTACCGCTGAAAGCAATAGTCCAATCAGATGCGAATGTGTGACATCAAATTGATGGTACACAGCCAATGAGCATCAAAGTGAAACTCTAGAGTAGTCAGTCACAAAAGCCGCTAGACACATACGTGATACACAGTGCGACAACTGGAGGGCTTTTCATTTATAGGAAAGTTTACTCGGGGGAGAAAAGTGCTGATGATGAGGGCGTGAGATAGACTGGGCTAACAGTATACGAAACAGGTTTGGTTTGGAGACTTAGCAAATCCAACAGTTATTGATTAGAGGTACTTTGTGACAAGAATTAGATTTAGGTGATTAGGAACTCCGATGACTCGGTGTCGATTCCCACTCTAGAGTATGTCTGAAATGCTAAGGGGTACATTTTCAGGAACAAGTATTCACACGTATTCATCGTCCTTTCACTTAATGTGAACATTATTCTCGAGAGGCTTTAAATAACATAGCGAATTGAACTTCTCGGATGGACTATTTTCGTGTTTTTTTTCTTCTCAAGGTAGTGCCTTGTGAATTTTTCCATCAGTTGCCATTTGCTTCATTTGAGTAGTATGATTTACCGGGGTGAAAATTCAACGCCACGCGCTAACCGCTTTTCGGCATGAATTCTCCACAGTTTCACCGAAAGCTCAATATATTATTTGCATCACCTCATGTCCAATTAGGCTTGCATTCAATCGAACACACCTCTACCAGATTGACGGAATCCGATTTTGTTCTCAGGGGCCCCGTTCACGTGCATAGTTTATTGATACACCCATCAGTATTTTTTACATGTTCATTTTTACCTTTGGTATTTTATTGGTATTCATCTAAACATGGTTAGTATTATTTGCTGCTGATACTCTACGAACAGAATTTCATATGGTGTGCAGTGTTTCAATCCTTCATTTTTTTTAAAATTTACTTCCTCTATATTATGTAATAATAGTACATTATTTCAGGAAGGGAATAGTGGCTAATTATAGGCTGCCAACTGGAGCAAGTGACCGACGAACCTGGTCATGAGGGATTGAAAGCCCACCATGATGATGATTTGGCCACCGCCGGTCTAGAATTAGCAGACAAATGAAATGAAGTAAGAGTGTTTCAGGCCAACAAAATCGCAAGTGACTTACCGAATAATTCTACCAAGGCGATTCTTACTACTTGTCTGGCTGATTTCGTTGGCCAGCTGAACGTCGGTTCCTTGCCGCCACCCACGTATAACATCCAATGTGAGCGTTCTACATGGACCATTTTGGAGTATCTGAAATAATTTGTTTTCGGAAGGAAGCATTGAATACTTGTTCATCTTGAACGTTGTTACATGCCAAGCTAATATGAACAGAATCTCTTAAATGGAATAACTGTTGGTATTTAAGATAATTTCATGACTGCCTTCCTCAAATTTTCCCCCGCGGATGTCCTCCCATGATACTCAGGAGCCTGACTGTAGAGGATAGCAAATACTTAGAGAATACCGATTTCCGTGCATCGAAATCTTGTTTGCATTGCTTGCATTCAGTGCGAACACCGTACTGGAAGTGCTGAGGTTCGTCGTAGGTTGCGACGGGCCAGGGGTTGGCATCTAGACTAGCAGTGGCGGAATAGCCGTCATCGTAAATTTGACGTCCCGGGTACGAATTCTGCAACCGCTGGTCATTCCCTCGCTGAGAATCCGTATATTGGTCGCGGTCACCTTAAATATTGTACTCCATCGCATAATAAACACAGGAGGAAAAAGATGAACCGTTTATGTACTTTAGAGCAAATCTTTAAAGAAAATGGGTTGTGGTTCTTTCGATATGTCGTGTGTCCTCCGAGACAGTCTGTATCCGGCTACATTTTTTCCAAGGCAGTTTGAAGTGAGAGGATGAGCCTAACAACTCACTACACGAAATGAAGAAATTGTACGAAAACTTTGACCAGTGGGATTGAGTGAGTAGGGTGTGCTATGAGATCAGGTTGAAATTCACGGGACCCGCTCATCCGTCAGTTATAGATAGTGAGTGATACTGTAACAAGGACGACAACATATGGTAGGATACTTGTATTTTAACGGCCAAACAAGTCAAGTCATGAAACACACAATCTTTTATATAGGCCCTTTTCCAAACTGCGTGGCACAAACATTTCTATTGCAACTGCTTGAGTGCTTCGGCTGCGTTCTGGCCACTTGCCCGTGGCCGACAGCAGGCTTCTCTTGGGCGTCATTTCCCTTCGGTTGGTCCGACTGTCTCAATTGACGGCTCGATTGGCAGCCCCTCACATGAGTCATCTTGCTTGTTGCCCGAGATCCCTCTGCTTCCCCTCTGGTATTCCGTATGCCTCCTTTTTTCTGTTTCGGGACGCCTCGGACATATTCGCCGTCTGTTCTTTTGTCTGTGGCCCTCGTTTGGTTCGTCCGTTAGCTTTGATATTCCCGTCGTCCCCTTGCCTTAGCATTTCCCGCAACAATACGACTCGGTGTCGCAGTTAGTGGCACCCTTGCATTCGAACCCTTGGTGAGTCTACACGATTTTCGTAGATATTCACTTTTTCGGACAGTACGATGCTGTGAGTCAGTGGTAGAAACTAGGAGGCCAACTTACAGCGATTTATAATTGTTTCTCGAATGAAAGTAAACTTAAACTCCACACTTCTCATAATATGGTGAGCCATATTGCCTGGCCTGTTGGAAACCAAAAGTATTGCCAATGTGTCTAATCCTTTATTGGTTGGGGTGCAAAACCCCTCGGTACTCAACTTGCCCTATCATTAATTAGTATCATCCAGGCTGATTTGCAACGGTCTGCCTAAAAATCAAAACCAACGGATGTAGTGTTTACCTCACATGGCTCTTGACGGAGATATTCATTACAAGCGTAATATGCCAAGAGCACGTGCTTATTTGGTACTCGTTGGGTACGTAACGCTGATTATTCCTTACAGGCACGATTAACGGATTTCTCAATTGTGAAGTGGATGGTGGAATGGGGTGGAATTTTTGCAAGTAGGGATTTTCGACATGAGTAGTATGGCACTGTATCTGGTTGACAGGACATAATTTCCCCGGAAGCACACGACCGGTTTCGCGGTTATTGCCGCTGTGATTCTAAAAATGGACTCCCCGTCCATGCACGCTCTATTCGATTCAAGTGAGATTATAACTGGAAGGCAAATGTGTAATGCCCAAGTACAGAAATGATTGGGCGGGAGAGTACCGGGCATGCATTACCCGATGAGCGGCGATAACCGCGAAACCACACTACTCATATCCATAATCCGTACTTCGGCCCATGTGTCCTCGTTCTGAAGGTTGGCCTTGTTAACCAACGGATTACCTTGGGAAGAATCACCGTGTGGTTCTAAAAATGAACTTTCGTTCATGCAGGCTCCATTCGATTCAAATGAGATTACAGCTGGAAATGAATTTCACCTAAAGTGATGTCAGTATGCCAACCAAATATAAGCGTCCGCTACAGTCCATCACTGTCATACCTTAGATCGAACCAAACCCGGTACCAGACCAAAAAGAACAAAATGACTCACCTCATCTACTTCTGCCATGGTTTCAGCTTCTTGCAGAATATCGTTGAGCATGTTGATCACGGTGTGTGCCATCCTCTCCATAACGGAAAAATCAAATTTGTGCATAAACCATTGATCCCAGAGAAAGAGAACCACACTGAAACGCAGTGTTCCCACGAAGAGCTATAACAGTAGTATAAGCCACATTACTCGTGGTAGTAATAATAATAAACATATAATTTGCATATTTTTACTATTATAGATGATGTTCGGCAAAAACCTACCGCTTTACTGAACGTTATGCTGGATTGCAGTACGACAGATGCTCACCTTTTCTAGCCAATCAGCCACCACTTCGTGAACATGTTCCAGTTTTTGCTGCTCGAATTCGGACTGATTCGGGGAGTCTTCTGTGCCATCCTGTTGCGCTCTCTAAATATGATTGACAATAAAAGTAGTCGTTGGGCTTCTGTTCGAATTGCTTTGAATGAAACTTGCTTTTTTCTGCCAGTACCAAGAAAAACTGAGTGATCTTAGAATGATCCGTTACGGAAAGTCATCATTTTTGTCCTAAAACAATTCCTGACCCATACTGAAACTGACCGTTTCTATGGTAGTCTACTTTCCATCAGTTGGTCACTTGCCTTATACTGGTCATCGAGTAGGTCACAATGAAGAATTCAGGCTACTTTACCATGGGCATCAAAACCGATCGAAACAGGCCCAAATATTGTCAATGAGGTCATCGGAATAAGACATTTAACATCTTACCTCAGTGCACACAAAAGATTAGTGCGTTCGCTTCCCCTCCCATAGCTTGCTTTTACCAACACATATATACATGAAAATCACACCCAGATATGTTATGCTTTACCGCGAATCAAATGGCCAAGGGTCAAAATTACTCCATCGAATATCCCGGTGGGATGACGGCCATCAACTGGTTGATTGGTTGATTGAGTGCGTGCGTGCGTGCGTGAGTGAGTGAGTGAGTGAGCGAAAGACCTCAGACGTAACCTGAACTGGCGGACTCACAGGTCGTTAGCTGTTTTTCTACTGAAACCAGACGAAGAATACAACTATGCAACACCACGGAATGACCCGTAATCATACTCTGAAATCCACCAACTGTTACATCTTCTGAAACAATCGCGTAAACATCATCTTTGATTAAAAGTTCCACGAAAAAGGACCCCAGTTAAATCCGGTAGAAAGTATACCTCGGACACAAAATGGACAGTAGTATCTGACTTGAGATGGGATTTTTCGCTTTTCAAATCCTCAGGGCAATCAACACCGCCCAATCTCTTTCTTGGGCAGGGAAATGTTACCTACCTTGGTACTGCTCACTTTTCTTGCGTTCGGCGGCTGTGCTAGAACATGTTCTACTCGCAATTTGAACCTCTTGTCTTTGCTCATCCCAAGGCGAACAGGATGCTCAAAAGTTCGGTGACCAAGTCGGGTCAATAGATCCAGATGCATGGCCAACGTGTAGACTTGTACACCTGATTAAAACGGTATGCAAATTACGTATATTTTGCGGAATAAATGGTGATGCGGCACTCACTTTATTGAGACAAGCTCATCGGAACTACAAAAGATTATTAGCAGAGTTAACTCAAAGAATTAAAAATAAATTGTCAAGAATCTCGGGTTGTTCGGTGAAGTGTATCTTTAGATTCCGGAATATGCACATTGTGACATCAGAACACGTTTTCAGAGACAAACAATTGTTTTCAATGATTCATTCTCAAGTCTTTACAAATCATATAGGAGATGGTTGTGCTGAAATGGTCAAGGGTCATTCGGATTGGACGTAGTTTGTGGGGGAGACGGGTTGGGGTTAGATCGACGTGTCGATCTGCACGACTAGGTCGTGACGGTCACATGGTTCGGAGCTGAGTGACTGGGGTGGGGGTGGTCCACTTGCGGCCAGGGTAATTGGAGGGCTTGGACGAACTTCTTTTGTGTACACAGAGCAGGTGCGAAAAGACGGATGCTAATCGCCTCTGCGGTGGCCAGTGTGTGTCGATCTAACCCCAACCCGTCTCCCCCACAAACTACGTCCAATCCAAATGACCCTTGACCATTTCAGCACAACCATCTCCTATATGATTTGTTAAGACTTGAGAATGAATCATTGAAAACAATTGTTTGTCTCTGAAAAAGTGTATCTTTCTCCCGGATATGGTTTGATGCGTAGCATTGCGACCAGTGCTTCGTGGCTAAATCAAATGGTTTCGTTCTGCACACAGGAGTTCAATATGTCAGAAGCTGTTTATGTAGACAAAGTTGGTATTAATAATATCGCAGATATTTTATTCATCATAGTGTCTCTTACGTACTGATCTCGCGGTCAAAGCATCGTAGATCAGTTCAAATGAGTTGAACGGGTTTCCTGTGACAGATGCCGGTTATTAGTTGAACTTTTATTGATAAACTGGAACTCAGAATAACCTCTTCAAAAGCTTTGACCATTTTGGCACTCTGACCTTGAAATAAGTTTCCTATCTCCGCTTAAACGAATCATACTCGGAGGTGCTAACAATAAACCACATCTCTGCAAACAGCGAGCAAGGCTAGCTATGCTAGCTCTGTCCTTGTAAAGCAAGAACCTTCGATTAGCTGGGCGACGTTTTCTTTTACCGTCGGTCCAGAATTTACTGTTCTCCCACTTCAACCAAACATGCTGACCCGTCGTTTGTATTATTGACTGTAAAATGTTACTTTCATGAAATCATGCCTCGTATCCTGCAAGTCTTATGTGCTTATGTTTGATGCACATCAGATTTGGAACAAAAAATGTAACCGAGCTCGGCAGAAAGCTACGCTTCACTGCACCCCTCCAGCTGAGATGACTGTCCTCCTTGATCAGTGCGAATGTTCACCGAATCTTCTCAAAGATGTCGGATCTCACACATTCCGAATGATCGAGTCCAAGATCATACATGCGCATTATGGGCTCAGGGATCCTGGATGAACGAGAATGTTGATGACTCTGGTACGCATAGATGGATTGCAGTGCTAAAGGAGGAAAAATATGGACAACGGGGGAGTGTGTGTGGTGGGGGGTGACGATCCACTTCAGGTCATCTTGGAGCAGCACATCTGCTGTTTTATTACTATGCTCTTGAAACCGAATTGACTGTTTTTGTATTCAGTTCTTCGTTTGATATTTGCTCGGTATGGAAGTACAACCACACCAAACATGTATATTGCCCTCTTTCACTTAAAGCATAGCATGATTTTTTCCTACGATGTACTCAGACCACATTGAGTTCCTCGTTTAAATCAGAATATGCATATCCACTACTTTTATTGTGGTTGACAGGCATCAGAAACTTACCACAGAAGCAAATTTCGTTACAGAGTTGTCACCAATCCTTCTCATATATCCTTCCTTAGGTTGACAGCATCTTCCTCTTCAAGTGATTGTGGCTTACTTCTTTTGAGATCGAAAATTTATTCACATTCTGTTCACAGATTCTTCACGGAAACGAATCGGGGAAAACCCAACCTTCGCAGTCTCTCATTTGATAACTTTTCCCTAAGGAACGTAGCTATCGGTCCCGTATTTTCATGGCATCCCTCCGCTTCACTTTTCCCAGTTGCTGAATTCTGTGTTTGTACTCTAAGTTCTATCTTCAATCTTTGCCCCATTGAAACTGTGGTTGCGTCCGATTATGGGTAGCCTTTTCCCAACTAAAGATTTCCAGAAGAAAATAGGAGCAGGCACGCAGGTTTCTCCGAGGTTCGGAAATCAGACAATACATACTCAATATCAACAATCGAGTCAGGGATGAAACACTTGAATAGGTCGTTTGCTGCACAGTTCCTGAGAAATACAAATGTCGGATTTCTAGGGTACTGCATAGAGCTTCTCTGTGGTTAGAAGACTAAATTCCGTAAAGCTTGTGTCTATGTAGAACAATTCAACGTTAATCTTGCACATCCTTCATTTGACAGTCTTCTTTCAATTTCTCCCGTGTTTGGGCGTACTCTGAACATTTCTCTACTTCCGATATTTGGTTTTCTTCTCAAGTCTAAGGCTTTGTCTTCTGCAGGTCTAGATGATTCATCTCTTGCAATTCTCTGGCTTCCATACTTGCCTAATCCATGACACCTTTTGAATAAATCCATGAACAACTATTTAGTCCTTGATTTCTGGTGACCAGGCATTATTGTTCTAATTCTCAGGGGCCCCAACATAGACGCTGTAGAAAAATGTTTTCTTCCGATAGATCATGCACTAAATGCATAGTAACATGCCGAGAATGCTGTTTTTATTCGTCTGCAAACCTATCTGAATGCACCTTCCGAACCACGTCAGTTTAACTACAGACCGAAATGAGTCACTCTTGATGCTCTAGCTTTCTTAATCCAGTTCAATATAAAATCCTGGAACAGATCCGTCCGATCTTTCTGCTGTGTATTTCTTGGTTTTTTCTCAGTTAAACCGGAAGCTTTCGATCCCCCCCCCCCTCACAGACTCTTCCATGTCCTAACTATTTCTTTAATAGTGCGGAAATCCCAAATTAGGCATAAATATTCTTAAATCGCTTTTCAACATCTCTGAAGTACGGCAACGTGTTGTGTTGTCCTATTTTACACTTACATCAATGACCTACCGATTTCTTGTCCATCTCTTGGGTACTTAAATATGCCAACTATTTTGTTATTCATCAGGCCACTTCCGATCCCTTAAATGTTAGTAACTCCAAGGAAAAAGCATTTCAGATAGAACTTTTTCCCACCCTAGCTGGTTTAAATTTTAACCTTCCCAAGTAGCTTGAATTTGTTTCCAGTAAATCCTCGTTCGCCTTTCACACAGATTCTGCCTCCAGTAATTTCAAATTCTTGTCTAGAGTAAGTTTTTCGAAGTACTTATGAGTTATTATTGATAATAATCTGTGATTGATAGCTCACCTCCCATACTGCACTGGGGAAACCCCGACAACTGTCTTTCCAAATACGAGAACCACAGGCATATTAGGACGCTGCAATCAGTTATTTCCAATTTTGACCTACAATACTTTCTTCCAACACTGTTTTGCCGTTCCTTTGCAAATTTCCCGGCATTCTGAGATAGGGCCTTAAAGCTCTGCCCCTGGACTTGGTATTTACGAGTCGTGTTTCATCTATCCCTATTGGTAGTCTTTTGATTTAATCAGTTGGTCAGCATATCAAGGCGCATTTAACCCTAGCCCACAAAATACTTCAGAGCCCTACACATCCTTTTCGTCGGTACCAATCCTCTAGAACAAATCCATACAGAATTATCCCATAACCTTTATGGTTCCGGTCCTGGCACATGGAGAGAAAATAGAAACTCATTTACTTACAAAGTTTTCTAGTTAGCTGCCCTATTTTACTCCCGCACTTATTGAAACAAACTTCAGTTAACCTTATCTCCTATTTGTAATTACTGAAATATTTCCTGATTTGTGCCAGCATTCCTAATTTCCTTCTTTCTCGTGGGTGCAGTGACTGAAAAGTCGGCATACAGGTTGCTCAAACTCTCCATACAAATACAATTACAAACACAAACTGAGTACCTCTCCCTGAACTGGTAGCTATCGCTGAACGACCAATACTGTGTTCGTGTTTGCCACTGATCTTACGAGCACATTTAACACACCATTTAGAAAGATCACCTTGACTACGGTTTGTACCCGTAATGATGTAGCGAATGCCCCTGAATACACCGTACAACCTATTGCTCTTGACTTCCGTGTTCGAACGAATCAGTCAAAAAGGAACATGCTTTTGATACAACATATTTTCTTCATAAGCGGGTTAGAAAGGAGAAGTCCTCATCTTATTCTGCTGTTATGCTATTCACTAGTGGGTAAAATGATCGCCATTCTTCTGTCAACCGTGCTGTATGATATGTTGATCTAAACATTATCTATACCACGGTCTACACCAGCCATTTTTGTGTGAATGTTACACTGATCTTGTCGCTTTTCCGAAACTAATTTCTTTGCTCCTAAACCTGCACAAGTAGTATAGTCGTAAGGGAGTTCATGAAAAGTCTCCTGAACATTTCTGCACGATGGGAGGAATATCCAACGTGACATCAAGGGTGGATTGACTTTACTCATTGGAAAACTGCTTTTCTCATAAATGTAACTCGGTAAACCGGAGTACTTGTCCGAGTATGACAGATTTCCAATCTCAAACTGTTTTCACTGTCGTGTTTGGACTAAAATATACCCACTGGGTATTTTGAAACTGATTAATGGAGACAAATTATGAGCTCTTTTGAAAGCATTTCCGCTATCGGATGAGCATCCTGTGGCTGCTGTGTTGTAAACCTTAACAAACGTGTTGGAATTTCCTGCCACAACTATTGTGACAATCAATAATCTGCGGATTATGGCAGTTGCTAGTGAGAAGATGCACCTTGAGGAAATGACAATTTGGCCAACTTGCTGCATTCGACTTTGTCATGCTGTCCTTTTTAAGAGGTTTTATGCGGTTTTTTAGTTTGTATCAAACTGATATGGTGTTTCTTTTCAACGGGGCAATTGAAGTAGGGATGCTGATCAAACGGTCATCGAGAGAGACTAATAACCTCTGCATCCCGGGCTAAAGTTGTGCTTAGATTGGTCATATTCTCTCTCTCACTCTCTCGGGCGGATTTTATCCGGTTAGTTTTTCCTGAAATATTACATCATTGTTAAATGACGGGAGAGGGAAGAATGATGGTCAAATCAACGTAATTCGTTTGGGTTTGAATAAGACAAGGTGATCAACATTACCTTCTACCATCAAGGAATTTTTCTCATCCTTATTCGTGGCACCTGGATCGTCACTGCTCAGCGCAAACTGGAGCGGTAGAAGCCAGTAGACGTAGAGTGGATCAAACTTTTTGCGTGCGGTATACAAAACATTGAGCACATTTGTCGACTGGTTCACGAGTCTTTCCACACTCATAACGACGGGCAATCGGGTTTCTAACAATTGGAAAATCTGCATATGACAGAAAAAATATTGCAAGAGGAAGACAATGTGGCGCTATGACCGTCGTATTCGGTAACTGATTTCGTATGGTAAAAAAATTACCTGCATTCACGCTAAGCCTAAACCGGAAAAGTGTCGAACTGTGAGGTGAACCTAGTTTCTGTTAGACAACAGCGGAGACTAAAGTTCAGTTTAGGTTCAAGGTTGATCATTTGCATTTCCGCTTGGCGCACTTCATACAAAAAATGTACACCCTGTTGTTTCGGGACAAAATGCTCACCACAAATGTGTGTCACTCTTCTTATTCCGAAATTCTGAGAGTTGGTACTAACGAACTTTGATCCCTATTGCAGGATGATACCAAACCGAACTTTAAGTGCAAGTTTGCTACAAGTAAATCAATTTTATTTATCCTTCAAGAAATGTAATTAAAATTTCATATTCTTCAGACAAGCTAAATGTGCTGGAGAATGAATTTGAGCCGTGAAATCGTAACACGAGATAAAATGAATCATACTGCTGACAAACTACACACAAATTTTTTTCGTCATCTAATGGGGAAAGGTAGATAAACTTGCTTTCGGTCAACAAAATGTATTTTCGGAAGAAATCAATACATCCCTTCCATGCTTGAATTTTAGTATGCACGGATGCGTTCATCCTCCGATAATATACAGTTTTTGAGATGATCCAAACGTTGAGAGTTCTTGACCCCTGCGAGATTCGAACCCACAGATGGTTGCCTCCTATACTTTAGCACTGCAATTGCTCCACCAGCTGAGCTACGAGGCCACACCAAACGGCATTGGACATTTTCTCTATGGATCACACAGTTTACCCACCCAAATCACAGTAGCACGTGGCGTCCACCACAATGAAATAACCCGTAATTTGACTGCCCGCAGTAAGATTTCCCTATCTGTCAACCAGTATCTACCAGTTGGATACAAGGGCATGATTTTGGCAGATTAGAAAAATTTTGAGATAAGCAAAATAATAAAAGTTATTTTGTGATTGGAAACCATCATTACTTCCTCGCTGTTGCTCTGGGTAATCTAGGAAAGCTTCACCGCCGGCATGGAAACCTTTGATGAGGGAGTGAATTTCAGGCTCTTGGAGTAATTTGGCAAACCAATTTTCGCAATTCCATTTGGTCTCTTGTCCAGTAAGGAAAATGAGTTTGCCTGTCTGCTACCTGACGGAAAATCCGACCGGCGATCTTGGCTGAGGCCAAACAATAGTTGAGTTCGGAATCCGTCATCTCAAACGATTTTCTCCGGTGGTTTGGCGATTAAATCACCTCGTACTACGTGCTTGCGTTCAAAGGCTGTGCCAACGACGTAAAGCGGCACTATCGATTAAATAGTGAACCTGGTCGGTTGGGAACTTTGTCCAGGAAACAAACAGATGCCTTAACAATCTCAGAACACACTGAGAACAAACAAGGTAGCGAATAAGCTCGTTTCCAGCTATTCGTACTCATACCAACACATAACATTAAATATGATTCACAAAATAGGAAAGGCAAAAGACGATCCAAATCTGTTTGTACACGTGCGTGTCCATGTGAAACTGATGACAGTGTGGAATGTTCGATTAGTTGTACACGTGTTCGGGAACAGGAAGTGAACCAAGGGAGCTTAAACACTTGCATAACTTGTTTCTGAGCACACAGGGGAGGGTCGTAGAGGCGGATACTCACGGCTTCAGCTGCGGATAGGATGCGACACTTGACAAGTTTTGACTACTTATCCCGAAATTTGTAAATGGTGCAGAAAGCATTTGTCACCTCCGCTGAGTGGTTTGACTCAACAAAGTGTGAGCGCACTGTCCTTATTGATCCCAAGTTCAACCAAGCCGGGTGGTGTCCACGAAAGCACTCGGATATTCTCCTGGTCGTGCGATCGATGTACGTAGTTCCACGGGAACAGGTGAATGAATACACACAAAACGTTGTTGCAGAATCTGGCACTAACGTTTAATTTAAAACACGTAATCGGTTCGGAAACGGACAGAATTTTTGACTTCACAGCGTAGAAAGTAATCTTCAATAATCTTCGTTGAGTAATTTTGGCCTTCATATTACCTTTGAAAGACAAACGTACACACAAAAACTACTTTGCGGCTCCTATCCCCTATGATCACTTTTCTTTTCTTTGCATCGTCTTGTCAATAAAGCGTTCAGAATAGCTATTATGTGAGGATATATTCTGCGAAAAGGTAATTTCGTTTCTTATTGTCTTTGGAGCGGGTTTTTCTTGCCCTAATAACCAAGGGACGTAATACTGTTCTTTTCTTTTAGAGAGATACAAACTGTGAAAATGTATGTGTTGCCTATTACGGATTATGGACTCAAGTTGATTCTTTTCAAGTTTTGCCATGAAAATATCAGCAGATAAGGCTTCCAAAAGTCATCCCATTGCCACTCCGTTCGTCTGACGATAAATTTCACCGTTGAACTAAAACAGGATATTATGTGTGTTTTATTTCATCCAACGGGATACCCAAGTCGATTTTGTTACCCTGAGTGTATTCACTGATCGGGACACTTGTGAACAGTCAGGTAACATTAGGTGATATCATTTGCTCGCCCGCTAGATCCAGGTTCCTCCCCGTTTCTACAAAACTAAGTCTTGTAGACTGTCTAGAGATTGCTCCTCCGACAAATTCCAATAGTCGACCGCTTTGCTACTGCGTGCCATGGAGAGCTGCACGTGTCCAAAATCGGTGTCAATGGGACATCTTTGTATTTCTTTTGTGGGCTGCACAAGGTTACCGAAGGTTACCGCATCGATTATTCCTTTCTGCTTCAAGAGCCTTAATCTCGCTGAAATTGATTTTTTATTTGAGCCATCTTATCTTCCCCAGATAGGGTGTTCGTAAACTCAGAGGCATAATTAATTATCGCCCTCGTCTTCTCAATATAATCCGATTTATTGAGAACTACGCTATTTGCCCTTTTTTCTGCTCTTGACAAGATAATTTCTCTATTGGCGTGCAGTTCTTCCAGGCGCTTCAGGCTCTTAGACGTTAATAATCCTTTTGCCAATGGCATATTTTCGCGATTTTGGTAACACGAGTTCAAAAACGTGGATTTCAACTTTAACTCCTGCGAGGAGGACGGAACTAGACCCAATAACCTACCAAACAGGTTCTTAAACTCAACTTTCACATCCAATTTCTTTAGTAATATTGGTTGGACAGCAAAACTTTGGCTCCCTTGGCTTAATTCTTGTTCCCGAACATGTGTACAACTAATCGAACATTCCACACTGTCATCAGTTTCACATGGACACGCACGTGCACAAACAGATTTGGATCGTCTTTTGCCTTTCCTATTTTGTGAATCATATTTAATGTTATGTGTTGGTATGAGTACGAATAGCTGGAAACGAGCTTGTTCGCCACGTTGTTTGTCCCCAAATAAGCAGATACTTATTCCGCGTAGCACAATGCTCTTCTGGTTTCATCTTTTGTTTCATGCCCGCGTGTGAATGCCAAGGAAGAAAGGTGTCCAACAGCTTCAGAAGTTCGCTGCATTTTGTGGTTATCGGTCCCAGCAGACCTGAGACTTGAAGACCTCAGTATGCCAGGCGTGGTAAGGACCCGGACGAAATGGATTCCCCTTTACTCACAATGGAACTGATTACGATGCGGCACAAGTCTCCTACCTCAAATTTGAAAACTTGGGCCTCGGAAAACTTGACCATGCATATGGGCATTGTTCCCTTTCACCAACCTGTCCCACTGCCCCTCTGCTTCCCAAGAAACTGAAGTATGTTTTATTTGGCTCTTCTCCATTCAGTCTTGTGTATGACACACGGACTGGTGTTATCATCTACGGGTCGCTTCATGAATTCATTGTCCACGCTCACCGGTGTTGCGCTGTTGCCGTAAGATTTTCGGTGAAGAATCGCGTGCATTGTATCGTGAGTGTCATCTTCATAGCATAAACTATTCCGTTCGATACACGCAGTTGCTCTCTTTCCCACTCGGTCTTGAGGCACTCAGCTAGGTCAGGCTGAAACAAACACTACACTTTCGGGTGTACCATGACGGAGTTTTCTAAAGTGTCACTCGTTGGACGTGATGGCCAGATGAAACAGCTCCACCATTGTTCAACGCATTCATTGGCTAGCATAACAGATAACTTTTAACACTTCAGTCCTACTGCTATCTAAACCATTTGTCTGAGACTCTACTAGAAGACAACTTATCAATGAGATCTGATCATATCTTCTTGCAAAATTGTTTTCCGAGTTTTTTTTTAATCAGTATGTCACAACACGAGTAACGCTGAGGATAATGAATTAGTTTTACGCAAAAGTTGTGAACTCACTTTTGTTACGCTGCTTTGAATCAAATAATAAATAGGACAACGTTGTGGAGAATTCAGACCCATCTCTGCCACTCCGTGCGCGATAAATTGACCGAATTTTTCACGAAGTGAAGCAACTTGTTTTCTGTTCAAACAAAATTTTGGAAAGGAGCTGATGAAAATAAAACCCGGCAGTTTCATCCTATAGGCCTTTCCTTTAAAAATGTGGAATTGCGTCAAGTGAACAGTGGTGAAGAAAATGGTTTGCCCATCCGATTAGGTCCTACTAAAACAGATTGGAACAATACCGGTACATCATTGAGTAAACTGCCTTTTGGACCACTACAAAATGACTGTACGGAGAAAATGAAACTAAATTGATTGATTCTATGTTTTTTCATGACCAAATTATGGAAGATTCCCATTTCTATCACGTGTACTAGTCTTCAATTATGTACTGATCTTTTTCGAAAACTTCTGCTTCTTTGATTTTTGCAGACCCGTTCATTTTATCCGTCATACCACTTTACATACTCTTTTTTGAATCATTTCTTCAGAAGCAGGGAGATGTTCATCACTGGTCCTGACGCCAGTCCTTGGATTGAGGCTTTTTTCCTCGCCTACTCCGATCGTTCTATGATGTCACCAATGCATCAGTCATATTATTTCACAGTTATCCTACTAGAAAAATGGTCAACATTGATTGTAAAAGAAGTTTTCGAGAAATCCAAGGAGAAACGTAGGACCAATAAAGATACAGCTCGTCTGGCTTCAATAAGGTTCTTCTTACTAACAACGTTCAACGTGAAAACAAGCTGTATCCTTGGAAATGGTTCACATTTATCCACAAAATGTGCTGATAATTGCACTCACAAATGCCTTAGAAACCAATTTTATGATGGAAAAGATATCGCCTAATTTGGTCCTTTATATTTTCATCATTCAGCTGCCGTAGTTAGTATGTTAGGAAGACGGGATTTGACCGATTACAAGTTGATAAAAAGGCAAAATCCGCCGAGGGTGATGAAAAACCCAGAGTTTGATATGAGATGAGTGTCACTTGGCCAGGACCGGACAAAAACGGTAAACTGTTTACTCCTAACAATGCCGCTGGACAAACTTAATCGCGAAAGAATTCGCGCACAGACTACTGGGTTCTGGGCACACGTTGTCGTCTTGATCGATGACTACAGAGCTACATCACCTCACTTCACGTTCACCTTCGGTCGGTTCATCAACTGAAGTCATGATATTCGTTGTTTTACTAGGAATTCAAGGAAAGTATCCTATTCGTTACTAAGGTGCGCCGGTTATGGCTAGTCTCTATGATGAGCTAAGTAATCAGATTGTAACGGACTTATTACCGGCCGGAAGAGTGATGGACTGAACCATTTTTAAACCGAAACTTGATACGACTAATGTCTTATGAGGCCGAAATCACGGACGGAATTCCTTTCTTATGGTAATAATGCCATCTTTTTCTTGTAGCAATATACGGATACCTGATTATGAACTCAAATACTTAAATTCTAATTTAAATGTTCTATTCGATGATGTTTCGATTGTTTCTGAATATCTATTAAATGGGATAAATTTATCCATTCACTTTGAGCTAACTGGTTGACAGTGATATACTTTAGAATGATGTCTTTATCCGCCGGAATAGATTTGATGTTCAATGACTATTTCATTCTTACGCTCCTAAGTAGAAGATGTCTGTAAGGCCTGATCAAATGTGCTGCAAACGGGTTGTTCTCCGTTAAAATGAGTGACAAATTGGCGCCATATCAGGTGACGTTGACGCAAACCAGACCGTATGGAGCCAGCTCGGATAGCCTAGTGATTTAGCCTGTGACTCACATTCATGCATCTTCGATTCGAATTCAGGTTGAGACCCAGTGATTTTTCGTTCATATTTCATAATGAATAATTTCACAAACCTTTTCCAGCCATCTTTTAAGAAGATAAAGAAAAGTAAGCCAATCCGAAGACACGGCAGTGACCAGGTTATAAGGTTCATAAATCGAAAGTGGCAATTTCCAGAACGTTTACGCGTGTGTTCGATTGGAGCCGCGTTCGTATACGGTATACCGTATACAACAGTACATTGACTGACTTTTGCTTAAATTTAATAGACCACCCAAACTTCATTGTCGCGAGTTAGATCCTAGCCAATCTGTGTAACTAGTTCGCTCTTACATCTCGATGCGTATCTGTGATACAACTCCTTGATGTTTGATCAGATTATGTTAGGTATGAGATGAATTCCTTGTAGTACATTCCCAGATAGACTCCCGAACGAATATTGCACGCCGAGGTGAAGAAAGGAGTCAATGAATTTTGAACAGCGGCAAGCAGTGTTGTAGTCACTAAGATCTCTGATTCACCTGACACATCGGGACCGCAATTTTCCTCCAAATCATAGTTTATAATTAACCTTAGTGGTACGGTATGCTTTCCTGACACCTGAGTCTACCTTTCCCAAAATGTTCAGACATAAACGCCTCGGACATGGACATGGTAGCCCCCCCCCCCCCCCCCCCCCCCGCTAGTAGAATCTATGCTATCAAACTATCAGTCGGTGAGAGACATCGAGCTACACAACGAGGTTTCATCGCCAATCAGTCAACGGAACTTTTAACCTTTGATCACTCACTATCTGGGCCGTCCATCTTCTCGTCTCTTACTGCGTTACCTCGATACTACAACGACAAAAAAGCCACAAAACATAGATGTGAAGCAAATGGTCTGATATAAAATGATCTGATAAAAATGTGGTACTCGATGAAATAGCACGGATGTGATTGGCGTCACCGATCAGTGTACACAATGTTCTCGAATTTGGAACTCCTAAATGACAATTAAATTTAGTTCTTTCATTAAAAGACGGTATCAATCAGTTCACATGTAACTTTCCCGAATCTTTCGAAGCTTCTCTTGGTCAGTTTTTCTGGTTCTCGCTGAAATTATGTTGAATTTTGTACCGGTATAATTAGATCAACACCACCAGTATTAGTATTATTGTTAGTGGAAAAAGTATTGATATTACTATTATTATTATTATTATTATTATTATTATTATTAATATTATTATTGGTAGTAGTAGTAGCAGTAAATGCTTGTGTTTTTGCTATAACCACAACGGATATACTAATCTATGCGTCAGTGATTCGGCATGCATGCTTTTCAGAGCTAAGCAAAACTGATTTGCCATTGTGTAATAATAGGCCGCTGGAGTCAGTTGTCGATCTTTACAATGACTCATAGACACTGTTAGAAATCTCACAATGCATTGTCAGACATTTCGTTGACTTACTCAATGGAACGACCTCGTTGTCTGCCGATATCATCTGCTTGCGTTGCTTGATAAGGCCACACTTCGCTGCGGGACATTTCGCTAACCAAAACTGAAGGCCATACCCAATAGCGCAGTGATCTTGGCAAGGGATAGCCTTTCAAAGAACGCAAAACAGATTCCACGAGGCTAGTCTGCGATGAGTGATTTCCAGTTGTAGCACTGATAGACAAATAGACAGGAGCTCTTAAGACGATGCTGATCACGTGTCCCAAAGCCTCCGAATAGCAACTGGATTCCATATGTTCCGAAAAGGACCATCCCTCAGGGCCTGGTGAAAGCGAAAACGGTATTAGAAGATAACGGGTCGTAATAAGCACAGTAATGAACACAGTAAAACAGAACTGTGAATCCTAAATGGACTACAATACGACTCCATCTCAGAAATACACTGAGCATTGTCCATCGGAACAATATCCAGCGCGTCAATACCCACTGCCAAGCTTGATTTTCAAATTAACTCGTGCGAACCTGCGGATATCCTACGCGAGCACTACTTTGGTTCCACACATAACACGTACTAAGCTAAACTGATGAGATGAATGATGGTTGGACGATAGGGCTGACTAGTCCAAAAAATGTAAGAAAGCAATGGAAAACCTAACAAGCAGACATGGCCATTTAGGGCGTTTAGGACTTTCTGGGTGGTGCCCCGTAGATTCAACCACTCAGTGGTTAAAGGTATTGTTCGAAGTGGCATTCTGGTTGCAATCGAGCAAACAGCCAAACTCGAAGCTGTAGATCAAGATCAATCTGATCTTCCCCTGTTTTGTTCCGTCCCGCTAACTCCAGCAAGAACCCAATTCTGCCTCGGAATCATCTAATCTTATCAGCGAAGAACAAAATATAAACGGGTTGCCATCTCATCCCCCCCCCCTTTGCACACAGCGCATTGGTCCGACTGGTGTGAGTGACCACGCCTTGAGGCCTAAATGGCGCTGGTAAGATTCGTCTCGTCTGTTGATTCACGCCATCGATCAGTTGTCCTGCTGGTCGTGGTTTCGTGGGCTCGGTAGGGGCCGGTGCTGACGCACTGTATGCTAGTGAGACTAAACCGTCCATCGAACGACGTGTCGGACCATACCCTCGCACTACTCTCGACCCAAATGTTTTTCAGTAACGTTTTCCGCCACACCTGTTCATTCGTTGAACCACACATTGGACGTTGATTTACGCGACCGCCGACTGGCGTTTCGCTGACTTTACCGCTTGAACCTCTAGCGTCCCTGAATTTGCTTGAATTCGGTTGACTCTAATTCACGGAGCGCTTACCGTTGAGAACTGTAAAGGACTTCCAGTAGTTGTTGAAATACGCGTAACACAATCCAAAAATCGTTTAGTGTCCATTTGAGGTTCTCAGCGAATGAGTTAGCGTGGCGCAAAACTTTAATGGAAAACAAGTTTGGGTTGAGGGTAGGAAGTCGGATCGATCGTGAGCTAAAGCCTCAGGTTTGGTTGTTTCATCTATTACACCGGTATCCACGTATCTTCTTCATGCAAATTGCATTACTATTTGTAATTCTCTTCATTCTTTCGCATCCCCAATTGTTTTGATTGCGGATTGCGAAATTCCGCTGAAAGATGGTATCAATAACCACCGCTTTCAGTGCTTGCCTAATGGCTGTTCGAACTGAACTGAATTGAACTGCGTGGTACATGAGAAACAATATACAACCCGAAATTACTGCTTAGTCATCTGCTCATCAGAATGGTATAACGCGTTACAGTCGGTTTTCGCTGAAAATGATATCTTATTATGCACTTATTGTGGGCTTTGTTCGGGTATGAAAGGAAATTTTCTTAGTTCCTAATTCGCCTGTCCAGTTGACAGTTAGGATAAGTGCTCACAGAGTACACATTAATTCCCGAATTTGGCTTATCACTTCGGTTTTTTTATAGAAGTGGTACATTTTATCCCTTAACTCTTTGTCTGTCATTTTCTGAAAAAAGCCGCGTGATCTTTCATCCTGGATGTTAGCCCATTTCTCACAACGCGCGTCAATCGTGCCACCGGTGTTCGTGTAATCCGCTTGGCTGACACAACATACGACCCGCCCCATCTTTGCTACAGCTTACTGTCCTCGAGCTTTTTTGATGTTGCGTTGCGTGCACATATTTTAACGAAGACGGCAAAACGGATGAGAACACTTGTATGTGGACTGCTAAACAAGTTAAGTTCATGAAACGCAAACAATCGTTTACATAGCATTCCTTCCAGACCGGGCTGCAGCAAGATTCATCTTGTGACTGCCTGAGTATTTCGGCTGCGTTCCGGTCAGTTTCTTATGACCGTTAGCTTGATTCTCTTGGGCATCATATCTGCTCGGCTGGTCCGATTGTCCCGGTTAACAGCTTGGGCTATCCTTCTGGCTGTCTGAGATCCAGCCGCCTCCCATCTGCTAGTCAGTATGCCTCCTTCAGTCTGCTTCGGGATGCCTCCGACATATTTGCCGTCTGTTCTTTGATCTGTGACTCTCGACTGGTTGGCCCGATTGGTTCGATATTCGCATCGTTCTGTTGCTCCAGTATTCCCAGCTACAACATAGATTTTGGAAACAACACCAGCCTGTACAACTCGCAAGCTCTCGATCTTCCTTATTACGACTTCCCTCACAATCTTTCTCTCGCTGCTGGCAGTTTTAATCCGTGACTGTTTTATTCTTTTCCATTGTCAAATTCTCCATTGGATACTATGAAAGCACGGCAAAGTTGTTTCATTTTGATTGTTAGGAATCATTTACATTGAACATTCCCTACGCTATCCTACGCTATCACTGGGATCGAACTCGAGGTGGACGGTCGTGATTCCAACACCTTCCCACCGGGCTATTCAGACAGATTCTCAACAGTTTTTTACAACATCAATTTCACAGGATGAGGCATAGTTCTTTCACTAACTTCGAACGGCAATAATTCACTGGCTCCTATGAAGGAAGTCTCCCGTTTTGGGAAGACCAAGTGAAACAAAAGCATAACGGTACAAACAACCTGAAGACCTCGACAATTTGGCTGATTTCAACAGTAGGAGATTCGAGACTGAATGTGTCAGAGCCTCCCACTTGGAACTCGGTGGATGTGCTCGTCTGGTAATTCTCAGCCAACTGAATGAAGCCGTTGTACAGTATTTCCAAGGTATTCAATGATCAGTTCAGCATTGACACTGCGTGACGAATAATTACACAAGCAATGTAACACTCACAATACTGTGTTAAGATTGTATTCCGTAGTTCTTAAAGTGATTCCTTGGCTTAGTTCTGCATCTAAGTTGTACTATTTTCACTGACTGCACAGCAGAGTGAATCATATGCATTGATTGACCTCGGTTTTGACATAGCTCCTTGAAGCAAAGTTGATGTTGCGCATATGGAACTGTCATATCCTGATGCTTGTGATAAAAACAGAGATTCGGGAACCTCGACAGGATTTTGGCTCATTCATCAGCATTACATAGTAAGTGACCCCATAAATTTTATCATACTGATGACTGGATTTCACCCGGGCTTTAGGTAACTGATGAGACAAACTGTTGTAATTCAGAATGGTCTAACTTGGTCATTCGTGTGATCAAACCGATTTCCGTTTTTACGTCAAGAACTTGTTGAGCTCTGAATTCATTTGTCCTGTGTCCCTATATCAACTCAAAGCGAGACCGTCGTGAATTTTGAACATGAAGAATTGTTGACCGTTGATTGTTTTTGTCTTAAAAATGCCGATCGAGTTCGGTGAGACCATCAACTCAACAGTACTGAGATTTTACGTGGAGCATTGAGCGCCAACTATCAATAGTTAAGTATGAACAGGTGAATCTGTTAAAAGACGGGATATTTTGGGTTCAAATTTTGGTTACAGTGCGAATTATTGTGGTCAGTTCACGACAGAATATAAAAGTGCGAACTCTATCCAGTAAACCTGAGGTGTAGGAAGTGCTGAACGTCCAGATTCGGGTCTACGAGACCCAACTAATACATGAGCAAAGCTGTGAGACAGCTATTTGTGCGTCACAAATAATTAACTTTTATTAACGCTTTAGCTGTGCCGTTTATTTATCCATAATTGACCTATACTCTATCGACGCTCTTAACCGTTTCGGTTCTGACTTATTCACCCTGGCAGACGGCAAAAATGTTGTCCATGACGACATAGACCTGAAACAGAGACGGTCAGCTTTGAAGCCAGTCCAGTGACCCATAGATTTATTTCGATACATTACATTTATCCTAACGGAAAAAACAAAGGCCAAGTCCCAAAACTTATGCTGAAGCTTGACACCATTGACATCGTTCTCAAGGACATCTTACGGAAATCAACAATCTGCGTCTATGCACGTCACACAAGGGCATCTTATCCATGAAACTGCTAGAACGGAGACATACACGCACATCTTGTACCATGCGAGAGTGGGCGATGCATAGCCCGCAGTTCGTATGCTGTATGAACCAATACGAGTTATGAAACATGCCTGTATGCTAATCAGCTTTACAACCTGATTCTGGTGTGCTTGCTTGACCAGCGCCTTGTGTATATGTGTATCACAGATACCTCAGAGATTTGTGCCCAGCTGGTCATTCACTCACTGATTCATTCAGTCGCTCGTTCGCTCGATCGCCTGACCCGTTGCGAATAATCAGCAAGATTCGGTGCGAGGATGTATGTATATTTATGTGTGTGTGTGTGTGTGTGTGTGTGTGTGTGTGTGTGTGTGCGTGCGTGCGTGTGGTGGTGGTCATTGAGTGGGCTTGCGGGTGTGTAAGGGTGTTGTTGTTGCCACGTTTGTCTCCACGTTACATGTCAAATTGCACAAGAATGAATGGTGCCTGACTCAAACCATTCTGCAGATACCCGTCAGTTGATCACTGACTTGCTTCACTGAAGACAGGGGCTCTTTTCGCGTTTGATATTCGAACCTTGTATTGTCCAGCCCCGTATCGTTTAACGGGATTTCAGCATGGGTTTTCAAATACCTTGTGTGCATATAATCATAATAATGATAACACTGTCCCCACTATTGCTTACTTGGAAGTTCTACGTGAAAGCATTACCCAGAGACTTAAACCATTCGAATAAAAATCATATATTCCACAAACCACTGATATCCGACGGTTACATTTATGCACAAAGCAACAGTGATAAGAAAGAAAAAGTACAAAAAGAAACGATGAAGGCAAGGGCACAAAGTCAATGGCTAGAATATAAAGCAGTCAAGATTAAGAGATCAACACAACGTACACCACCGAAAACGTCCAATTTCATATATACAATGACGAGCAACACAGCAGTGCAAACAGGTGCAGCGGAATCAAGAACAGAGATGGAGAACCAACAGAGGCAAAGCCTGCCGTCGAATGACATTTTATCGAGGAATCGCGAGAAACGCACCTACCAAAGAACAAGAAGAGCCGCAATCATCAAACGTGCAGCTAACACCGAAGGAAAACGTCAAGAACCGACAAATGAACAGACAGTTACAAAAACAGATCCTCAATCAGAACCAGAACCAGAAATAGAACCAGAACCAAAACCGACTACAGGTTTGCAAATTGTCAGTGAGACTGATTTGACATCCACACCTGATGATGTGACTGAACTCGGTGTGGTACCAGTGGAAATAGTCACCGAGCCTGTGATTGTGGAACCCACAACTGAACCGACAGCTACAAAACCAGAACCTCAATCAGAACCAGAACCAGAAATAGAAACAGAACCAAAACCGACTACAGTTTTGCAAATTGTCAGTGAGACTGATTTGACATTCACACCTGATGATGTGACTGAACTCGGTGTGGTACCAGTGGAAATAGTCACCGAGCCTGTGATTGTGGAACCGACAACTGAACCGACAGTTACACAACCAGAACCTCAATCAGAACCAGAACCAGAAATAGAATCGGAACCAAAACCGACTACAGGTTTGCAAATTGTCAGTGAGACTGGTTTGACATCCACACCTGATGATGTGACTGAACTTGTTGTGGTACCAGTGGAAATAGTCACCGAGCCTGCGATTATGGAACCGAAAACTGAACCGACAGTTACACAGCCAGAACCACAATCAGAACCAGAACCAGAAATAGAACCAGAACCAAAACCGACTACAGTTTTGCAAATTGTCAGTGAGACTGATTTGACATCCACACCTAATGATGTGACTGAACTCGGTGTGGTACCAGTGGAAATAGTCACCGAGCCTGTGATTGTGGAACCCACAACTGAACAGACAGTTACAAAACCAGAACCAGAAATAGAAACAGAACCTAAACCGACTACAGTTTTGCAAATTGTCAGTGAGACTGATTTGACATCCACACCTGATGATGTGACTGAACTCGGTGTGGTACCAGTGGAAATAGTCACCGAGCCTGTGATTGTGGAACCCACAACTGAACCGACAGTTACACAACCAGAACCTCAATCAGAACCAGAACCAGAAACAGAAACAGAACCAAAACCGACTACAGTTTTGCAAATTGTCAGTGAGACTGATTTGACATCCACACCTGATGATGTTACTGAACTCGGTGTGGTACCAGTGGAAATAGTCACCGAGCCTGTGATTGTGGAACCCACAACTGAACAGACAGTTACACAACCAGAACCTCAATCAGAACGAGAATCAGAAATAGAACCAGAACCAAAACCGACTACAGTTTTGCAAATTGTCAGTGAGACTGATTTGACATCCACACCTGATGATGTGACTGAACTTGTTGTGGTACCAGTGGAAATAGTCACCGAGCCTGTGATTGTGGAACCCACAACTGAACCGACAGTTGCACAACCAGAACCTCAATCAGAACCAGAATCAGAAATAGAATCAGAACCAAAACCGACTACAGTTTTGCAAATTATCAGTGAGACTGATTTGACATCCACACCTGATGATGTGACTGAACTTGTTGTGGTACCAGTGGAAATAGTCACTGAGCCTGTGATTGTGGAACCGACAACAGAACCGACAGTTACACAACCAGAACCTCAATCAGAACCAGAACCAGAAAAAGAAACAGAACCAAAACCGACTACAGTTTTGCAAATGGTCAGTGAGACTGATTTGACATCCACACCTGATGATGTGACTGAACTCGGTGTGGTACCAGTGGAAATAGTCACCGAGCCTGTGATTGTGGAATCGACAACTGGACCGACGGTTACACAACCAGAACCTCAATCAGAACCAGAATCAGAAACAGAAACAGAACCAAAACCAACTACAGTTTTGCAAATTGCCAGTGAGACTGATTTGACATCCACACCCGATGATGTGACCGAACTTGTTGTGGTACCAGTGGAAATAGTCACCGAGCCTGTGATGGTGGAATCGACAACTGAACCGACAGCTACAAAACCAGAACCAGAAATAGAACCAGAACCAAAACCGACTACAGTTTTGCAAATTGTCAGTGAGACTGATTTGACATACACACCTGATGATGTGACTGAACTTGTTGTGGTACCAGTGGAAATAGTCACCGAGCCTGTGATTGTGGAACCGACAACTGAACCGACGGTTACACAAACAGAACCTCAATCAGAACCAGAACCAGAAAAAGAAACAGAACCAAAGTCGACTACAGGTTTGCAAATTGTCAGTGAGACTGATTTGACATCCACACCTGATGAAGTGACTGAACTCGTTGTGGTACCAGTGGAAATAGTCACCGAGCCTGTGATTGTGGAATCCACAACTGAACAGACAGTTACACAACCAGAACCTCAATCAGAACCAGAATCAGAAATAGAACCAGAACCTAAACCGACTACAGTTTTGCAAATTGTCAGTGAGACTGATTTGACATCCACACCTGATGATGTGACTGAACTCGGTGTGGTACCAGTGGAAATAGTCACCGAGCCTGTGATTGTGGAACCGACAACTGAACTGACAGTTACACAACCAGAACCTCAATCAGAACCAGAATCAGAAACAGAAACAGAACCAAAACCGACTACAGTTTTGCAAATTGTCAGTGAGACTGATTTGACATCCACACCTGATGATGTGACTGAACTCGGTGTGGTACCAGTGGAAATAGTCACCGAGCCTGTGATTGTGGAACCCACAACTGAACCGACAGTTACACAACCAGAACCTCAATCAGAACCTCAATCAGAACCAGAACCAGAAATAGAAACAGAAACAAAACCGACTCTAATTTTGCAAATTGTCAGTGAGACTGATTTGACATCCACACCTGATGATGTGACTGAACTCGGTGTGGTACCAGTGGAAATAGTCACCGAGCCTGTGATTGTGGAACCCACAACTGAACAGACAGTTACACAACCAGAACCTCAATCAGAACCAGAACCAGAAACAGTAACAGAACCAAAACCGACTACAGTTTTGCAAATTGTCAGTGAGACTGATTTGACATCCACACCTGATGATGTGACTGAACTCGGTGTGGTACCAGTGGAAATAGTCACCGAGCCTGTGATTGTGGAACCGACAACTGAACCGACAGTTACACAACCAGAACCTCAATCAGAACCAGAATCAGAAATAGAAACAGAACCTAAACCGACTACAGTTTTGCAAATTGTCAGTGAGACTGATTTGACATCCACACCTGATGATGTGACTGAACTCGGTGTGGTACCAGTGGAAATAGTCACCGAGCCTGTGATTGTGGAATCGACAACTGAACCGACAGCTACAAAACCAGAACCAGAAATAGAACCAGAACCAAAACCGACTACAGTTTTGCAAATTGTCAGTGAGACTGATTTGACATCCACACCTGATGATGTGACTGAACTTGTTGTGGTACCAGTGGAAATAGTCACCGAGCCTGTGATGGTGGAATCGACAACTGAACCGACGGTTACACAACCAGAACCTCAATCAGAACCAGAACCAGAAATAGAAACAGAACCAAAACCGACTACAGTTTTGCAAATTGTCAGTGAGACTGATTTGACATCCACACCTGATGAGGTGACTGAACTTGTTGTGGTACCAGTGGAAATAGTCACCGAGCCTGTGATGGTGGAATCGACAACTGAACCGACAGCTACAAAACCAGAACCAGAAATAGAACCAGAACCAAAACCGACTACAGTTTTGCAAATTGTCAGTGAGACTGATTTGACATACACACCTGATGATGTGACTGAACTCGGTGTGGTACCAGTGGAAATAGTCACCGAGCCTGTGATTGTGGAACCCACAACTGAACCGACGGTTACACAACCAGAACTTCAATCAGAACCAGAACCAGAAAAAGAAACAGAACCAAAACCGACTACAGTTTTGCAAATTGTCAGTGAGACTGATTTGACATCCACACCTGATGATGTGACTGAACTTGTTGTGGTACCAGTGGAAATAGTCACCGAGCCTGTGATTGTGGAACCGACAACTGAACCGACAGTCACAGAACCAGAAGGAGTAGCAATTTTCGCCGGTTCAACTGGCTCATTTTTATCATCGTCCTCTCCGAATGTGGTCTCCGATTCTCATCTTTCTATTTCTGAATTGCCGATGGAAACGTCTGTGTTATATCCGCGCAAACCTTGGTACCCCGTTATTAAACCAGGTGATGACGAATTTATCGATTCTGAAAGCTCTCATGGTAAACGGTTGAAACCCTCTATTATTCGCCCCGGAGCTGATGATTCCCCCCATGCGGAACCTGACATTGGGCCTATCAGTTTCAGTCGAGGTTTGACAGTTGGTTTGGTCTTGTTAGCAATGTTGGTGCTGTTGCTCAGCATCGGACTGCTTCTTTTCCTTATTTGGATTCGCCGTCACCGGGAACCAAATGTAAACAGCGACTTGCTATCCCGTTTGGATCGTCCACCTCGTACCGACCGTGGTGGTCATCCATCTTATATTGCTGGATCCCCGACTGAGGGTGTTCGTCGCCCACCGGGTAGGGTCAGATCCAGACCTGGTCGTGGTGAGCCGAATATAGGGGTCACAAAACCTGGTGTGGATAGTTTGGCTTCTAAAAGCGCTCTACGCAGGCGACAACAACAGCATAGACGAGCTCGGCTACTAGCACAGGATGCACTGCTGCCTGAAGGTTCACGAGCCACAGGTAGTCGATTCCGTTGCCTTAGTGATGATTCTACCTACTATGGTACTGGGTCCACACGCACTGATCCAGTAATTCTGACCGGAGCCCGAAGAACACGTGTCTCTGTTGAATCCGGCCGACGTATCAGTACACAACCAATCAATGGAACCGATGCGACTGATGTAACTGATGGTTATGCGACTGGCGATACTTATTTAGAACCTCCGATAGCTCTTATGGACACCGAGAGGCACATGACCACTACTGATTCAGAAGAAGTAGTTTCTCCAGCACATATATCCTCCAGTGATGGAACTTGTGTGAGTGCGTTGGAACCCAGTAAAATATCTCGAAACCGGGGCAATGCTTGGAAGTATATTGACGAAAACTAACTTCACTTTTCCCCTCGTGGTACAACAAATTCCATTTTTCCTGTCAATTGCAAGCTAAGTAACCACGGTGTGTTTTCATTCCTCTGCATTAAAAGTATTAATACAGATATGTATGCCCATATTATATATGCATCCAAAAATTCAAAATTAGCGATGTTTTTCTGCTGATCACTTTTTAATTTCGATCTTTCGCAGTTTACCAAAATCTTGAACGGTGTGTTTCTGATTATCACTGTACACGGTCATTTTCTTTTTGAACCTACATTTTCTATTGAACAGATTGAAAGTATGATGGTACAATAGAAATTCGTATTATTATAGTATATTTTCTCATTAATGTAATACACTTTGGGCAGATTGGACTGCGAAATACAAATTCAATTGGTTTCATCATGCATGCGGTTGTCAACCTAGCCGAGCTAGCCAATCCATTATTATAAAGTGAGTTTACTTCTGTCCATATACCATTATCTTTACGATAGGAAGACGTCAGTAGCCATGTATATGCCTTTCTCGTCTAAATATCACATTATAGAAGTTATGGTCTGTAAACACGGGTGTCGCTAACCAGCCTCCAGAGGAAACTATCCAGATTAGCTTCAGCGTATACGATGAAAGGTAAACTACGACGAATATTTCCAGCAGAAAAAGTGGTAACGTGAAAATTCTTGAACGGAACAACCACGCACATTCAATATGAATCTATTTTCTAGAAATCTTTCAATTAAAATTTGACCGATACAGTATTATCTCAGCGCTAGACAGAGAAAACAATGCATATTTATCGTAGTTATTTCTACCTCTGAGAGCTTTTTGTGGTGCTTCTTGATATTGCAGTTGGCTAAAATGTGGTTTAATTCGCTGTAATAAAGTAGTTGGTGAGGTGGTCACTCGATGTATTATGTCATGTAAATGACGGTCACGATGAAGTAACACTTCCCAAGTCTGTGACACTGAAGTAAACCAAGTATGATAACCGATACTCGATCAACAGACACGAAAAGAAATCAAGTGAACTGGCCACTGCTTGGTTCTAAACTAACTCGTGGAGTGTTATAAGAAAGATACTGCATTTCAGATTTCCTCTGCAGTCCTTGGATTGATCCCTTACCCCAAGCCGTGGTCGTCCGGCGGGTCGTAGTTCTGCATTGCAAACCGAACTACCTCTATGATACGTGAAAATCCTCAGCACACAATACTGACTTTCATTCAAGTCATCAATTTTGATTCAGACTATCCAGACCATCATTCATACCCTAATCACATACGACAGGCTGCATCGATTCCAACATTTCAGGAAGGTGGACTTTACTACTTTGGTGTTACTTAGTAGGCCAGTCACGATACTCAAAAACAAGCGGGTAAACGTGTGACCAGTATGCGCAGTCCGTATGGCACTCCTCGAACCAGTCACTAAAGGTATGAGTCAAATGATCACTAAGGCTAATGCACTTTCCACTGTCTTCATACGAGAACCATTAAACGACTGAATTATTCTCATCTGATAGAACACACTGGCTTGCGGTGGCGAATCGATGCGGAACATATCTTGCACGGACACAGTTTACTAACTTCCTGAACCAGTTTTTTACCAGCTAGGTGTGGTTGTAATGCAAGTCTCTAATTGGTTGATTAGACTCCAGTTCAACCTATGTGTTACAACGAAAATCAACCGTCCCGTCCTGGTTCGCTCATTAAGGTAACTCTTAATTTTGATTGACTGTGAAGCAGCAACCAAAACCAGAGTACCTAACTGTGATGTCGATGACTGAAACAACTGAACTTGGGTGACTGGCACAATCTGGCGCATCATTGTGTTCAAAGCGAGAATTACGACGTGCCAAACAGTCCATGGCCGCACTAAGGTTACGTCGGTCAAAACAGACTTAGTATATACACAAAGCACTATCTGTCCGTTAATTAGCAAACCTCGCAGTTTCTATTCGTAATCTGTTTGGTCAAGAGTAAATATCACATGTGAATTATGCTGATGATGAAAAACTTCTACTTAATATCGTCAACAATCAAGCATGTCCGAATGCTAAACTTACTAAACTGTATATGCAAGTGCAACGATATCATCATTACTATGCAATCTACCAGGATTTTAGAGTTTTGCCGCACGGCAGGAGAACCTGATGATATGGCAACCATATATCAGTGCCAGCAAAGAATCGACGATATTGCAAGATGCAGCACTCTAATTGTCAACTTGAATATTGAGTGGTCTTCTGCGTTACTCAAAACAGGGTGGATAAGGTCCAGTATTATAGATACTACCCGCGTTAATCTTGGTCACTTATTGGTGAATTTTTTCAAGAAGCTGAAGATAAAATAGAATCTAATTTGAGAACCAGTGATCAGTAGTGGGTACTTCATCAAAAAAGTACGCTTGGTGACAAAACAGTAGCAGTGCAGCACCCGACTGACATTATGTCTCGGTAGGAAGGATTTTATTGCAAGTTTGAATCCGTTCAAAACTGCTTAGTTCAAAAAGAAAAGTGAGGACGCTTTGTCAAATAGACAGTCATATCTTCTCCGGTGGTCTTTTATCACATGAGTCGTCTGTATACATCCGATCTGACAGGGTCACATATGACGCACTGGCCCAATCGGTACGTCTAATGTTGCTCACTCTTCTGAGTATCTTGTAGGCCTTTGTCTTCTCCGATGTACCCTTGGAAAGGTACTGACTAAACCGCTCCCGCAGGTTAGTTGCAAGACCGAGAGCTCAGTTTTAAAATAGTTCACTGACTGTGAATTCGTTGCTTATTTCCTCTGGCAGATTTTCTCATAATGCATTGTTTTCTGAGACTGAGAATAGTTGGGAAGTGTGGAACTACGGCTAGATCCCGACATGGCAACACGACGTGGTTGACTGATCTAGAGGAATGATTTGTATCGGGTGAAGAAGACTGATTGTGTTAGGTGCCCTAGAAACCGTCAACTAGTTGTCTGGAATGAATACAAACTATGATCAGATATCACAAATCTACGGCCAGCTTAGTTCACGGTCTAGCTCGTATTACCCGGCATTTTTTATGACTGTTACCACCCGAATCATCCGCATCATTTTTATCACAGCATTTGAAAAAATCATCCCACAAATATCATTTGAATCATCATTGTCCTACAGTCAGCAGGATCATCAACATCTCATGCTTCCCGTTATCAGCATTATCGTCTTTGGTATATTCATGTAACTGTGTCTTTATTTTCCAAAGGATGTCTTTCATAGAAGCCAACCAATACGATCCCCGACCAAAATCACAAGTTATAGTCATTGATCGGATTTTCCGTGTTCGAAACCAGCTGGAGAACATAGTAATGTAGAGAAAATCCAGAATCGACTGTGCTTCATTTGCGCAGTTGGCAGAATAAGCCACATTCAAATCAGCATTGTTTTTGTTCTGTGATCATGCCTGAGTGCAGTGGGATAGGAGCTTAATTTTACGACTACCAGCGTTCACGAAATCCCTTCATTCAGTGTTCACAAGCTCTAGCATATACGACAGCAGGTTATCATTATTAGCGTTCTTGCATCCACACACCCATACAACTAATCTCTGTCATCACTTTAGTTCTGTTCCAGCCATTTCTTTGGCTTCCAAGTTGGGTTTTCGTTTGTTGGGCGTTGGCAACCAGAACCACCGTACTCGGATCCCCTTAGATGTCTGTTCAGTCTAAGGCTCGACATGGTAAGCGCCTCCGACGAGGCTCAGTGAGGCTCTTTTCGGTCGCGTATGACCGCTCAGGCAAACCACGTGACCTTGCACTCTGATCCAGAGTGCGTTCAACCGTCTTACCGTGTTTGGCCTATCCGGATAGTGCCCCAGACCACGTGGTAACACTTAATCACGCCACCAAGTCACATTTGATATAAATCTTATCAACTGGGATTAAAACACTGAATGTGGGCAAAAATAAGTGCAATTACTCTAGGGTGAGGAGAGTGCAAATGGCAGTTCGGTGTTACCTCCAAATGGGACTGGGATATTGACTGTTAAGTAGGATGGGATGAAGCCTACACCAACCAACCAGATTTATCTACCGCCTGGAAAGGTATGTGAATATCCTTGCTAATAGGTTAGATCAATAGTTCCTTTGTCTATTCCGCACCCGAACACATTCTGCACCAACTGACAGACTGATTGGTTGGCGATTCATGCCACTTTGAGTATAAATAGTAAGAGATTAGATTTTACATAGCATGGTTCATCGAAAAGCATCAATGCTCAACTCACCACTGAAAACCATAGAAGAATTGCACATCTGTGTCATCGTCGTTATGATTCATCACGATAAAATGTACTGAGAAATGGCCCTTTATCTCGTGCACTGCTCGTCTTGTTCCATCCCACTAACCCCATAAAGGGCTCAGTCCTACCTCGGGATCATCCAGTTTTATCACCGAGACACAGAACATATAGAATGTTGTCACATGTGCCCGCACGTCGCACACAGCGCATTGGTCCGACTGATGTGGCTGACCAAACCTTGAGGCTTAAATGCCGCTGGCAGGATTCGTCTCGTCTATCGATTCGCGCCATTGATCAGCTGTCCTGTCGTTCGTGCTTTCGTGGGCTCGGTAGGGGCCGGTGCTGACGCACTGTCTGCCAGTGAGACTAAACCGTCCATCGAACGATGTTTCGGACCGTACCATCACACTGCTGATAATTCCTAACATGCCTGATGAAACGGATGTACAATGGTGACATAGTTTCCGGCATTGATTTGGGCACCGATACTGCATGACCGATCACATTTAAGATCCAATTCCCTACCGATTATACTAATCTACTGGCCCAATTTTGCAGGCTTTTTTAAGAACACCATGCTTTTGTTGTGCTTAGGACCCTAGAAAGAAGTCATCTATCTCAGGAGACGATCGCTGCGCGGGTAACGGGCTGTTACCGTTTCAAAGTCTGTGATGGAAGTAGTGATGGTAATAAACAAATCTTTCAAGGTCAGCCTGGATGACTCTGTAGTTGGGTGTTTGACTCGCCGTCGTTCACTCCCGGTTTCGAGTTCCAATGAGGACTCAGTGGATTTGAGCTGCTACTGATTTGTAATGAGGATGAAAGAGCTGCACTGTGCTCTCATAGGTTTCGCTGGTAAATTCATTCTTCATTCCGGTCTAGAGATAGATCCATACCATGTTAATTTCAAGTAAATCCGTTGTAACTTAAAAGTGAGTCTAAAGTACTTACAAATGAAGCCACTGACCATATTTGTTCTACTAACTGGAAAAGCAAGGTCCTGCTACTCATCGGTGAAGAGACAGGCCGGATAGCTGAATCACTGGCAAGCCAGACTGACAATACTGTGTCAGAAAATGATGCATCACAAAGCTGCCCTGGCAACTCAATAACGAGTGGAGCGTCGAAGCAGCCCTTTAAATGCGACATTACGTCTTCACTTTTGAAACGCAACCTACCGGTTTCACAATTAAAAAAATGAATTTTGGTTTAATCGTAGTTCTGGACGCATTTTTTACCGGGTCCCGCCATTTCATTAATCAAACAATGATAACTGTTAATAAGTAATACAATACAAATCAGCGCTATCGCCTTCTCATTTTAGTCCGTGTTTCGTTCTGTCCCGGTAATTCTGGTAAGAAGAGTCTGCTGTATTCGAACCACCGCAGTTTGTCGGTACAAAATATGGATATACAATGACCATTACCAAAGCCAAGCACAAAAGCTTTTTGGTCTACTGATAAACCCAAACGGTCCGTCTGGCTGGTTTGTCATTTTTCACCCGGCTTGGTTGGCGTGGTTCTGATCGGTTCGGACAAATGTTAACCGCTGATTGGTCCATTGATTGCTTGACTGGCTCCACTGTTGTCGGCTATTCTGGCGACCCGATCACGTGCTCTGCTTCACCGCCTCCAAACAGGTGTTTGATTTTAGATGGGCAATGACTGGCTGTCTGACCACTGAACCAAGCCGTATATTGGCAATGTGCTGTGCCCATTCCCTCACAGTCTGTGTTGGTAATTCTCATAGTGAATTATTGATCATCAGGCTGACATTATTTTTGCTTCTATCATTATCGTGTGCGCAGCACACGGATAAACTGAGTTTTGTTACACTACACAAACCCAAACGACGACTTACATGAGGCTTTGGCAAACAGTCAACTAAAGCTGCCACCTGCCTGACCGCTTTAGTCTTAAATGATGCAATATTTTGCTTAGTAAAAGCAAAATGTCGATTTATTTGTTAATCGGTCGCAACAATTATCCAGGCACCCCACATGTATTCGCACCCGTCACCCGAGAATTCAGCGCATCCTTAATTGCTCATGATGGGGCAGAAAGATTTCTTGATCATGCGATAGATGACCACTGTCTTTGATTGGGCAGCGGTGCGTTTGTTGACTTTACGTGAATCTATGTGCAGTCCAACTGAAGTTACGAAAGATTCGTTCGAAGATGGAAGGGTACAGATCACACATTGCCTCACTACTAGTCACTTCATCGGTTCGAACGGCAAAGTTGAAAATCAGTGGAAAATAGCCTGTTCAACACTTCGAGCTGGATCCGATGTTTATGGGCCCACCTTAAGACTGCAGTCGCTTCTCGTTAAAGATGTAGAATAAACTTCCCTGCTCATTTCATCGGCTATGATCAAAACTAAGTTTAACATATCCCACAAACCATGGCTAACGTTCGAAGCGTAAATTCGTTCAAGCAAATTTCGGGTGGCTTGCCGAAAATTATTGCACTGCATTTTCGCTTAGGTTTTTTTACGAATTTGGGTTTAGCAAATTCAAAGTACATTAACCAGCAGTGGTCAAACGGTCATCATGTGGTGGGCTTCTGACGCTTCTGTCCCGGGCGTTCGAATCCTCACGCAGCCTCAGGTCACCACAACCGGAAACCTTCAGTTGACTTCTAGCCACCCCCCCCCCGCTGGAAATAGTGTATTATTACTACTAAGAAAGAAGTAAGTAAAAAAAACTAGTAGGTGCTTCAGATTTACAAATAATAGGGGTCATCAGAAGTATCGACAGTAGATTGGAAAGCAAACCAACACAAACAGTGCAGCCTTTAAGGTATGCTCCATGGACAACATTGAAGATGATCTAATGAGAGTGAGGCATATTCCTCTCGGGAATAAGAACCCTGAATGTTTCATCTGAAACAGCAGGAAAAGTACTAATAGTCAATCTAGCTTTCGGTTAGATGTTAAGAGGAATGTATACATCCTTATTCCGTATACAGAAGATAATATGATATCATCATTGGGTGGTTGCAAACCAAAGTAAGAACTATTTATTTTGCTTATGACATCAGTCTTTTATTCTCCCATCGATCTGTTATCCTTTTACAGGAAAAAAGTCTTCTAACTCAGACCTCACTTGCATTTGTGAGACGAATCACACAGGTCGAATCAAAACACGACTACATGAACATATAGTTGTCAATTATCAATATCGAAATTACCGGTTTTCTTGTTCTGATACCTATACAGCTTTCAGTATTTAGCCACAATAGAAGCACCGAATGTTCTGTTGTGCCAGTTTGCATACGGTGTGCCACTTTTTTTGTTCAATCAGTAAGCGCCGAGTAGTCATTTAATAGATCAGTCTAAAAGCCGCATGGCTACTGTGATTGAAATGGACCAGAACCTGACTTGGGATTTCACAGATTATGTAGACATATTTATACATAGAGAACAAATTGCGTCACATGCGACTGGATATTTCCGTGAAACTTTTTCACGGACAGAACATTGTCCGGTCTATGGAATAAACAGATCCCATCATTCTACATCCTATTTTAGACAATATTCCCTTTAGGTAAATTTATGCTCAGCTGCTTTCGTGTGTAGCTCAAATATTTTCCAGCATAACTCTATAAACTTTCTCATCCCAGAAAGCGACTGTTCATCGGTTACAAGCACATCAGCTTGAACGATCGTGGAGCTTGTGTGTGCGCGCACTAAGTACTGATTTCCGGTACACCCAGGAGCCGTGAAAAGCACTGTAGAGCATTTACACGAGCATTGAAATCTTATTTCCAAATAATTCCTACTGACACTAGGATTCAAACTAAGCATTCGCGCCAAGCCATTCAGGTTAGTATTTTAGCCGTTTCTCTCGCGTAATGATATTCAAGCTTTCATCAAGATGGACTTCAGGTTCGAGTCCTGCCGCCGACAATCCTTTTCCCTTGTGACCGCCTTCAGCTAGGTTGTGACCTTCGCTCTGAAATGTTTAAACACTGTCGCATAATAGGAGTAAGTAAAATGCTGATAATAACAGGAATCGGAAACGACTAGTTCCTAGTCGCTGGACATCAGAAAACACCACATTCGTCCCATGTCAGATCTGTCAACAAGCAGGCAGAATTCATTCAGATACTTAATTTGCTTAGCTGTAAGACTCATATCTTTCATTTTTGACCAGCTGGATTACTGAAGAATGATGGAGAGTGGTTCAACACAGTCCAGTGTGTGCTGAAGAAGGATCGTTTAATAACTGTTGTCAGTATTTCTCAGTGCTCGATTAATACACCGGTCACTGATTATTAGGTATCCGAGAGATTGAACCTAAAACCAGCACTCCAATTTTATAGGAAATCCCATTGTGTGAAAAGCAGTAAAAAAACTTGATATTACGCACTCATGACCGCGGATTCCACCATCTACTACACAAACTTATCCAAAAACAGCCAGTGAAAGTTCGTTTAATAAATGGGGCAATTTTGAATTTATATTAATTGTACTATCTATTCTATGCCATTTTCAGCTGGATGCATTAGTACCCCAAAACCCAGTCCACCCGTGATTCATTCAGATCGTATAAAATGTTGAAACTTTTCTCATCATCGTGATATGCTTGAAACCTTCTCTATTCACTGTGACTGATTCCCTCTTTGAGGAATTCACATTCTGAATCGTCATTTTATTGATTTCCTCCTCCGTGGTCGGTTTTCTGGATGCTCCTTTATCAGTTGCTTCAGACAGACTTCAGCACCTTATTCTGAGGGTCTCCTGGTTTTGTGCCACCGAAAGAAAATCCGACTTCTCCTTTGATCCCTTCTGTACTGCTGTCCTTCATGGGATTCAATTACTTATATTGGCATTCAAAATTATATCAAAACAGTCGTATAATCTAATTTATGCTATGCACTTATCAGATCACAAGAATATCTAACCCGGAGTTCATGGATTTCACTGTCCGCCCTCCTTCACTTTACCCTTTATTGTCTTCACCTGCTTTCCTGTTAAAACATAAAGCACAA